>OV884004.1:48870557-49470557 GCA_930367185.1 Myathropa florea
GCTTGCATTGCATCAACAATTTTCCCATTGCACTGGATCGGGAAATATTGCATGTTGGAGTATCAATTGTGTTTAAATTGAGTGGCAACTTAAGCGCAGAATGTGCAGTACGACCGCCATCTAGAAGAGTCGCCGCAATTCCAGATGATGCTAACGCCAAAGCTATGTCACATCTTGATCGAATAGTGGCCAAAATCGATGAAATGACAATGATCACAAGTATTATTGTCCACCGCTTGCATTAATGTTTCGTATACTTGTTTTTGCTGTTCATTCAGCAACGGCACATTATTTCGAACGAATTCCTGCAATGTATCAACATTGTATTGCAGCTCTCGATTTAATTCTTGGTTGAATGCATCGTGCATCGATCGATTTGGCGCAATCATTCCTACTTCAATCAGTAGCTAGCTCCTCAATCAGAATCAATCCTTCATTGTAGATTTATTTGCATGTCGGGATTATTCGTTCGAATGCGCAAGCGATGCAAGATATCTTCACATATGTCGTCTTTGTATTTGTTCCATAACTGAATTGGTTGTGAAGGGAAACATGTGGTGATGATAATTGCGAACAGCGTTCGTATTTGGTACGCATTTGATGAAACAACTGAATCCGCAAGTGTTAAATCCCAATGAGAATCGTTCTCCAGCAAACCCAATAGTTGACATGCTTCTCGATATGTTTGGCATTGGTGGCCATTCACAGTTTTCAAATGCGCAAATGATTTTGGTTCACGTACATTTACCAACCGCAGTCGCAAATAAAAACATTCATAATTTCTGGGATGAACATTATACATGCGACCTAGCGCATCAGTGGAAAACACCTGTGGCCAATCCGGAACTGGGGTTCCTTGTTTGCGACGTTGTAATTTCTTTGTTCATTGATTCCAAGTGTAATACTTTGGCATTTCAACGTACATCAGCGTCGCTGCGAATGGATCTGCTTCACACATTGCAAAGAAGCTAGTCAATGTTGTCGATGGTGGTCTCTCAGCTCGTTGTGCCGCATTAGCCCCAGTGAAGTAAACTCTTTGTCCATTTTCCAAATGCACTGCTAAATGTACAACTGTGGGATATCTTTCATGAATTTGAAATGACAATAATCGCCACAGTGCTTCATTAGTACTGACGTATCTGCCCATTTTGAAGTTGCTGATTTCGTCATTCGCATTTTCCGACGCAATACCAAACACAGCCATGTCGCTGCCTTTTGTGACGTACTTGCACAAATATTTGACTGATTTGGCCGAATGACAACTCTCAACGTTCGCATGTGTTTCGAAAATTCGTGATAGCAGCGGGCAATATGGTGCAATGAATTCATTTCCGATCTCAATCTCTTGATTTTGAACTTTAACTTTGATAGTTCGACCATTATCTTCTTTTGAACGCCGACGATAAACTGGATATCCATCCACAGGGAACCTGTGACTGTTTCAGCAACTAACGATTGCGGATATCGTTTTGTGCAACATCAGCCATGCAAGGCGATAATGGATTTAATACACCGCACGGTCCATGCACCATCTGTGTCGTCACAATGTCGTGTAGATGGGGATCAGTGACTGGATCATTAATTTCAGCTGATATGATGTCATCCACTTCATTTGAATGTAATTTGTTCAGCAACCGAATTAGGATATGAGCATGCGGTAGTCCACGCTTCTGCTATTCCACCGAGTACATATAACAACGTGTGTTACCAAAAACTCGATACTTAGTAAGCACATCCATCATAGCCTTGAGTTTTTGCTGAAATACTCTGGCGATTATGTCATGGCGATCTAGCGGTTTTTGGCCCGGTTCCAACTCACGTTCAATTTCCGTCCACTTCGGATTGCATGTAAACGTAATAAGTAAATCCGCAGTTCCATAATTTCGCACGTACGTCATAGCGTCTTGAGCGTATTCGTGCATGTGGCGTGGGCTTCCGATATGAGATCATGGGAGAATCGTCAGGCGCCCAATATTCTGAACATTACCATCTAAATGAATAGCATCACGCAAGTGTATATAGTCCTCAGATCGTAGCTTTGCCTAATTGAATCGGATGAACGCTAAACGTTCGGTCTCGACTTTAACATACATGTCGACAGCGAATTGCTGGAAAAGCCGACGGCACTTCAGTGTACATGTACGCATAGTAATTCATTGCGCTTAGATTTTTGTTCATTGATACGCCTGAAAATGCAAAATTAAATGGATTGTTAATGGAAACCAATAGTAGCAGTAATTAGTGTGTGAATATTTTACCTGTAATTGGATCGACCATCTTCAACGTGATGTCGTATCCGTCTTCCCCTTGCCAATAAATGGATATTGTAACGCATCGTACAAGCGATGTGTCTTGTTTACACGATGCATGATATTGCTTCTTCGCTGAACGACAATGTCTCGTGACTTAGTTGGATCGCCAACAATAATTGCAGCAACGTCATCAACGGTGGGTGCATTGAATCTTCGCACATGTTCACCTGTTGGGGTACGATCCGCTCTTATGACAAATTTGTGCGTTTCCGATAGCATTTGTTCCAATGCTGTTTTGAACATATTAACCACCGCGTTATTAGCGTGAAAAAATGCTTGCAACTGTTCAATAATTCGTCTCTTTGATATCTCTGTTGTGTTCCCTGTATATTGCACCGCACATTCAGCTGATCCACCATCAACGAAATGAAATATATTTCCAGAAATTGATGCGGTTCATCTGGTGTTGGCACCATTGAACCATGCAAATGATATATTTGTCCTTGTATCTGTAATTGCAAACAATCATTTGTTGAAAAATACGGTGTGACTTCTGATCGTGTGATGGTGTAGTGTGTGGTGTATGTGTAGTTGTTATGTGTTGCAATTGATTGTGTTGGTGTGATTGATTGGTGTGAGTGATTGGATGTGTGTGTTGAATCTTCTACCTTGCAAGTCGGCATGAAGCCGCCCTCTCGAATGATATTAGCTCCAAAGGAAGTTATGCGAAAGCAGTTATTGTATTCAAGAATGCGTTGAAGAAAATGGTTGGAATCGGGATCACTTCCATCGAACAATGGTTTCAGTGGCTGTGGTGGTGTAAGTAATGGATCCAGTTTGACTTTTCCACTTGCGCAGCACAATCCAGCCGTTTCTCTTTTGAACTTTAGCGCATTGCAATATCGGCATACAGTCGTCATTGGTCCAATATCTAAATTGTCAACATTACTGTAGTTCGCAGTGGGATCATATTGGAATGCCAAGCGATTGTATGATGCCAATGATCTTCGTGTGCTCACGCGCTGTCTCAATCGGACATTTTCTCTTATTATATTTTGTATTTCTTTGCTTAAGTTCTGTGAATACACTTGTTGCTGGCTTGCATGTCTTGTGCGGCGGCCGATGTTTGCACGTCGTCCTCTAGGCATTTTGGACTATGGACAGACTGGTGAATTTAACCTCAAATGCACGATCCACATTATTTTCACAGTTCAACTTACCACCTTAAGGACAAATGCCTGCTGTTGAAATTGAATACAAATTTGCACAATACGCGTGATTGATTTGATGGTTTCCAATTGAACTGTTAGGAAACGAATAACTTTAACCTCAATTTCACAATTTCACAGCGAACACAATACCGGTTTTAAGTTAACGTTTGAAAGAACGTGCGCATAATAAATGTCACATGAAATTAACTGAGCAGAGTACAATGAGTAGCTGTCAAACAATGTATCTTAAATATAAAACTTATAATGAAACGTACTTATTTTCGTGAGGGATACTCACACACCACGTACTGGCGCCATCTCCTCCACCACCATTCAAAACCATATTGGTTTGTAGTACATGCTATGTATCAGAGATGGCGCTGTATGTGAAAAATGTATTTCCCTCTTTTTCCTGCTTTTCTGTTGAAATTTTTCCTGAATTTTGTTTGCTATAAACCTAACGGAGCCCGAGACCTTTCCAACGAATGCAAAACCGTGACAATCGGTTCGTGCGTTCTGGAGTTATAGCGTCAGGAAAGAAATCCCGACTTATTTTTATATAATAGATTACAGCATAAATGCACACTTTTGTCGTCCTTGCTCTCTAAGCACTTCGAAATTCTATTGTAATTTATTTAGGACCCCATTGTTATGAAATAGAACTATTTGACGAGTTTGAAAGAGTTGCAACTGAATACTTGCAACTGCCAACGTCTGGAGTTGAAAAATATTTAATTAGAATATTCAAAGTTATTGCGCAGAGCTGCAGAAACCCTGATGACGTAAGCGTGGACGCAGTCATTGTGACAAATAAAGCTATGGGAATGTTACACAAGCCAAGAGAGACAATTCGAAAGACCTCCAGTGACAGAATGAACGGCAGACTACTCCCGACGAAAGTTTTAATTTAAAAATTGGAAGCAATTCAAGAAAAAAACACATCTAGGACAAAATTGAGATGAATGCTTTAGTAGTCGTTCATTAAAAGGTTAACTCATTTATAGTACACATAATGCTTGCGAAGAAATCAATATAAAACCAGATATGTATACAAAAGCGTTTACCGCGGGAATGCAGCAGAGTGCTGCCACTAAACCACAGACTCAGCTGAAGGAAACTGTTTCCTTTTCCTATTACGTTTATGAAATGGTCCGAAACCGATAAGTGAACAGTAAATATCGTAGAAAAGTGAAGCAGGAAGAGCATGCTTTAAATATCGACAGCATCCATCAAACTAGTTCAAGCGTTTCAAATGCACTATCCCAAAAAGTTAAGACTCAATTTCACAGGACACGTTTGTAACTAAAGTATATATGTATTCTATTATATCTAACTTATCACAGCTACCAAGCACAAAGGCCTTTGAAAACAAATTATTTCCACGCACAGGGTATACAGCTATTAAATGGCTTTTGCAGTTTAGGCACTTTGAAGGATAATTGCCAAATGGTTTACAGATAATAAATCGTATTTCGATGAAGAAGTTATAACCCCAACCAGATTCGAGATTCGAGAAGTCCAACATGATGCTGAATAATTCTTATGTTAAAGGAGAAGGATTACTTATATTTTAATTTTGGCGTTCCGTAAAGAAAGTGGGAAACTTGTCTTAACGAGTTCTAACCCGAAGAACATCTTCCCCAAAACACATGGTTGAGGATACAACCACCTGAACGAAAACAAAGCACTAGAAAAGTGTCCAAGTTAACCTAAGCCTTATTCCAAAAGATTGATATCACTCGATAGAGTGTCACTGTTTCAAAATCCATAGCAACTTCCATATGGGATCATCTCCCAAATGGCCTCACTTTTTAAATTTCTGTGCATGAAAAATGATATCTGCTAAAGAACATAATTCCAAAATTTCATGTTGATATCTTCATAAACGTAGAAGATAAAAAAGAGTGACAGACACGACAGACGGGCGGACACACCGAAATTATAAAGGCTCAATTTTTGTAGATGGAACAGAAATAAATAGGTTAATGAATAATTAAAAAATATGCAAATAATTAGAGAAAACTCTAAATAAATAAAAAAATAGTTAATTAGTTAATTTATAAGTAAACTAATAAAGATTAAACAAACAAATAATTAAAAAAATGGATAAATTATAATCGGACCAATAAAAAAGTAAGGAAATATATATACATGTAAATAAACAAATGATGTATTCAATTAATTAATAAACAAATAAAAAAGTAGATGAATATATAAATAAAAATGTAAATTGGTAAGGAAATAAACAAATAAATAATTAATTGAGCACTTTAATAAGTAAATAACTAAATAAAACCACGAAGAAATAAATTAATAAATCAATAATTAAATAAGTAAATCATTTTTACATTACAAATAAGTAATAATATAATTAAATAAATACATAATTAAATAACTAAGTAAATAAATAAACAAATATATAAATATGTAAATAAATAAACAAATAAAAAATTTATAAATAAATAAATTAGTAAATAAAGCAATAAATAAATAAAACAAAAGATAAATAAACAAATAGCCCTAATCAATCAGCCCAGGTAAATCTTGCAACATATTTTCTTTGAAGCGCGGCGTATAACATGAGGACACATGACACATCGCTTCCTCTATTTTGTCGTGTTAGCCTTATTATCTTCTGAATTCTTTGCTGGTGGCACTATTTCACTAATGACACGCTTTAGTGGCCCTGATAAATACCTAGTCTTACGGCATAAAATGTGTAATTAGTGCTATTGCAAGATCCCGAAGAAATATTGGCCTTGTTTTTTGTCTCTTAGGTGCATTCCAATTTGGATATGCTGTCATCGAAATCACATATGCACCTATACTAGTAACATCGATGAGGTTGTGGAAAATCACAATGGGCCACCTGTTTGACTTTCGTTTAACTATAAATGCATGGCACATCTGATCCAAAGTATCAACCATCCCTTTAGTTGAGTTATAAAACAAGTTAGCTTCTGGTTGGTTTTTGTTGTTGATGTCCATTGTTTTGGTATGATGTATCGTTGATGAGAACAAAACAGTTTTGTTTTTTTTTTGGGACATAACTCACTGATGTTACTTTTTTCCTGAACCCAAATAAACTTGACTCCAGATCCCTGCTTTTATTGGGAAGAAATTCTTTTGGAATACATGTGTAGTGCCCGCACATTAGGGACTACATAATTAGATCAAACCTCTCATTTAATTTCAATTCATTCATTTCAAGTCATTTTATCGTTCACACACTCTTCCACACTACGGCACCCAGCCAGTGCAGTGGCACTCGCCTACCTATCATACCCTCATATTTCAGCAAGGTCAATGTCAGCACAAATTATGCTCACTATCGCCGGGAAACCCTAAGCGCCATAAGTAATGAGTATACTCATGAAGACATGTGTGACGCAGTCACAAGGGATCTCCGTCGCATGCAATAAAATACCGACAAAGCGATACCCGAACAATAGCATGACATGACATACATTAAATTATGAAACTGAAGATGCAGCACAAATTTCTAGGGAAGAATGCCGACGACATACATAGTAAATATTGGAACACTTTCGTAACATGTGGATGACACACTAACCAACCCAATGCACTCAAAATTACTTAAGCTATTAATAAGGAATGTCTGAATGACTGAAACTAAAAGATAGTATATAAGTAGTGTTTAATGTTTAAAAGTAAACCAAACACATTTTGGTACTTTTACTTCTTTATTATTTTTTGTGTCCTCTGGACTGTACACGATGAATGTCAAACTGTGAGTCCCGTATCATGATGAGAAGATCTTAAGGTGAACTGTATTCTGTTTACATTATGTAAAGCACGAATGTGTACATTAACTACACTAGTCAACTTAACATAATACAACAAGTAGTCGGACTTCAAGAGTTAAGACAGAGTCCAGAAAGTATTCAGAAATAAAGTGCCGAAATCAGAGGCCGAAAAGAATAAACAAACAAAACACTTCTTTTATTTGTTGAACTCTCCCGCGTTTACTCTTCTCCCGAATACGGGAAAGCACGGTAAAAAGTCGTCACATTTTGGTTGGATTTTCGAAGAAAAATCTCGCTACCAAATAAATCCGCGTAATCAAACTAGTACAGTGGTATAGCGTTTCGGGGGCAAACACCCAAGGTTAAGTGAAGTTAAGCGAAATTAAAAAAAAAAATACATACAAGTCTCATAACCGTAAGACCTGGCGAATTCCACTAAGGACGCCGGGGGCAGATCTTGAGCAGTGATTGTTAAAAATTAATTTCCATTACATAATTTCACTTCTTAGTGTAATATTACTTAGTGCACGAAACCGCTAGGATTTCTTGAATTTTGTATTTCTCTCTCACTTCGCCTTTATAACTCATTGTGAGTAGTTCGAGTTCAAAACGCCAAATAAATTATACGTATATTTAAAAGGTCTCGGCTTTTCTATTTCAAATGGGATCGGGAAGTTTTCTTTAAAGGTTTTTATTTTCATGGTCCCGAAACCCGGGAAAAAAGTGTACAGAGATAAAAGAGAAATATATTGATAATGTCGGCAGAATTGTCTTCTCGTGCTGTATATAGAGGGCAAATTACAAAAATTACGAAAGCTGCAACCAATTTTTTGGTCAAGATGGATGCAGAAGTCACGGAAGAACCTGGTACGGACAGGACAGAGGAGGAGCTGGCTACTTTTATTCAGCGCTTAACAACTGCACACGAAGCCTTAGAAGCGGCTAATCAACAGGTGCAAAAAAAGAACTTGATTAAAGCTGAGGAGTGGGACTCCGAAATGGAGAAGGTAATCGAATATCTCTGCCATCGAAACGCTAGCTCGTTTAAATATTCGCCTTACAAAATTACGGAAGAAGCAAGCTATACACGAACAATGCCTCGAAACATCAATGAACGGAGGCAAAGCAGCTAACAATTCGTTGAAACTCCCAAAATTAGAGTTAAAAAAGTTCGATAGCAATCAGCAAGATTAGTTACCATTTTGGGAACAGTTCTGCACGAACATACATCAAAATGATAACCTCACATCAACGGAAAAATTCAGCTATCTCGAGTCATTATTAGTGGGAAGTTCAAAAAAATTTATCTCAGGATTTACCGCTACGGGCACGTGTTATGATGCTGCCGTTTCACTTCTCAGAGAACAATATGGAAATACGGAACACCTAGTGGATAAAAATATGCAACAACTGCCTTCGCAATCTTTACAATACTATTACAACATGCTGTCGCACTCTCACAGCATTGCAAAAACCAACGCATAATTACTGTGTAATGCTGAAGAGTGTCCTAATGCGAGAGATGGTCAAAGCAGCGATTTAAGTTCCGCTCTAATACCTATAGGAAATGAGCAGGTAAAAAACATAATGCGTTTCTTAAAGCGTGAAGTGGAATCATTAGAAAAGAGCAAAGTAGCGTCTTTTTGAAGACGTCTCGGGGCATTTACATTTAACTTCATTGTACGATCCATCATTCGTTGGCAATAAATCCCCACCAGTGAAAACCACAGATAATAATACAAGAAGTGCTATAAATTTGTGCACACACAATATGTGCTTAAAAAAAACAAACGTCTTTTTGAAGATGGCTCGGGGCACTGCTCCGAGAGGAAAAAAAAAGATCTTTTAATACGATTTGTGATTGACGGTGGCAGTCAATTTAGTTTCATTCGAAAGTATGTAGTGCAGCGGCTGAATCTTTCACGAGCTGGAGAAGTGAATTTTTCTGTGCTGCCATTTGGGAGTAAGGAACCAGCACCGTTCCATTTCATTTTTTTTCATTTAATTTTTATTGCTATAACGCTGTACAAGATAAGTTACATAATGTCGAACTTTTAAGATTGTACAGGAAAATTTTACAAAGTTGAAATATCATATAGAATATATCAAAAAAAGTAATACAGTATAAAAACTTAGCTTAACCTAAGAGAAAGGAAAGGAGAAAGGAAAACAAAAGAGGGAAAAAGATGGTTGAAGAAAATAGAAAAGAGAAAAGTGGAAAAAGTAAAAGATATTTTAGAAGATATTTTAAGATCGTTGTATTATTAATGGGTTAATTCATTGTATAAAATTCAAAAAGTTTCTCTTTAAAGCGATTTCCTGCATCTACCCTTTTAATGTCCGGTGGCAGTGCATTCCATAAGTGAATTGCGTGCACAAAAAATTGTCTTCCTGTATTCAGAAACTTATGCCTGGGCGGTATGAGGTTGAGGGTTCTTTGGGATTGCGCAAACCTTAATTTAGAATACAAATATTCTGGTGCTTTGCTATGTATAATTTTATGCAAAGCAAGGACTGTACGATAACGAAGAAATTGGTTAAGACTGCAACCAGTAATTCTCTTTGCAAAATCTGAGACATGAGCGTACCTATCTAAATTATAGATATAACGTGCACAGTTGTTAAAAGCCACGTTCAATTTGTGTGAACATTCAAAGTCAAGGTTAGAGAATATTTCGCAGCCGTACAGAATAAGAGGGAGGATAAATGACTTAATGAGTTTTTCTTTAACATGAATGGGTAAATAATGTTTGGTTGGGCTTAACCCTCGTAAGACACAATAAATTTTGCGAACAATTTGATTAATGTGATCATTCCAGCTGAGGAATTGGTTAAAGACAATTCCCAGATTTTTTATTTTGGTGACGTATTCAATGGTACTGTTATTAATTTGTAGTAATCCGGCTGTTGTATTTAGATTTCTTGTACTTACTCGGAGAGCTTTAGTTTTAGAGGGATTCAGAGATAAGTGATTTTTTTTTGAGACCACACAAATAACGCGTTTAGATTACTATTAAGATCACTAAGTGCACTTTGCTCTGTTGGAATATTAAATGTTTTGTAGAGCTGAACGTCGTCAGCGTAGATGTGATGCTGACATTTGTTTATGCTTTTTGAAATGTAATTTATAAATAACATAAATAAGAGTGGACCTAGGACAGATCCTTGGGGTACGCCTGTTAACACGGGTAAACTCGAGAAACTTTTATTCGCATGGAAAACAATTTGTGTTCTTTCACGCAGATATGATGATAGGAGTCTACACACAGATTCATCAAAACAAAATTGGGTTCTTAGCTTATGCAGCAAAATAGAATGGTTGACGGAATCAAATGCTTTTGAGAAATCCAAAAAAACTATTATCGATGCCATATCATTATCGAATCCGGAGCATATATCGTCAGATACTTTTAAAAGTGCCGTTATGCAGTTATGTTTACTGCGATAACCTGACTGCAACTTCGTCACAAACTTATGTTTCTCCAGATACGATTTCATCTGGTTGCACGCTATTTTTTCGAACACTTTGCTGAGAAATGGAAGGATCGCAATCGGTCTAAATTCAGATTTATTGGCTTTGGAGAGAAGAATAATCTTTGCCACTTTCCACCTAAGAGGGAAAACACCCGTTGTAATAATAGTATTAAATATGTATGTAATGTGCTTACATACGACAGGCAATATGATCTTCATAAAATTAGGATGTACTTCATCAAATCCTACTCCCTTTGAAACGTACTTATTTTCGTGAGGGATACTCAGACACCACGTACTGGCGCCATCTCCTCCACCACCATTCACAACCATATTGGTTTGTAGTACATGCTATGTATCAGAGATGGCGCTGTATGTGAAAAATGTATTTCCCTCTTTTTCCTGCTTTTCTGTTGAAATTTTTCCTGAATTTTGTTTGCTATAAACCTAACGGAGCCCGAGACCTTTCCAACGAATGCAAAACCGTGACAATCGGTTCGTGCGTTCTGGAGTTATAGCGTCAGGAAAGAAATCCCGACTTATTTTTATATGATAGATTACAGCATAAATGCACACTTTTGTCGTCCTTGCTCTCTAAGCACTTCGAAATTCTATTGTGATTTATTTAGGACCCCATTGTTATGAAATAGAACTATTTGACGAGTTTGAAAGAGTTGCAACTGAATACTTGCAACTGCCAACGTCTGGAGTTGAAAAATATTTAATTAGAATATTCAAAGTTATTGCGCAGAGCTGCAGAAACCCTGATGACGTAAGCGTGGACGCAGTCATTGTGACAAATAAAGCTATGGGAATGTTACACAAGCCAAGAGAGACAATTCGAAAGACCTCCAGTGACAGAATGAACGGCAGACTACTCCCGACGAAAGTTTTAATTTAAAAATTGGAAGCAATTCAAGAAAAAAACACATCTAGGACAAAATTGAGATGAATGCTTTAGTAGTCGTTCATTAAAAGGTTAACTCATTTATAGTACACATAATGCTTGCGAAGAAATCAATATAAAACCAGATATGTATACAAAAGCGTTTACCGCGGGAATGCAGCAGAGTGCTGCCACTAAACCACAGACTCAGCTGAAGGAAACTGTTTCCTTTTCCTATTACGTTTATGAAATGGTCCGAAACCGATAAGTGAACAGTAAATATCGTAGAAAAGTGAAGCAGGAAGAGCATGCTTTAAATATCGACAGCATCCATCAAACTAGTTCAAGCGTTTCAAATGCACTATCCCAAAAAGTTAAGACTCAATTTCACAGGACACGTTTGTAACTAAAGTATATATGTATTCTATTATATCTAACTTATCACAGCTACCAAGCACAAAGGCCTTTGAAAACAAATTATTTCCACGCACAGGGTATACAGCTATTAAATGGCTTTTGCAGTTTAGGCACTTTGAAGGATAATTGCCAAATGGTTTACAGATAATAAATCGTATTTCGATGAAGAAGTTATAACCCCAACCAGATTCGAGATTCGAGAAGTCCAACATGATGCTGAATAATTCTTATGTTAAAGGAGAAGGATTACTTATATTTTAATTTTGGCGTTCCGTAAAGAAAGTGGGAAACTTGTCTTAACGAGTTCTAACCCGAAGAACATCTTCCCCAAAACACATGGTTGAGGATACAACCACCTGAACGAAAACAAAACACTAGAAAAGTGTCCAAGTTAACCTAAGCCTTATTCCAAAAGATTGATATCACTCGATAGAGTGTCACTATTTCAAAATCCATAGCAACTTCCATATGGGATCATCTCCCAAATGGCCTCACTTTTTAAATTTCTGTGCATGAAAAATGATATCTGCTAAAGAACATAATTCCAAAATTTCATGTTGATATCTTCATAAACGTAGAAGATAAAAAAGAGTGACAGACACGACAGACGGGCGGACACACCGAAATTATAAAGGCTTTTTGTAGATGGAACAGAAATAAATAGGTTAATGAATAGTTAAAAAATATGCAAATAATTAGAGAAAACCCTAAATAAATAAAAAAAATTGTTAATTAGTTAATTTATAAGTAAACTAATAAAGATTAAACAAACAAATAATTAAAAAAATGGATATATTATAATCGGACCGATAAAAAAGTAAGGAAATATATAAACATGTAAATAAACAAATGATGTATTCAATTAATTAATAAACAAATAAAAAAGTAGATGAATATATAAATAAAAATGTAAATTGGTAAGGAAATAAACAAATAAATAATTAACTGAGCACTTTAATAAGTAAATAACTAAATAAAACCACGAAGAAATAAATTAATAAATCAATAATTAAATAAGCAAATCATTTTTACATTACAAATAAGTAATAATATAATTAAATAAATACATAATTAAATAACTAAGTAAATAAATAAACAAATATATAAATAAGTAAATAAATAAACAAATAAAAAATTTATAAATAAATAAATTAGTAAATAAAGCAATAAATAAATAAAACAAAAGATAAATAAACAAATAGCCCTAATCAATCAGCCCAGGTAAATTTTCTTCCTAATCCACCCATGTTGTGACCCGAAGGCACCGTATTCGAAAAATGCTATTTTTTTAAATACTGTTAAAAAACGTTATTTTAAATATTTTTATTGACTTTTTATTTATAAGCACATAAGTAATATAAGAACTCCATTTGTAATTGTTTTTATATGTTATTTTATTATTTAGTTAATAATTAACCCAAATCAGCCCAACGTGACCATATGGTCACACACGAGGTGGGCATGGTTTTGTATTTTTTAAACGATCTCCGGACAACGGATTTGTTAAAAATTTCTCTTATTTCGGTTCAATGAATGTTTACCCTTAGTTTTGTTCCGACATATGCTATTGTCATTCTTTATTTGTGAAAGTGGTACGTTTCAAAGAAATAAAAAAAAAAAAAATGAAAAAAATTAGAAAATTGATTACTACAAAAAGTAAATGTATATTTATTATAGTTAAATATTTTTCGTAAAATTGTAATTGCTTATATTTTATAAGTTAACAAGCTGTAGTTTTATATGCTGTATTTAGTTTCTGCGATTTCGAACATTTTAGTTGATTTTATTAACTGTAACTATAGGTGTGACCATATGGTCACGCTGGGTTACATATAGAGTCATCCAACAAGGAGTATGATTTGGAATCAGTAGCAAAAGAACGGAGTTGTGCGTGATCTTCTGGCTGTGACTGGACCTTATAATTGTGTCAACTGGACCTTATAATCCAGAACAAAACCTTTCTTTTGATAAGAGCATGATTTCGTATTTTTGGGCGTCATGGTTGTAAGCAATTTATAAAGGGAAAGCCATTGTGCTTTGGATACAAAGCTTGGTCCTTGTGTACACCTCCAGGCTACCTCATAAACTTTGAATTATATCAAGGCAACAACCCAAAGGCAGTAAAAGCTTATGAGGAAAGATTCGACAAATGCGCAGCATCACTCGTTAATTTTGACAGACGACTTTTCACCTGAAATTCAAAAATTGCCTGTTTCCTTTTTTTTCGACAATTTATTCACTGTTACTTATTTGCAGTATCAATTAGGGATAACCGAATACCCAAAAATTGTCCTATAGCATCAAGGTTTCACAAATTCTCTCAAAATGAAGGAAACAAACATTGTACTAACCAAGCAGTATGATAATGCTGTAGTTAGCATTGCGTCTTCTTCTTTTGGAATAAATCCAATTTCAATCAGTGAGTACAAGAAAAAGATAAGTGATCCATACGTTATAGGAGAATATAACAAATAAATGTGTGTTGTAGACCGTATGGATCAGAATGTGAGCTTATATCGAATTCGAATAAAAGGAAAGAAATGGTGGAATAGTGTATTCACTTGGTTAGTAGATGTCTCGATACACAACGCATGGCAATTACACCGCTCAGCTCATCCCGATTTGTCACTGTTAGATTTCAGATGAAATATTGCAATATATATATATTTTTTCGAGAGAAACTAAAGGCTGTTCGCCCCCGTATAAGAAATTGAGAAAAAACAAGCAAAGAAACTCTACTGTACGATGGCAGTAATCACTTTGTTCGTCCTTTTGCAAAAAAGAACACGATTTGGAGGTGAAAAGTGCACTTCTGTTGGAAGGACTGAATGTTCGAAGTGCGATATTGGGATGTGTGTAAAATGCTTTTTAGTCTTTCATACAAAAGCCGATCAATAAAAACCAAAAAAGTATTGCAATGTTTTCTCTTAATTTTTTCACGTACAAAATCAATTTCTCGTAACAGCGCCCAGCGTGACCATATGGTCACACCCATTATCTTGGGTTTGGTGGTTTGTGCGGAAAAACAAAAATTATATTTGATTTTCTTACAGCCTTAAGAATACACTGACAAAATATTTTTGCAAAAAAAACAAAAAAAAAATTCTGGGCTGATTCGGGTTAAGACACAAACTTGACAAATAACAGATTTTTCGGAATTTTGGTTGTAGACACTCTTCTTGCATTTGCAACATATTTTCTTTGAAGCGCGGCGTATAACATGAGGACACATGACACATCGCTTCCTCTATTTTGTCGTGTTAGCCTTATTATCTTCTGAATTCTTTGCTGGTGGCACTATTTCACTAATGACACGCTTTAGTGGCCCTGATAAATACCTAGTCTTACGGCATAAAATGTGTAATTAGTGCTATTGCAAGATCCCGAAGAAATATTGGCCTTGTTTTTTGTCTCTTAGGTGCATTCCAATTTGGATATGCTGTCATCGAAATCACATATGCACCTATACTAGTAACATCGATGAGGTTGTGGAAAATCACAATGGGCCACCTGTTTGACTTTCGTTTAACTATAAATGCATGGCACATCTGATCCAAAGTATCAACCATCCCTTTAGTTGAGTTATAAAACAAGTTAGCTTCTGGTTGGTTTTTGTTGTTGATGTCCATTGTTTTGGTATGATGTATCGTTGATGAGAACAAAACAGTTTTGTTTTTTTTTTGGGACATAACTCACTGATGTTACTTTTTTCCTGAACCCAAATAAACTTGACTCCAGATCCCTGCTTTTATTGGGAAGAAATTCTTTTGGAATACATGTGTAGGGCCCGCACATTAGGGACTACATAATTAGATCAAACCTCTCATTTAATTTCAATTCATTCATTTCAAGTCATTTTATCGTTCACACACTCTTCCACACTACGGCACCCAGCCAGTGCAGTGGCACTCGCCTACCTATCATACCCTCATATTTCAGCAAGGTCAATGTCAGCACAAATTATGCTCACTATCGCCGGGAAACCCTAAGCGCCATAAGTAATGAGTATACTCATGAAGACATGTGTGACGCAGTCACAAGGGATCTCCGTCGCATGCAATAAAATACCGACAAAGCGATACCCGAACAATAGCATGACATGACATACATTAAATTATGAAACTGAAGATGCAGCACAAATTTCTAGGGAAGAATGCCGACGACATACATAGTAAATATTGGAACACTTTCGTAACATGTGGATGACACACTAACCCAATGCACTCAAAATTACTTAAGCTATTAATAAGGAATGTCTGAATGACTGAAACTAAAAGATAGTATATAAGTAGTGTTTAATGTTTAAAAGTAAACCAAACACATTTTGGTACTTTTACTTCTTTTATATTTTTTTTGTCCTCTGGACTGTACACGATGAATGTCAAACTGTGAGTCCCGTATCATGATGAGAAGATCTTAAGGTGAACTGTATTCTGTTTACATTATGTAAAGCACGAATGTGTACATTAACTACACTAGTCAACTTAACATAATACAACAAGTAGTCGGACTTCAAGAGTTAAGACAGAGTCCAGAAAGTATTCAGAAATAAAGTGCCGAAATCAGAGGCCGAAAAGAATAAACAAACAAAACACTTCTTTTATTTGTTGAACTCTCCCGCGTTTACTCTTCTCCCGAATACGGGAAAGCACGGTAAAAAGTCGTCACATTTTGGTTGGATTTTCGAAGAAAAATCTCGCTACCAAATAAATCCGCGTAATCAAACTAGTACAGTGGTATAGCGTTTCGGGGGCAAACACCCAAGGTTAAGTGAAGTTAAGCGAAATTAAAAAAAAAAATACATACAAGTCTCATAACCGTAAGACCTGGCGAATTCCACTAAGGACGCCGGGGGCAGATCTTGAGCAGTGATTGTTAAAAATTAATTTCCATTACATAATTTCACTTCTTAGTGTAATATTACTTAGTGCACGAAACCGCTAGGATTTCTTGAATTTTGTATTTCTCTCTCACTTCGCCTTTATAACTCATTGTGAGTAGTTCGAGTTCAAAACGCCAAATAAATTATACGTATATTTAAAAGGTCTCGGCTTTTCTATTTCAAATGGGATCGGGAAGTTTTCTTTAAAGGTTTTTATTTTCATGGTCCCGAAACCCGGGAAAAAAGTGTACAGAGATAAAAGAGAAATATATTGATAATGTCGGCAGAATTGTCTTCTCGTGCTGTATATAGAGGGCAAATTACAAAAATTACGAAAGCTGCAACCAATTTTTTGGTCAAGATGGATGCAGAAGTCACGGAAGAACCTGGTACGGACAGGACAGAGGAGGAGCTGGCTACTTTTATTCAGCGCTTAACAACTGCACACGAAGCCTTAGAAGCGGCTAATCAACAGGTGCAAAAAAAGAACTTGATTAAAGCTGAGGAGTGGGACTCCGAAATGGAGAAGGTAATCGAATATCTCTGCCATCGAAACGCTAGCTCGTTTAAATATTCGCCTTACAAAATTACGGAAGAAGCAAGCTATACACGAACAATGCCTCGAAACATCAATGAACGGAGGCAAAGCAGCTAACAATTCGTTGAAACTCCCAAAATTAGAGTTAAAAAAGTTCGATAGCAATCAGCAAGATTAGTTACCATTTTGGGAACAGTTCTGCACGAACATACATCAAAATGATAACCTCACATCAACGGAAAAATTCAGCTATCTCGAGTCATTATTAGTGTTCCCACTAATTCAAAAAAATTTATCTCAGGATTTACCGCTACGGGCACGTGTTATGATGCTGCCGTTTCACTTCTCAGAGAACAGTATGGAAATACGGAACACCTAGTGGATAAAAATATGCAACAACTGCTCTCTCTCCGTCCTGTGCAGTCAAGAAACGACGTGTCTGGCCTTCGCAATCTTTACAATACTATTACAACATGCTGTCGCACTCTCACAGCATTGCAAAAACCAACGCATAATTACTGTGTAATGCTGAAGAGTGTCCTAATGCGAGAGATGGTCAAAGCAGCGATTTAAGTTCCGCTCTAATACCTATAGGAAATGAGCAGGTAAAAAACATAATGCGTTTCTTAAAGCGTGAAGTGGAATCATTAGAAAAGAGCAAAGTAGCGTCTTTTTGAAGACGTCTCGGGGCATTTACATTTAACTTCATTGTACGATCCATCATTCGTTGGCAGTAAATCCCCACCAGTGAAAACCACAGATAATAATACAAGAAGTGCTATAAATTTGTGCACACACAATATGTGCTTAAAAAAAACAAACGTCTTTTTGAAGATGGCTCGGGGCACTGCTCCGAGAGGAAAAAAAAAGATCTTTTAATACGATTTGTGATTGACGGTGGCAGTCAATTTAGTTTCATTCGAAAGTATGTAGTGCAGCGGCTGAATCTTTCACGAGCTGGAGAAGTGAATTTTTCTGTGCTGCCATTTGGGAGTAAGGAACCAGCACCGTTCCATTTCATTTTTTTTCATTTAATTTTTATTGCTATAACGCTGTACAAGATAAGTTACATAATGTCGAACTTTTAAGATTGTACAGGAAAATTTTACAAAGTTGAAATATCATATAGAATATATCAAAAAAAGTAATACAGTATAAAAACTTAGCTTAACCTAAGAGAAAGGAAAGGAGAAAGGAAAACAAAAGAGGGAAAAAGATGGTTGAAGAAAATAGAAAAGAGAAAAGTGGAAAAAGTAAAAGATATTTTAGAAGATATTTTAAGATCGTTGTATTATTAATGGGCTAATTCATTGTATAAAATTCAAAAAGTTTCTCTTTAAAGCGATTTCCTGCATCTACCCTTTTAATGTCCGGTGGCAGTGCATTCCATAAGTGAATTGCGTGCACAAAAAATTGTCTTCCTGTATGCCTGGGCGGTATGAGGTTGAGGGTTCTTTGGGATTGCGCAAACCTTAATTTAGAATACAAATATTCTGGTGCTTTGCTATGTATAATTTTATGCAAAGCAAGGACTGTACGATAACGAAGAAATTGGTTAAGACTGCAACCAGTAATTCTCTTTGCAAAATCTGAGACATGAGCGTACCGATCTAAATTATAGATATAACGTGCACAGTTGTTAAAAGCCACGTTCAATTTGTGTGAACATTCAAAATCAAGGTTAGAGAATATTTCGCAGCCGTACAGAATAAGAGGGAGGATAAATGACTTAATGAGTTTTTCTTTAACATGAATGGGTAAATAATGTTTGGTTGGGCTTAACCCTCGTAAGACACAATAAATTTTGCGAACAATTTGATTAATGTGATCATTCCAGCTGAGGAATTGGTTAAAGACAATTCCCAGATTTTTTATTTTGGTGACGTATTCAATGGTACTGTTATTAATTTGTAGTAATCCGGCTGTTGTATTAAGATTTCTTGTACTTACTCGGAGAGCTTTAGTTTTAGAGGGATTCAGAGATAAGTGATTCTTTTGTGACCACACAAATAACGCGTTTAGATTACTATTAAGATCACTAAGTGCACTTTGCTCTGTTGGAATATTAAATGTTTTGTAGAGCTGAACGTCGTCAGCGTAGATGTGATGCTGACATTTGTTTATGCTTTTTGAAATGTAATTTATAAATAACATAAATAAGAGTGGACCTAGGACAGATCCTTGGGGTACGCCTGTTAACACGGGTAAACTCGAGAAACTTTTATTCGCATGGAAAACAATTTGTGTTCTTTCACGCAGATATGATGATAGGAGTCTACACACAGATTCATCAAAACAAAATTGGGTTCTTAGCTTATGCAGCAAAATGGAATGGTTGACGGAATCAAATGCTTTTGAGAAATCCAAAAAAACTATTATCGATGCCATATCATTATCGAATCCGGAGCATATATCGTCAGATACTTTTAAAAGTGCCGTTATGCAGTTATGTTTACTGCGATAACCTGACTGCAACTTCGTCACAAACTTATGTTTCTCCAGATACGATTTCATCTGGTTGCACGCTATTTTTTCGAACACTTTGCTGAGAAATGGAAGGATCGCAATCGGTCTAAATTCAGATTTTGAAATGACTCCGGTTCGATCTTAATTAAAACAACCGTTCTGTTCTATGGTCAAATCGAAAGTGTCTTTATTATCGTTTAATTTCATTTATACAATTACAGGTGAACAGCCCGATGCACACTCATCGTCGCTGTCACCTATTTAAAAACAAGCAATTTGAGATGCGAGACGCGCACTCCTCAAATAATTAATTGCATAAAGTAATTTGAGTGGCGAGAATCGCCCTCATTAATTGGTGTTGTATGTCTATGCAGTAGACATTCTGGCGGCGCCACCTTCATTAATAGGTGTTGAGAGTGATTCAGTATCCAATGGTTGCAACATGAATTCTTCCCTCTGGTCATTGGCTTTAATTGCTGGTTTTCTTTTTCTTCTTTTCAGTACCTTCGCACACTTCCAAATTATGATGGTCGTCAACATGAGTGTCACAGATATGCTGACTGTTGCTGAATGATGTACAATTTGGCGCCAGTATAGGAATTTTTCTTCATCGTACGAGTCGTCTTTCAGCTTGTCCCATGTATCGCCTGTCGTTAGAATAGATTCCTTGGGTCTTGACCTAGAATAAAGAGACTCATATTTTGCGGTTAAGTTAGGGTTCACCGTAAAGTTCATAGCTCTAGTAAATGTGTACTGGATATCTATTTCTTTCTGACAGAATGGTGTTTTCTGACGTTTGCATTATACAGGACTGGCTTAGTTGGATGATACCAATTCCTTCTATGTGTATGTCTTCTCTTTGCCCATTACAAATTAATGCAGCTTCAGTTGGTATGCTGGCTACAAATAACCATGTGTTCTGGAGGTATAGGTGTTTCCATGTAATATCAGGTAGCGTTAACTTTTTCAACGGGCAATTATTTTTTGGCACGTGACGGTATAACTGGTTTATTGCACAATTGCCATTTGTGTTGATTTGGCTTACTATACCTTGATTACACAAGTACAAATATTTTTCCAGTATGTTACATTTTTCTAGTTCAATGTCCGAAAGTTCGAAGAAATGTTGGTTATTGTAATCAATAGCAGCAAATAAAGATGACACTTCGGGTATTACATATGTGTCATTGCTGATTCGGTGAGGTATTGGCGTAATTTTAAGAAGATCATACGAAGCCATTTCCGTTATGTGTAGATATCCACTGACAATTGCATGAGTACCATTCAGTTGGACCTGTACTCGGTTTGAAGGTTTTCTTACGATTATACAGTTTGGTGGAAGTTTAGCGGCAACTGCATTGATGACTGTTTGTAAGTAGCCTGGTGTAACAAATTCTAGGAAACTCCTTGATTCCGCCGCTGCCAGTTTAACATACTGCGATTCCATGTCCACAAGAAGGTCTAGCGAGATTTGATATGCAGCCAGAATTTGTAAGCCTACCTTATTTTCATCCACTTCCTCAAACCAGGTATATAATTTGTTTATTTCACCGATGACATTATTGAGCTTATGTGTGAGTACAACTAAGCGGTTCTTCATGTGGTCATGGAGCTCGTTCAAAGCAGTAGCTGTTGATACCAGTAGTGTAATTTGTCGATGAATTGCGGATTTCAACAGTTCTTGGTTGTGGTCTAAGGTATCAATGCTCGCATAAACTTCGTGATTAACTCCAAATACCATTTCCAACAATTTGCCGAATAGACCCCTCTTCGAGCGACTATTCATTCCTTGTCCATATGACGTGCTCAATACGTTTAATTCCCGTTTGATTGCCATTTCTTTGGTCTTGAGGTGATCTAGCAAGACGTTGCAATGTGTCTCTCCCCGATATGATGCTGATACTTTACAAGAATGCTCCATTGTCTTTAAAATGTCTTCAGTTTTCTTGTACTCATCTGAAATATTGAACCTTGAAATGACGTCAACCTTGAGTGTACCCCGGTTTATTTTAACGTGTCCTGCTTGTTCAACGTAAAGTCCCGCCTGTGGATGTTTTATCGTATATTGTGCCCAGGTTCCAGATAAGTAACTTAATGCAATTATTAGATACATCACAATTGAGGGAAATTTGGTAAATTTTTGTCGTTTAACTTTTGGTTGTTTAGCTGCAAGAGATGAAGTTTCTACATCCGTAGCTAGAGCTAAGTTGGAGGTTATTGTTTTCTGACTCAGTGTTTCATCCGGTGCTTGCTCCTCTTTAATCGGGAGTGGGCAAATTTTAACTACAGGTCTCTTAGTTATCGTGTTTCCTTTCGATTGAAGGCTAACAACACGAACAATGCCGTCCTCTCCTGGATGAACTCGTATTACCTTTGCTAGTGGCCATCTAGTCGGTGGGCTGTTCTCATCCTTAATTAAAACAATGTCTCCTTCCTTAAAGATGTGATTGCCTGTTTGCCATTTCATTCGTTGCTGGAGTCTTGACAAATATTCCGTTTGCCATTTTTTCCAGAAATGTTGCGTCATTTTTTGAATTAATTTCCACCGTGTTAAGTTATGCGGCTCAGAATGTAATTTACTTGACTCCACTGGTGTAACTAACGCTTGTCCTTTTAGAAAGTGTGCTGGTGTTAGTACTTCTATGTCCGGATCGCTAGTAATGGGATATAGGGGTCGCGAATTCAAGCACGCCTCAATTTGTGCTAATACAGTAGTTATTTCTTCAAAAGTGAGTGTTGAATCCCCTATTCAACACACATTCTGCCTGACAGCGGTATTTGTGTCCTCATCGCCGTTCAACAGTCTGCAGAAATAATTTTTCCAAATTCTCAGTACCGGTTGCGAATCTACTATTAGATGTCCATTCTTGTCCCCTCAGGCTTCTGTCCGAACTTTATATCCATTCGATAAAAGTTTTACCCTTTGGTAAAACTTTCGGACATCATTCCTGCCATTACACCTCCCCATCTCCTCGATCGCGCTCTTTCTTTTTCTTCCTGAGAAGCCGGTTCTCTTCCCTTCGTTTCTGTTTGTAGAGCTCAGGAACAGCTCTCGTGGTTCGATGCAGCGTTGCCCGGTAGGCTTCTTGCTTTGCTGCATGTGCCTGCCTGCACTCGTTGTCAAAGCAGGGGTTTTTTCTTGTTGGCGTTTTAAAACCCAGTACATCGGTAGCGGCTTCTCTGATGGCTCTTTGACAACATTTCCATTCTTCGTCTATTGTTAGTGCAGGCGACGTCGAACTTTCGGAGAGTTTCAGGGAGACTCGATCGGCAAAGTTCCTGGCAGTCTGTTGCGATTGTAGCTTTTCGACGTCAAACCGTGGTTGTCTTCCGCGCCTCGGAACGTTCGGACATCAAGAATACTGGAGGAGTGTCTGACGTCGATCGCAACGTGATCAATCTGGTTGACGGTTAAATGATCAGGGAACCGCCAGCTCCCTTTATGGATGTTGAGGTATGGGAACCGCGTGCTGGCTACAGAGAGGTTTCGCCCCGTAACAAGGTCCACCAGCCTGAGTCCGTTTTTGGACGTGGTGTCGTGCAGGCTGTGCTTACCGATGAATCTAGCAAAGATGTCCTCTTTACCCAGCTTAGCGTTAAAATCTCCTAGAATGATCTTGGTGTCGTAGCTGGGGCATTGATCGTACGTTCTTTCTAGGAGATCATAGAAGTCATCTATGCTGTCGTCATCTGTGTCCTCCTTTGGGGCGCAGATTAGGCTGATGTTGCCGAATTTAGCCTTGATGCGGATTGTTATGAGGCGCCCGCTTATGTACTCAAAGCTTAAGACTTTTTGCCTATGTCTGCCTCGAACAACAAATCCAATAATTCATCCAAATAATCGCTGCCTTCGCTCTCTGTAAAAATCGCCGTAATAGGTATCGCAGTTTTGGATTGCGCACTTCCTGGATTGCGGTAACGTCTACTTTATAGCAGTCTAGGGCCTCCGCGAGTTCGTCGACTGCACGTGGTCTGTTCATCGTTGCTATTACCAGGACAAAATGCAATACATCGTCATGACATTACAGCACGTATGTTTAAACAAAAATTAAAGTCATTAATCAGCTTTAGTACAAAATTGCATCTTATTGGCCTTACACGTTATATATATATTATATACCAACGAAACTGTGAATTATCCAATTGAGTTTTTAAATTCATTGGATTTGCCAGGCATGCCACCACACCATTTACAATTGAAGGTTAGATCTCCGATCATTCTGTTTCGTAACTTGAACCCACCACGGCTGTGTAATGGCACACGATTAGTCATTAATAAATTAATGAAAAACGTTATTGAAGCCATCATTTTGAATGGCAAGTTTCAAGGCGAATATGTGTTGCTGCCACGAAGCCCTATGATTCCTATAGATGTGCCAATTGAATTCAAACGCACTCAATTCCCAATTATATTGGCATTCGCTGTGTGTGTGTGTGTCACAAGGCCAGACACTGTCTGAATGTGGCTTGGATTTGGAAACACCATGCTTTTCCCGAGGGCAACTATACGTGGCATGTTCTCGCGTGGGAAAACTGTCAAGTTTGTTTGTGTTGGCTAAAGACGGACTAACCAAGAATATTGTACACTCTATTTCGCTGAGAGATTAATCTTTATTTTTTTTTCAACTGCCATAATTGATAGTAAAAATATGAATAATTATTTTTGATGTTTAGATAGCTATCAAGAATTGTTATTTAAAATAAGTTCGTTACTTTAATAAATCTTACTTTCGATCTTTGCTACTTCGTTGTTCGTGTTTAGTACCTTATACGTAACCATCTGTGGGCTTGGTTATTGCTGCTTAAGATGTATGTACATATATACTCCAGGCTGGAACTTTTTAGAGAAATATATTTGGCAACTGTGTGGAAAGTGTATGTGATCTTTTTTTTTGTTCTACATTAAGCTTTATAGTGATAATAGTCGATGTGGGTATATCGCTTATGCCCGTTAATGTGGGAATGGTGTCTGTGTTCACCTATTCGTCAGGTTTTAGTTTTATTTAATTTATTTAAGCTAAAAGCTGCGTCTGTGTTTTGGAGCATTAGGGCATTTTGTGCTAAACTACTTCGAAGATATTCTGATCTGACTTTTAAAATTCGTCGTTCTATCAACAGAGCTAAAGTTGGCGACGGCTTTAAGGTGTTTTCCAGCGTAAGTGGTGGTATTGGAGATTGGACTTTGTATTAGAAATTGCTTTAAGTTTTGAATTTGCCTTGAACTTAAATTTATTGTATAAGTTAGGTTTAACCTTGAATTTTTCTGCAGGATTTTACTTTGTACATCGTTAAGTATGTTTGGCATTAATTCGTTTGGTCTAGTGATTTTGATTTGTTCTGAGCTACGTTGTACGTCGATTTAGTGTATTGGATTGATTGAGCGTTATGTCATCTCGATGTGGATTTTGAGAATTGATTTCGCGATTTTGTATATGAGGTTTTATCTCTTGTGCTAGATTTAGGTTGGGGGATTTGGAATCTTTTATCTTTTGAGATTCCGAGATTTAGTGACTGTGCGTTTACGCACCTTGGCTGACATTCTTCACCTTACTCCGCCTGTTGGTTCCAATTGGAGTTGCTACTAGAACTTCTGTTTTTTTGACACTTGTTGATAGTGTATCAACAATCACTCTGTGGTTCGTGAAATTGGTGAATCTTGTGACCTCTTGGTTGTAGTTTGTGAAGCGTTGATTGGTATTTGGGTTTTGAAGCCTGCGACACTAGTCATGATTCTTTATTTAACGCTTACGGTAGTACTTATTTCGCTGCTTAGTGGAGGTGAGGAGCTTTTCCTCTTCCATCGCTGTGTCGACTGCTGCGTCTAAATCAGTGCACCTAGCGCCATTAACTAATAGTTTAATTTGGGTATGGGGCCATTACAGAAACTATTGAATATCATATTGGCGGTTTCGTCTGTGCTACTTGCGTTGACATTATTTGATTCATCAAACAGCGATTATGCTCTTTGCGTCTAGGAAGCTACTGATTCGGTGTAACCTTGCCTAAACAGAAAAACTTCCGTTTGAATTACTTGCTTGCTTCGCGTTTCCTTGAAACTTTTGATGAACGCGTCTTTCAACTCTTCATCGTAAACGTCATATTTTATTATGACGTTATATGCCCTACCTGTTGTTCAGACTTTACTTTGTCGACGAAATCCGCTTAGTCTGTTGGAGAGACAGTCTTTTTGACTGGAGGTTGAATCGCTGGACGAATCTATCAATCGCTCGGGCGGATCCTTCAAACACAGGTATAAGTTTGATGGCTTGTGACGAATTAAATGTAAATGTATTAATTTGAGTTAACTGTGGTATTTTTGTTTAATATGTATGGTGTTTAGATGTGTGTTATTGCTACACGTGGGGGTTTGTGCATTGTATTCTAGAAGTTCGTGTGTATGTCAAAAACTATTCTCATTACTGAGGTTGGGTGACTCTTGTTTGACTGGTGAATGTCCAAGTGGCATGGGCCCTTAGGTTTCGGGAGTTACTTCGGACGTTAGGGGTTCAACTAGAGTTCTTTGGACCTTTTTGCCGCTTTTTAATGATATATTAAGGTTGAAACTCGACATGCATATACCGCTATTCGCACCTATTTTAGGACTAGGAGATCAACGGGAATGTGAAGGATGAAAAGGGTTAGGGGGTAAAGGCGGGGTTAATGTGTTTAGAGAGAGTTTTATTTTAAAGTGTAGATACATAGATAGATGTTTGGAGTTCATTTAAATACATAAATTCATGTATTTTAATATATACTTTTTATTTTTAAAAGTTTTCTGTATATTTTTCTAAAGACTTACGGGAGGTTGTAAAAGCATATTTTCATGTATTATTTAAGAATTTGGTATATTTACTAAGGTTAGATTTTTCTTACACTGTTATACGGAAGTTATTTCATACCGCTGATGCTCTTCCTGATGTCGTTGATGCTCCTGATGATGTGATTGATGCTCTTGTTATTGAAGGTCTTGTTGTTGATGTTTCTGTTGTTGCTCCGGCGAGGCAGTTTCTTTCTTCTTTCTAGGGCTGTCAGAGGGAATGAATTATCTCCGTGGAGTTTTGTATTAATTTTTTCACTTGTTTCACTATTCTTCATTTGTATTTTTCACTGGTGGTTTTTTTTTTTCACTGAACTATTCTTTTCCTATTTGTTTTTACTATTCTCCCGTTTTCTCGAGAGCGATGAATAGAATTTTTTCGGAAGTTAAGGCAGTTTCTTTACCTTAACATCCCACCGCTGCCACCAATTTTAAGCTCAAGGAATGAGAATGAAACACACTGGTCTCACTGGCATCCCTTCGTAACCTCTGATCGTACTTCCTGCTCTGAGTCATCATATTTCTATTCTATGTAAGAAGCTCGCATTACTGGTTTTACCAATTAGTTCAGTTTTTAAATGTTATACCCGTTTCGACCGGTAATAACATAATATTTGAATTAATGGAAATTGAAGAATAAAATTAAATGAATTGTTTTCTTATTAATAATAATAATAATAATAATGGCGGCACTACAGTCCGAGGTGGACCCGGGCCTAGCTTCTCAGCAACCAGTCGTGTTGTGCGTGCTATTGTTCTGTCACGAGCGGAGGGGACCTACAGTTTAATGCCGACTCCGATCGGCGAGATTGAGAAGCTTTTTCTAGACAGTTATACTCTTTGAGCATTTTCAGTGACTCGAAAGAGGCGGAGCCGTAAAAAAATGTTTGATGTTTTTTTCGAGATTCGAACCGACTACCTCGAGCGTAGGAGTCGACGCACCTACCCACTACGCCACGGTGCGTTTTTCTGTTCTCTTATTACTCGTTTGAATTCAGGTGATCATATTAAACGAGTAATTGGCATGAAAACTAAGGTTATGTTTTCACCGAACTGGATCAGTTTTAGCTATAACACCAATTATTGTAATTCTTTTTTTTTAAATTGAGTGTATCCAACAATTTAAATATTTGGGTAATGTTTTCGATCATAAACTTAGTTGGAAGGATCACACTAATTATCTGAAACAGTATATTAATAGAATAGTAAGCCAGTTATACCATCAAAGTCTTTTTAGTAGATAATACAACTGTCCTAAAGCTCGTTTATAATGGTTAAGCTTGCTGGGGTGGTGCGTATTATAGGTACATCGTTAAAAAAGCAAACAGATGCAGTCAGGATTATCTGCAAAGTGAATCGTACAACTCATAGTTTTGAACTTTTTAGGAATCCTGAATTTCTTCCTTTGAAGCACTTATACTGCTACAATGCCCTAAAAGTATTCTTTATGAAATTGCGGTACTATCAGGTCAACACACATGAAAATTCTGACCTGCATAATAAAACCATAAATTTTGTAAAAAAGTAGTAAATAAATCACACTTTTGCAGCTTTTATTCTATTGCTGTCCCCCGTCTCTTTAATTTGCTTCCAGAATACATTGCATACGAAAGAGTAAAAATATTACTTTTAGTTATTGTGAAGAATGGCTTTTTTATTTCAACCACACGTATATTAACATATGTAATTCTTTATACTGTTATCAATAGTTTTTAGGTTTCAATGAAATAAAAAGCCGTCACATATGTCCATGGAAAACCAAGTATATTCAAGTATTTGTCTGTTAGTACAATGCAGTCTTTTGGTGCTTATGTCAATAGGGCTGAATGCAGTCTTAGTGGCTGTTTACAAACGACTGGGAAATCTGACTGGGCAGGCACGATTTTCTACTTGTGGAACACGCGAATCGATTCAATTGCAACATGTTTTTACCCAGTAATGTTCTACCGCGAATTGAGTAATGTCCTCTTTTAAATTCCAATTTCTCATGAATGATATAAGGTTCATCAACAATGTTTGCATGTAGTACTATATCTATGCTGTAAAAATAACATTAAAATTGCATTTAAATCGTCCCTGTTATCAATTTTCCTAAAATGTCTCGCAGTATGCGTAAGTGTTGTTCGATCACCGATCACAAGAAAATTAAGAAAACATGTCGAAAACGGAACTAAAATACATTCCTGCTTCACCCAAGAATCCATTTTGAAAGTGGATTTACGGATGAAGTAGGCCGATTTTCGGCGCTTCTAACCTATCTTCCTTTCGCATGTGAACATTGTATATTGTATCTCCCTCAATCCTACCTTCTTCCGTAATCAGCCAATTATACGCACTTATCGTTAACATATACATATATGTACTTGCAGGCGTGTGATTGTAGACCTGCTTCTGTTGGGCAATGGGAATAATTTTGAAATGGGACATAATGTCCTACTCGTAGTTCCGATTCAGCTGTTCCGTATTGTGCGTATTTGAAGATAACCATACTTGGTTAATTTGTAAAAATTCACTTGTATATATGTAAGTTTGTTCTGTTCTACTCACCTAAAAACTTCTATATAAAGAGAAACTTGAACACTTTACACTAAACGCAAATAGGCTTCAGTTTTAGGGACCGTGTAAGATAAAACAAGAATTTATTTAAAATGTTTGTTAGTGTTAATTGTGCAGTGGATTATATAAAAATAACACATGAAATATTATACGAGTATAAATATAAGCTGTACTCGCACGGGGAAGATTCCGTCGCATAAATAGTTTTTGAATTTCTGCACATTTCTGAACATCAGGCGACGAATTCAAACTAATTCAATTAAATTTTCTTTGAGAGGGTGGGTCAATTCTTCAAAATCCATTGCAAATTCACCTATACTGGAGCCAACCCCAAATGGCCCCACTTTTTAAATTTGGATGCATGGAAAATGATTTCTAAGCCTAAAGTACCTAAACCGAGAATCGCATGCCGATATCTTCATAAATGAAGGAGATAAAAAAGCATGTTAGACACGACAGACGGACGGACACACCGAAATTATAAAGGTTCCGTTTTGAACCTTAAAAATAAATTAATAAAACATCGCACTTTCAACGGCACGTTAACTTCTGTCGGCGTTCGTTTTCACGAAATAAAACCTTTCAATATTTCTATTTACTTTTATTTTGAAAACTCAAACACACATAATGAAAACAGAACAAGAATTATAAAAAAGGAACAAACGACTTGTCTGCATAGAAGATTTCTTATATTTCACTACTCAGAATTATTAAATGTTGAATTTTTACCGTCGAGCAAATCAACGACGGTACCTTTTTGCTATTCCACGTTGACTGTGCTGTCGGGGGGTGCGTTTTTATATTATTAAGGTTCCGTCTACAAAAACGGAATCATCGACATGCAGATTTTGAAGATCTGAAAACGCAATTTGAAAGACATTAATGTAAGCATTAAGAAATGATAAATTTCAAAATATCGATTTATGTTGAAATTTTGAGATATCTAAGATTTAAAATGAGAACAATTTTTATTTTCACACATAATTTCATGCTTTGTTCGGCCACTCTATTCGTTCGTTGATGATTGGACGGAACCTTACCCGTGCGTGTACAACTCGCACTTGCCCTGTTTATATCCTTGTGGCAGAGTTCAGCTGCCAGCTTGGCCCTTCCTGACATGGAGTCGTCCCTGACTCCGGACCCAATCTCGTCCTCATCGTCGTCGTCAAGCTCTGGTCCCAGTTAACACCATGGCTTCATTTTGTCGGTCGGTCGTTGAAAACTTTCGTTGTTGTCGGCCGGTCCCAATTCCACCCAGAATATAGCGATCCTGTCGAAGACATTTCTCCACAACGTACGGTCCTTTGTACTTCGACTCCAATTTGCGCGATTCACCAGTGGGCGAAGGAACTCTTTCCACTACCGTAAGCACTTCGAGTTCGTAGCTTGAATATTTTGACTCGGTTGGTGTGCATGTGCGGCTGTAGTAAAAAACGGGCTTACGGGCTATCGCTTGAAACAGTATTCCAGCTAATCTGTATGAGCTGGAGTCGGTGTGGACTTCGTGAATTTTCCCAGGATCGTAAACTTGAAGAATCAGTTTCACAAGTTTGGTGATTGCTTCGGAAAACACACATGGCGCATTAACCAAACCAAACGGCATTCGATTAAATTCATTTATCATGAATGTGTGATAAACGTGGTGTAATGTCTGCAAGTTTCGATCGGGATCTGATAACAGCCTGACGTCACATCTAGTACCGTGAAATAACCTTTTCCTGCAGTTATCGAAAGAATTTTTTCCACCGTCGGCATGAGGTATGGCTTCTTTAGAGTGATGGCATTCAGTGCTCTAAAATCGACGCACATACGGTCTTCATACGGAATTATTCACCAGCACGACAGGTGATGAGTAGACAGATGTACCAGGCCGAATCACACATCACATTGTATTTCAACAATTCTTCAGTGACGTTATCAATTATTTCCCTTTTTCGCGAATGGTACACGATATGGCTTCTTTTCAATCGGCGTGTTGGATGTAAGCGTGATGTTCATCATCGTTGTGGTGTACAGTCCCAGGCGGGGACTCACCAAAGCACATAGAGAACTCATTAATGCTCTCTAATAGCTGTTTACAAACGACTGGGAAATCCGACTGAGCAGGCAAGATTTTCTGCGTGTGGAATCGGTTCACTTGCATCATGTTTTCACCCAGTAACGTTCTGCAGTGAATTGAGAAATGCGCTTTTTTATATTCTAATTTCAGATGAATGACGGATAAAAAAATTGTTTGTTCAGGTATAGCAGCAACTTTTGTATGTAGTACTATATGTCTTCTTCTTCTTCTTAGAGCGCTCCAGCCAGCACGATCTTTCACCAGCTGTCTCCAGTTTCGCACACCAAGCCGGCCGAGGTCCCTCTCGACTTGTGTGCGCCACCTTGTTCGTGGACGTCCTCTGTTGCGTTGTCCCACAGGCTCAGAGTCGAAGACTCTTCGGACCGGAGCTAAGTTGTCCATACGCTCTACATGGCCTAGCCATCTTAGGCGTTGGATCCGCAGACGCCTGGCTAGACTCATGTCGCTGTACAGCCCATACAGTTCGTGGTTGAACCTTCTCCTCCAAAAGCTATCAACGCAAACAGGACCAAAGATCACGCGCAGAACTTTTCTCTCGAAAAGACCAAGACACTGTTCATCCGCTTGGGATATTGTCCATGCCTCTGCGCCGTAAAGCAGGACTTGGATCATCAAGGTCTTATATAAAGTCAGCTTGATCTTCCGAGAGAGGGCTCTACTACTCAAATTAATTTTGAGCCCATAAAAACAGCGGTTGGTAAGAGTTATTCTGCGTTTGATCTCGGTACTGATGATGTTTGTACTGTTTACCGCGGAGTCAAAGTAGACGAAGTCCTTTACTACCTCAAAGTTATAGCTGCCTATGGTGAAGTTCTGGTCAAGTCGTCGATGTTGTGCGTCCTTTCTCGATGACAGCATATACTTGGTCTTGCCCTCGTTTACCGCCAGACCCATTTCAGCCGTTTCCGTTTCAATGCCAGCACACGCATCATTGACGGCTCGCTGTGTTCGCCCAATCACGTTAATGTCATCCGCGAAAGCTAGCAGTTGAACGGACTTTTGGAAGATCGTGCTTCTTGTGTTGGCCAGTGAGTTTTGCACGATCTTCTCATGAACGGTGTTAAAAAAATCACATGACAGCGTGTCGCCTTGTCTAAAACCTTTTTTGACATTGAAGATTTCGGTGAGTACGTTACCGACCTTGATGGAGCAGCGAGAGTTCTCCATCGTCATCCTGCTCAGAGTTTGGCAGGAATATCAAAACTAGACATGGCGCTGTATAGCTCGTCTCTATACACGCTGTCATATGCGGCCTTGAAATCGACAAATAGATGGTGTGTGTCGATCTGCATTTCTTGGGTCTTCTCCAGGATCTGCCGCAGTGTGAAGATTTGATCGATGGTGGACTTCCCGGGCCTGAAACCACACTGATAAGGACCTATCAGTTTGTTCATGAATGGTTTCAGGCGTTCACACAAAACGACAGAGAAGATCTTGTAGGCGATGTTAAGGAGACTTATCCCTCGATAGTTGGTGCAGTCAAAGGGGTCTCCTTTCTTGTAGATCGGGCAAAGGATACTGAGATTCCACTCATCAGGCATGCTTTCCTCCGACCATATCTTACAGATGAGCTGGTGCATGCGCCCTATCAGATCACCTCCAGCTGCCTTAAACATTTCGGCGGGCAGACTATCTGCACCAGCAGCTTTATTAGATTTCAGTCTCGATATCGCTATCTTGACTTCGTCTAGGTCGGGGGGACGGTATTCTCTTCTATTATCGTCCGTTGTGTTGAGTGGAACATAGTACTATATGTATGCAGTGAAAAAAAAACATTAAAATTGCATTTAAATCGTCTCTGTGAGCAATTGTACTAAAATGCCACGTAGCATGCGTGAGGTGTTACTCGATCAGCGATCACCAGAAAATGAGGAAAACATGCTGAAAACGGAACGAAAAGGGATGAAATTATACCTGTTTCACCCGAGAATCCGCTTTGAAAGTGGATTTACGGTGGAAGAAGTCCGATTTTCGGCGCATCTAACCCATCTCCCTCTGGCTTGTGAAAGTCGTATATTTCAAAATTCCAAAATTTCTTCCTCTCAATGCTGCCTTCTTCCGCTCAAGTAATTAGGCACATACAGTTTCTCTTTTCCATCCGACGACGACCCTTCTCCCGTCTTTATTTCGTCCTCGGTAAGTTCCTCGAGACGGCAAGTTTTTTTTCCGATGATAAGGCGTCGGTTGTCTTCGCATAGGATATCATTTCCGAGGAAGAGAGGATACTGCATCAACTCGTCTTTGACAATCAAAAAACAATGAGCAGCCTCTTCCATTTGATCTATCCGTGTCGTCGCAACAAAATAGCTGTTTCCAATCCATTTTCCGACTGCGAAACCTTTTAATGAGAAAGGGTTGTGTGGTTAAATTTCCCCAATGTTTTGTGCTAAGGAATACTGTATGAGCGAACGATCGCTGCCTGGGTCGATGAGTGCCTGCACCAAGTGTTTGTTTATTTGTACATCCTTCGTTCGGTTACTGCCGTTAGCGTTAGCGTTTGCGATCCTTAGGACATTATTTTTCACCAAATGCATTTTCCTTCGGCAAATATTGCATCGGGTTTTCTTCTGTGGCTTCGTACAGTTGATGGATATAAGTTATCGCTCTGGGGTCGCGGTAGAGGAAAAAAAAGACTAACTTCACTGATTTTCAACAACTGAACATTTCTTTTTGGTTTCTTTATTTCTTTTATACCTAAAAACTAATTAGGTACATTGCAATTTTTGGTTCTTTGAAATTATAAATTAATCCAGACAGATTTCTTAGAATTACTTTCGATTGATAATGCATAATTGACAATATTGGATAACATGTGGGAAAGAAAAGGGATGAGGTAAGCAATATGCGGAGTGTGAATTTAATATGGGACAGGTGGTGGAAAGGGAATGGTAAACTGGAGTGTTACCTATGGGACAGGTAGTGGAAAGGGAATGGTGGACTGTCGTGTTAACTCCCCCCTTCCTAAGCATTTAGCCCCCCCCGGCAGCTGACCTCCTCGTGGTGGGGGCGGGCAACAGGTTTGTGGTGTGAATATTGTACGCCGCAAGCCTGGCTAACGAAGCGCAACCCCCTCGGATGACAAAAAGAAGACAGACAGCCTCGGATACCGCCTACCCTGGTGTGCCAGGGCCCCATTCGGAGCCAGGCCTGAATGGTGGCAATATGCGAGCGTCTGGTGGCCGGCCTGTCCCGCTCGGCAGCCGGTCGGGCCCAGCCCGAAGCAGCTACGAGCATCCCGGCAGTGGCCTCGTGAGCCACTACGGGGGTAGGAGGGGGATCACGCCATGCACTAACCAGTGCGTGCGGAGATTCAAAGGTAACGGACAACGGCATCGGCTTAGGATAGGCACATGGAACGTCTCATCGCTCACAGAAAGGGATCTCGAGCTGGTTGGGGAGGCTGCCAGATATCGGTTAGTTATCGTAGGCATTTCTTCAACCAAGCAAAGAGGATCTAGAACTGTGGATCTTTCGGACGGGTGGAAACTCTTCCTGTCGGGAGTGGCACCTCAAATGTCTGCACAGGCGGGAGTGGGGATACTCACAAGTCCCAGGCTGGCAGACAGGGTATTGGAGTGGATACCGTTAGGAGGGAGAGTCGGGATCTTAAAGCTCAAGCTTGAAAGATCAACTTTGGCTCTAGTGCAGGTGTATGCACCGAATCTAGAGTCAGAGTATGCGGCTTTCCTGGATGAAGTTGATGCTGCCCTTGACAGGGTGGCTGAGATGGATTCCTTTATTCTGATGGGTGACTTCAATGCTCACGTGGGTGTGGATGTAACGACATGGGGAAGTGTGATTGGGAGGAACGGTGATCCTCATCAAAACATGAACGAAGAGAAGATGTTGGATTTTTGCTGTGCAAATGGCATGTCCATTATGAACACCTTCTTTCCACACAAAGACATCCATAAATACACATGGTACCGTCGGAGTCTTCAACAGAAATCGTTGATAGATTTCTTTGTGGTACCATCGTGTGTGAAACGGATGGTTTGTGACGTTCGTGTGTTGAGAGGGGCTGAACTGTCAACTGATCATCACCTGGTGTTGTGTACGCTGTATCTTTCTGATAAAGTACCTCTTCTGTCAAGGCGGAAACCAAGAGTGGTTACACGCATACGGTGGGAGAAACTACAGAAGAGTGAGGTGCAGCAACATTTTGCACGGCGCATATCCGAAGAGTTTGAGCAAATTCCAACTGTTCCATCGCATGTAGAGGACGAATGGCGACTGTTTTCAACAGATGTCATTGTTTCTGCACTTGATGTTTGTGGGGTGAAGCGGCTTGGTGTGGCGGCTGGTGGTGAGAAAAGAACTGCGTGGTTTAAAACACCCGGAGTTCAAGAAGCCATCAGAGAGAAGAAGAAGACCTACAGAAACTGGATTCTTTTGGGGAACTCTGATTCTCGTGACCGGTACACTGAGGCGCGAAGAACTTGCAAATTGGCTGTGCGAGCAGCTAAAGAGCAGACTTGGAAGGAGTTCGGCGAGAAGTTGGAAAGATCTGCGAAAAAGGTGTTCTGGCAAACCATTCGCCGGCTCAGAGGAAGGAAATACAACACCATCGAAGGAGTCAAATCCAAAGATGGCGTGTTGCTTTCCAATGAGGTGGACATCTTGCGCAGATGGAGCGAGCACTTTTCGGAGCTGCTCAATCCCGAACAAGGCACTGAGGGTGACAGACCTGTAGACTTGAGTAGGGCGGAGAATAGTCCAACGGTGGAGGAAGTCATTTTGGCGATTGAATCGCTAAAAGTTGGCAAATCCGCCGGTGTGGATGAAATCCGGCCAGAAATGCTTAAAGCTATGGGTAAAGAGGGAGATTTGTGTCTCTCACGTGTCATTAAGGTGGCTTGGGAACGCGGTGAAACACCTGGTGATTGGCAGACTGGGGTGATTGTCCCTCTCTTCAAAAAGGTGGACAAGAAAGAGTGCTCCAACTACAGGGGCATATCTCTTTTAAGTCTCCCAGGTAAAGTCTACGCTAAGGTGTTGGAGGCGCGTTCTAGAGCTATGGTCGAATCCAGGATGGGGGATGAACAGTGCGGTTTTCGTCCCGGCAGAAGTACAACCGACCAGCTTTTCACTCTAAGAATGGTACTTGAGAAGGCTTGGGAGTACGCCAAACCGATCTACAGTTGTTTTGTAGATTTGGAAAAGGCATACGACCGAGTTCCTCGAGGTAAACTCTGGAGTGTTTTGCAGGAGTATGGAGATGGTTCTTTGTTGAGGGCCATTCAGTCTCTATACACAAACTGTAGTAGCTGTGTTCGGGTTAACGGTAGTAAATCAACACCTTTCACCGTGGGCGTTGGACTTCGCCAAGGGTTTGTTTTGTCACCTCTCCTTTTCATTATATATATGGACTGGATGTTACAGCGCAGTCGAGGCGAGGAATGTTTCACATTGGGAGAGTTGAGGGTAAGTCATCTTCTTTTTGCAGATGACTTAGTCATCCTCACATCCTCCCAGATAGAACTCCAGTGCGCGCTAGATAGGTTTGTGGCCGTATGTGCTGATGCTGGGATGAGGGTTAACGTGGACAAATCCGAGGTTATGGTTATTTCCAGAACCCCTGTTCAATGCACTCTACATGTTAGTGGAGTCCCATTGAAACAGGTGGAGAAGTTAAAGTATCTCGGGGTCTTCTTCACGAGTGATGGGAGGAATAATGCTGAGCTTTCCTGTAGGATTGGTCAAGCTGGGTCAATTTTGAAACAGCTTGGTCGATCTGTAATCAGGAAGGCCGAGCTTGGTGTCAAAGCCAAGTTAGCGGTTTTTAACGCAGTATTTGTTCCAACTCTCACCTATGGTCATGAAATTTGGGTAATGACCGAAAGAATAAGATCGCGAATACAAGCTGCCGAGATGAGATTTCTTCGTGCTGTTGTGGGAATTACTCGCCGGGATAATGAATGATAAAGAATGATAAAGAATGCCCCCGCGACCCCTTTAGTGGAACATGCGGGTCATTGAAAATGAGATGAGAGATGAGATGAGATCAAAAGTTAATTTTTATTGGTTCAAGATGCGGAATCTTGAAGCTTGGGATGAGATCCTTGTTTTGTGTCCTATTTCTTAACCACAAAAACAATCCTATATTGAATAGAAGTCCAACAAATAAAATAGTAATATTAGAGCTTAGTGATAATAGATTATTTACTGAAAGATAGAACAAACGTTTCACATTGTCTAAATGTAGTTTGTGGAGGTATTGGAGATCTAGTTTTATATCACCTTGAGTTAGGTTACTCTGTAACAATGGAGATAGGACTTGGTGAGTAGAAATCTCCCAATTTGAATATATAGTGTTATCTAGCTCAATTGTTGTAAGAGTTAATAATAAATGAACCGTTAAGGCTTCTGGTTGTATTACTATATGAGAGGTTGCCAACATAATTGGTCAGAAATATATTTCCTTCGTTAACTAATTCTATTACGGGTCTACTTTGGAATTGATAATCACAGGTTGCTTCTTCACCGTTTAAAATCCTGACAATACAGTGACTAGGTGCAAGGCTTTGAAGTTGGCTTCTTTTGCATACCGTAGTGCCTTGGATTATAGAGCACTTCTCTTTGACACCAAATTTTCCTTCTTGTGATATAAACAGATTGGAGTGGCTTAGATACATTCTTTTGTTGTTTTGTACTGTTGATTGAATTATAATATTATTGTAAGTAGTTTCTTCGGTTTGTAGTAGACATATCACATACAATAGTATAGAATTTTTCACCAACATCACAGGTTCTGCATACTCTATTGCTTGTAATTCATTTTTAAACGGTAGAGTTTCTATTTTAGGTATGATATCGGCGATTTCTGCTTTGTTCAACAATGTTGCACGTACTATACCTCTCTTTGCTAGTTCTCCAGCCATTAGTATTTGTTCTATTTCATCTTAAAGGATTCCTTGTTTATTGAAAATTATCTGTTCATACATTACAGTGTTATTGTTATATTTTATTGTATCCTTCTATTAAGTTGTTAGTGGCTTGGGTTAGGTACTGATTGACGTGATATTGCTTATTGTTATTGGCAACTAAGTCGTTATGCTTTGTGAGAATGTTATCCCAATCAGTGGCATCTGTAGTTGTAGTTGTTCTAACAGTTTCTCGATTTTGGTAACTTGATGCTCTAGTTGAGGCATTAAGGGGTTGGTTTTACTCACTTCGTTACGAATGCCTGATTTAAATTTGGTCATAATTTGTGTATAGTCTGCCGGGTTGATTGTGTGAATGATTTTGTAATTTCCGTTTATGATTTTTCCTTCTCCAAGTTTGATTGCAACTATTGGGCTATTGTATTTATTTATACATATATTATATTTTTTATTTTTTATACAGATTATATTTATACAGATTATTAATCTAAAAATATAGGCATATTTTTAAATGTTATTTGTGTATTCTTTTACAGTCGGTTGTTGTTATGGTAACTTTGTTATCTACCGCCACAGTTTCTTTTTGGAAGATAGGTTTGTCTTTTCCTTTAATTTGCTTGTCGATTTGGTATACTATGTCTCCAGAATTGTATTCTATAGGTTTAGACTTTTTTTTGTTGTGTCCATGAAGCTTTTTCCTTTAATTTCTGGAAATTTCGTTTCTTAGGTCCGTATTGACTATATAATTGAAGTCTACCAAGTTTTGATAATTGATTCTTCGGGTTCCTCCAAAGAATATGTCGACAGGTTTCTTTTTGGTAACAGAGTGTACATTATTTTTTTGTTATAGAATTGCATTCCTCACGGTCGATTGCCGGAAGGCACCTATTCTTGATAAAATATTTCAAGAATTAGGCTCTGATGTTGTCCCTATTCCTACAATCCACCATAAAAAATTGCCATTCTATACGAAATTTGGCTATATAGCCAATCTAATTAATGTATGTGTATATAACGCATCAATTGCCTGATTTTATGTATTTCTTTAATTCGGACTTAAACGATTCTAAATGATTTATATTTTTGAGTTCATCCGGTAATTCATTATATAGTTCCAGTCCTTTAAACAGTATTGTATTTTGTGAAAAAGTCGAGGACATAAAGTTAAGCCGAAAGTTTTATCCGTTTCTGAGATTATAAGGTTGCACATCACTAATGTATCTCAGGTTATTGCTAAGGTAACATGGCAGTAAGCCATATTTCATTTTAAATACAAAAACTAAAACACTAATTTTTAACTGTTGCTTTATACTTAACCAACCCAATCGTTCTAACATCCATGCTGTGGGTGTTAATCCGTTACATTTTAGAACTGTCCTCATTGCTTTATTTTGCAGTTTCTGTAGTTTTTCTATTTCTACTTCTGTGGATAAAAAAAGGATTGTTGAACAATATATGAAGTGAGGTCTTATAATAGCATTATACATTTTACATGCCGCCATAATGGAAATTTATGGTCTCACTCTGTTTAAAAAATACACTTTTTTGACACTTTTTTGCACACACAGTCAATATTTGCTCTTAAACTAGTTTTTTTGTCTATTAAAATTCCAAGATATTTAAATTCATCAACACTTTCTATATTTTTGCCATAAATTAAAACATTCATTGGTTCGGTACTATTCAAACACATAGCTTTTGTTTTCATAACACTTAACATTAATTTATTTATCTGAAGCCATCTATTAATCACTTCTAAGTCATCATTCACACCTCTCACACAACTTTCCATATTATCTCCGCTGATAAATAGCAGCGCATCGTCCGCAAACATACACAATTTACATACCTTAGGTGCAGTATTGATATCATTAATATATAATAAAAATATTGATCCTTGTGGCACTCCTACTTTAACTTCCTTTGCGTTCGAAATTACGTTGTTCACCATAGTCCGTTGAGTGCGATTATTTAAATAAGATTCAAACCACTTCAGTTCCTTATTTTTGATTCCATATTTAAGCAGTTTTTTTGTCAATATTTCTATATCTATCGTTTCAAATGCTCGCTTGAAATCTTAGAATACAGCTATAATAATTTTACGTTCACCAATTTGACTTTTCTAGTTTTCTATTAGACCGAATATTCGGCCTGCAGCTGGGCCGGATAGCCGAATATTCGGTGGCCGGATATCTGCCCAAATTAAAAGTATAATAGTTTGGTGGTCTGATATTCAAATTAGACAAACAAAACCAACTTAAACATGTTTTTTTCCTTCTCCTACACAAGATATTTTTACTTTCTACATAGCAAAGTTTTTGGGACACTTTTGAAGAGGTTGCGAAAATCAAGCCAGATTGAGTTTTCTGACAGAAAAAATACCGCAAACGAGCTTGACTTATAGCTCAAAACAGTTTATTTTGAACGAAATAGTGACGCTTGGGCTTGGTGGTCAGTAAATGGAAGACAGTACCCAATTGGAGCAGTGTATACAGTGAGAGACTCTTTCCTGAAGCATGCATCGTATACGAAAACAAACGTAATAAATTATTACCTCTGAATGCAGAAAAATTAATTTTTATTCATCATAATTTGGCTTTAGTAAACTTCTTTACTGAAAAAACGACTATCCGGTATTCGGCCGGATATCAAAAGACTATTCGGCTCCGGCCGGATATTACAAAAGAAGCCGGATAGCCGGATACCGAATACTTGCCGGATATCCGTCACACCTCTAGTGCTTATCCTTCCTTTCTCTCAGCTCCTTCTTACAGATGTTCTTACTTGTTTATAGCAATACCACTCTGAAGTATCATTGATAAGTTTAGCTCATTCATTTGCTAAAATCTTATTCCTTTTTAGCCTGGCTAACCTTTGAGTAAACCATGGACATTCATTCACGCATACACTTTTCTCAACAGTCATATTACTTACTACTCTACACATTGCACTACTAAATAGATTAGCTAACTCATTCACACTACTATTTATAATATCTGCACCCACATATATGCTATTCAAAAGCAGAAAATAAAATTTGTCTGGTTCATAATTTAACACTTTATATTTCACCGAGTTTATCTTACTAGCTTTATGTGTTATATTTAAATTAATACTGATTCTCTCATGGTCACTTATTTTCAAATTAGGACTTGTTTTAACTTTTATCTGCTTTTGATTTGTGAAAACATAATCTATAAGTGTGGCCGGTCTCTCTGTTATTCTTGTCGGTTGATCGATAATAACAGATAAATTATTACCACAAAATATAGATTCAATTTTCCTTATATATGTTTTATCACTGAACCACTCACCCCTTCGGGTTAGGGGTTAAAATATTCCCGAGGTAGGCATGCCTGTCGTAAAAAAAATATAAAAAAAAAACAGGCAATGAATAAAACAAAAAGGAATAATACCCCAGGTGGCAGTCCAGATTCACTGGAAAATCCACCCTCTTCGGAGGTCGGCTCTACGGATTCTGGAGAGAGCCAATTATTGCATCTAATAAATCCCTTTGCGAAGAACTCAAGGGTAACACGGTCTCCACCACCAAGGCCGTGCGTCTCCGGAAAAAAAAGTCCGCCGGAGGAGAAAAATCAAGACAAACGGGACTCAGCGAAATGGAACCAAATGGCGGAAGAAAACAAGGAACTCCGCCTTAAACTAAACAAAATGGATCTTCTTTTTCAAGAACATAAAAAAAAAGAATAGTAGACTTATTATATTAAAAAAACGAGACTCTAAAGAGCTTAAAACCAAAAGAAAAACGCGAAGCTACAGTTAGTCCCAAATACCATAAGGATAAAGAGGAGCTGGAGCTCGAAACAAAACGCGCGTTAAAGAAAAGACCCAACAAGAAACGAAAAGGTGGATCATCGCCGGAAATTGAGATCCTAAGGCAGAGTGTTGAAAAAAGGCCAAATCGAAAACTATCTCAAGGAAAACCACGTCCTCCGCCGGCTATTAATGTCGTCGGTATTACGGACTACAGTAAATTGCATCGTCTGCTTAAAGGTAAAGAAAATTAACGTAGATGACTTCGACAGTTACCGCGCTGTATCTAAAAAACTCAATACCGAAAGGATACAGTGGTATACTTATTAAAATAAGTTAGAAAGACCACTTCGTGTTATAGCAAGGGGACTCCATCCATCCTGCACAAAAGACGACATCATAAGTGACCTTAAGATAAAAGGCTTAAAAATTAAGGACGCAGTAAATATCTTGAAAAAGACAAAACAAAAAACCGAAGGCGGCCAGGAAATCTTGGTCAAGCATGGACTACCATTGTTTATGCTCACTTTCTAGAGAAATGAAAATATGGACGATATTTACAGAATAAAAAATATTCTGAATATTGTGGTCAAAATCGAGCCCATGCGCACAAATTCGAAATCGATACCGCAGTGCAAACGTTGCCAAGGCTTTAATCACACATGGTCCTATTGCCAAAATTAACCGAAGTATGTAAAAGTGCCTGAAGTCACTTATCCGAGAAATGCGGTCTAAGCAAAGAAGCCCCGACGACTTGCGCAAATTGCAAAGGTAAGTGTCCTGCAAACTATCGCGGTTGTGAAGTTGCAAAGGAATTGCAAAAAAGACGTAATGCCTTACATCAAAATGCTATGCCAACGAAAGAGAGACGAGAAACTGCAAAGAAAAAAGTTGATATATATATAAAGGAAATACCTAAAGAGAAACAAAATATGGTATCGTCGTTGAAATAAAAGGACAGCGCGAAATCTTCAGGTGCTAAATCATATGCTCAAACAGTAATGCCAAAACAAACAAAAAAAGAAAATACTTCTATGACGTACCCAGTCGCGCAAGTTTTCTCTATAATCCTTGCGAAACTTGAGGAACAATAAAAAATTAACAATTTAATATTTAACAAACTAAGTAAACTTGATACACAACCTAAGACTAAAAAATCATGAATGTCAACAAATCCATACAAATTTTAGCATGGAACGCAAATGGACTCAAGGATAAAATCACAGAACTAGAGGTTTTTTAAGAAGTGATAAAATTGACGTATTAAGCATACGGAAACTCATTTGACAAAGGAATCTCAAATAAAAGTAAAAGGATTCTGTGCGTACCACGCATTACAACCCTCGGGAAGACCCAGAGGAGGTTCATCCTTATTTATTAAAGATTATATTAAGTATTCGATCAATCATACGACAGAACTCGACACTATACAAGCAACTTCAGTTCGGGTAAAGAACAAGACAACGGATATCAATATATCGTCTCTTTACTTTCCTCCGCGTTGTAAGCTTACAAGAAACGAACTTGTAGATTTTTTCAACTCACTCGGAACGAATTTTATTATTGGTGGCGATTTTAACGCACGTTTTGGGGTTCGAGAAAAAATTCAACAAAAGGTAGACTGCTGTACAAAGTCGGTATGGATTTCGGAGTAGACTTCCATTCGACAGGAAAACCGACATACTGGCCCTCCGACGTAGCAAAAATACCAGACCTGGTAGACTTTTTCGTTACAAAAGGAGTAAATACCAATCTCGTGAAAATAGAAGAAGACCTTCCCTCTGACCACTCACTGATGATTTTAACTATTAGCGATAGACTAATAAAAGTAGAAGGTGTACCTAGATTAACAAATAACAGAACTAATTGAGACGGCTTTAAGCATGATTGCGAAACTAACATTATGTTGAATGTGTCACTAAAAACACCATTTGAGTTAGAGTAGAACTCGAAAAATTTATTTCAGTTATTCAGAACGCAGCATGGGAAAACACTCCAAGAAAGAAAATAGTCAAAAAAGGGATAACCATTTATCCTCCGGAAATAAAAGAACTTATTCAAGAAAAGAGGAGAGCGCGCAGGGTATGACAACAATCACTTTACCCTCAACATAAGTCATATCTAAACCTTCTATGTAATAAACTTAAAAAAAACGATACAAGACTTAAGAAATCACGAGACCTCGGTTTATCTTGTAGGCTTAACAAACGAAAAAAACTTCGAATTACTCGCTCTAGAAAGCAGTGAAATATATAAAGAAACCTCAAATGCAATCGGCACCAATTAGAAATAACAACGGTGAGTGGGCAAAGAGTGACAAAGAAAATGCAGATCTCTTTGCTGTACACCTAGAAGAAACGTTTAAGCCTTTTGATGGTCAAATGCTGATGGGCAATCCAAGCGATATGACAACTACATCCGATAACATTAGAATAAAGCGTGTGTCGTTATCCGAACTCTACCAGGCAATTAAAAATCTGAAAAATGACAAAGCATCTGGCTATGACTTAATCACCGCACAAATAATATTTAATAAATGCTTCGATTAGACTATTATATGTCCTAGATTCGTGGAAAGTGGCAGAAGTGATAATGGTTCAGAAACCAGGTACGTCGCCAAACGACAAAAAATCATATAGACCAATATCACTCCTGCCTATAATATCAAAGCCATTCGAGAAACTTTTACTGCGACGTATTCAACCAGTCATAGAAGAAAGACGACTTATCCCTGATCATCAATTTGGATTTCGCACGAAACACTCCACAATTGACCAGGTATATAGAATAGAAGAGGAAAAAAAGATTTGCTCTAGCGTTTTACTTGACGTGTGACAGGCTTTTGACAAAGTTTGGCACGATGGTCTAAAATTGAAAATAAGTAGGATCTTTCCGAAAAATATATATAGGATTCTAAAATCCTACCTCGACAATAGAATATTCAGAGTTAAGTACGGAATGGACTACTCCGGGTTTAAGGAGATTGCGGCCGTAGTTCGGCAACTGAGTATTTTTGGTCCCACTCTGTTTTTATTATATACACGCGACATACCTCAAACTGAGGGTACAGTAATAGCAACGTTCGCGGACGATACGGCTATTATCGTTACGGAAAGCACAATCGAGTCTGCTACCGAAAAACTGCAACTAGCTCTAAACAAAATATGCGATTGGACAAAACTCTGGCGCATTGCTCTTAATGAGACTAAATCCACGCATATTAATTTTACATATAAAAACATAGACAATTTACCCGTGTTCATTAATTCGGTACAAGTACCGTACGCAAATGAAGCCAAATATCTCGGGATGACGTTAGACGCAAAGCTCAAATGGAAGGCACACGTCAAAAAAACGTGACGAACTTGAGAATCGATTTAGAGAAATGTACTGGTTACTCGGACGACATTCCGACATTAAGCATATATAACAAACTGCTTAGTGCTAAAGTGCTAAAGCCTATATGGACCTATGGTATACAACTCTGGGGCTGCACTAAAGCAAGTAACAGAGAATTTATACAGTCATTCCAAAATAAGGTTTTAAGAGCTTTCGTGAGTGCTCCCTGGTATCTTCGTAACAGCGATATATAAAGGGATCTACAAATCGCAACCGTGGACAAAGAAATAACAAACTTTGCTAGGAAGTTGCGAACTCGAGTCCATGGTCATTGTAACCATGCCATACTCCAAACATTGGACATGCGAAACCTCGTGCGCCGACTTCAACGAACGAAACCGTTCGATTTAGCGTAATGAGTAGTAGCCGCTCCTAACGGTTTTAGCAGGTGATTTTACGGAAAATCTACCTGCCTCACGCGTAAAAATATTGAAAGTGAAACTACTGGATGATGAAACTTAGTTGTAGTAAAGTACAAAATTCCAAAAGGGAAGGGTGTGTTTAGTCAGTAAAAAAAGAAAAAAACAAACTACTATGAGCCCACGGGTATCATAGTGTATTATTGAAGATTCACACCAACCAACGAAAAAAAAAAAAAAAACTGAACCAGTCGATGTTAAGATCATACCATCTAAAAGTTCCCCACACAATGAACAGAATGTAGCCTTGTATGAATTTGGAGATCTGTACGTTATCACCATTTTAGTCACTTCTCTATTATAACCGATATCTACTTCAAGCCAATAAATTCCGTTGGTCAATTTCATAAACAACATCATAATTCAACGATCTTCTGACATAAATTGAAACACCACCTGTATGTCTCGATAAACTTCTCACTGAATAATATTTATAATCATCCAGGGCCACTTCCGATTCATCTATATTTTCAGTCATGTGTGTCTCACTTAAACAAATTAAATGAGGTTTCACCTGTCTTGCCAATAGTTCAATTTCATTGAAATTATTGTCTAGATCTTGCACATTCAAACAAAAACACTTTAAAATACTTAGCTGCTAGTAAGTAATTTTTTCACGTTAAAATTGTTGCTTCCTTTTAAATACAGGACAGATGGCATCCCTGGAGTGGTGCTGATCTTCTTCTTCTTCTTCTTAGGGCGCTACAGTCCGAGGTGGACCTGGGCCTCACTCAACATGCCTCTCCAGCCAGCACGATCTTTCGCCAGCTGTCTCCAGTTTCGCACACCAAGCCGGCCGAGGTCCCCCTCGACTTGTGTGCGCCTTGTCGTGGACGTCCTATGTTACGTTGTCCCACAGGCTCAGAGTCGAAGACTCTCCGGGCCGGAGCTAAGTTGTCCATACGCTCTACATGGCCTAGCCATCTTAGGCGTTGGATCCGTAGACGCCTGGCTGGCTCATGTCGCTGTACAGCCCATACAGTTCGTGGTTGAATCTTTTCCTCCAAATGCCATCAACGCAAACAGGACCAAAGATCGCACGCAGAACTTTTCTCTCGAAAAGAGACTGTTCATCCGCTTGGTATATTGTCCATGCCTCTGCACCGTAAAGCAGGACTGGGATGATCAAGGTCTTATAGAAAGTCAACTTGGTCTTTCGAGAGAGGGCTCTATTACTCAATTGCCTTTTGAGCCCATAAAAACAGCGGTTGGCAAGAGTTATTCTGCGTTTGATCTCGGTACTAATGTTGCTTGTACTGTTAAGCGGTTAACAGTAGGTAACCAAGCCAAGGTAGACGAAGTCCTTTACTACCTCAAAGTTATAGCTGAATATGGTGATGTTCTGGTCAAGTCGTCGATGTTGTCCGTCCTTTCTCGATGACAGCATATACTTGGTTTTGCCCTCGTTTACCGCCAGACCCATTTTAGCCGCTTCTGTTTCAATGCCAGCACACGCATCATTGACGGCTCGCTGTGTTCGCCCAATCACGTTAATGTCATCCGCGAAAGCTAGCAGTTGAACGGACTTTTGGAAGATCGTGCTTCTTGTGTTGGCCAGTGAGTTTTGCACGATCTTCTCAAGAACGGTGTTAAAGAAATCACATGACAGCGTGTCGCCTTGTCTAAAACCTTTTTTGACATTGAAGATCTCGGTGAGTACGTTACCGACCTTGATGGAGCAGCGAGAGTTCTCCATCGTCATCCTGCTCAGAGTGTGGCAGGAATATCAAAACTAGACATGGCGCTGTATAGCTCGTCTCTATACACGCTGTCATATGCGGCCTTGAAATCGACAAATAGATGGTGTGTGTCGATCTGCATTTCCTAGGTCTTCTCCAGGATCTGCCGCAGTGTGAAAATTTGATCGATGGTGGACTTCCCGGGCCTAAAACCACACTGGTAAGGACCTATCAGTTTGCTCACGATTGGTTTCAGGCGTTCACACAAAACGGCAGAGAAGACCTTATAGGCGATGTTAAGGAGACTTATCCCCCGATAGTTGGCGCAGTCAAAGGGGTCTCCTTTCTTGTGGATCGGGCAAACGATACTGAGATTCCACTCATCGGGCATACTTTCTTCCGACCATATCTTACAGATGAGCTGGTGCATGCGCCCTACCAGATCACCTCCAGCTGCTTTAAACTTTTCGGCGGGCAGACTATATGCACCAACAGCTTTATTAGACTTCAGTCTCAATATCGCTATCTTGACTTGTTCTAGGTCGGGGGGACGGTATTCTCTTCTATCATCGTACGTTGTGTTGAGTGGAACATTCTGCCTGACAGCGGTATTTGTGTCCTCATCGCCGTTCAACAGTCTGCAGAAATGATTTTTCCAAATTCTCAGTATCGACTGCGAATCTACTACAAGCTGTCCATTTTCGTCCCGGCAGGCTTCTGTCCGAACTTTATACCCATTCGATAAAAGTTTTACCCTTTGGTAAAACTTTCGGACATCATTCCTGCCATAACACCTCTCCATCTCCTCGATCGCGCGCTTCTCGTGCTCTTTCTTTTTTTTCCTAAGAAGCCGCTTCTCTTCCCTTCGTTTCTGTTCGTAGAGCTCACGAACAGCTCTCGTGGTTCGATGCAGCGTTGCCCGGTAGGCTTCTTGCTTTGCTGCATGTTCCTGCCTGCACTCGTTGTCAATCCAAGGGATTTTCCTAGGTGGTGTTTTAAAACCCAGCACATCGGCAGCGACTTCTCTGATGGCTCTTTGACAACGTTTCCATTCTTCGTCTATTGTTAGTGCAGCCGACGTCGAACTTTCGGAGAGTTTTAGGGAGACTCGATCGGCAAAGTTCCTGGCAGTCTGTTGCCATTGTAGCTTTTCGACGTCAAACCGTGGTTGTCTACCTCGACTCCGTTGTTCTCTCGATATCCGTGTCCTTACCTTGGCTACAACAAGGAAATGGTCCGAGTCGATGTTGGCGCCTCGGAACGTTCGGACATCAAGAATACTGGAGGAGTGTCTGACGTCGATCGCAACGTGATCAATCTGGTTGACGGTTGAATGATCAGGGGACCGCCAGGTCCGTTTTCGGAGGTGGTGTCGTGCAAGCTGTGTTTACCGATGACTCTAGCATAGATGTCCTCTTTACCCAGCTTAGCGTTAAAATCTCCTAGAACGATCTTGGTGTCGTAGCTGGGGCATTGATCGTACGTTCTTTCAAGGAGATCATAGAAGTCATCCTTGCTATCGTCATCTTTGTCCTCCGTTGGGGCATGGGCGCAAATTAGGCTGATGTTGCCGAATTCAGCCTTGATGCGGATTGTTATGAGGCTCTCGCTTATGTACTTAAAGCTTAAGACTTTTTGCCTAAGTCTGCCTCAAATAACAAATCTACATCCAAATAATCGCTGCCTTCGCTCTCTGTAACAATCGCCGTAATAGATATCGCAGTTTTTCATCCTCTTTTTGCCCGGCCCATCCCATCGCACTTCCTGGATTGAGGTAACGTCTGCTTTATAGCAGTCTAGGGCCTCCGCGAGTTCATCGGCTGCACGTGGTCTGTTCAGGGACCTCACATTCCACGTGCAGAACCGAAAGTAATTGTCCTTTTTTCGTTTGCTAGGGTCGTCAACAGTAAATCCGTCCGTATCCGAGGCATATTGTTGCTTCTCAACTCGTATATTTTTTACGTGGTGAGGAAGTTAACCCCACGCACAACCTCCAACTGGGAGGACAGGTCCATTTGTTTAGCCCCCGGACAAAGGGGTCCGGAGGGATCCGGTGTCGGTAGCCTCTTGCAGGCTGTGAGCGCCGCCGTTGGCTCTAAAAGAAGGGCTCATCCGCTGCCATCTCTATTCCAAGGTCCCGACCTTACCATGGAAACCAGGTAGCTCCTGCTGACTGGAGTTGGGGATGCCGCCGTTGGCCAATCAGTTGACCAGCTCCTCCGCCGCCATCCTAAAAAGAGTCATGAGCCCTGGTAGACTCACACTCCCCCCTCTCTCGTTTGCAGCCGCCCAGACGTCCCACGGGGGTTAGTTACCCCATCTTCTGTCGAGGGTACTCGGCTCCCGGATTTCACCACGGGGAGGTGAGGGTAGGAGTTCGTTAATAGAGGCTAGGTTCAGACGCTTGTGTCTGCATGGTTCGCGTATTAACGCTTCGAAATCGAATTCGAAATTGGTGCTGATCACTCAGTTCTATATTCAGCCACTCTTTCATTCTCACAAAATTTATACAACGAATTTGCTCGCTCTTGCAATTATTTGCTGTATGATCTGCTTCACCGCATCTACCACATATTTGTTTTTCCCTCTTGCAGACACTCGCTGAATGGTTATATCCACAGCATTTAACGTTTTACGTTCAGGTCTTCATAACATATACATTTGTCCCACTCTATACACAATGTGTTCATTTTCATTATTTCATCGCACGTTGCACTGTCAACTTCTATTACAGCATTGAAAATATTTTTCTTTTTTGTTGATTCAAACACTTTAATACACTTAAGATGACTAAAATTTATCTTTTATTTTGAGCTTTAATAGCACTTATAATTTGCTCATCATTTAATTTTTCTTTCATGCCTTAGTGCACGACTTTTGGTTTCCTCATCTCACCTACTTTGATTTTATAGTCTTTATTTCATTTTTCCACCATTTCCCTACTTATAATGTTTCTTTCTTCCACATTTTTAAACTGTATCATTAACGCACCATTTCTTTTATTTGACATTTTATTGATTTTTACTGATAATATTGCTGGATTAATTTTCTCTTTGATCTCTTGAACTGTTTTGACACTCTCTTTTGACACTTTGTTTTGGTTTAATGACAATGGGAGCTTTTAGCTTTAATGTATATGACTGTCTCATTAATTTCTCTTTCACTATGATCCTTTTACCACCTTTTCAACACAGTTTTTTATGTCTCTAACACTCTCTTTAAAAATACCCGTTAATAAATTATTAGTTTCATTAATCTAAGTCATGATTTTATGATAATTTTCCTTGAGTTTATTCACATAGTTTACGCATCCAATGCACAAAAACCGAATATTTTCGTTCTCACTTAGCATGATACGATTGCCGACAAAACCCACTGCACTTTATTAGCGGTTCACTCCGCGATTTCGTTGTGCATTTTGCAAACGTTAAGTCCATGATTTCTACCCAATTTTGTAATAAATTGAGTTTAATACAACTACTTAAGATGTGTAAATATATTTTGTTTTTATTTCCTATCAGAAATTAATACAATTAAATACTTTTATCAGACACTATATAGACACGTCTTCTCTATTCAAATCTCTCTCTAAGTATTGTTGTATCTGTCCACTGCGATGTTAACAATTTCCTTTATTGTATAGTTCATGTGTTCTCGCTGAAGGCATCTTATCATTTCAATGATAGTGGAATGGACTCTTTCCACGGTTCCTCCATTAACCTCGCTCTTTTGAGGTGGGGCTAGATAGATTCTTTTACCTAGTCCTTCAATGTTGTTGAGGACACGGACTTCGTTGTCCGTGACCAATATTTTAGGAACGGTAAAGAAATGTAGTAATTTAATTATTTTGTCCCGTACATGTAGTTCTTATTTATTTTTGCTGCGGAAAAATTTGGTGAAATTTGAAAACTTATCCACACAAGTACTTCTGAGAATATGAGTTGATTTCGAAATACATTGATTGGGGCCTCACAATGTGGTATTAGATCGGAACTATCTTCTTCGGCACTATGCTGTGTTCCAGAAGATGAAGTTAGAACATTAAGTTCGGTTGGAAGTCTTGAAAGAGCATCTGCCACGACGTTGGTTTTACCTGGCTTGTATATTACCGAACAGTTGAATTTGGAGTTTTATTTCAGTTTTTTTAAGATTGATTAGCTTTGTTTTGTACATTTGCGCCTCGGGTTAAGTTTTTTAAGGGCTTTGCAATTTTTGCGAAGTCCCTAATAAACTTCCTATAATATGAAGCAAATGCCGAAAAGCTTTTCAGTTCTTTGAGGTTTTGTGGTGGTGGAATATGTCTAATTGCTTCAATTCTTTTAGGACCCGTGCGGATTCCATCCTGCGTTATAATGTACCCAAGAAAGTCAACGCGTGTCGTAAGGAACTTAGATTTGTCTAGATTGACTCTCAGATTGGCCTTTTCGAGTAAGGAAAGAACTTCATCAAGGTTTTTCAGATGATCTTCTTTGTCTTTTCCTAGGACGATTGTTTCGCAGAACAACAAAAAGTCGCTTTATATACATATAAAAAATAAATAAAATGAATAATAATAATAAAAATAACAATGTGAATTGAAGTAGTAAAATATAAAATGGAAATTGTGAACCAAAATGAATAATGGTATAAAATTTGAATTTCACGCCCTATAGGCCATATTAAAACTTAAATAGAACTTAAAAATAAGAACTTAAAAACGAAAAAACGGAAAATAAATTCACTCTGTTTCAAGTCGCATAGCCGAACACTAGTGGTTTCTTTTACTCGAATTTTAAATTTTAAAGTTAGTAATCGCGTTGCAAAAACTATTGCAAAATGTTGTCTGTTTGAAAACTCAATGATTAGCGGACTGTACAAGAATGTTTATTATAATCAACCAAAAAATGAGTACAATGTTAATAGAAAAAATGACAAGTGTAACAAAATTACATCTAACAGAATTTACCGGCAAATTACCAAGAACAGACTGTTGGTGTTGAAGCGGCTGCGAGCGAAATCCAAGTGGACGAGACATCGATCGATCGGATCGTACCATGTACCTCATTACAAAAAATCTAAGTCTCCACTAACTAATTGTTAGTGTTCTAGCCGATTTGTCTTTCAACACCACAGTATATTCAAAGGTCTAAGAAAGAAGGAAAGAGATAGACAATGTTTAGAGCTTTTTCATAATGTACAGTGACTCAATTGAACTACTTTACAAATAATAAATTATAATATTGTGGAAACTGAATACATTTAAAAAGTGTTGATTAAGTCTCAAACATCCCGCCCCCCCTGGACCCGCGTAGGTTCAGCATGAAGACGGTAACTTGGCAAGTTTAATAGTAATTGGACGAAGAAATGATCCCCGTGTTGTCCTGACTGTTGCAACACGAGTACGGTTGTCTGTACCTGGATGAATCTTCTCTAGTCGACCGAGTAACCATTTTGCTGTTGGTAGATTCAGTTCTCGGATTACGACTACATCGCCGATCATGAGATTCGCCTTTGGATGTTGCCATTTAGGTCGTTCTTGAAGCGATGTAATATACTCCACGTGCCACCTTCGCCAAAACCCTTGAACCATGCTCTGAATTAATTTCCAATGTGATAGTCTGTTGGGCGATACAATGTCACAGCTTGGCTCTGGAACTGCAGTGTAGGGTTCCCCTATAAGAAAGTGAGCAGGCGTTAATGGATTTAGATCTTCATCTGAGAGAACACAAAGAGGACGAGAATTTAATACTGCTTCAATCTGACTGAGTACTGTGTACATCTCTTCGAAAGTCAATATTGAAGAACCAATCACCCTGCGTAAATGGAGTTTCACAGATTTTACCCCTGCCTCCCATAACCCGCCGAAGTGTGGGGAGGAAGGAGGAATAAAGTGCCATGCTATCTCATCCTTAGCAAGCGCCGCCACAACCTCGTCCATGTGAGTGGTCGACAACACAGCTCGATGCATTTCGTTCAAACACCGACGAGCCCCATGAAGATTAGTGCCATTGTCGCTATAGACATTCGATGGTTTTCCGCGTCGAGCAACAAATCGTCTGAAGGCGGCTAAGAATGCATCGGTAGTTAGGTCACTCACCATTTCCACATGAAGGGCCTTAGTGGAGAAACAAACAAATAGAGCAATGTATCCCTTGGCTGTTTTTGCATTTCGCGTTCTAGACAATCGTATAGTAAAGGGCCCAGCATAATCACATCCGGTGTTTGTAAATGGTCGTGCCGGTGTAACGCGTAGACGTGGTAAGTCTCCCATCAACTGCGCTGTTGTCGATTTACGTTGCAAAAAACATACCTTACATCTGTGAACGACTTTACGTATTAGGTTTCTGCTACCCAGTATCCAGAACTGCTGACGAACGATGACAAACGTTTCCGAGACCCCTGGATGTAAATAAACATTATGAATATAAGTTGCTATGATAAGCGACAGATGGTTATTGGGAAGAAGTATTGGATGTTTTATATTAAATCCAATATTAGCATGTCGTATACGCCCTCCAACTCGCAAGAGTCCATTCGAATCTAAGAATGGTGTATACCGTAACAGTTTAGATTTATTTGGGAGTATCCGACTGCTTGCAAGCAACTTTATTTCACTTCCGAACGCGATCTTCTGCTGATATCTTAAAATCCGTTGCTGGGCCGACCGAATTTCATTACACGTTAAGAAACCCTTGATTCTGCAAGAAGATGGAAGACGACAATTAGCAATAAATCGGAAACAATATGCAACTACCCTTTGCAATCTGTACCACGATGAATGTTTATTAATTAGGGTATAAAGAACGCTCTCATCAGGGCAGATTTGAAACACTTGTTTTGCTGGTGGCCTCTCCTCCTTCGTTATCACGGTCTCGTCAGGCGGTGACACTGAGAACCTTGATGCTGGCCAAAGTTCTTGTGGCAACGAAAGCCAAGCGGGTCCGTTCCACCAAAGTGGATGTTCGTTAATTGCCGATGGTAATATACCGCGCTGCACAATCCGCCGGATTTGATTCCGAAGCGATATAGTTCCAAGCATATCGTGGAATTGTTTCGAGGATCATTGACGTACGGTTCGCGACGAACGATGTCCAACGACGTGGAGGAGAAGACACCCAATGAAGCACTATTTCCGAGTCACACCAAGCACAAATTTTACATCGTATGTTCATTGACGAAGTAATTAAGTTTATCAGACGGCATAATAATAAGGCACCACATAGTTCAAGTCGCGGAATGGAAACGGGTTTGAGCGGAGCAACCTTTGTTTTTGCTGCTACGAGAATTGTTTTAAACCGATTTGGCGCGATCTTAGAACGGATATATACGACAGCACTATAAGCAACAGCACTAGCATCAGAAAACCCGTGCATCTCTATGTCTTCGAATGAGGCAAAAACATTTCTTGGAACCCGGACACGCTCAAGGTAATGAAGTTCACTTTGATATTTTATCCACTTGTTTGCTAATGTCGTTGGCAGGGGATCATCCCACCCGAGTTTTAAGTCTGATGACCAAAGCTCCTGAAATAAAAGTTTAAACAAAATCACACAAGGAGCTAAGAAACCAAGAGGGTCATATAATCGTGAGATTTCTGATAGTAGGGTACGTCGAGTAGGGGAGAGATTCAACCGCGACACCGAAATACGAAACGAAAACACATCTGTTCTAGGATTCCAGTGCATCCCTAACACTTTGATGACCGAATTAAGACGCTCTGTATCAACCGACGAAAACTGACAATCTTCCTTCTTCAACCGAGACAGAAGAGGCCAACAATTCGAACTCCATTTCCGCAATTCCAATTTGGCGTTGGATAACAGCGACACTAATTCCGATTGCAGATCAATAAGTTCATCTACCGAGTTCGCTCCAGTCATGATGTCATCAACGTACACATCATTACAAAGAATCCGAGCAGCATTTGGATACTGAAGCTTGTAGTCCTCCGCAATCTGTTTTAACACCCGAACTGCTAGAAATGGAGCCGAAGCCGTTCCGTACGTTACCGTGCATAGCCGAAAATGTTCAATTTTGCCCGTAGGTTCTTCACGCCATACAATCCGCTGGTAATCGCAGTGTTTATCGGCCATCCAAATTTGCCGGAACATCTTGACAATATCTGCAGAGAAAACATATTTATGCCGTCTAAAGCGCAAAAAAACACCCAACAAATCTCTTTGAATGGGTGGCCCTGCAAACAGCTGACTGTTGAGAGAAATTCCAGATGAATCCTTGGCTGACCCATCGAAGACGACACGCAGCTTAGTAGTGGAGCTGTCTGGTGAGAACGGCATGATGAGGAAGATAAAATTGTTCCCTAAAGTTGGCATTAATCTCCTCAGGTGGAATTCGAACCATATGTCCCATTCGTAAATACTCGTTCATGAAACTCGAGTACTGTGTGTATAGGTTCTTATCCGTCTGAAACCGTCTTTCGAGGATAAACAAGCGATGAAGAGCGGATTTCAGCGAATCACCAAAGGAAGGAAGGAACGTTTTGAAGGGCAGTTCAACGACATACTTTCCATCCGAGGAACGTGAAAATGTTTTTACGAAATGTTTTTCCATCTCGTCATCTCGAAGTGATTCATGTCCAAGTGGTTTCACTTCCTCTAGTTCCCAAAACCGTTGAAGTAACACATCGACGTCAAGGGTGGTACATAACGATGAAACAGAAGAACTCTCTGTACAGGTAGGATCGAGTAACTCACCTGTTACAACCCAGCCGAAAATCGTATTTTGCTCACCTTCGACGACAGACCACATTTTGTCTGCTCCGATCAAAACATCAATTGGACTAGCAACATTAAAAAAGGGATCAGCTAACTCCAAACCGCTAACATGTGGCAATTTCGAAACATCTAACGATTGACTTGGTAGATTCGAGGTTAATTTGGTTAGGACGAATGCATTAATGAACAAATGGTTTTGATTGATGCGAGAACACAGTTTCATTAATACAGAACCACGAGTATGACCTGCTGCAGTCGATGAAACACCACAAATCGGAATTCTAGCGTGCTTACGGGGCAGTCCCAGCCTTTGAGCAAGTGATTCTGACACAAATGATACCTGCGACCCAGAATCTAGAAGTGCTCTGCAACTAACAACTTTACCATCCTTGTCACTAACCTTGACCAGTACTGTTGGAAGAATTACCTGTTTAACTAAACCCATTTCTACAGAATGATTATTAACGATTGTTGAAATAGGTAGAGACTGCTTACTCGTATGTCCAGAAGGTGATGGATGGTGGACCGTACTGACTGTTGAAGAACTGCTACTGTGCTCCTGCGAGTGAACCAGAGAATGGTGACGCGATTTACATTGACGACACCGAAACATTGAGCGACATTTATTAGCAGAGTGTCCTGAACGAAGACAGTTAAAGCACAATGAATTACTTTTTACAAAGTTACGACGAGAATCAACATCAAGGGCCACGAATTCAGCACACTGTGGTAACACGTGTTGACTTTTGCACTTGGGACACTGTATATTTGATTGATTCGCCTCAGCAACGTGAGCACGAATTGTTCCAGGATTCTTTGCTCGCGAAACACCTGTCTGCACGACCGATTGACAGGATTCAAGCGCATCACACCTATGTTCTAAGAAGTCTAATAGTTCTTCAATTTTGACATCATCACGCGAACCGACGCACTCCGCCCAAGCCTGTTTTGTGCAGGGGTCAAGTTTGTTTTGTAATAAATAGATCACCCACGGGTCACGATCTGTGGAATTTAAGGCTTTTAGCCCACGAATAACTTCGTCCGCGCCATCTGTTAATTTTCGAAGGGATTTTACATTGCCGATAGAAGCTGGGGAAAGAGACAAAAATGTCTGTATGAACGATTGAACGATTAAGTTCACGCGGTCATAACGACGTTCCAGGCGATCCCAAGCTTCTCCGTAATTCGCTTCAGACACTGTTATATGCTTTATTAAATTGGCTGCATCGTCACGTAAGAAAGACTTCAAATAATAAAATTTTTGTGTGCCCGTAAGATGTTTTTTATTGTCAACCGTAGACAAGAACGAGTCGCGAAACGACGGCCAATTTTTATAGTCACCACAAAATATAGGCACAGTAAATTTTGGTAAATGAAGAGATGCATTTTCCGATGCAGCATTCAGTTTTTGAAGAAAATTTGTTTGCTGACTTGCGAGTTGTTCAGACAATGAATTAGGGCACTGTTCCTTTGTCGGTTGCAGTTTACGGATACACGTGGTTAATCCAGCATGTGCTTCAAAGAAACGATCTTCATATTCCGCGAATTCTGCTTCACACGTTTCAGTTTCTTCAACAGAGGCGCAATTCTCAAGGATAACCACATACGCTTCCGAAAATTCAGACCAAATATCGTTGAGATTTTTTAACCGAATCTCCAACATTTCTAACGTCGTTGCTTCCGGGATTGACGATACGAATTCACGCGCGCGAGTCAAGCGACCTTTAATGCTACCGTATTTTTTCTTTAAAGTAGACATAATTATCCGGCTTTTCGAAGGACCACAAATTTGTATGTTTGAAAACTCAATGATTAGCGGACTGTACAAGAATGTTTATTATAATCAACCAAAAAATGAGTACAATATTAATAGAAAAAATGACAAGTGTAACAAAATTACATCTAACAGAATTTACCGGCGAATTACCAAGAACAGACTGTTGGTGTTGAAGCGGCTGCGAGCGAAATCCAAGTGGACGAGACATCGAACGATCGGATCGTACCATGTATCTCATTACAAAAAATCTAAGTCTCCACTAACTAATTGTTAGTGTTCTAGCCGATTTGTCTTTCAACACCACAGTATATTCAAAGGTCTAAGAAAGAAGGAAAGAGATAGACAATGTTTAGAGCTTTTTCATAATGTACAGTGACTCAATTGAACTACTTTACAAATAATAAATTATAATATTGTGGAAACTGAATACATTTAAAAAGTGTTGATTAAGTCTCAAACAGTTGTCAATATACACATAACATGTTTTTCCTATGGGTGGTTTGAGGACATCATTAATCATCCTTTGAAAAATGGCCGGCGCGTTTTTGAGACCGAATGGAAGGCGAGTAAATTCGTACTTTCCGTTTGCTGTAGAAAATGCTGTTTTTGAAATGTCACTGGTTTTCATTTTAATTTGGTGAAAACCGGACGTTAAGTCGAGTGCAATGAAGTACTTACATTGAACAAGACTGGCTAATGTATTTGTTATATCCGGTATGGGATATGCATCAGCAGTAGTAACCGAATTTAGACATTTGAAATTTATCACAGGCCTATATTGCTTTTCTCCCGCCGAACAATCCAAAGGGAAGAATTATAAGGGCTTTTTGATGGTCTTATGATACCGTCTGCAAGCATTTTCTCGATTTGTTTTTCTACTTCGGATCTTAAATTAGCCGGATATGAGTAAGTTTTTGTATAAATCGGTTTCGTTGTTGTTGTTCTAATCTCTGCACGCATGCTTGCACCGATCGTTCCATTATCCGATATGGGACCAAAGAGGTTTCGTATTTGACCAGGATGTTTCCAACTTCTTTATCAATGCCAACGCTCGTTTGAACGTTGTGGACCTGCTTAGAATGTTTCGCTTTTAGTTCTATTTTAATGTTGGGAGCGATGTGTAATACGCTGTTCTTCCTGTCTGTTACTGCTTCCAATTTTCTTAGGGTGTCGTCACCAATTATCCCGTCGAACGACTTTAGTCCAGGAAGGACAAAGAAATCTATTAAACTATCGTTTCCTAAACTCTTAAAAAATTGTCCGCTGATTTTGTGGGTAATTTGAAGTTGTCCTGCTGCTGATTGTATTGGTTTCTCTATGGGCTTACATTTCAGGTGCAATTTCATGTGAAACGAAGTTCTTTTTGACTCCAGTGTCAATAAGGAACTTGAGTGTCTTCCGTTTCTAGTAGCATACTCTAGGTACGGTACGCTAGAGAGTCTTCTGTCATAAAATTTATTTCAGCTGTCTCACATTGTTTTTCTTCTTGCTCGTGCTCGTAGTTTTCTTCGTATCGCTGGAATTCATCGTAGTCCTCCGTTTCTTGCACGGTGTTTGTGACAAAAAGGCTCTGTTGACCCTCTTAGCTGGAGCGTTGTTGTCCATGCGCTAGATTTTTGCTTTTCGGACTACATCCAAATCCTGGTACAGCTCATAGAGTTCACGGTTGTGTCTTCTCCTCAATTCGCCTTCCTCGCAGACGGGACCATATATCCGACGTAGAATTTTTCTTTCGAAGGCACCAAGAATCAGCTCCGCAGTTCTGCTTAGTGTCCAGCTTTCAGCTCCATATAGCAGAACTGGCAGAATAAGAGTTTTGTAGAGCATGATTTTGGTCCTTCGAGTTAGGAGTTTTGAGCCCAGTTGTTTTGACAAACCGAAGTAGCATCGGTTGCCAAGGGCGATTCTACGTCGGATCTCCACTGTGATGTCGTTCGTGGAGTTCTCGTTTGCCCCGAGGTAGACAAACTTCTTCACTACCTCAAATTTGTGGCTGTCGATAGTAACGTTTTGTCCTAAGTGGTGTGCGGCGGATCGTTTCTTGCTCGACAGCATATACTTCGTCTTATCCTCATTGACTTTAAGACCAGCTCGTTTCGCCTGTTCTTCAATCGCCGTGAAAGCTTCTACCAAGGCTCGCTGGGAACGCGCAACGATGTCGAGGTCATCTGCGTATCCCAAGAGTTGGACTGACTTGTAGAAGATAATACCTTCCGTGTTTTCAGCAGCCCGCCGCACTATCTTCTCCAGTACCAAATTGAAGAAATCACACGACAGCGCTTCTCCTTGCCGAAATCCAGTGCAGGCTCGGAGGTCCTCGAGCCGAACTGCATGGTGCATCGCGTATGTGTTAGCGTGGTGCGACACAACCGGATCAGTTTTTCCGGGATCCCGCATTCGGCCATCGCTTCGAATAGTTCCTTACGATGAATGCTGTCGTATACGGCTTTAAAATCGATAAGAAGATGGTGCGTATCGATTTGAAACTCGCTGGTCTTCTCCATGATTTGCCTTAGTGTGAAGAACTGGTCTATAGTCGATTTGCCGGGCCGGAAGCCGCACTGATACGTGCCGATTAGTGCGGTGCAAAACGGCTTTAGACGTTCACACATGACGCTGGACAGGATCTTGTAGGCGACGTTGAGCAGGGATAGTTGGGCCAAGAGGTAGGATCGCCTTTTTTGTGGATGGGGCATATAATTTAGCATTTATGCAAATATTTTTGATTATTGCATGAATTATTTAATTGTACATTTCTGTTGTTTTTGAGTAAAAATACACGTGTATCTAGTTCTAGTTTTGTATTTTTAACATTTTTTCTTTTGTTACATTGTTGTTGTTCTTCAAATAAACTTTATACACAATTTCTATATCTGGGCGCCGTGGCGTAGTTGGTAGGTGCGTCGACTCCTACGCTCGATGTTGTCGGTTCGATTCCCAAAAAAACACCAAACATTTTTTTCACGGCTCCACCTCTTTCGAGTCACTGACAATGCTCAAAGAGTATAACTGTCTAGAAAAAGTTTCTCAATCTCGCCGTTCGGAGTCGACATCAAACTGTAGGGCCCCTTCACTCGTGAGAGAACAGTAGCACGCACAACACGAGTGTTTGGTGAGAAGCTAGGCCCAGGTCTACCTCGGACTGTAGGGCCTCTATTATTATTATTACTATTATTATTACAATTTTCTAAAACTTTTAGATTTTTTATGTATTCATCGGCCTTTTAATTCGTTATTGTTATTTTTAAATTTTACAACGGTTTGTGTGTATATAATTCATACGAATTATCTGTTAATGTGGTTGAAATGTACTTGCTAATATTTGTAACTGTTTTAGGAATTTTTTCTACAAGCGCTAAGATGTCTTTGAATTTTCCAAGTGATAATTTTATATTTTCTAGCTTTATTAAATCTATGTCGTATTTGTTGATCTCTTCGTGCGTCAATATATTGCAGGTGATGTGTCCTGTTCTCATGTTAAATATATTGTTTTGCATTTTATCTAGCTCATTTCTTAATATTCTTATCCTAATTAATAGCTTTTACCTTGCTTCTTATGTCGTTTAGAATTCCTAAGATACGTTGTCTGTTTTCTACTATTGAAATTATTAGGTTTTCTATGTTTTGGTTAGTAGTGTTATTGACCTGAACTTGTTTATTAGAGTTCTCAATTAACTTATGATTGTAAGGGTCTGTAACATTTAGGTGTTCTTCTATTATCTTTCTATTCTTACTATTCCTGGTGCTGTAAAGCCACTTCATGATAGTTCCCTCTATGTTAATAAAACTTCATTTGTATCTACGAGTATGTGGAATGAATGTATAATAAGTATGTTTTTAGTCATTAAGTTCTTTAGCTAATATTTTTAATCTTTCATCTTTTTCAAATGTTGTTGCTAATTCTATTTGGTATATTAAATTCTGTACTTCCTTTTGGTTAATAGTATGTAAAACAGTATCGAAGCTTTCTATGATCTGTTTAACTTCAAGTTTAATTGTTAGGTACTTTGTCCATCCAACTTTTCTATCTGGATTTTCGCTTTAACAGTTATCAGTAACGTTAATACTATCATTAGGGTGGTTTTGATCTGAAAAATATTTGTATTTCCTTTAAATATATATAGGACGTAAATTCTCATTGACGTTGTATTTTTACTTTTGTTTATGTTTATGTCTCAAAGCTTTGTAATTTTTTATTAATACCTTTTCCTCTTTCCTGCTTGGTTTGGTTTGCCTATCAGTATTAAGTCTATTTATTCTTTTATGTTTCTCTATTTCTAACCTTTCTCTTATTCCCTGCTTATCAGATCATCATCAGTCAATTGCTATTTCTTTTGTTACTGAGTGAATTGATTTGTTATAAAGCACTGCTTTAAAGCACTTATCTTTCATACTAATTTCCTTAAGGTCAGGGCATACTTAATTAATTCTGATTTGTTAATTTAATGTGCTGTGAAGTTTCTCGATATCCGTGTTTCCAATGTGGCTGTTTGGTTTAGTAAGATGAAGTTCAATTTGTTCCTTATTAAAAAATTCTTTTAAAATGAGTCCATCAAATTCATTGTCGCCTATATACTTTTTGGGCTTTCCTTATATAGAGTGCCTATTTTTTAAAGCTTCTTTAGTAGTTATTAAATTTCTATCGTTCAAATCAGATATCGCAGCATGTTTAGAAAATCGATCTACGCTGGTCAAGAACCTTTGCTCTTTATTGTCCATGTATCTATATGTACAACTTCAGTTTGATCACCAGGAGTTTGTGTTATTTTAAATTTAAACCATATAGGGTTCCTGTCATACCTGGACATATGTTACAATTGTTTATATACGTACCCTTGAATTAGTTCTTTTATTTTTGGATAATATACTTTTTCTTTCAGAAACTCATAATTCTCATTGATTCCCCTATGACTTGATTCCTTTTCATGAACGTTTTTCACATATTTTATAGCTTCTGCTTCAGCCTGTAGCTCTTCTGCAAGATAAATATACCTCACAAATTTTATATTTGTGTCATTACTTAACAAGTCTATTAACTTTAACTGTACCTGATTGTATAAGTGATCATTTAATACGGTGTGTATTCCTATATTTCCTTTAGTTATGAATCTGCGCAAAATGTCATCCAATTTGTGTTCCTCACTGTCGTGTCTTGAAATATAGATTTTCTATTAATAGTTTCCATTTCCTTAGTTTTTGATTCTACCAGTACGATTTGTTTTTTTTAAATTTGTTTACTACTGTTTCCACAATAGGTATGTGATCACTCAGATATTAATCGATATTAATTCTACTTAGAAATCTAGCTACGAGGGGTGTTCAATATATTCTCGGTATCGGGGTGAAGCTGTGGTTAATTGACTTATTTATCAAGTAATACTATTATTTTAGTGCATTCATGTAAAATTTCATATGAATGTGATTATTAATTCGCGTTTTATCTCTAGTTAAACAAAATCATAATGCCAACTGAGACGATGATGGTCGTGCACGAGGACAACACTCCACCACAACTATGGACAACACGACGAGTCGTTGCAGTCGTCGCAGGGGAGGCGGCGTGATAAGACGACCAATCGTGAAGCTGGCGGTTCGCTTTATGTACATATAAAAAATAAATAAAATGAATAATAATAATAAAAATAACAATGTGAATTGAAGTAGTAAAATATAAAATGGAAATTGTGAACCAAAATGAATAATGGTATAAAATTTGAATTTCGCGCCCTAGAGGCCATATTAAAACTTAAATAGAACTTAAAAATAAGAACTTAAAAACGAAAAAAAACGGAAAATAAATTCACTCTGTTTCAAGTCGCATAGCCGAACGCTAGTGTTTTCTTTAACCCGAATTTTAAATTTTTAAGTTAGTAATCGCATTGCCGCCTACCGCACCGTGGCGGTGTGGGGTCGTGCGTCGACACATGCGCATTAGGCTTTCACAGTCTAGGTTCGAATCCAAGTTCAGACTAACAATTTAAAAAAAAAAAAAATGTTCGCGGTCCCACCTCTTTCGAGTTATTGACAATGCTCAAAGAGTATAACTGTCTAGGAGAAGCTTCTTAATCTCGCCGTTCGGAGTGGGCATTAAACTGTAGGTCCCCTCCACTCGTGACAGAACAATAGCACGCACAACACGAGTGGTTGCTGAGAAACTAGGCCCAGGTCCACCTCGGACTGTAGCGCCGCCATTATTATTATTATTAATCGCGTTGCAAAAACTATTGCAAAATTGCATGGTGCCTGAGCAGGAACAATAGAAAATTAAAAAAACTAATATAAAAAGTGCCAAAAAGTGACAAGTGTCGAAATACTGTGCACAAGTGCATTTAAAAATTATATATACGTACATATACACATATTACATACGGTGTAACAAAACAAAAAAAGTGTGCAGTGAAAAAAGTACAAATAAATACAAAAACTTAAACTAAAAAGTGCATAATTATTTATTCGCGATGTGTAACATATACACACAGTCACAAAAGTAAGTATACAACGTAAAAAATAACGGATCTTGACCGGGGGCAATATCAAACGGGGGCAAGGTTTTTCTAGATTCTAGACTCTAGACTTTCTAGCTAACCAGGAGGTTAGTCCTCAAGACCGTCCATACGTGACTATGTCACATTCTGCACGAGGTGTCCCTGCTTCTACTAAATATGGCGGATCTAGAGAGGACAACTCGATAAACCGCAATTCCAGGTGTCATACAACCGTGCCTAGGAATGAATGGCATTGCGTTAGTATGTCTTCTAACGGTGAACTCTGGACACTTGAGGCAATCCAGTTCCACAGTAAGTCATTTTCGCTGTATACAGGGGGTGAGTACAGCGCGACCTCCTTTTCCCCCGTACTCGTGGGACCAAAATTGAGAAAACCAACAAATCTTCAGGAAGGTCTGGTACAAAGGAGCCGGGTACCAGAACTCTTCATAAAACCGGCTCCAATTATGACATCACGGATGAGGAGGAGAACCGTCTCCTAAACCCAGGTAGCAAGGAGGCTTCGGGTGAGGATGGCAGTGAGGCAATGGTGGTCAATCTGGCTGAATTATTCATCACAGCTGACGGCTCTTGCTCCATTGCCAGCTCATCCAAATTCTCTGTATCGTCTGCCACCTCCATTAGCAGTAAGATTAAGAACTGCAGGCAGACGATACGTAGGTTGAGAGACAGGATCCTCAATGACAGGGAACAAGCAAGACTTCAAAAAGCTCTTGACTTCCTCAAAGAGGTATCCGCAGAGGAGTACCAGCCATTAGCTAGTACCCTCGTAGGGAATGCTCCAGAGAAAGTCAGGGGTGAGAATGATCTGATGCGACCCCCCTTGTCTGTGACAGGACATATCCCGTCAGGACAGGGGGGACCGGATCAGCCAATTCGAATGTAGCAGAGGGTGATCCGCAGTATGCAACCCCTCAGATGGACGCGTCCGAGTGTGACATTAGGCCATGTCCCGATGAACACTCTGGTAGCGTCAGATCTGAACGTGCATTTGGAAAGAAAGATGCTAAGACTGAAGCCCGCGAAGGCATAGGTCGGACGCATCCTCCTTCACCGAAAACCGGAAAAGCCCCCATTCTAGGCGAGTCATCTGGGGAGGCGAACTCTACGCTAGATAGTGTTAGGACGGTTATTAGAACCGAGACGTCACTATAGCCTAGGGACCCGCTAAAGCAACGTGCTAACGCCAGGCGCCTAATCAATAGGCTTAAGCGCCGTGACCCCAAATCCTTAACGGATAGGGAAAGGGTTTCTCTGGCTAGGGCGCGTGGAACAATAGCCAGAACCCAGGCGGCACGGGAGAGTCGCCTGAAGAGGAAACATGGTCAGGAGGGAGCAAAAAGCTTGACCGCTACTGAGAAAGAGGGTCTTCGTTCCTCCTCTCCGAGAGCGGAAAAAGCTTCCGGTTCTTCGACTAACTTAGCTGTGGCAAAAAAGGCCAAATTCTCTGACAAGGTGAAGGAGAGTCTGCGGGTCGCAATTGTTGACCTTGGTAACCCAGAACGCAGGCTCTCTGAACATCAATGGAGACTAATCGAATTGCGCATTCTTGATGGTGTGAATGACGCTATCCTGAAGAAGGACGAAGTGATCCCTCTTTTCGGACAGCTGACTACTGTCAAGGGCTTCAAGGTCATGGAATGCGATAATTGAGGACCCTCGAATGGCTAAAGAACTTCGTAGCCAAGACGGTAGCCCCATGGGATAATGCCGACCTACAAGTTGTAGATAAGAGGGAAATTCTAGAGTTTACCAAGCCTAAAGGCCGCATCCTCATCCAGGGACCATACCTCCCGAAGGAAAGGATAGAGCGCTACCTTCAACACCTCAATCCGGAGCTGAACAGTCGGGAGTGGAAGGTGGTGAAGGTAGGGGAACATTCTGACAATGGTATGGAGGTCGATGTTCTCTTAAGCCATAGGTCGCTGCCACTGCTGCGCAAACAGGAGTTCAAAGTTCGTGTGGGTACAACCCGCTGCAAGCTCAGACTCCTGGCGGCCAATGGCAGAAAAAGGACTACAGATTCCGCTGGTCGTAATGAAAGTAGTGCAAATAAACCTTCACCAGGAAACTAAATTGGAAACTTAATGTCTCTGAAAGGGTCAAAAAGGCAACATGCGCTTTTTATATCTGCGCAAAAATTGTCGGTAAAAAATGGGGACCAATCCCCAAGACCATCCTATGGATGTATACCGCTATTGTCAGATCCATCCTTACGTATGGCAGCGTAGTCTGGTGGCTGGCAGCATTGAAAGCCATTAATCTTAAGGCATCGACTAAAATACAGAGACTTGCGTGTATGGGAGTCCTACACATGCTACCGGTTGACCTTCATATGCAGGCAATCGCCGCTAAAAGTGCTCTGAGAATCAGTCAATCTTGCAACTGGCGCTCAGGTACCACTGGACATGCAAGTATTCTTAACAAACTTGCAGTATCAGAAGTCGAGAGCGACTACAGGCTCCCATTCCTCGACTTCGAGAGACACTTCAAATGCCAATACACCACCAGAGAGGAGTGGGCGTCCAATGAACCCATCAACAACTCGTCAATAAAGGTATATACCGACGGGTCAAAGATGGAAGCAGGCACAGGCGCGGGCATTTTCTCCAACGAGCTAAACTTGCACTGCTCAATCAGACTACCTGATTATGGCAGTGTGTTCCAAGCGGAGGTCCTGGCGGTCAAAGAAGCGGCCAAAAAGATATTAATGATGGCGATATCACCAGCTGATATTACCATTTTCATTGACAGTCAGGCGGCCATGAAAGCTATATCCGCAATAGAAGTCAAGTCCAAGCTAGTCGCAAGCTGTCGCGAAGATCTAAAGGCTCTTGGCTCACAGCACTCGATTAATCTGTGCTGGGTCCCAAGACATTTTATTTATTATTATTAATTTTATTAATTCAGTTTTCGCAATTATTACATATATTTATCTGCAAAGCCTGAAGGGCTTGTATGCAGAAGACTAATCATAAAAGAATTTGTATTTGTAAATGTTGAAGTTCATTAAGTACATTACAGTTTAAAAAAAAGAACAGTAGTACAAGTATGGACAATATAGTTAACAATTCAAAGATATTTCAATTTACAGTTCATTACTATATAGAACACAAGATAAAGAAAGTGAGTTTTTACAATTTAATACAATTAATACTTTAATTTGAGGAATTCAAATAGGATTCTTTTACTTTTTTGATAATTTCTCTTTTTGAAAGATTGCAAATTTCTCTTGGGAGCTCGTTCAGGATCATCGGAATTGTCACGTTAAATGCCCTTCGACCATATTCATTCCAGTACCTTGGAATTTCACAGAGCTGCTGCTGTCGTCTTCTTGTGTTTACTATCTGCTGTGTTTGGATCCTGTAGGTGGTGTCGTCACCGAAGTTGGCCAAGATTTCCAAGTTGTATATTTGGCAGATGTTGAGCATACGTAATTTTTGTTGATCTTCTCTAGAACTTCCTGCTTTTAGTACAAGTTTTTGCAGCCTTCTATGAACTTGTTGTAGCGATTGCATTTGAGACGCTCTTCCCCACGCTAAAATTCCATATCTTAGATGTGATTCCACCAACCCAAGGTAGCACTGTTTGAGGACTGGTGGTGTACAGAGATTGCTTAGGTGGAAAAGAGCGTAAGCAGCTTGGCACAATTTCTTCTTCAGTGTTTCTATATGGTAGCTCCATTTAAAATTGTAGTCAATCGTCAATCCCAAGTATTTGTATGTTGACACATAATCAATATTTTCGGTGCAGTCATCTTCTTCTGTTATTCCATCACAGCCATGTCTGTGCAAGCAATCTACGCTGTGCATTTTAATCTTTAGTTTTGTTCTGAGAATATGCGGCGGGCGAATGTGCATTACCTTCGTCTTAAGTGCGTTGATAATTAATCCATGGTCGTGACACCAAGCTGTGACTCTGTTAAAATCTGATTGCATAAGTTTCACTGCTTCGTCAACGCTCCTATGGCTAACTACGATCGCTGTGTCGTCCGCATACGCATACCCCGTACTATACTTTAGCACTGACAGCAGATCATTTACGTATATAATAAAAAGAAGCGGGCCTAATTTTGAGCCTTGTGGAACACCATATTCGAGTTTTTCTTCATTGCTTACGTAGTCACCAATTTTTACCTGGAATGACCTGTGACTTAGATAGCTTCCAAACCATGCTAAGATGTGACCCCGTACTCCAATCTTTTCAAGCTGTTTTAAGATTTGTTTGTGGCTCAAAGTGTCGAAGGCTTTTTTAAAGTCAATAAACAGAACTACTGAGCTATGGTTTTTGTCCAAGCTTAGGTACATTTTGTTTGCAAAATCTCCAAGTAGTCGGTTTATTCTTTTCCCTTTGCGGAATCCAAATTGATTTTTGTTCAGTATGTTGTACTTATTTATATAATTGAAGAGCCTTGTTACCAACGCTTCTTCTAAAACTTTATCGACCACTGATAAGATTGAAATCGGTCTGTAATTCAGGATTTCACTTTTATTGCCACTTTTATGAATCGGTCGAACTATCGATTTTTTAAGCATGTTTGGCACAGATGCTTGATCTAAGCTCAAGTTGATCAGTTTTGTAATTACTGGAGATAAGGTTTGTGCGCTGTTTTTCAGGTCCTTCGGTCTTATTCCATCTATTCCCGCCGATTTGTTACTCTTCAAAGAACTTAGTATGTTGTATACCTCCTCAACTGTTGCATGTTCAACGTAAATTGAATGTTGTACATTACTTGTGTTGTTAAGTAGTGTTTGGTAGCTATATTCATGGACGATGTTTCGTACTTCTAATGTTAAAGTTTTCGCAAATTTGTTGGTCAGGTCTTTAATATTTCTTTCATTCGAAAAATTCTTTTTTAAGACGTCATCTAAATTGCATCTGTTTTTACCTAATATCGAATTTACGAGTTTCCAAGTCTCCCTTGGATCATTTTTACAAAGTTGAAACTTCTGTTTGTAAAAGTTAGATTTTGTCCTCGCTATCTTCTTGTTTAGTTCGTTTCTATACTTTCTGTATTCTTTGTGATAATCCTCATTATGTCTGTTGTTTATGTGTCTTCTGTATAATCTGTCGCGTTCTTTGCAATCGTCCCAGGACATAGGGACATAGCCGGCAATGAGATAGCTGATGAACTTGCCAGAACAGGGTCAGTGACCGACGCGTCACAAGCAATTCAGGGTATTAAACCGCCACTCTCAGGGCTGAGGAATAAGGTGGATACTATGATCACTGAAATGGCAAACAGTAGATGGCGCAGTCTGTCTACATGTGCGACTACTAAAGCATTATGGCCCAGATACGACCGAGCAAAAACCGACAAGATACTTCAGTGCGACAAATAGTTGCTAACGATGGTGGTTGGAGCTCTCACTGGCCATAATCATCTTAGAAACCATACCATGAAAATGGGACTCTCCAACGACAACATTTGTAGAGGTTGTGGTGACGAGGAGGAACGTGAGGATACTCCTCACTACCTCTGTCACTGCCCTAGTCTTTGTCAGTTGCGTCATAGAACACTGGGAGAATTCTTCTTCCAAGACTTACATGAAATCTCAAGTATACCTCTTAGATCTCTTTACAGGTTTATAAGGAAATCGGGATGGCTCCGGCGCAACGAAGGACCATGAGTGCGACAAGGGTGAAAAAAAAGGGGACACTATCCTCCAATTGGGCATCACAATGGGTCCCTAAGGACCTAAGTGAGACGTGGCTTAAGCCCGTCTACCCACATACCTACCTACCTACCTAACATATAAAATAAAACAAGTGCGCGATTTAATTTCAAAATATAATCATTTATTGGCTTAAAACTAATAAGTACAATAAATAAAGTGTTTATTAATCATTTAAACTTAACACTAACGTTAAAGCAATCGGTTTTAGAAAAAATTGCTACAGTCTTCGTTTGTGAGTTTGTTCTGAGTTTACATTGGTTCCAAACAGAATTTATGTAGAGTGCATTCAGCGAGGACAATTATTTTTGATTTTTTTTTTATCGAAAGTGCATTCAGCGAATTAAATAATTCAGCGGAATAAATTGCGCGAAAATTAAATATTATATTAAATTAAATTAATCGGGGAGTGGTGAAGTTAAGCCATTATACTATTATATGCTGTATCGTATTTTCGGCTAAGGTGCATAATTAGTTCCAATTAAGTACAGTGAGTACGTTATTATTACGTTAGATAATTTATTAATAAATTATCCGCTTATACAGCGAGTGCTAATTGAGAACCAGTGCATAGCCAGTGGATAAACTAATTCCGCATAAAATACGAAAGTGGTTTAACCGTAAATTCATCTCGCGACAGTAAAATGGCACCAAAGAGACAAGCTTCTCCGAACAAAAACGACTCTCTTGAGCAATCAAAGCATCATTTTAGCTGCGTTAGAGCAAAAGACAATTTCACAAAATCCAATTGCACTAGAATGTCGATTGTATTTATTAAATTCGTATATTGATCAAGCTATGATCTGTCAATCAGACATAGAATTAGCTGATCGCAGTGACACGTTCCGCGGGGAATTAGAAGACATTTGCGTATGTACAAAGTCACTAATAATGAGTGTTTTAAATAAGAGACGAAAATCCAGCGTCGCTGAATACTCATTTGCTGTTCCTCAACACAATAGCGGCAAATATGCTGAATATAAAAATTTCATCAGCTTATTTGAAAATTTGGTGGACAATGATCCCAATCTACCAGATATTGAAAAGTTCAATCATCTGATTTCGTGCCTGTCCGCTGAAGCCTTAGGAACAGTTAAGGCATTTCAAATCACGGAACAAAACTATCCAAAAGCGTTGGCTAGTTTGAAAAGAGTATATGATAATAATTGCCTTATATTTTTTGACAATATTTCAACATTGTTTGATCCACCTAAGATCACTAAGCCATCGGCGTCTGCACTACGCAGTATGATCGATACAGTTTCTGCCATATATGACTCGCTTTTGTCACTAGGAGACGAAAAGAACATCACAAATGCAATAATTTTTCATTTGGTGATGTCCAAAGTTAACGCAACTACGAGGTTGAAGTGGGAGGAGCAACTTGACTAGAGCACTCTTCCTCTGTGGAGTGATTGCGAAACAGCACTCAACAAGAGGTATCAGCACATTGCAGCTGAAGAATCCTCCACGTCAAGGTTAAAACCTGGTGACAAGCAGTCAATTCACAAAAGAGATCTTGGTCGAAAAAAGCACCAAGATCATCGTTTTCTTGTGTTAACAAACAGCAACAATCTCAACAACAATAAACTGGGCAAGTGCGAGTTGTACTCGCACGGGTAAGGTTCCGTCGCATAATATTGATGGATGATTTCTGAATATCAAACGACGTTTCAAAACTATTTCAGTTGAATTTTCTTCTAACTTCAACCTAAATCAACTATTCATTCATACATTTATACATCCGAACAAATATGTATCCATACATATACCTATACCTCTATCAAAGTTTATCCACCACAGAAAATCCCGTCCAACATACACATACCCAATCACTGCTCATGCCTGCGGTGTGTGTGTGCTCATTTCTGTTGGGCATTTAGGGGTGAGATCGAAAAGATAACGCTCATCAACGAATAGAGTGGCCGAACACAGCATGAAATTATGTGTGAAAATAAAAATTGTTCTCATTTTAAATCTTAGATATCTCAAAATTTCAACATAAATCGATATTTTGAAATTTATCATTTCATAATGCTTACATTGATGTCTTCAAAACTGCGTTTTCAGATCTTCAAAATTCGTATATCGATGATTGACCGTTTCTGGCCAATATCTCCAAAAAGGCCAGAATGCTCGCAATGGTTTTAAATTAAAGTACTCAATGAAGCCAAGTTTTTGTGATTTTTTCAGATTTTTAAACACTTTGGTTTAGAAATGTCAAACGGTATTTTGGATAAAAAAGTGTTGAAAGAAACCTCCACCTCATTTCGAAAGATCTGTCGATTGATATATATTTGGATGGGGTGCGAAAATTTCTAAAAATTAATATCAACTTCACCTGTACTGGAGCTACCCCCAAATGGCCCCACTTTTTAAAATCGCTGTATAGGCAATGACATCTAGGTCTGAAGTACCTGATTCCAAAATTTCATGCCGATATCTTCATAAACTTCGGAGATAAAAAAGTGTGACAAACATTATGGACGGACGGACACACCGAAATTATAAAGGTTCCGTTTTTGTAGACGGAACCTTAAAAAACAGGAACAAAATAAATCTAAGTGCATCTTTTGCCAATCGAATGATCATTTTATAACCGCATGTCAGTCGTTAACCACACTCCAGGTATTGCAAAGATTCAAATTTGCAAAGAGTGTTCCAATATGCATTAACTGCCCTCGAAAAGGACACGCAGTTTCAAAATGCAAATTAAGCCGGTGTAGTGTCTGTAATCGTGCGCATCATTCATTGTTGCATCAATATGCGACAACCTTCAACACCGTACAAACTTCGACCTCCCAAGAAATGCACGCCTCCGTGTCAACAAATCAAGTCATTCTTGCAACAGCGGTTGTTAAGATTAAATGCAAGAATGGTGAATATCATAACAGAAGAGCTAGCACAGAGGTTAAACCTTCGCAAAGAAGACAATTCGTTGAACTTGCTTAATATCGGTAAAACGAATTCAAAAATCAACAAAAAGGTACATGCGGTTGTTAAGTCCAGATTGAATGAGCACTCATTCTCAACAGACTACTGGGTCATGACTTCGATCTCAGCATATCAACCAGATCATGCTATAAACATTGCCAATTGGGACATCCCTCGTAATATCGAAATGGCGGACCCTTGGTTCCATAAGCCACAAAAAATTGATTTGTTCTTGGGAGCAGAAACGTTCTTCGAACTACTATCCGTTGGCCAAATAAAAAAAGGCCCGGAATGGTAGGGTACCATTCAAAAAACGCTTCATGGTTGGATAGTTTCTGGAAAATATTCCAAATGTCAGGGCTCAAATACAAAGATATGCCATATGATATGCCAAACCAAGGAGGCCGTATCTCTGGACCAAATCGTCAAACAATTTTGGTCATTAGAGGAAATTCCTCGAGACACCTCCTACCTCGCTCGGATCGTCGTTTGAAACTGCCAAACGACGGTTTCTCTCACTGGAGAGAAGATTATCCAAAGATAATGAACTCAGAAAAATGTACTTAGAGTTCATGAGCGAATATCTCAATCTGGGACACATGTCACCGACGAACAATGAAATCCCAAAGAGCCCACACTACTTCATTCTGTATCAATGTGTTCTAAGACCACAGAGCACAAGCACGAAGTTGCGAGTAGTGTTTGATGCCTCGAGTCGTACATCAACTCAAAAGTCGTTGAATGACATCTTGATGGTTGGGCCAACCATTCAAGAGGAGATTTTCTCGACATTGCTCCGTTTTCGCACGAAAAGATACGCACTAACAGCAAATATTGCGAAAATGTACAGGCAAGTTCGTTACAGCATTTTCGACTTAACACAGTCACGTATGGTACTGCGTCAGCACCGTTCTTAGCAATACGGTGTTTGAAAATGCTAAGCTATTTACACAGAAACTCACACCCGGTAGGGTCTGATGTTATATTGCGAGATTTCTACGTCGATGACTTTCTGACTGGTGCCAACGATATTAAAACACTTGCCAAAACCCAAAAGGAAGTCAAGTACATTCTGGAACAAGGCGGATTCCAACTTGCAAAGTGGTTTTCAAATCATCCAGCGTTTTATGAAGCAGAAAGCTTGGAAAAGGAAATCAATTTCAATGAAGTAGATTCCACGAAAACGCTTGGGATACAATGGCAACCAAAGGAAGACATATTTAGGTTTAGCCTAGAAAACAACTTCGATGATCTGCCAGCGACGAAACCGAACATCTTGTCTGTTTCCTCTTGGATTACTCTGCCCCATACGCGTAGGCCAAAGGCAAAAATCTTATTGCAAGAACTATGGATTGCCAAATTAGATTGGGATGAGTCGATTCCGTTGCGCCTTGATACGAGTAGGCAGAACTTTAAAATTAATTTTACGAAACTTCGCGAAATCAAACTATGGCAGACGGCATGGCCAGTCAATGCTCATTTTGAGATATCATTGAGTGACGAGGTATTAGTAAAACGAAAAACGAAATGTGTTTTAACAGCCGTCGAAAAATCTCGAAATAGCGGGATGGAATTAATCGACAGAATTTCGTCACATACAAAATTAACAAGAATATTTGCATATGTTATTCGCTTCATTCGGAAACTTAAGAATAAATCCGAAGAATTCGAAACAATAGCTACGGCAAAAGAATTGCAGTTGGGCTTTCTAAAACTAGTAGAGATTGTCCAACACTACGAATTTGCGGAAGAAATTCGTAAGTTAAAACGTAAAGTCGCACTTCCACCAAACATGCAAAAACTCAATCCATTCATGCATGAATTCGAAGACAGTAATTGCACATTTTCCCTACTTCGAGTGGGTGGTCGTCTTCTACATGTACCGATTGAGTACGATGCCAAGTTTCCGCTCTTGCTAACGAAAAATACCAATTTCATTAAAGAGTATTTACGGTACCTGCATAAAAAGAACTGCCGTGCTGGTCCAAAAGCATTAGTATCTCTGCTGCGAGAGAAAATACGGTTAGTCAATGCGCAAGAAGTATGCAGGAAAACTGTACAGAGCTGCATACATTCCTTCAGGTACAGGCCAAAATTGCAGACACAGATAATGGGCAACTTACCAGCTGACCGACTTAGAGCACAACGACCCTTTTTTTTTTTTTATCATAGGTTTTTGTCACACTGCACTGGAGTACTCAGACTCAAGACTGGTCTATTGTACTACCAGGCAGCAACCTACTTTTACTTTCCTTCTTCTGCGCTTCTGTGATGAGAAGCCTACATCATCAGCTCTCACCTCATCAGCGGCGAATAACTGCCACCTGATCCGAGCAAAGGCGGGACAATGGTAGAGGAAGTGCTCTGCAGTGTCATCGTCTTCTCCACAGGCGTCACAGAGGGTTTCGTCACTTAGGCCAAGCACACTTAGGTGTTTGGCGAAGGTGTAGTGCCCCGTTAGTATGCCAATAAGTTGTCTGCAGTCTTTTTTGTTAAGAGATAACAAGAAAGCCTGGGATTTCTTACAGACGTTGGGGAGCATGCGCTTGGTCTGTCTACATCCTGGAGAGTCATGCCACCTGCGGTTGTGATTTCAAAAAGTCAAAACATCGATGGAAGCCCTAACCAAGGACGCGGGCAGTCCCAGCGTAGGTTCAGGTCCTGAGAAAGCCTCATCTGCGATCTCATTTCCCGTGATCCCGTGGTGCCCGGGAACTCAGACAAGTCTTAGCGAATTCAAGCTACCGATCAAATTCAGAGAAGACTTGCATTCCTGAACAATCCTGGAAGTGGTTAAAGGGTTGAGCAAGGCCTTAAGCACAGCTTATATGTGGCGTTGATTTTTGTGGTCCCGTGTACACGTTATTAAGAATCCGCGGTAGACCCCCTGTAAAAACGTATATTGCTGTGTTTGTCTGTTTCACGTCCAAAGCCGTACATTTTGAAACTACAACTGATCTGTCCTCCGATTCTTTTATTCTCGCCCTAAAAAGGTTCGTCGCCCGACGAGGAATTCCGAAGACAGTCCACTGCGACAACGGGACCAACTTCGTGGGAGCTCAACGGAAGTTCCAAGAGGTTCGCGTACAATTCGAACGAGCTGTTCACCAGTACGCAGCAGAGGAGGGATTAAGGGATTAAGCTCCACCTTCATACCGCCAAGAGCGCCTCATTTCGGCGATCAGTGGGAGGCAGCAGTGAATTCGGCGAAAGGACTTCTGCACCGAACAGTGGGAAACGCGCTCCTCACAAGCGAAGAGCTGCAAACGGTCCTCACCGAGGTAGAAGCGATCCTCAACTCGAGACCAATATCACACTTAAGCGCCGATCCCAACGACGGCGAGGCACTCACACCCGCACACCTGTTACTAGGGACGTCGCTGCGAGCTCTGCCGCCGGAAGAAGTGCCGGAACATCAACAGGGCTGCTTAAAAAGATGGCAGCTTGTCTCAAGCAGCAATTCTGGCGGAAGTGGTCAACGGACTACCTGCTGGGACTTCAAGAGCGCAGCAAGTGGGTTCAAGAACAGCCAAATCTCGCCGTCGGAAAGGTCGTCGTCGTGCACGAGGACAACACTCCACCACAACTATGGACAACACGACGAGTCGTTGCAGTCGTCGCAGGGGAGGACGGCAGAATAAGGGTAGCAGACGTGAAGACACGAGGCGGCGTGATAAGACGACCAATCGTGAAGCTGGCGGTTCGCTTTATGTACATATAAAAAATAAATAAAATAAATAATAATAATGAAAATAACATTGTGGATTGAAATAGTAAAATATAAAATGGAAATTGTGAACCAAAATGAATAACGGTATAAAATTTGAATTTCACGCCCTATAGGCCATATTAAAACTTAAATAGAACTTAAAAATAAGAACTTAAAAACGAAAAAACGGAAAATAAATTCACTCTGTTTCAAGTCGCATAGCCGAACACTAGTGGTTTCTTTTACTCGAATTTTAAATTTTAAAGTTAGTAATCGCGTTGCAAAAACTATTGCAAAATGTTGTCAATATACACATAACATGTTTTTCCTATGGGTGGTTTGAGGACATCATTAATCATCCTTTGAAAAATGGCCGGCGCGTTTTTGAGACCGAATGGAAGGCGAGTAAATTCGTACTTTCCGTTTGCTGTAGAAAATGCTGTTTTTGAAATGTCACTGGTTTTCATTTTAATTTGGTGAAAACCGGACGTTAAGTCGAGTGCAATGAAGTACTTACATTGAACAAGACTGGCTAATGTATTTGTTATATCCGGTATGGGATATGCATCAGCAGTAGTAACCGCATTTAGACATTTGAAATTTATCACAGGCCTATATTGCTTTTCTCCCGCCGAACAATCCAAAGGGAAGAATTATAAGGGCTTTTTGATGGTCTTATGATACCGTCGGCAAGCATTTTCTCGATTTGTTTTTCTACTTCGGATCTTAAATTAGCCGGATATGAGTAAGTTTTTGTATAAATCGGTTTCGTTGTTGTTGTTCTAATCTCTGCACGCATGCTTGCACCGATCGTTCCATTATCCGATATGGGACCAAAGAGGTTTTCGTATTTGACCAGGATGTTTCCAACTTCTTTATCAATGCCAACGCTCGTTTGAACGTTGTGGACCTGCTTAGAATGTTTCGCTTTTAGTTCTATTTTAATGTTGGGAGCGATGTGTAATACGCTGTTCTTCCTGTCTGTTACTGCTTCCAATTTTCTTAGGGTGTCGTCACCAATTATCCCGTCGAACGACTTTAGTCCAGGAAGGACAAAGAAATCTATTAAACTATCGTTTCCTAAACTCTTAAAAAATTGTCCGCTGATTTTGTGGGTAATTTGAAGTTGTCCTGCTGCTGATTGTATTGGTTTCTCTATGGGCTTACATTTCAGGTGCAATTTCATGTGAAACGAAGTTCTTTTTGACTCCAGTGTCAATAAGGAACTTGAGTGTCTTCCGTTTCTAGTAGCATACTCTAGGTACGGTACGCTAGAGAGTCTTCTGTCATAAAATTTATTTCAGCTGTCTCACATTGTTTTTCTTCTTGCTCGTGCTCGTAGTTTTCTTCGTATCGCTGGAATTCATCGTAGTCCTCCGTTTCTTGCACGGTGTTTGTGACAAAAAGGCTCTGTTGACCCTCTTAGCTGGAGCGTTGTTGTCCATGCGCTAGATTTTTGCTTTTCGGACTACATCCAAATCCTGGTACAGCTCATAGAGTTCACGGTTGTGTCTTCTCCTCAATTCGCCTTCCTCGCAGACGGGACCATATATCCGACGTAGAATTTTTCTTTCGAAGGCACCAAGAATCAGCTCCGCAGTTCTGTTTAGTGTCCAGCTTTCAGCTCCATATAGCAGAACTGGCAGAATAAGTGTTTTGTAGAGCATGATTTTGGTCCTTCGAGTTAGGAGTTTTGAGCCCAGTTGTTTTGACAAACCGAAGTAGCATCGGTTGCCAAGGGCGATTCTACGTCGGATCTCCACTGTGATGTCGTTCGTGGAGTTCTCGTTTGCCCCGAGGTAGACAAACTTCTTCACTACCTCAAATTTGTGGCTGTCGATAGTAACGTTTTGTCCTAAGTGGTGTGCGGCGGATCGTTTCTTGCTCGACAGCATATACTTCGTCTTATCCTCATTGACTTTAAGACCAGCTCGTTTCGCCTGTTCTTCAATCGCCGTGAAAGCTTCTACCAAGGCTCGCTGGGAACGCGCAACGATGTCGAGGTCATCTGCGTATCCCAAGAGTTGGACTGACTTGTAGAAGATAATACCTTCCGTGTTTTCAGCAGCCCGCCGCACTATCTTCTCCAGTACCAAATTGAAGAAATCACACGACAGCGCTTCTCCTTGCCGAAATCCAGTGCAGGCTCGGAGGTCCTCGAGCCGAACTGCATGGTGCATCGCGTATGTGTTAGCGTGGTGCGACACAACCGGATCAGTTTTTCCGGGATCCCGCATTCGGCCATCGCTTTGAATAGTTCCTTACGATGAATGCTGTCGTATACGGCTTTAAAATCGATAAGAAGATGGTGCGTATCGATTTGAAACTCGCTGGTCTTCTCCATGATTTGCCTTAGTGTGAAGAACTGGTCTATAGTCGATTTGCCGGGCCGGAAGCCGCACTGGTACGTGCCGATTAGTGCGGTGCAAAACGGCTTTAGACGTTCACACATGACGCTGGACAGGATCTTGTAGGCGACGTTGAGCAGGGATAGTTGGGCCAAGAGGTAGGATCGCCTTTTTTGTGGATGGGGCATATAATTTAGCATTTATGCAAATATTTTTGATTATTGCATGAATTATTTAATTGTACATTTCTGTTGTTTTTGAGTAAAAATACACGTGTATCTAGTTCTAGTTTTGTATTTTTGACATTTTTTCTTTTGTTACATTGTTGTTGTTCTTCAAATAAACTTTATACACAATTTCTATATCTGGGCGCCGTGGCGTAGTTGGTAGGTGCGTCGACTCCTACGCTCGATGTTGTCGGTTCGATTCCCAAAAAAACACCAAACATTTTTTTCACGGCTCCACCTCTTTCGAGTCACTGACAATGCTCAAAGAGTATAACTGTCTAGAAAAAGTTTCTCAATCTCGCCGTTCGGAGACGACATCAAACTGTAGGGCCCCTTCACTCGTGAGAGAACAGTAGCACGCACAACACGAGTGTTTGGTGAGAAGCTAGGCCCAGGTCCACCTCGGACTGTAGGGCCTCTATTATTATTATTACTATTATTATTACAATTTTCTAAAACTTTTAGATTTTTTATGTATTCATCGGCCTTTTAATTCGTTATTGTTATTTTTAAATTTTACAACGGTTTGTGTGTATATAATTCATACGAATTATCTGTTAATGTGGTTGAAATGTACTTGCTAATATTTGTAACTGTTTTAGGAATCTTTTCTACAAGCGCTAAGATGTCTTTGAATTTTCCAAGTGATAATTTTATATTTTCTAGCTTTATTAAATCTATGTCGTATTTGTTGATCTCTTCGTGCGTCAATATATTGCAGGTGATGTGTCCTGTTCTCATGTTAAATATATTGTTTTGCATTTTATCTGGCTCATTTCTTAATATTCTTATCCTAATTAATAGCTTTTACCTTGCTTTCTTATGTCGTTTAGAATTCCTAAGATACGTTGTCTGTTTTCTACTATTGAAATTATTAGGTTTTCTATGTTTTGGTTAGTAGTGTTATTGACCTGAACTTGTTTATTAGAGTTCTCAATTAACTTATGATTGTAAGGGTCTGTAACATTTAGGTGTTCTTCTATTATCTTTCTATTCTTACTATTCCTGGTGCCGTAAAGCCACTTCATGATAGTTCCCTCTATGTTAATAAAACTTCATTTGTATCTACGAGTATGTGGAATGTATGTTTTTAGTCATTAAGTTCTTTAGCTAATATTTTTAATCTTTCATCTTTTTCAAATGTTGTTGCTATATATAATTCTATTTGGTATATTAAATTCTGTACTTCCTTTTGGTTAATAGTATGTAAAACAGTATCGAAGCTTTCTATGATCTGTTTAACTTCAAGTTTAATTGTTAGGTACTTTGTCCATCCAACTTTTCTATCTGGATTTTCGCTTTAACAGTTATCAGTAACGTTAATACTATCATTAGGGTGGTTTTGACCTGAAAAATATTTGTATTTCCTTTAAATATATATAGGACGTGAATTCTCATTGACGTTGTATTTTTACTTTTGTTTCTGTTTATGTCTCAAAGCTTTGTAATTTTTTATTAATACCTTTTCCTCTTTCCTGCTTGGTTTGGTTTGCCTATCAGTATTAAGTCTATTTATTCTTTTATGTTTCTCTATTTCTAACCTTTCTCTTATTCCCTGCTTATCAGATCATCATCAGTCAATTGCTATTTCTTTTGTTACTGAGTGAATTGATTTGTTATAAAGCACTGCTTTAAAGCACTTATCTTTCATACTAATTTCCTTAAGGTCAGGGCATACTTAATTAATTCTGATTTGTTAATTTAATGTGCTGTGAAGTTTCTCGATATCCGTGTTTCCAATGTGGCTGTTTGGTTTAGTAAGATGAAGTTCAATTTGTTCCTTATTAAAAAATTCTTTTAAAATGAGTCCATCAAATTCATTGTCGCCTATATACTTTTTGGGTTTTCCTTATATAGAGTGCCTATTTTTTAAAGCTTCTTTAGTAGTTATTAAATTTCTATCGTTCAAATCAGATATCGCAGCATGTTTAGAAAATCGATCTACGCTGGTCAAGAACCTTTGCTCTTTATTGTCCATGTATCTATATGTACAACTTCAGTTTGATCACCAGGAGTTTGTGTTATTTTAAATTTAAACCATATAGGGTTCCTGTCATACCTGGACATATGTTACAATTGTTTATATACGTACCCTTGAATTAGTTCTTTTATTTTTGGATAATATACTTTTTCTTTCAGAAACTCATAATTCTCATTGATTCCCCTATGACTTGATTCCTTTTCATGAACGTTTTTCACATATTTTATAGCTTCTGCTTCAGCCTGTAGCTCTTCTGCAAGATAAATATACCTCACAAATTTTATATTTGTGTCGTTACTTAACAAGTCTATTAACTTTAACTGTACCTGATTGTATAAGTGATCATTTAATACGGTGTGTATTCCTATATTTCCTTTAGTTATGAATCTGCGCAAAATGTCATCCAATTTGTGTTCCTCACTGTCGTGTCTTGAAATATAGATTTTCTATTAATAGTTTCCATTTCCTTAGTTTTTGATTCTACCAGTACGATTTGTTTTTTTTAAATTTGTTTACTACTGTTTCCACAATAGGTATGTGATCACTCAGATATTAATCGATATTAATTCTACTTAGAAATCTAGCTACGAGGGGTGTTCAATATATTCTCGGTATCGGGGTGAAGCTGTGGTTAATTGACTTATTTATCAAGTAATACTATTATTTTAGTGCATTCATGTAAAATTTCATATGAATGTGATTATTAATTCGCGTTTTATCTCTAGTTAAACAAAATCATAATGGCAACTGAGACGATGATGGTGAAAATTGAGCATCGCGCTGTAATTAAATTTCTCACTAAGCAAGGAAAAAGTCAAAAAACTATTCATGAAGAGATGGTGGCTGTTTACCAGGGTTCCACACCTTCATTATCAACTGTGCAAAAGTGGTCAAGTGAGTTCAAGAGAGGCAGAGAGAGCATTGAAGACGACCCCCGCTCCGGCGCTCCGGCTACTGCTTGTACGGGAGAAAGCATCAAAGAAGTTGAAAAACTTGTTCTTGAGGATGCCCGAATAAAGGCGAAAATTATGGCAGAGATCACCAAGCTTTCAATTGGTACCATTCACACCATTCTTCATGACCATCTTAACCTTTCAAAGGTCAGTGCAAGGTGGGTGCCACGAATGCTCACAGCGCCTCAGAAAAAAGTGAGAATCGCGGGTGTGTTGCTTCTTCATGACAACGCTCCTGTTCACACGGCGCGAGTTTCCAAGGCTGCTGCGCGAGATTGTGGTTTCGAAGAAATCCAACACCCACCCTATAGTCCAGACCTTGCCCCTAGTGATCATTTCCTGTTTCCGGATTTGAAAAAATGTCTTCGTGGAAAAAGATTTTCGGATGATGAAGAACTCAAGTCGGCAATAAATGGGTATTTTGCAGAGAAAGAGGAAATTTATTTTTTTGAGGGTTTAAAAAAGCTTATCTCAAGATGTAACAAATGCATTGATGTTAGGGGAGATTATATTGAAAAATAAAAACAATTTAAATTGAATTCGCATTTTCCTTCATATCGATACCGAGAATATATTGAACGCCCCTCGTACATTATTTTTTTCCCTTGATGTATTCTAACTTGAACGTATATTCTCCTAATCTCAATAACCATCTTTGAAGTCTAGAACTTAAATGTTTACCCTTTTTTTCGAATGTGCCCATTTGATTGGTTAATATTCGGAAAAAACGTCAAACTCGACACCATAAAGATAGGGTCGGAAATAAAGCGTTGCCCAAACAATCGCTAACAGTTCTTTTTCTATTGCGTTGTACATAACTTCATGCTTATTTAATATCCTACTTGCATGAGCTAAAGGATGTTTATTCTGACTTAATACTGCGCCGATTGCATATTTGCTTTCATCGGTTGTCAACTGAAATTTCATCTTGAAGTTAGGGTAATGTAATACAGGTGGGTTGGTGATCAATTCTTTCAGTTTTTCAAATGCAATTACATATTGAAGATCAGAGGTATTAATTTTCATGTCTTTTTATAGATATTTCGTTACTGATTGCGCCACTCTGGCGTAATCTCTGACAAATTTCTGGTAATAACCGGTTAAGCCTAAAAAGCTTTTAATTTGCTTTGTCTAAATATTCTGTTTTTTTTTGTGAAAAAACTGCATTTATCAACTTGGATCTTTAGGTTGTGCTCTTTCAGCCTACCAAATATTTTATTTAAATTTGCTATGTGTTCCTCGAGACTAGTGCTAAATACGAGAATGTCGTCGAGGTATACGACACATATTTTGTTAATTAAACCTCTGAGCATCTGGTTCATCATCCGTTGGAACGTAGCCGGAGCATTTTTCAGGCCAAAGGGCATTCGTAATGCCCTTGAGGTGTAGCAGTAGCAGTTTTCGCTTGATCTTTCTCACCAACTAGAATTTGATGGAACCCCTTTGCGAGATCTATAATGGTGAAATATTGAGCTCTTCCCAATTTGTCGAATATATCATCTATATTCGGAATTGGGAATTTGTCGCTCACTGTGATCTCATTTAGCTTCCTATAGTCGATAAACAGGCGCCATTTTTGCTGACCTGAGTTATTATAAGGGGAATTACTTTTTCTTATTATTCCTTGTTTTGCATCTCGCTAATCTGCTTTTCTACCTCTCTTTCGTGAATAGGTAAATTGGTTCATTAGATGTAGTAATAATTTGGTGTCTTACTGCGTTAACATTTGTTAATTGTTGCCCTTCAAAAAAGAATATTTCTTTGCTGTCCCTTAAGATGTCGCGAAGATATTTAAACTTTTCCTTATTTAAATTCGATGTATGCAATCCGTTGATAAGATTATCTTGGGCTTCTTTCTATGCAATATAGTCTATTAACATCTTCATAAGGAAAGGGACAATCGAACCCTTTAAATTTTATTATATTTTGATTTATTTCGATTGCCTGACTTTTTAAATCTAATTTAGCTCCTAAAGAACTGATATAGATGATCCTATATCTATCAAACAGTCGAGGCCTTGACATAAAAATGTTCTGCCTCATGTACTGTGTTCTTATTTATATTATCAACATCCATCGCTTCAACTTGGCGATGGTTTCTTTATTGTCCTGAGTTATTGCTTCTAATCTGCCTTGAATTACTTTGGTTCTGGAAATTATTATTATAGTTATTCCTGTTATCGTTATGCTGATACTTAGTTCTATTTTGTTCTACCATATCGCTAAAAGCATTTCGGTTGTAACTATTTCTAAGCTGTTCTGAGTTTTGTCGCTGTTGGTAGTTTGTCTGATAGTTAATTCCACTGCTGTTACTATTTCTAAAGTGTCCAGAGTTTTGTCGCTGTTGGTAGTTTGTTTGATAGCTATTTCTATTGTTATGTTGATAGCTGTTTCTAGTAACATTATTCTGCTGATTTCTAACGTACGGATAGCTACTATCTTCTACTTTCTCTTTTATTCCTGTTGCTACCAAAGCATGATAAGCTTCCATTAAAGTGCTTACACCTTCAGCCCTAAGAAACATCTACTCCTGCCTAGATATCTTGAACAAAAATGTATATGATATACTTTCTTCATTATTCTCAGATTTGTACTCTAACGGTGGATTTGTTTCTAGTCTATACTTTACATTTAATCTATCTAAAATAATCTTAAGCTCAGAATAATATTGACTTACATCCATAAATTTAATGTTACGAGTATCTGCTTTGTTTTTCAGTGTTGCAAATTCTTTTGATACGCCAAAGGACTTCTTTAGTTGAGTTTTGATATCCTCCCATCTGCTGTTCGTATAGCTGACAGTGCTTGGATCTTGGATATGATTATCCTTTTTATATATGTAATATGATATATGTAATATGATATATGTAATATGTAAATTCATTTTTCTTTTTTTTTGTACTTCCTTTGTTTTAGTGTGGCACTTTCACTGGAGTCAAAGATATTTGTTTGGTTTTTATTTATTTTTTCAATTGTTTAAACTGGTGTATATGTATATGTTATATGTGGATATGTATGTAGAATTCGAACGAAATTATGTATTCAAACGGTAATCAAATGTAAAGAAAATGGGAACGAAACGTTGACAAACCGACTGCGCCAATTACGAGACCAGACACGAAAGAGATGAGTTTTCAAACTGAACTTTATTTTTTATTTAAAGAATTGTGTACTCATACATAAATGTATGCATCAGCAGAGTTGTACGATCTGTCCAGACGGGATTAGATACTTAGAATTGTGGGAGTGCTGACGTTACTCATGCGATAGAGAAAGTCGATGACATTTTGACCCAGTTTCCTTGTGTTTGAAGACATTTTAAGATGGATTTCAGCTTCGTTTTCGCTCTTGCCGAAGTCCCTTATGAGTCGTTGGGAGAACTCTTGCCACGATTGTATTTCTCCTAGGAGAGAGTCTGACCATTTTTTCGCTTGGATTCTCATTTTCGTTTGTGCGACGTAAAGTACAATCCTTTCGTTCCAAGAGTATAATGCTATGAGGGTGTTAATGCGGTTGACGTATTGGTCGGCTTCTGGGGTGAGCTCTTCCGATGGATGAAATTCGGGAATGAGCTTTGTATTTCTGTTGTAGGAGCTGGCGTTGCGTTGGATGTTGTCGTTGATGGCGAAGCAATCGCGTGATGCGTTGCGTTTCTGCTTTCGACGTAAACATTTTACCTGCACAGTCGACAATAACTTTGAACTAGCTTTCTGAAGGTAAGTCGTATGTGAAGACATTTTACGGTGTTGTACGTATTAATGCCTTCACCATTAACCTTTTAAAGGAGATTCACATCCAGTGTGGTTTTTTCAAACTACAAACCCGCCGATATTTTTCAGATTTTATTTGATTTTAGGTTTTGTAGTAACTATACCTAAGTTGAGTTGATTAAAGTTTGTAAAAGTGCATTGATTATAGACATTAGAGTTTTTGAAATTAGAAACAATGAATTGCCTCCTCTGTAAAAATTACTGCACATGCCTTGCGGGTTAAAAGAAAGACTAACATAATAAAGTTTAGGCTTGTATAATTTTATTTCGAGTGCCACTATTTGGATCCATTACATAAGTATTTAGAATTTTTCTAAGTCTAAGTAGAAGGAATGCATAGATTTTTTTCTCAGCATAGGACAACTGAAGGGCTTAAAATATTAGCACAAGTACCTGTTCAATTTTTGCCATTAAAAGCTCGACTTCCGTGTTTTGGTCTTGATTGATTGATGAGGCCCATGTTACTGAGGTAGTTGAAATGGTAGGAGGAAGAGTTGTACAAGGCTTTGAAGTCTTCGTTTTCATTTCAGCTGATAATTCCAATTGCAACTCCTCGCATCGTACAGTCTCTAAAGCTACCTATAAGATATTAAATTCAATTCAATTTAAACATACAATTCAATACAATGATTTATCTAGTACAATTTATACGAAATTTTACACATCCAAATAAAAAAAATGCTTCCATTCAGTATTGATTTGCTAAGAGACATCCCGTAGTTAATGTAACCAATGCCGAATGTATCGATTCAAATATTTCTGCTTTTATGAATTACTATATTTTTGTACCCGGCTTTGACAGGCTTTGTTTCTTCAACCGATATGTTAACTGTATTGAAAATATAGTTTTTCAAAATATACGGGAGAAATGTGTTTAAAATAGTAAAACGCTAAGAAAATTAAACTTTATAAATTTTTTTATTATAAAACTTGTTTGTAGACCACATTTCTTTTTTCTGAAACATCATCAACCACAATGTATAATAGCCCTGGATCCTTTGCCCTCGACATTGTGTGAGAAGGAGTTTAAAAACTCTACTGCGTAGTTTGTAGATTCGTCGTCATTGACGCATTTGTCTACTGATTAGTAAGTATTTCCATCCGCTTCAAAAGAATTTTGAACCATGTTGTTGATCTTATCGACTCTGAAATGTAGTGGTGTCAAGATAGCTCATTAATATAGCCAGTTACGAAGCATAATGTTCTCTTTGGTACTCGGATATAGTGAAAATGAAAAACGTGTGTGTCCGAGTGTTATATATTTTTTATTATTGTTCTCCCGTCAGCTCCGATCGAAGAACTCACTACAACTGCTTCGCGTTGATCCCACAACCATTCATGCGCTCTAAGATGCTCTCCCCGATACGTGATGGAATGTGCTTACACAGCATTTGTGCAATGATCTGCATTCGCTCGTGGAATAAACAAATGCATTGCGAAAATGCCAATACAGCTGATGCAGCATTGTGCACAGCTATCCATCACGCCGGGTCGAGACAATCCCGAATGCAGTGTTGGGGATCTATGGTGAGGGGGAATTGACGTGGTGAGTTATGGATTTAGGGTGAGGAGGAGTTTATATGTGACTCCTCCCTCCTTAAGCTCTATCCTCTCCTGAGGATCCTTAACCCTTTTTAATATAAATTTTAGTTTCCCCAATTTAAGTTTTAGGATAATACAAATGATAATTATAAGAATAATTACTGCTATAAGAGCATAAGATGCGATGTGTTTTGTGTTATTCTCGTATTTAACTTCATCTATGACTTCACGGGTCTTAATTTGGTTTAGGTATACATCGTTTTTTACAATAGAGAGTTTGTTATAATTCGGTATTAACAAATTTTGTTTAATTAAAACTTTATCATTGGTAAAAAGTGTTTCATTTAATTTGATTGTACAGTTGTATTGCATTATTGTTTGACAACTATAGATTAGATGATTACATGTATTTGTTAATGTTGTGTATTTGCCTGAACTGTGGATCTAAATAACAACAGCGCAACCTATTGGAGATTTTTGAGTGTCACAATTCCTGCCACCTGTCAAATGATGTATATTAACATGAGGTTTTTCTTCTTAATTTCCTTCTTCTCAATTTGACTATCGCACCATCAGGTTATCTTTTACATTAATCTTGTTGAGATATCTTCATGAATTAAGTATATGAGTTTGTATTAAGGGTTCTTTTATAATCACTGCACATCGACATACTCAACAGTTAAGTTCGTGACAAATATATTTTTGTTAATACTAGACCATTTTCTATTTCGATAATTTCAGGTTCTTTATTTATAATAAACTTGCATGAACTATAGGTTTTGCGTACATTATTCACTTCTTTTCAAGCTTTTTACATAGATTTCAGTATTATTATCATACAAATTATTGTTGAATAAAATAAAATAGTTTTTTTTTTAGTACAATTTCGTTTCCTTCATTATTCGGAATTGGAAAAATAATAAATCTTTCGCATTTTTCTATTGAAAAAATAATAATTAATAATTTTCAATTTTTCGATACTGATATTAAATCTTATGTATTCTTCTTCCGTTAGGATGTTCTAACCTAAGATTTCTAGTTTTGAAAATACAATATTGACTTGCAATTTCTCAATTTTATTATTAAGAAATAATATGTCAGTATTTATTTGGAGCGTTTGCAAATTGTTTGCTAAAATCATTTGCCCTTTATTCGAATGATTTACGAACTCTTGCATAATTTGCTGATGTTTATTAACCGTTTTTATCAAAATATTTAAATTATTCTGCAATTCATTATTTATTACGATGTGTTTATTTAATTCAGCAATAGCATTATTATCATTTTCTTTTATAATTCTTAAATGTTCTTGTAATTCCAATCCATCGTCTTCGTCCATCACCCCAAACAGAAAATTTAGACCACTGCCCACAACATTAATTAGGCCTCGCCTTTGACGTGTATGCGGCACGATTGTATGAAGTTTCGACAGGGAGTTTTTCAATGCATTAGTTAGTAACCCTTTTTTAGGACAAATCTCCAAAGTTTACAAAATGATCTTCTATTGATACTTTTATCTGATCTATAATTTTATCATAGCTCTCCAGATCCACTATGTGAATAATTTTATCATAATTTTCGATAAACTGCGCTGGTGTTCTTTTCAACATTATGTATCCTGCCTGAGTATTTAGTTATTCTATTCTGAAATTTTCCCAAATCGTTCTATCGGATGCCATGGCCATAAGCAAAAATATGATGTCCACTTTGACTACTTGTTCTACAATATTTCTTACTACACTAAAAAGTATTTTGATATTTATAATACTTATTCTTTTTATTTTCAGTATCAAATGATAAATTTTTAAATTTTCTTATACATAGGATCCGACTTTCCTCTACGATTATTGTCTACGTATTCATTCTGAAAATCTGTAGCATTTACTCTCCTGTCGTTTATTAAATCGATTCTTTTAGTTTTTCTAGAGTGTAGTTGAATTGAAAGTGCCACGATTTCTTCTCTTGATAAGCAGCTATTAATTAAATCTATAGGTTTAATTTTTTTCACTGGGTGTATGGAATTATTATAATAGATCATAGCTTTGGATACCTTGTCTTTTAATTCGTCTTTATTATTTTTATCGGCATTAAAAAGTCTAATGTGCTCGTTCAACGTAGAGTGTAGTCTCTCCACATCAGAGTTGCCTGTTTTTAAATAGGGTGTCGTTAAATGTAAGTTAATGTCGTTTTCCGTAAAGAATTGTTTAATTATTGTTGTACCTAATTCGTTGTCAGTAACTATAGAATGTGGCTTTGCTAAGTATTGGAATCTAGTTTTAAGTGCTTCTATAATTGATATCCAGGACCTATCCTTTAACTGGTGCGCGGTTGCGTATTTGATTAACTTATCTATTGTTGTCAAGTACATAATATTCCTTTGGGAATACCAAATATCTACCTGAATTATTTCATTATGTTTTTTGGGAGTTTCGGTGAGAGCAAATTTATGGTTAATCGGATGTCTGTCGAAATTTGCCCTGTTACATACCTCACAACTTAGACCACTGCCCCCAACATTAATTAGGCCTCCATTAATTAAAAATGTATTTATTTCGGTTTGTAAATTTGGAAAATAATATTTATCTTTTAATTCTAAGAATACTTCGTTTATGCCCCTGTGGTTATTATTCAGATGTTCTTTTTCAATAATTGACAGCAATTTCCCTTTATCAGCCATATCCTCCAGTACAGTGTTTGTTTTTAAAACTTTCAAATTTATGTTCTTTGCGAAAAATTGTCTATAGTTATCCTGAAATTTTAAGTATAATTGTACATCAGGACAATATATAGCTATCAAGCCTTTAGCTGGTAATATATCTTTCATAATATTCTTTAGATGGGCTCTCTGGTGCTAGTTTTATAATATTTCTTACTTTTTTAAATACTACTTTCATAGTTATCTTCTGCTTATCACTCATTTCTAGTATAACTTGATCCTTAAATAAGTTCAATGCCTTCTCTGTTATTGATATGAAATCTACACTATCGGTACCTGCACTGTGAACGGTGTTGGAGTCAAAAAGTTAATTTAGGTTAATTAAAAATTCATCATCGTTAGAATTCTGGTGATTTATCGTAATGAGCCCGTCGGCTATTACTTTCTTCTTTCCTTTAATATACTCCAAATCAAAATCAAATTCATTTAATTTTATTTTCCACCTCTGCAATTTACAATTTGGCTCCTTTAAAGAATTGAGCCATACTAAAGGTCTATGATCCGTCTTAATCGTAAAATGTCTACCAAATAAATAGGGCCTAAAATACTTAGTGGCCCAGACTATAACCAAAAGCTCTTTTTCAATGGTACTATATCTAACTAATTGCCCTGTTGTTTTGCATGAGTACTGCTCCCAATGCAAAATTACTTGCATCAGTTATTAGAGTAAATTTCTTGTTAAAATCAGGGTAAACTAAAATTGGGTCATTTTTTATAAGTTCTTTAAGTTTATTAAAAGCTTCAATGTAATCTCTATCTTTTGTGTTAATTTTTGCGTTCTTTTTGAGATATTTTGTAAGGTGGTGAGCAATTTTAGAATAATCCCTAATAAAACGTCGGTAATATCCCGTGATACCTAGGAATGACTTAATCTCTTTCTGATTTTTCGGGATACTAATCTTATCTATTGTTTCTACTTTCTGTGGATTTGTTTTAATACCATATGGAGTGATGACGTGTCCTAAGAAATCGGTTTCTCGCTTAAGAAAAATACATTTCTCTAACTGTATTTTAAGGTTTGATTGGCTTAGGCATTCAACTATTAAGTTCAGAGATTCTATATGTTCCTCAATACTCGTTGAAAAAATTAGTATGTCGTCCATGTAGACCAAACATATTTTCCCAATATACTTTTTCAATATATTGTTAATTAGTCTTTGAAAGGTGGCGGGTGCGTCGGCGAATTAACAGCACCCTGTTGGAGACCATTTTTGACGTGGAATATACCCGTAGTGTTCACGTTGCAATTCTTGACGACGAACCTCCTGCGGTAAGCATGTTGCACAGTAGGTACAGTAGCGGTTTGCTGATGCCTAGCCAATTAAGTTTATATAAAAGTCCTTCTAACCATACGGTGTCGAAGGCCTTCTCCGAGTCAATCAGGCAGGCACATGTACATTGTTTCTTGCTCTTGTTCCATTGGATATCCGACACCAGTTTCGACGAAACATGAATAGTGTTTGAAACCGAATTGGTTATCCGGAATGATATGTTTGTCCTCAGCCCACTTTAGTAGAGCTCTATTAACCACCCTCTCGAATACCTTGCTAATGTTCGGAAGGAGACTAATTGACCGAAGGTTGCACGGATTAGAGGAGTCTTTTCTTCGTTTGGATATGGGTTGAACAATCGCTGTTTTCCAATGCTCCGGATAATGTGCATTATTCAGAGCATTGTTAAACAGAACTGTGTACATATTAACCATTTCTAGAGGGAGATGTCTTAGCACAATGTTGGAAATTCCGTCGATTCCAACTGACTTTTTCTTCTTTAGTGATTCGAAGATCGCTTGGAGCTCTGTCTTCGATATGAACGGGGGATGGACCCTCTCATCGGCGATGGCATTATCTGCCATGCTATCATCATTGAACACGACAAAGCCGATGTTCTCAGATCGCCATTGTTGCATATCACTTCGAAGTTGAGAGTTGCTAACCAGTATGCGGTTCTCCAGGTCGTAGTTCGAGCGAACACTCTCGTCCACCTTATATACTTCCTGAAAGACCGCGCCCAGTGCCTCCACTTTTTCCTGCGGGTCTTCGACCACAAAGAAATTGTCATCAAGAACTGCATTTGCTGGAACAATGCCTGCTGTTGTCAGTATTTGTTCATTGTCCGTCGTTCTGGGAAACCTAAGACACGGAAGTTCGCTTTGCTTGTTAAGTTACCAGAAATCCTGTTATTCTGATTAATCAAGGTTTGAACGTTTTTAATGAGCGACTTCAGTGTTCTAATTTCCTCACTTCGTCTGTCAGTAAATCGTCTGTACAAGGTTTTTAATCTTGACAGAAGTCTACTTTTTTGTTGGTGGAGTGCGTCAATTGTCGCATTGCAGTATAAGTTTTCGTTGTTGTATACCGTGCTATAGTACTGTCCATCGTTCGTTTTATTGTCTCGTCCATTTGTAGTAGATACATGTCAATCTCCTCGTTTGACAGGTTTCTATTGAACGGTATGTGGAGCGCATTCGAGGAGAGTGCTCTCGTCAGTTCTCTGGAGAAGCGTGTCCAACGCGTCCTACTGTAGTTGTAGGGATAGCTTTGAACAAACTCTCCTAATTCCGCAATCTCGTTCGGAATTTTGATTTCGGCACTGAGTCCGCAAAGGTCACTCAGGTACACAAAAGTGTTCAAACAGTTCACCGTCTGTATGTTTGTGTCTGTCAGTTGCAGTCTTGCGTCTAACAGCATAAGATCCAGCAACGAGCCGCTCCTGGGAAACGACGAGATCTCCTTTGCTTTTAAATCGAGTCTATACTCGACACTGTGCAAGCAAAACCAGTTATAGAGCTGGTTCCCTCTATCATTGGAAATTATGTTTCCCCAATATCCATGTCAGGCATTTAAGTCCCCGGCCAAAATGAAATAGTTCTCTGCAGAGTACAGCATTAGGCATCGAAAAAGTAAATCGAGCTCTGTAAGTTAATCTGATAGCCACACCGCCTCCACGACTGGAGTTTGGTCGGTCTCTTCTTATAATATTGTAATTGCTGTGCACCAATTTGTGTCTCTGCGTTAGCTTGGTTTCGCTAATCAGAAGCAACTCTGGGCTTTGATCGTCCAACAGTCTGTAGAACTCGTTTCTTCGTTCGATCCTTATCAATGAATTTACATTCACTGCAAGGATCTTGTAAGTACTCTCCGCCGGCGCACCCATTAGGACGATTGACGTGCTGGGTTCTGCATGAGCGCCAGAATTTGGCCCACCTGCTCTTTTTAACGAACCATACGCCTTTCCATGGACGTTTTCCAATCGGGCGTAGATTCGGGTGGTCTTGGCACTGAAGATTGTGACACTACCTTCGGTAGTTGCTGCTGTCCCGTATTCCTCCGACCAGACGCCATTTGGGCGTAGGTGACTTGAGGGTTGACGGTTATAGATGCCCCGAGTGGATTTTTCACTGGGAGCTGCTTCTGCAGAACCGTTTTTGAATTTATTGCCTGGAACTTAGGACAAGCCCGATAGTTAGCGGTGTGTCCCGCGTACCCGCAAAGTACGCACTTGAGCTGGCTTTTGTCAGATGCTCCTTCTCTCCCCAACTTGCACTCCTCCACCTTGTGGTTCTCACTGCACTTGACGCATCGAGGCTGCATTTCGCAGTTCGACGCGGCGTGCCCGAACCTTTGACAGCGAACGCATTGTAAGACGCCCTCGCTCCTTCTTATTTTTTTTCCATTTGCAAGACCAGAAATCTAAATATTTTACTTTATTAAGATTGTCTAGTTTGCTGTTGGGTGACAGCTGAACAACGTAATATGGTAATTGCCGCCTCTCTCTTTTTGCCCTTGCTGTGGTGAAGGGCTTGACCCCGACGAACTCGAGACCATCGCACACTTGCTCTTTGAGTATTTGGAGGATATCCGCTCTTTCAAGCGGCGTCGAGATCTTTAGCAGCATGCTCTGCAGTTTTTCGTCCTTGGGTGTGTAGGAAAAAAACTCCGTCGTCGAAAGCTTTAAACACCTTTTGATCATGTTGTGATGATGAAGTGTCTCGCAGCGGATGGAAAACTTTTCATCCCCTGTTTTTTTATGTACTGAGAAGTTACCTTTGCCTACGGCCGATTTACATACCTTAGCAGTCTGCTCAATGTCTGTCATGTAGACATTGATTGGTGACACTTTCTCCTTCTTGTTTGTTTTCTGCTTTTGTTGGTGTTGTACTGCTGGCTGTTGCTCTGCTGTCTGCTCTTGTTGCTCATTCGTCTGGCGAGAGTGCTAGTTTGCAACTCTCTTATTTCTTTGAGGAGTTTGGTGGTCCTCTCTCTCAAGCTTTCGATCTCATCCGTTTTAGCTCGGATGATATCTTCTACTTCATCTTCTGTGTCGGAGCTGGCCAGCGATTCGAAGCTGTTGCTGCTTATCGCGAATAGGCCCTCCCCTCCATCAGACGTATAGGGTTATTCTTCCTCACCATCTACTATGGACTCAGCTGCTTTTTTTGTCAGCATTGGTGTTGATGCCGCAACACTCTGCTCTTCCCCCTGCAGGTTTTCGGAGGACGTATTCGTGTTGCGGCGTTTTGCTTTATTGGGAGTCGATTTTCTCCTCCTCTTTGTATTCCCTTCTTGGGACCCCGTTGGTTGGTGGCCTGATACCGCCACCGGTTGTTCAATATCATCGTCCGCCTTTAAGAGCACAGACCGCTCGCCCTTCTCCATACTTCGAAGTCACTCACACTAAGTTTATGGAGTCTGTATTCTTAGTTTCAGAAAAAAAAAAAAGATTTCAGACTTGCCCGCGGGGATCGAACTCGAATCCTGCTGAGTCACAGCTGTCGACTTTACCATTTGGGCTACTGACTGTGTGGAGTTTTTAGTGTCTTTTTCACTTTCACTTTCACTTTCACTTTACTTTTTTAACTTTTTAATTTTATTTCTTCGAAGCCGAAACACTACCGCACTGTTCAGAGATCTGTGAACGACTGTGACGATCTTCTGTCGTAATCTCATTGAGTTTACGATAGTCGATTAGGATACGGCACTTTTGCCTGCCAGTTCTGTCTACCTTTTGGGGGACTACCCATATCGGACTATTGTGCGGACTACTTGATTCTTCGATTATTCTTTGCTTAATCATTTCTTCAATCTGTCTGTTAACTTCCTCACGGTGTACTTGAGGGTAGCGATGTAGCTTTGAGTAGACCGGTAGCTCATGTTTTGTAATGATACGATGTTTGACTTCTTTCTTTCTTTGACTTTTATGAAGTCAAATCGTCATTTTCCTGATGAAATGCGTTTTTGTTTTGCCATATAACTTTGAACAATAGTTTTTTTTTCAATATGATTAAGGTGATCAGTTTTAATGAAATCGGGGTTATTTTCTCTTACTTCACTACTAAATAGTTCTACAATATTCTCTTTATAAGCAATGTTTTCGTACTCTTCTTCTTGTTTATTGAAATATATGGTTTGAGTCGCGTTTCTTGTTATTAATTGCTTGTTTGAATAATCGATGATGGCATTTAGATACCGTAAAATGTTGTTGCCTATGATTCCATCAAAATTATTTTTCAAATCGTATTCCAAAAACTCACCAAAAACTTCTTTGTTTTCGTTGAATTCTTTGAATATGGGAAACTTACATAGTGTTTCGACAAAAAATGTACTCCCCATGGCTCTGACTTGTATTTTAATATTGCTCCTCCACTTAGGATGACATATATATGGATTGATGGTACTGAATTCCGCTCCAGTATCAACAATAAAATTACACAGTTCTAACATAAGTTTTAATTTCTATAGGCAGCTATCCTACTGCCGGAGGCTGCTCCCGAACAATTTCCTAGCTGCCTTCCCTGATCTCTATCTATGTTATTGTAGGTATTTGTGCATTGATAATGGTTCTGAAATTTTTTCTGATTCGGGTTAAATGATTTTCGTTCATTATAGCTTCTAGTTGTGTGACCATAAAAGGTGTAATTTTGATGCCTAACCTTTAAGATTATATCAAAAGCGTCTTCTAGCTTTTCGGAGTTCCTGCTAAAAATCATTGTTCTGGAAGGTTCTGGTCAATTTTCTCTAAAGATCTGTAAGGCTATTCTGTTTACTTCTTCAGTTGTGAACGAATGGTGATTATTTGTTAGTATCCTGTTGTGTAACCTGGCAGTTACCTTTCTATGCTTTCTCTATTCTGGATGATGGTCTACACATTTTTAACCTGTCCATTAATTCTGTACTGGTTTCCTTTTCCCCGAAATTTTTAATAAGTACATTTTTAAGTTGATTTCAGATTGCTAGTGATCCGTAACTATGCAATACTGCCCTTGTTCGACCGACACACTTGTTCCGCATGTGGTCAAATAGCATTGTTTTTGCATTCTCATCAAAAAGCGCTAGGTAGGGAGTGATGTTCTCCAATTGAGTGATGAACTCTGGCAAATGATTCTGATCACCATCGAAAGGTGTGATATTTTTAATGCAGTTTAGCACGAAATTAAATATTTCTATGGTTTCACGACTCATTGCTATTTATTTAACTTTGCACTTTAGCTATATATAACCGAGCTAATATACTTTCCACAGTCTTATATATATCTGACTTTTACTTAATACTGACACTTTTCACAAAATATAATATAAGATATAATAACTTAAATGTAGGTACCGATTTTCTTTTGATTTCTTTGATTCCTTTGCTGTCGCTTCGGCTGTTTCTTGGTTTTACTTCCGCTTTCCCGCTTTGACTTTGTTGTTAACTTTGAATATAACTTTTAAATTTTATTTTCTTGTCATTTTCTTGTTTTTAATCCTCGTCGCCAGTGAAAATGGAAAAAACGTGAGTGTCCGAATTTTATATATTTTTTATTATTGTTCTCCCGTCAGCTCCGATCGAAGAACTCACTACAACTGCTTCGCGTTGATCCCACAACCATTCATGCACTCTAAGATTCTCTGCCCGATACGTGATGGAATGTGCTTACACAGCATTTGTGCAATGATCTGCATTCACTCGTGGAATAAACAAATGCGTTGCGAAAATGCTGAGACAGCTGATGCAGCATTGTGCACAGCTATCCATCACGCTGATGCAGCATTGTGCACAGCTATCCATCACGCCGGGTCGAGACAATCCCGAATGCAGTGTTGGGGATCTATGGTGAGGGAGAATTGACGTGGTGAGTTATGGATTTAGGCTGAGGGGGAGTTTATATGTGATTGGTAGATTGTCGAACGCACATGTTAACTGTCAATTTCAACGTTTTGACATTTCTCCAAGGAGGGGACGATTCTAAGCATGCCCTTATTACGTCAATCATTGTATCTCTTGGGATCACTGGAAGTATCTGACGAAAATCACCGGCAATCACAACAATTAAATCACGCATAATCTTCTTATTGCTTCGAATATCTTGTAGAGTTCGGTTAACTGCCTCAAATCCATGCTGGTGCATCATAAAGATTTCATCCCAAAATGTTGTTTTAGCTTCCTCAAGAAATTTGGCTTTCTGCGTTCCTTTCTTTATATTGCATACGGGAACTTCATTATGAATTAAGTCGAGAGGAATTTGTAGTGTGGAATGCCAGTCAGTTTCACAACAGCCAACTCGATGCGAGGGTGAAGGTTATCTGCTACATGGCCCTTATCCGGCCAATGCTTGCCTATGGGTGTCCCGTGTGGTTTAACGTGGGAGCAAGCTTTATGGAAAAGATGCGGGTGTTTGAGAGGGCTTGTCTAAGGACTTGCCTTCGCCTCTATCGAACACCACAGTCCCAGTACAAAAAATTCTACTCCAATGAAGTCCTATACAATTAGGGCGAATATGATAAGAGTGGATAATTTCCTGATTAAACTGATTGTAGGCACATTGCAAGAGCAATGACCTCGACGAATAACCTGATCTTCGGGGCTTACTACCCCAACTATATATACAACGAGAGGGTTCGCCTGAGTGGCTTCGTTTCCCCATAGTCATTCCTATATTTTGATCAGACAGGTCTGATCCAAGATAGATCAGCAGTACCGTTAATCTTCCACGTAGCCCGTACATCTGTGGATAGGCGACTTAACTACGACCGAGACGTCACACAGAGCACTGAGGGGTTACTCAGGTTCAGTAGGGCGGTATCCAACCGTGATATAAAGGACGCAGACAGGCAGCGCACAAAATTTTGGTGGTTGATAGAACCAGCTCCTTCATCGATCCCTTACAACCCGGTATAGATAAAATATTGGTCCAAAAGTCGAGCCATTTCTTATCGCCATGGCCGGCGTACACAGTTCAACCTGTGTCCTAGGATTAGATTAGGTTTGTAAGTTAGCATGTAAAAAAAAAAAAAAAAAAAAAAAAAAAAAAAAAAAAAAAAAAAAAAAAAAAAAAATATTCTAAACTATATGTTGTATTTTTTATATAGTATAAGTTTTAGTGTATATAGTAGTTTGTATACATGTACGTGCTAGTTGCATCTATATTGCAAAATTATATAGATATTAAGGAGTACGTGCATGTATGCATACAGTAGTAGGCATAGGGTAGGATTAAGATAGTACGTAAGGAAAAAAAAAAAAAAAAAAAAAAAAACAAAAAAAAAAATATATATATAGTTTTAGTTTAGTAGATTAGTAGTAGTTTTAGTAATGTAGATTTAAGACAACAAAAAAAAAATTACTAAGCTGACTAAGTTTTTCTACAATTTTTCTTAGTCGTAAGTATCTTTCTTAAATTTTTATTGGAAATAACTACATTAACACGTCGAAAGACAAATTTTAAGGGAAAATATGTGTAACTTAGAGCGCCCGTATAGGGCCAGTAAGTTAGGATAAAATAATTAATTTAGTTAAGCTAGTTTTAAGCGTTTTTTGTCTAGCAAGTAAGAGTAATGGGAAAAAATAAAAAAAAAATAAAATGTATAAAAAAAAAAAAAAAAAAAAAAAAAAATATGCCAGTCATCGATGTTGCTGCAATGCCTGAAGATGCCACGGCGATTGCAATATTCTTATCTCCCCGTATGTGAGCAGGCAACAAATTAAAAAGGAAGGTTTTTCATGTTCCACCTGGAGCATCCAAAAAAGTAACACCACCTTCATTGTTGGAGTAGCGCTTAAGGATTTCTTTATAAATTAGTTGCTGATCAGCATTCAATTGTGGTTCATGTGGCCTGACGTACTCAAGCATCTGAACCGAATCATAAGAAGTTCGCGCACAATGCCTCTCGCTTTATTGTAAATTACATCAATGAAATCTAAGTCCACGTTTGGATTTTCTCTTCGTATGGGATTCAAAATGTCTTCCAACATGCAGTCTTTGTGAATCTCCCAAAGTGCTTTCGGGTCTGATGGTTCACAGAATGCCGCTATTTATCTCAGCGTTTCGTCCCATTGATTGTCATTTTCAAAAAGTCTTAATGCCAAGCAAGCATATTGAAACGTTGCGTGCACAGTCGACAGTTCGAAGATAAATGAAGCTGGTCGGACCTCTCACTTTATGAAGAAGCATTCTGAGATAATAACTGTCATAGTTCCCCAAGTTCACGGTATAGACACGTCCAAGGGCATCACCAGAGCGAATGCCACTCTGTCCTCCAACAATGGCTCCCTGTTTACAACGGTTGAAGACTCTCTTTGATTTGTCGCGTGTGCAATATTTGGGAACTTCGCAATAGAGGAGTGTTTTCGCGTAATCGTCATTTGTACAAAGTTCGAAGAATGCTGTCAGTGTTATGTTCGAATCATCAGACGACTTCGCAAGTTATTCTGACTGAAATAAACAGGTTTACCGTTCTCCAAATGCAGACCAAAGTGAACAACCGTAGGATAACGTTCGTGTATTGGGAAGGAAAAAATGCGCCATGCTTCTTCATTACTCTAAATATAACGACCTGCTTGGTGTTCTGCATTACCCAATTTGTGGAGTATGTGCATACATGTTGAAGTAGAATTATCAATGTGTGCTGCAGCAAAACGGAAAGCACATACGGTTTTTTTTCGATTGGTCTGGAGTGCAAGCAACCAGTTACGCACAACATCGAGGGATAACGTGAGGCGATTCATAAAAAAAGTTATTGGAAATCCTAACTACCTGGGTTGGATGTGGATTTTGTTGCGCGAAATCAAACTTCAGGAACCAAGAAAGAATCATACGAAAGAACTCGACACTATACAAGCAACATCAGTTCGGGTAAATAACAAGACAACGGATCTCAATATATCGTCTTTTTACTTTCCTCCGCGTTGTAAGCTTACAAGAAACGAACTTGTAGATTTTTTCAACTCACTCGGAACGAATTTTATTATTGGTGGCGATTTTAACGCACGTTTTGGGGTTCGAGAAAAAATTCAACAAAAGGTAGACTGCTGTACAAAGTCGGTATGGATTTCGGAGTAGACTTCCATTCGACAGGAAAACCGACATACTGGCCCTCCGACGTAGCAAAAATACCAGACCTGGTAGACTTTTTCGTTACAAAAGGAGTAAATACCAATCTCGTGAAAATAGAAGAAGATCTTCCCTCTGACCACTCACTGATGATTTTAACTATTAGCGATAGACTAATAAAAGTAGAAGGTGTACCTAGATTAACAAATAACAGAACTAATTGAGACGGCTTTAAGCATGATTGCGAAACTAACATTATGTTGAATGTGTCACTAAAAACACCATTTGAGTTAGAGTAGAACTCGAAAAATTTATTTCAGTTATTCAGAACGCAGCATGGGAAAACACTCCAAGAAAGAAAATAGTCAAAAAAGGGATAACCATTTATCCTCCGGAAATAAAAGAACTTATTCAAGGAAAGTGGTGAGCGCGCAGGGTATGGCAACAATCACTTTACCCTCAACATAAGTCATATCTAAACCTTCTATGTAATAAACTTAAAAAAAACGATACAAGACTTAAGAAATCACGAGACCTCGGTTTATCTTGTAGGCTTAACAAACGAAAAAAACTTCGAATTACTCGCTCTAGAAAGCAGTGAAATATATAAAGAAACCTCAAATGCAATCGGCACCAATTAGAAATAACAACGGTGAGTGGGCAAAGAGTGACAAAGAAAATGCAGATCTCTTTGCTGTACACCTAGAAGAAACGTTTAAGCCTTTTGATGGTCAAATGCTGATGGGCAATCCAAGCGATATGACAACTACATCCGATAACATTAGAATAAAGCGTGTGTCGTTATCCGAACTCTACCAGGCAATTAAAAATCTGAAAAATGACAAAGCATCTGGCTATGACTTAATCACCGCACAAATAATATTTAATAAATGCTTCGATTAGACTATTATATGTCCCATATTCGTGGAAAGTGGCAGAAGTGATAATGGTTCCGTAAAACTGAACTGATATTCACTAAAGAACTGAGTTCTATTCCAAAAAGAAATCATTCTCGATTTTATCCCCTTTTCAAAAATTTTAGAGAAGACTGACAACAAGGCAATTGGACGGTAATTGTTTAATAGCTAAGAGTCACCCTTTTTATGAAGAGGGATTACTAGTGCTGTTTTGAGGGATGTGGGGAAAATACCTTTAATTTTCTTCTGTAACAATCATTTCTGCAGATAGGTATATCTGATTTAACTTCCTTACAGATCTTATTGTAGTAATTTCTTAATCTCTGATTATTAGGATGTTTTGTGCAGCAAAATCAAATCTCACATACTCCCTAATTTGTGTAGTCTAGTGATTTCGTTGCTTCTGTAAGCACATTAAACAATGATCCCTAATCTTTATATCACAAACAAGAGTATCATACTTTACTTGACTGTTTCGGTGAACCCTTATAAAAATATGGTCCAAACAGGAATTCAAACGTGTTGGTTCAATAACAACGGACATAAAGCCAAACGAGGATAGTAAAGACAAAAAGCAATCGGAATCTGGTGATTCGGATAGTATATTAATATTAAGATCGCTAAGCAATATAACATTTTTTGATTTCACATGTTCCAGTTATCCTATAAATTCTTTCAAAAAGAAACTGACAGAACACTTAGTCTATAAACACAGATGAAACAATAACTAGTACCAGAAACGTCACAATTAACACTGATTACATCAGCACTTTCCAATTTATGTTTTTTTACAACACACTTTTCTAAGTCATTATTGTAATTTACTGCCACTCCACCAGCTGCATAAGTGTTATTACAAGATAGGCGAAACTAGGAATAAGACATTTTCTCATCGAATACCCAAATTTCAGACAAAAAAAAAATTAGGTCTGATAAATGATCCATAGGTGTTATGTGAGAGAAAAAAGTATTAAAGTTTTTTCTCATATTTTAACAACTCTTTCCCCTTATTTAGTCCTAAAAAATACACATGCATTTCCAATTCACACAAATTTACATAAATATATTGCTCTAAGTTCTCTTGCCTTATTAAATAAAGACCTAGTATAACTTGTGAGACAAGCGTTCACATAGATCTTGCAGCTGCTGATGTTGCCGTCGCTGATGTTGTTGACGCCGATGTTGCTAGCAACGTTGCCATGTTACGAACTCGAAAGGGAAACTTTATTTCTTCTCTCCCGCATCTTTTTCATCACAGCTTTTTTGTGTGTCATTGATAAAAATTTCACGCACACAATGGTAGACGATCTCATATTAGAGTTAGTCGGTTTGGAACTATTTGCGTAACAGGAGCCAATATCGTTTTCAATCACATCTTCCTCAATGACCGATGATAAACGTGCATTCACCATCTCTTTTTCATTTGCAGTTGTTACATTGGGAATGCCAACAATGTCAACTGCACAGCGTTTCTCCCGCTAATCAGCTGTATTAATCCTCATCTCTAATTACATTCTTCTAGAGAATCAATTTTTACGAGCATTGCTTCCTTCATCTGCACAAATTCTCTGTACAGAGTCTCCAAGGTAATTGGTGTCGGTCCCGTATTTTTGTCATCATGGGTGGAGAGCGTGAGAGGAGCAGATGCAGTGGGGATGGTAGCTCTAGGTTTCTTCAAGATCTTAGAGGAAGAGGGTTGTTGGAAGAGGGATTATCGGCTATTGATTTTCTGCGTAGAGTAACACAACTACCACATTTAAAACTTTGGTCGTTTTTTCAAACAACTCATTCCTCTTTTCTCCAATTTTGCACATGAAGAAATTCATTGCCCGTAGCACACTTTATTTTTAAATCATGTCTATCAGTTTTAAATGAGATATCATACACACCAACATTTTAACAATACTCTATTGAACAGTATAAAAGAAAATACAAAATTTAAACTAGCAAAAATTACACTAGTGAGGGATGTATTCCCTATCCTATCAACACTTAAGAGAGGTCTCATTGTTCGTTGTTCGGGATATTTTCAGACACGGAAGTTGCTTGGCATCCTTCCACCGAAATATCTTATTAATCTGAGGGAACATAGTCGGGTTATCTGATTTGATAGCCCGAATCTTATTTCCCCAGTGCATATTGTCTGACCGCTTATAATTTACTATAATTAATTTTGAGGTTCCTTATCAACGGCTTTAGGGTCCTTATCTCCGAGTTTTGTTTGTCAGCAAACTGTCTGTATAGGATTTTTAGCCTTATGACCCTGCTCTTTTGTGTGTAAAGTGCGTCTATTGTCGCGTTGCGATAAATGTTCTCTGTATGTTGATGCCGAGGTATCGTTCTGTACACGGTTCGTTTTATTGCCTCGTCCATTCCTTTAAGATACAAGTCAATCTCCTCCTTTGAGAGATTCTTATTGGACGGTGGGTACAGCGCTTTCGAGGAGAGTGCTCTTGTCAAGTCTCGAGCGAAACAAGTCCAACGAGTCCTACTGTAATTGTAGGAGTACGTTTGACCGAACTCTTGAAGTTCCGCAAACTTCATTGGGAATCGTTATTTCGGCACGTAGTCCGCAATGATCACTGTCGTGCATAAATGTACGCAGGCAGTTTATTGTTTGTTGGTCCACGTCAGTCAGTTGTATCCGTTCGTCAAACAGCAGCAGATCTAGATAGGAGCCGCTTCTGGGAAACGACGGACTATCTGTAGCCTTTCCCCAATTCCTATGTTTTGCATTAACATCTCCGGCCATGAGGTAATAATTCTCCTCCGACTCCAGCCTTAGGCATCGAAACAATGTCTCGAGCTCTGATAAGAATAATGCGGTTTGAGCATGATCAGAGGCGTTGAGCGCGACAATGTACATCTTTTTTCCACTACGGAGTCGGATGTACACAATGCACGCTTCTATTCCCTGGAATCTTCGCACTTCACCACTATACACGGCTTTATACTTAAGTTTTTTACTAATAAAGATTGCAACACCTACACCTTGAGTAGAGTTGGGTCGGTCTCTTCTTTCTATATTGTAATTTGTGTGCCATAATTTGTATTTCTGGGCAAGCTTAGTATCGCAAACCAAAAATACGACGGGACTTTGGTCATCAAGCAACTTGTACAGCGATTCTCTTCGATCGATCCCAATCAATGAATTTACATTCATCGCTGAGATCTTCAAGGAGTTCCCAGTTTCATTCGCGCCCATTACGATAACAGTTGCGCTAAGCTCGGCAGAATCGTATAGATGTAGTCCACACGTCCTGTCTGTTCCTGTAACTGGCTCTGCATCTGTCCGAACTGGCTTTGCATTTGTCCGATCTGCTCTTTGATCTTGAGCAAGACAGTCAGAATGGCGCCGTCAATCTCAGGTGCGTTTGGCATTGGGGCCTGCACGACTACCTTTGACTGTTGCTGTACTGTGATGCCCCTTCCTGACACGATTTGGGCGTAGGAAATTTGGGGGTTGATGGTTGCTCTTTGTGTTGGAGCTGTTGTGACTTTCCCTACACGATTCTGCTTACGAGCCAGATTTGCTAATTTCATGCTTTGACAGGACAACCCAGTGGGCATTCCTCTGTTATGTGGTTTTCTCCACACTTCACGCATCGAGGCTGCATGTCGCAGTTCGACGCGGCGTGTCCAAACCTTTGACAGCGAAGGCATTGAATAATGTTTCCGCTGCGCTTTAATTTATCCCAAGTGACAAACTGGCAATATAGGGATTTGATACTCCTTAAATTATCCACCTTGCTATCGGGCGACAGCTGTACCAAGAAAAACGACAATTTCCGTTCCTCCCGTTTGGCCCTTGCTGTGGTGAAGGGCTTGACTCCTACAAAAGTGAAACCTTCGCACTTCAGATTTTGGAGCGTCTTAAGGACCTCCTCCGGTTTGGTAGACGGTTCCAGCCCTTTTAAGAGCATTGTTTGTAATTTTTCCCGCTTGGGGGTGAAAGAGTAGAACTCCGTCGTCGAGTCCCTTAATAATTTTTTTATTTTGTGGTATTGCTCCACAGTATTGCACTGTATAGAGTGCCTAGTATCACTAAATAATTTTATTATAAAATTTTTCCCCTATGGCCACTTACATAGTTCTAGGGTGTCTCCGAATTCCATCTAATGCGTGTTGATTGGAGGAACACGCTCCTTGGCTGCTTTTTTCTGCTGGTACAGTATTGCACTGTATAGAGTGCCTAGTATCACTAAATCCTTTTATTATAAAATTTTTCCCCTATGGCCACTTACATAGTTCTAGGGTGTCTCCGAATTCCATCTAATGCGTGTTGATTGGAGGAACACGCTCCTTGGCTGCTTTTTTCTGCTGGTGTCCTTGTTGTTGTTGTTGTTGGTGCTGCTGCTGCTACTTTTGTGGTTGTTGTTTCGGCTGCTGCTGCTTTTGTTGTTGTTGTTTCGGCTATTGTTGCTTAAGTTGATGTTGTTCTTCCTGTTGTGGGGTTTTATTTTGCTTTTGTTGTTGTTGAGGCTGATTTTCCTTTTTATGTTGGCTCAGCTTCTTCTGCTGAGGCTGTTACTCGGGTTGCTGGGATTGGAGCGCAGCCTGCCTCTTCCTCTCCCGCCTAGCCATTTGCTTTGCCTTTATGGCCTCCACTTGTAGCTGGAGCTGCCTAATACTGTCATTGAGACACTCCAGCTCCTCTTCTTCGTCGTCTGATTCAGACGGCGCTATGGAAGCGAAGCTATTGCTCGCCCCCGTGTATCTTCCTTCTCCCCCGTGTATCTTCCTTCTCCCCCATCGGAAACAGTCGGAATGTGCGCAGGCAGACCACATCAGTCAGTTGTATCCGTTCGTCGATCAACAGCAGATCTAGATAGAAGCATTTGCATTTGTCCGAACTGGCTTTGCATCTGTCCGAACTGCTCTTTGATCTTGAGCAAGACACTCAGAATGGCGCCATTAGCCTCAGATGCGTTATGTATTGGGGCCTGCGTGACTACCTTTGACTGTTGCTGTAGCGTGGTATGCCTTCCTGACACCATTTGGGCGTCGGAAATTTGGGGGTTGACGGTTGCTCTTTGGATTGGAGCTGTTGGGACTTTCCCTACACGATTCTGCTTACGAGCCTTATTTGGTAATTTCACGCTTTGAAACTCAGGACAATCCCGAAATCTTTCGGTGTGACCCTTGTTCTTGCATAATACGCAAGTGAGCTGGCTCTTATCTGCGACGTTTTCCTTACTCAGTGGGCATTCCTCTTTATGTGTTTTCTCCACACTTCACGCATCGAGGAGGCATGTCGCAGTTCGACGCGGCGTGTCCAAACCCCTGACAGCGCAGGCATTGAATAATGCTTCCGCTGCGCTTTAATTTATCCCAAGTGACAGACTGGCAATTTAGGGATTTGATACTCCTTAATTTATTCACCTTGCTATCAGGCGACAGCTGCACGAAGATAAACGACAATTTCCGTTCCACCCGTTTGGTCCTTTCTGTGGTGAAGGGCTTAACTCCTACAAAAGTGAGACCTTCACGCTTCAGATTTTGGAGCGTCTTAAGGAGCTCCTCCGGTTGTTTTTGCTGCTGTGGGATTTTGCCTTGCTTTTGTTGTAGTGGCGACTGATTTTGCTTTTGGGGTTGGCTCAGCTTCTTCTGCTGAGACTGTTGCTCTTGTTGCTGGGATTGCAGCACACTCTCTCACTCTAACTTAACATTTAATATCTTTTGCACGAAGGTCTGTGAACGACTCAACCACTTGTCTTGTGCGTGTTATTGTTCTCTCAGGAGTGGCGGTCTAATGCCGACACGTCAGACTGAGTAGTATGACGATGGAGGATTTTAGCTGCTCCATCAGGGTCGGTAATGAACTGACCGAAATATTCAATATTAGAAAAGGTTCTAGAATAAGCGACGCGCTGTCATGTGACTTTTTCAGAGAATGGAGAAGAATGTGCGAAACTCAGTCGCCATCACGATCTTGCAAAGTCCGTACACATGTTAGCATACGCGGATGACATTGACTTGATTGGTCGAACTCAGCGAGCCGTTAATGAGGCGTTTTTTGGCGTTTCTTCTTGAATCGGAAGCCGCAAAAATGTGTCTGAAAACGAGGCAGGACGAAGTATATGCTGTCAACGAAAAAGGACGTACAACATCGGCGACTTTGACAGAACGTTACAAAATACAGCTTTAACTCGGAGGTAGTGAAGGACTTCGCGGACAGTACAAACAACATCAGCACCAAGATCATCCGGTTTAAATGTAAAAAACTATGTCTGTACATAATAGCAGGAATCTACCTTTATATAAAATTTGACAGACACAAAAGCCATCGTTTAGGTTACCAGAACTCAATGACTTTTGAACCAGTTGAGATATATTCATATGGAGTTTTTATTGAACCCTTATTTAAATACCTTTCAAACTATACGCATCTTTTATATTGTTACACTTGAGAGGAGGGAGATATTGCCAATTCAAACACACGGACAATTTACTTATTTTAGTTTTATATGCTAGAATAATAAGGCAATTAAATGTCGTCTAGTTGCGGTGCACAGAGCGTGGCCTAGTTTTTCCCTCTTCTCTTCCTTTTCTTCTCATTCTTCTTCTTCTTGTCAGTTCCACTGTCGGGAATGTCGATTATATTTTTTTGCTTCATGGTTGATTGCATTGCTTGTAATTTAAATCGCTACTCTGCCCCCCTGTCGAAAGATTCTGACTGCCCTTAGTCGCCGAAGCATCCATGTCTTACGTTGAACCACATGAAATGTTGGATTTTTCACTTGATCCTCAATCATAAGCTATCGACTGAGCATTTGTACAACACAGTGAATTTTATTTTTTTATAAGATAGAGTGGTATGTGTGTTTGATGTGTGCGACTTTTAGTGCCCGTTGCAAGTGCAGTTATTTTTTTCTCGGAAATTTTATATCATGCTGTCGATGGTTCAAGTTCGTACTATTTTCCCTTACGAGTTCAAACTGGTACATAATGCGTCTTTGGCAGCCAAAACCATAAATGACGCATTTGAGAATATAGCGGTAAACGAACGCACCACTCAGCGTTGATTTGAATTGACGACACCATTTTACGAGAAACGGTGGATGCATACCCAACAAAAACGGTGCAGGGCATTGCAGACAACATGGGAGTATCCCCCATGACAATAAGTTGACACCTATCTCAAAGAGAAAAAGTGAAAAAAATACGTCAAATGGGAACCCCATGAATTGAACGAGGTCCAAAAACTGCGTCGTTTAGAAACCTGTGCATCGTTGAGTCTAAGGCACCGCAATGCACCGTTTTTGCACCGTTTAATCACATGTGATGAAAAGTGGATTTTGTATGTGTATACGCATTTTTGAGAAATCTGTTGCCTCGGTAAGATTTAGTATTTAAGAATATGTCATGAAGTAGAACGAAGATTTACATGGGCACCTGACGAGTTTTGGGGGCAGTCGGATTTGGCCGTAAAAAAACGTGACTTTGGCAGCATGGTAACGAGAGTGTGGATTTTAAAAAGGACAATGAAGTAATAAACTTGAATAGAATACAGACAATATTTTTCTTTCATTTTATCAAATTTTGGTATAAACAGCATATTGTGGCGACTAGAATAATTTTGTGGTTACAAATTGGTAATTACACATCGGGGTTTAATAGTGCAGATTAAAACAATCGACTCCGCCCAATTTGCGAAGTTGATAAGGCAGCAGGAAGATTTTCCAAAACAGCAGCATGAGTTCATGAAGTCTATGCTGGACACTTCCACCAGCGCAAATAGCACCGTTCAAGGGGTCACTTCAATTAAACCCTCGGCGGAGAAAGTAATGGAAACCCTATCGAGTAGCATTTCAACATTCAACTACCACCCGGACAACGACGTCACATTTATAGAATAGTTTAATAGATTCGAAGATGTGTTCCTAGTAGGTGGGAAAAAATTGGATCATGCTTCACGGGTAAGGTTACTTCTTAGGAAATTGGATGAAACTTCATATAATCCCTATGTAAATCTTATATTACCGAAGAAGCCACGGGATTTTGATTTCACGAAGACAGTGGAGAATTTGACAGCATATTTCTCCAGGAAAATATTCTTATATGCAACTCGTTACAATTGCCTTAATGTCGAGAAAAACGTGGGCGATGAATTTCAAGCATATGCGGGTGTAATTAAATAGCAATGTGAACATTTTCAAATAACCACGTACACAGCAGATAAATCTAATTCTCTAATGTTTGTCATTAGCTTGAAAAGTACTGCAGATTCTGAAATAAGAATGCGACTTATCGCTATAATTGAAACCGATAAGGAAAAAAAATTTATCTTTAAAGACCTAGCAGCAGAATCTGATCGCTTTGTTATGCTAAAACATGATGTACGTATGATGTATGGTGCCTCAACTCGAGGGCAGAAGTGAAAGCAGTGCGAAAGCAGTCAAAAAAACAAAAAGTCCCAAGAAGCGTTTGTTGGTTCTGTGGTAGTATGCACTACGCTGATAAATGCTGGTATAAAACACACAAGTGTTCTCACTGCGATGAAGTGGGGCACAAAGAGGGGTTTTGTGACAGTTCCAAATCAATAAACAACAAATCTTACAAAAAGAAGTTCAGAAACAAAAAAACACACAACATGTCAAAGTCCAATGTCAACAGCATTTACTTAGTTTCGAAAGTACAGTACGAACAACATAGGAAATATATCGTGGTGGAGATAAACAATAAACCTGTTCGCCTCCAAATCAATACAGCATCTGATATCACGATAATATCAGAAGAGACCTGGAAAAAGCTACGTTCTCCGGAGACGACTCCAACAACACATTCAGCAAGGAATGCAAGTGGGGAATCACTTCGACTATCATCGGAATTACATTGTAAGCTTTAATTTAATGGGAAACAAATAAATACATCTTGTTTTATAAAACAAGTCAAAAATCAAAGGAAATGTCTCCAACGTGGTTGTGGAAGGAGATACCTTACCTCAAATCAAAGCATGCAAAGGTTTTGAATACCAGGATTTCAACCCAAAACGACCAGAGCCATATGCGTCGCTTCCAGGAATTTATGCAGAAATAGCTCGACTTGAGAAATAAGGCGTTCTCATCCCCGTTGAGTTCTCGGAATGGACAGCCCCGATCGTAGCAAGAAGAAAGTTAATGGTGACGTAAGGGTCTGTGCAGATTTTGCGACAGGATTGAATAACGCATTGCAGTCCAACCAATATCCGTTGCCATTACCAGGGGATATTTTTTCTACGCTGTCTGGATGTAAATATTTTCCAGTGACTGATTTGTCAAATGCTTATCTGCAGGTTAAAGTGGAAAAATCATTGCAAAAACTCTTGAAAATAAACACTCATCGGGGTCTACTCCGTTACACACGTGTCCCATTTGGTGTAAAATCCGCACCCGCTATGTTTCAAAACATAATGAACGGTATGTTGGCTGATATCAATGACGCAGAAAGCTATATCGATGATATCATCATTGTCTTAAAATCATTGGATGAACATAAAGCCAAACTCAACCAAGTCATACAGTGATTAGAAGAGTTGCAATTTTGGTATGCAGATGCCTTATCCCGTCTCATCAAAACTCAAAAACGAAGTGCACAGTAGGATTTTGTCATCGCATCAATAAAGTTCGAGAGTGCCATGAATCGTGTTTTATCAGATGTAGTACACAATTTCCCAGTGAGAGCCAAGATGATATTTGATGAAACGGCTAAAGATCCTTCTTTGAAGCAGTGTTTTAAGTTCCTCAGGTCGTCCTGGCCAAACGAAGTCAAAGAGCCAACACTGTTTCATAGACGGGATGCTATCAGTTAAACTCAAGATTGTCTAATGGTTCAAAATAGAGTACTAATTCCACTTTCTTTACAGAAAAGGGAGCTTAAACTATTGCATACAGGGCATCCTGGTATTGTTAGGATGAAGGCGCTTGCACGAAGTTTCGTCTATTGGCCCAATGTAGACAACGCATCTTGTTCAAAGATGTAGTTCGTGTGCAGCAGCCTCATCAGCTCCATTAAAAGCTTCATTGGCGTCATGGCCGATCCCTTCGAAGCCCTGGTCCCGAGTGCATATGGATTTTGCTGGGCCATTCCATGGTCGTATGTTTCTCATTATAGTGGATGCTTTCTCCAAGTGGCATGAAGTTCTCTTCATGAACTCGACAACTTCAAAATCGACAATTGCTATTTTACGAAAGGTATTTGGCAGATTTGGACTTCCAGACGTGATCGTCTCTGATAATGGGACACAATTTACGTCTCACAAGTTCTTCGAATTTTGTGTCCAGGGAGGCATTGACCACGTCTTGGTGTTTGGTGTTTGATGAATATTTTAAAACGGGGCATCAACGAGTATGTACAGTGACTCACAATATTGATCACGCTTTTTCGTTAAAAATGCAGTATGATCTTAAATGACTTGAAAGTGGATGCGTTTGACTTTTCTGTTATTATTCTATATCACTCGAGGTTTCTTCTAACAGTTTATGAAGATTTTTTCTTATTTTACTCAAAAGATTTGTTGTTTTTTGTATAAATGCAGTTGCAGTGGCATCGTGATCAATTTTGTGAGTCACTGTATGTACATTGGACCGGTCTAAGGTAGGTGCTTTTCGATTTTTATTAAAAGTTCTTTTTTCCATTTTCCAGCGTTGACGTTTACGCTTTACGGGGAGCTGTGGCGGAATTAGTAAAAAATGAAAGATAATGCGGCTCACCAAACATAAAGCATTGAACCGTTCTAAATTTCGTTTATGAAAGCCGAGTCAACCACAGCGAAATATTTTCTCCTAAAGAAGAAGATCTCCTACCAAAGTATATTATGCAGGCTTCGAAACCACACTACGGACTACACAGGGCTGAAGTAAAGAAATTGGGTCTTAACTTTGCTGAAAAAAATTTTATTTTGTGTCTTTGTTCTTTAATTTTCAGTTAAATGTACTATTTAATGAATTAATAGGTAATTAGATTACATTTTTTCAATAAAATAAAATAATATTTATTATGCATCATTTGAACGCAATTGATTTCGCTCCGATGTACATACACTAAAAGTCCAAGGTACATACAGCATATGTACCTCGGAACATTTGAGGTTTCTTTGCAAAAAGGGTTTTTAATGTATACGGTAATACGTGACAATGACATCTTCATTTGGGTTTCGAAGCGTTAATACGCGAACCATGCAGACACAAGCGTGTGCACCTAGCCTCTATTAACGAACTCCTACTCTCACCTCCCCGTGGTGAAATCCGGGAGCCGAGTACCCTCGACAGAAGATGGGGTAACCAACCCCCGTGGGACGTCTGGGCGGCTGCAAACGAGAGAGGGGGGAGTGTGAGTCTACCAGGGCACATCACTCTTGTTAGGATGACGGCGGAGGAGCTGGTCAACTGATTGGCCAACGGCGGCATCCACAACTCCAGTCAGCAGGAGCTACCTGGTTTCCATCGTAAGGTCGGGACCCCGGAATAGAGATGGCAGCGGATGAGCCCTTCTTTTAGGGCCAACGGCGGCGCTCACAGTCTGCAAGAGGCTACCGACACCGGATCCTTCCGGACCCCTTTGTCCAGGGCTAAACAAATGGACCTGTCCTCTCAGTTGGAGGTTGTGCATAGGGTTAACTTCCTCACCACGTAAAAGAGCTCTGAGTTCAGAAAGCACAAAATGCCTCGGATATGGACGGACTTACTGTTGACGACCCTAGCAAACGAAAAAAGGACAATGACTTTCGGTTCTGCACGTGGAATGTGAGGTCCCTGAACAGACCATGTGCAGCCGATGAACTCGCGGAGGCCCTAGACTGCTATAAAGCAGACGTTACCACAATCCAGGACGTGCGATGGGATGGGCCGGGCAATAATAAGATGAAAAATTGCGATACCTACTACGGCGACTGTTAGAGAGAGCGAAGGCAGCGATTATTTGGATGTGGATTTGTTGTTCGAGGCAGACTTAGGCAAAAAGTCTTAAGCTTTAAGTACATAAGCGAGCGCCTCATAACAATCCGCATCAAGGCTAAATTCGGCAACATCAGCCTAATTTGCGCCCATGCCCCAACGGAGGACAAAGATGACGATAGCAAAGATGACTTCTATGATCTCCTAGAAAGAACGTACGATCAATGCCCCAGCTACGACACCAAGATCGTTCTGGGAGATTTTATTTTATTTTATTTTATTTGTTCACAAACTTAATACAAGCCGTAGGCAACTATTACTAAATTATTTACAATATTTTGCTTAAGACTACTTAAACCTACTTGAAATATACAATTTTCTAAGGAAAGGAGGAAAGGGCATGCCTTAGTGAGCTCTTGTTTGTATTAAAATCAAACTTGTTTAGGGTCTCGTTGGTTATACGCAACATTCGCGACATAGGTTCAATTCGCCCATAATCAGTACGATGGTACTTGAGATGGAAGAGAGGCACTACCCTAAGGGAACGAGGATTGGTGTTGAAAGATATCTTTTGAAGCAGTGCAGGACAATCAATGATGCCCGATAATAACTGGTGTACAAATAATACATCAGCAACTTTTCTACGTTTTTCGAGTGATTGCATGCTCAACAGGCACAACCGATGCTCATAAGGGGGTAGATTATATCTGTCGGACCAAGGTAGTCCACGAAGAGCAAAACGAAGAAATCTCCGTTGGACACACTCGATTCGATATTTTTGCGTAACCTGATAGGGAGACCAAACTTGACTAGCATATTCCAAAATCGGTCTAACAAAAGTACAGTAGAGGGACTTCGTTACGTAAGGGTTCGCGAATTCTCTCGACCAGCGTTTAACGAAACCGAGGGCAGAATTAGCCCTACTAATAATATTTTCGATATGGGGACGAAAGTTAAGTTCTCTATCGCAAATGACACCTAAGTCACGCAGTAAAGTAACTGTGGGAACGGGTTCGTCACCAATAAAATAAGTTCGAGGGGTAGCCGAAAGGCGCTTACGAGAATAGCTTGGCATTTGACAACATTTAGAACAAGAAAATTTTTTGTACACCAAGTCGAAAAAGTGTTCAAATCCATTTGAAGTTCATACGAGTCAGCGGAGATAGAAATTTCCTTAAAAATTTGTATGTCGTCCGCATAAACTGAAAGACGAGAATAATTAATGAAGTTATCCACGTCGTTAATTGTTAGGATGAAAATCAGCGGACCAAGATGGCTACCTTGGGGGACCCCAGATGTGGCTACAAAAGAATTGGAAACAGAGGATCTAAAAATTACTTTATATTGTCGCTCTTCAAGATATGACTTGATCCACGCAATAAACTCCGTTTGGAAGTCAAGAGCTTTAAGTTTCAAAAGTATAATCGAGTGTGAGATTTTATCAAAAGCTTTGCTAAAATCAGTAGCGACAACATCGACATCTTTGCCATCTTCCAATGCGCACAAGGTGCTGGACACGAATTCTGTCAGGTTTGTCGTAGTTGATCTTCCCTAAGGAAATCCGTGTTGATGGACGGAAAGGACAGACCTACAGTGAAAAAACATAGTATCATAAACAATGCTTTCAAATAATTTAGGCAAGGCAGAGAGTTTGGCTATAGGCCGGTAGTTCGCAATCTCATTTTTTGGACCTTTCTTATGTAAGGGGATTATAAAAGAGTTTTTCCAGAGAGAGACGGAAAAGCGTCGCTAGAGGCTGAGATAAGTAATTTGCACATTTTTTCAGAACTACAGCAGGAAGGCCATCTGGACCAGCGGAATATTCATTTTTAAGTTTATCAATCTTATTCTTCACGATTGCCGCGATGATGTCAACTGAGGTAAAAGAAGTTTGGGCAAAATATTTCGTGTATGAGAAGTAAGAATGATCGGGCTCAGTTACATGATTAGAGAATGACTGACTAAAGAAATCAGCGAATAAATTAGCGACTAAATAAGGATCATTCGAAGATATATCAGAGAAAGTCAGAGTCGCCGATTAATTAACTGATTTCTTTTTAGTATTAATAAAGTGAAAAAATCGTTTGGGGTCAGAAATTATGCCAGACTGCATTCGGTCCATGTATTGCTGATAAAGTGATTCGCAAAGTTCGGAAAAAGCGGAGTAGGCGTGAAGATAATTAGAAAGATTTAGGTTCGAGCGGGTTTCTAAAAAAGTACGCCAAAGTTTATTCCTTTTATTGCGAAGAGACCGAAGTTCTTTGTTATACCAAGGTGGAGATGAAGAAAAGTTCTTTTGGGGCATGAAAGGAACGGACTGCATGAAACAGTCAAAAATTGCGGAGTAAAATTTTTCAAGTGAGCTATCAACTGAAATATAATGTGAATCCACACAAATACTATCGAAGTTAACAGAACCTAAGAGGTTACGAAGTTTAGTAAAGTTAGCCTTACGAAAATTAAAGCTGTACGAGTATTCGGATGCTACAGTTCTGGTAGCGTTGTTGTAGGAAACAGTAAGAGATAGGGGTGGATGGTATTGGTCCAATTTGGAGAGAAGATGGCTACTTGCTGAAACTGTACAGTTATCGGTGTCTGATGAGAAGATGAGATCCAGTTGTCTACCTAAGTTATTTGTAATACCGCTTAACTGATAAAGGTTGCAGTCAGTAAGGCAATCGATAAAAAGAACCTCCTTATCTGAGGAGGGATTAATTGCGACATAATGGGATTCATCATCTGATAGAGCCCATTGAAGATCAGGAAAATTAAAGTCTCCAAGAATCAAGATGGTGTCGCAAGGATCGGCGTTATTAAACAGAGAATCAATCGCATCGATGGCTAACTGATAGCTCTGCATAGGCTGGGCCGGACGGATGTAACAACAGAGAATAAAAATGTGGCACTTAGGCATAGTTATTTTGACACAAATAAATTCAAAATTGGATGAGTGAGAAGTTTTGATTAGGGTAGAGTCAAATCGGTTGTGAACTGTTAAAAGAACACCCCGACCCGAGGAATCATTCTCTTTCTCAAAACCATCGTCTCGAAAAACATTAAAGTCAGGAGTAAATAATTCATTGTTGGCAAAATTAGGTGTAAGATTAGTTTCGTTAAAGGCGAAAATATCATAAGGAAGCTTTTGTGAGTTAAGATATATATTGGGTGTTTTAGTACGCAACCCTCGCACGTTTTGATAGTATACACAAAGATACTCAGGGGAAGTTAGAGGTAAATACGTAATATTAGATTGAATACCTAATCGTTTTTTGGATGCGGCGTTATAGGTGCAGCTGCAGATGTGGATTTCTTAGGTCTGGAAACGAATTCGTGTACTAATGCTCCATCAGGCCAAAATTCTTGAGACAGTAGTAGTCCGAGGAGGGAGTCAGGAATCAACAACTTAAAAGATGCAATTTCCCGAGGTTCTTTAAAGTTGTATTTAATACACTTGATGGATGAAGGCATCGAGATTTTGCTGCTTATGTAGTCGAGAATATTTTTCTCAGTAGTATGAGAAGAAAGCCTCGATAAGAAAATTGTCCTACGAGGAGACTTTTTTACAATCACTAGGTTGACGGATGATGATGGCTGAAGCGACAAATTAATCTGTGAGGAACTATGATGCACAGAGTCCGGTTCCGGAACATTCGATGACAATGCAGTAGGATCAGTTACATTTTCAGCAGGAACAGGAGTTAATGGGTAACTGACAAGAGGTGTGTCCACTGGAAGCGTTAGACATGCATCTGCTCTGGAAACAGTACTAGGGCTAGAAGATGGGATAGCCACATCAGATAAAATCACTACGTCCGTCGTCTTTGATTTCGGAGCAGATTTAGGCTTAGCAAGTTTTTGTTGGATGTTGCTAGCCTTTGGTACTATTTCGTTGCAACAAGCAAGTTCGTAGAGCTTGTCACAAGTAGCAACATGTTTTTTTACAAGAGATTGCAAGCGCTCTAACTCATCCAAGATCAGTTTCGATGGACTTCTGCACTCATCTAGTAGTCTAAGGAGTGCAGAAGTTGAGAACTTGCGACATTGCGCACAGAACCATTGCAGGCCATTGGGGGTAGAACTCCTCAAGTCATCCCCGGTTCTGGGTGACAGCATCACACATTTGGTGTGAAACAATTTGTGGCAGCCGTCACACGAAATGTAGATGTCGTTGGAACTATAGTTCTGTTTGCAGTAATTGCAGCCGATATCCATTTTATATTTAATTAATTATTAATTTTCTTGTAAAGATGTGATGGCAACTCCGTGAAGTTTAAGTGTAGCTACCGATTATCCACAGATTGTGTATTGGATGCGATTTGGTTTGTGGGATAGATAAAATCTATCACGTGCAGCAACCTTAGCACTCCAAAGATGATGTGGTTGGTGGATATAATAAAAAATAAGGTGTGGTGAATATCAACCTTGCTTAACGGCAGATCATACACTAAATTGTACTCACACGGAGGAGAGAAGTAGAACACCAATAGTAGTCCAAATTAAAGATGACGGTGGGATCTCTTTTCACTCAGATGTACAGGAAAATTCAGTTCCAACATGAAAAGAAACCCGTACAAAGTTAAATGTGTAGGTCGGCAGAGAATTGCTTCATAGGCAGAACATCTACTAATAATTGAACTCACCGGGATAGATGAGTCAGACAGATATGTGCTTGAATGCGATGAAGTGAGATGAAAGATAAAAAAATCACTCAGAAAACACCACTCAATTTGGCAAATAAATCACAGAGTGTCTATAAGTTTTTGATATATGTAAAAATACAATTTAATTTTCTTCAAAAAGCGGAAAATTCAAAATGTAAGACGACTCGCAGAATATTTCAATCCGTGAAAAAAAAGAAACCGGTTTGAATGTAACACAAGTCGTATTTAGTACTCTACGAGAAGTTAGAATAAAAAAATAAAAAATTAGGAGCTGATATAAGAAAAAGCCGAACTCGACAGAATCACTCAAGAATTTAACGCTAGGCTGGGTAAAGAGGACATCTTTGCTAGAGTCATCGGTAAACACAGCCTGCACGACACCACGTCCAAAAACGGACTCAGGCTGGTGGACCTTGTTACGGGGCGAAACCTCTCTGTAGCCAGCACGCGGTTCCCATACCTCAACATCCATAAAGGGAGCTGGCGGTTCCCTGATCATTTAACCGTCAACCAGATCACGTTGCGATCGACGTCAGACACTCCTCCAGTATTCTTGATGTCCGAACGTTCCGAGGCGTCAACCACGGTTTGACGTCGAAAAGCTACAATCGCAACAGACTGTCAGGAACTTTGCCGATCGAGTCTCCCTGAAACTCTCCGAAAGTTGGACTTCGCCTGCACTAACAATAGACGAAGAATGGAAGCGTTATCAAAGAGCCATCAGAGAAGTCGCTAGTGACGTGCTGGGTCTTAAAACACTACCTAGGAAAAACATCTGGTTTGACAACGAGTGCAGGCAGGCACATGCAGCAAAGCAAGAAGCATACCGGGCAACGCTGCATCGAACAACGAGAGCTGTTCGTGGATATAAAGTTCGGACAGTAGCCTGCCGGGACGAGAATGGACAACTAGTAGTAGATTCGCAGTCGATACTGAGAATTTGGAAAAAGAATTTCTGCAGACAGTTAAACGGCGATGAGGACACAAATACCGCTGTCAGGCACAATGTTCCACTCAACACAACGGACGATGATAGAAGAGAATACCGTCCCCCCGATCTAAGCGAAGTCAAGATAGCGATATCGAGACTGAAGTCTAATAAGGCTGCAGGTGCAGATAGACTGCCCGCTGAAATGCAGCTGGAGATGATCTGGTACGGCCCATGCACCTGCTCATCTGTAAGATATGGTCGGAAGAAAGAATGCCCGACGAGTGGAATCTCAGTATCGTTTGCCCGATCCACAAGGAGAACCCTTTGACTGCGCCAACTATCGAGGGATAAGTCTCCTTAACATTGCGTATAAGATCTTCTCTGCCGTTTTGTGTGAACGCCTGAAACCAATCGTGAGCAAACTGATAGGTCCTTACCAGTGTGGTTTTAGGCCCGGGAAGTCCACCATCGATCAAATTTTCACACTGCGGCAGATCCTGGAGAATACCAAGGAAATGCAGATCGACACACACCATCTATTTGTCGATTTCAAGGCCGCATATGACAGCGTGCATAGAGACGAGCTATACAGCGCCATGTGTAGTTTTGACATTCCTGCAAAACTCGTCAGACTAAGCAGGATGACGACGGAGAACTCTCGCTGCTCCATCAAGGTCGGCAACGAACTCACCGAGACCTTCAATGTCAAAAAAGGTTTTAGACAAGGCGACGCGCTGTCATGTGATTTCTTTAACATCGTTCTTAAGAAGATCGTGCAAAACTCACTGGCCAACACAAGAGGCACGATCTTCCAAAAGTCCGTTCATCTGCTACCTTACGCGGATGACATTGACGTAATTGGGCGAACACAACGAGCCGTCAATGATGCGTTTGCTGGCATTGAAACGGAAGCGGCTAAAATGGGTCTGGTGGTAAACGAGGGCAAAACAACAGTATATGCTGTCATTGAGAAAGGACGCACAATATAGACGGCTTGACCAGAACGTCAGAATAGGCAGCTATAACTTTGAGGTAGTTAAGGACTTCGTCTACCTCGGCTCCACGGTAAACAGTACAAACAATATCAGCACCGAGATTAAACGCAGAATAACTCTTGCCAACCGCTGTTTTTTTGATCTCAAAATTCAATTGAGGAGTAGAGCTCCCTCTCGGAAGACCAACTGACTCTACCCAAGACTTTGATCAACTCAGTCCTCCTTTACGGCGCTGAGGCAAGGGCAATATCCCAAAAAAGTTCTGCGCGCGATCTTTGGTCCTGTTTGCGTTGATGACATTTGGAGAGGAAGGTTCAACCACGAACTGTATGGGCTGTACAGCGACATGAGTCTAGTCAGGCGTCTACGGATCCAACGCCTAAGATGCTAGGTCATATAGAGCGTACGGACAACTTAGCTCCGGCGCGAAGAGTCTTCGACTCTGAGACTGTGGGGCAATGCAACAGAGGACGTCCACGAACAAGGTGGCGCACACAAGTCGGCTTGGTGTGCGAAACTGGAGACAGCTGGTGAAAGATCGTACTGGCTGGAGAGGCATGTTGAGTGAGGCCCAGGTCCACCTCGGACTATAGCGCCCTAAGAAGAAGAAGAAGAAGACATCTTCATTTAAGCACTATTGAATATCCCAAAATAATACACCAAAATAATACTAATACACACATAATACACACTGAACAGACTAAATTGAAAACATTTAGGTCGAACAAAAGTTGTATATTCCGGTTCAACCTCCCCTTCCCTTGTCTGGCTAGGACATTTGAAGACGTTAAGTTCATGCTTTTCAAATTTTATTTCAGACGAAGAAACGAGGGCACCTTGTTCAGTCAAGATCCTATGGTGATTTGATCACCGCTGCAGAAGTAGTGCACGATCTTCTGGACAAAGAAAATCTCCAACAACAATAAGAAACGTGCATAAAACTCCCTCTCAAGTTGGCCTATTATATAGATTCTAAATAAACAACGTACTCATATAAGCGGACTATAAAATGGTTAATTTAAACGGGACTCGCTCATTACTGTCCAACATGAATTGTTACTCAGAATGACTCATGGGAAAATATGTAATGCATTAACTCAAACACTCTCATCTCAAAAATGTTATATTTGCGGGCAACGCCAAAAAATATGAATAAAGAATTCCCAAATTAACTTTGTAACCCGGATAATTTCAGTTTTGGCTTGTCAATCTCGCATGCGTGGATTCGTTGTTTTGAGCGCTGTCTTCATGTAAGCTACAGGTTGGAAATCAAAAAATGGCAAGCTAGAAGTTTTATTATTCAGGAAAGAGATGGGACAAGCCAAAGCCAGAATTTGGGTCGAAGAATGACGGTAACAGTTTGACTGAATTCCAGAAGCTCTGCGTTGACACCAGAAAATTGTGATTAAGTCTGTATTCGTGGTATTATATGCCTGTCACTGTACTTATTCACATATTCACTTATTCGCAGCACAGAAGTATTAAAAAAGCACGGCTTTCTGAAGAAGCAAAAGAAGCTATAAACAAGAATTGTCGCAGATTTTGGGAAAATAATACTAGAAAGCGATCACGTAATGCAAGAAATAGAGACTTACTCTCAATGCTTGTAATTACATCTGATTACCGATCTATAGTCCTCTAAATATCCAACAAGAAGGCCGAAAAACTATGACACAAACATGACCGAAAAATCTTTCGGAACAAATTGTTTTCCCAAATCAAAAAAAAAAAAACAATTTTCGAATCTAGTTGTTTTATTTTATCATATTATTACATAATTTGTCAATATGATCCAAAAACGCAAAAAAATAATGTTGTTCTTCTACGTGAAACACTGTGTGATGTACGATTCAGAGATCTTCATTTTGTTCCTGACTTTCTGCCATATCCCAAGTTAATTCAATCGACCGTACCAAGTAGCTTTGTTTCTCTTCTAAACCAAAACGATATCGAGAATTCGAATACTCACAGGCATGTAGAGAAAGCGCATCAGCGTTTTGATGTTTCACGATCGCCAGTAGTTCTTGTCGGGTGACGCAGTAGTTTCGCTTTGATCTTGTAAAAGTCTTAATGTCCACATACGAGAAGGCATCGGTATCCAGATTAAACAGGTTATTCTCAGTATGCTGGACAAGTAATGGAGCATATGTAAGTTTTTCATTTAGCTGGAAAGCATCTTCGCAAGTTCCATCCCATATGACGATATGTCACGAATAAAACTGCGATAAGATGCCCAAAGGCCAAGGAACTGAAATTTGAAGTCCGCCCTCCAATAAGCGTTAGAAAAACGAGCTCTAAATTGCGGAGTAATTTATCAAAAGTCTTCTCGTGAACGATGAGGTCGTCCGAATAAACTAGACAGACGTTGTATGGAAATCCTTCAAGTACGACATCCATGAGCCGCTGGAACGTCGCTGGTTCGACAAACCAAATGGCATGACATTGAATTCATAACGACCGATATTGATCGAAAATGCGGTTTTTTCCCCATCTTTTGCGATAATTTCTACTTGCCAATAGCGTGATTGCAGATCTGGGGTGGTAAACCAAGCCGAGACTACGAGTGCTTCCAGTGTAAGATCTATACGAGGCAAGGGTAAGAATCCTTTTTGGTGACATTATTTAGGCGGCGGTAGTCTACGCAAAACCGAAGTGTCTCAGCTTTCCTAGGAACGAGAACCACAGAAGAACACCAGGGACTCCTTGATGGCTGCACCACTCCATGCGTCTTCATGTTGTGTAAAACCCTATTGGCTTCTACTCGGCATGTTAATGGAAGCTTTCTTGGAGGTAGCTTTATTGGATGGGCCTCCCCCGTATCGATTTGATTTTGAGTAAGGAAACTCCTCCCTTGCATAGCTCTTGAACAAGCGAATACAGATTGGTTTCATAGAATTGCAGATTCTAATCTTTTCAGTTCTTTAGTGGATAAGTTGACCGCGTTTCTTCCAGTCATGTTGTGTAAATCGGGTGACAGTAGTTCTTCCGTCGTCCCATTCTTTGTGCTTCGGATTTTTAAAACTTCGGGATTGCATAGATTTACACACAGAGGGGCCTATGCTATAACTGCCTTCTCTTCGGGTGCAGAAGTGGCCAGTTGAATCCAACAATCGTCTAAAGTAGGAACATCGATTTTGGAAGTGGTCTTTCTGACCAAGTGGCGTTTCAATGTCCGAACTAGTTTCATAAGTTTTCAGTCTATCAGCATGGAATCATCTTGCAAATTAACAGTGCATTTGAACCGCCGCAGAAAGTCAAAGCCGATTATACAGTCGTCAAGAATTGGGGCTACGTACACGGCATGACGAGTTGTGAACGTCTAAATTTGCATATCAACTTCTAAAATTTCTTCTACTGGCATAGTGTTTACGGTGACAGTCTGAATTATAGCATCTGTCGTTTCAATTTCTGACCTCGTAACCATTACTCGGGGGTGGATAATGAATAATGATGGATCCTGTGTCGAGACAATTGACGTCATTAATTTTGATTAGGGTGAGGAGATTGTTTGAGTTATTTGTACAACGAATAATGATAGTAGCCGGTGTAGGGGCGTTTGCTATATCCATTAAGTCTGGACCTTTCGAGTTAGTGGCCTCTTTTTTCCCGCGCTGGTGTCTCTGTTGTTCGGGCTGTCGCCTATTTTAAGATTAATGGCTCTAGGGCCGAGTCGGGCGGCTTCATCATTGAATACCACAGCATGCCCCTCTTTATTCAATTCTGGATTTCGACGAAACTCACTTTGATGCAACATTTTTAGTGTTATTTCGTCGAACGAACCCATATCCAGTCCTATGTATAAATTTTATTTTTTGGAGCGTTCGGGGACAATCGCTGCAGCTTGCGCTCCATTAAACTACTCTATTCCCGTTTCCGATACTGCAGTCAGCTTACTGGGTTCATTCTACGTACTTCTGCAACTCGAATCTGTCGTCGGCTCAACCGGGTGGCAACGCGGCTGGCTTTCGCTCGTACTGCTGTTGATAAAGCTTTTTCCAACGTGTCTGGGACAGAATCACGAACGCTTTGCTGCATTTCCTGATCAAATATGCCATTATTAACTTTAGTCAGGGCAATTTTGTCTTTAGTCGGTACCGGACCATCTGAAAAAGCAAAAGGGGTTTGAATATCGGTGGCTAAGTCATTCAAGGATTCCTTAAATTTCTGTACTCTGCCAGGTAGTTCCGAATGTGCCGAAAACTGTTCGTATTCGTTACCAAATCCTTGTTTTAAAACCTTGTCTAGACGAATGTAATCATCTCTAGCTGGTGGCACTGCGAGTACAGCAAACTCACGCCTAGATTTTTCAGCTTGCACCGGAGGAGAGGTTGATCGTGGAATAACTGCTTTTCGATCTGTAAAAGTAGAAAGGTTAGCTAAAGCTTCTAATCGGGTAGTAAATGATCCCTGTTCAGTAGCTTCGACTTTTGCTACCTAAGAGTTTCCTCTAGTGAATCTTGCAAGTCAGTTATGATGGTGAACTGCTTTGCAAACTTATTCAGGATCTGATCTATTAAGTTGTCGCTCGCGCATCCTACACCTGACACCAATTGTTATACTTGAGGGGAGGGAACAAAAGAAAAACACGGAGAATATAGTTATTTTAGTTTTATTTATTGGAATAATAACGCAATTAAATGTCTTCTATCTGCGGTGCACAGAGCGTGGCCTTCTTCTTCTCTCTTCTCTTCTTTTTATTCTCCTTCTTCTTCTTCTTGTCAGTTCCACTGTCAGCAATGCCATTTACAGTTTTTTCTCAATGGTTGATTATATTGGTTGTAATATAAGATAGTCTACAATTCCATATTATGATACATCTTAGCCTTTTTTACAAACATATGCAAAAAGGGACAAAAAAAACTTTTTTTTGAATTTCACCTCTGTTTTTGTATTTTGGTGTTATAAAAGGGTCCGAAGATACTGACATTATTTGAAATTCTAATATTTTTCAACACTTACAAAATCGGTATTTTTTTCCTTAACTAGGTGTACATACCTTCCACATTTTTAATTAAAATCATTTTCTGGAATTTCCAACTTACTGCGCACATTCCTTTTGTATTTGTTAATACAGGCCTTGGAGACACGCAAAAGTAAATATATTTTGATTATTTCAAACGTCAATGAAAGTTAAGAAATTGCTTAAACCTAACTTGATAGCACTGTATGAAATCATCAAATCTTGTCTTTTTAAGGTTCGTCTACAAAAACAGAATATTTATACAATAGTTTCGGTGTGTCGGTCCGTCCATCTACCTGGCACACTTTTTATCTCCTATATTTCAAAAAAATATCGGCATGAAATTTTCGAATACCGTACTTTAGACCTATAAATCATTTTTCATGCATGCAAATTCAAAAAGGGGCCATTTGTGGTACACGTATAGTTGAAATTGCCATGGATTTTGAAAAATTGACGTATCCCATTATGATGTATGTGATTTTTCAATCGAAAGATCCTTAGAAATGAGGAGGAGTTTATTTTAAACATTTTTTGACCCATGGTACGGTTCGAAATATAAGAAGCTCCAAAGTCAGTTTTAATGTATATATGGATGTTTGGTGGTTTGTTTGTATAAATGTAGTAAGAATTAGTTGATTTGGGTTGAAGTAACAAGAAAATTTAAATGAAATAGTTTGAATACGTCGCCTTATACTGAGAAAAGGTTGCATCAAAAAATATTTATACGACGGAACCTTGCCCATGCGAGTACAACTTACACTTGCCCTTTCACTTACACGTCTACAGAAACGGTGTGTCCGTCCGCCTTTCTGTCTTCTGACACACTTTAATTAGGTACTGTGTAAGATTTGCACCCGGATGACGAGGAACGAATGTGTATGCAGCGAAGCCAACGTAAGGCAAATCCAACCGATGAACCGTATTAATATGCCTGCAAGAAACAACGAGGAACAAGACTCGTCTTACGTGTTACCAGTTGTGTGTATTTCATACAAGTGACCGAGGCAAATATTTATACAAAAGATCTTGGTGAAACTGTTATACAAATTTGATCAGAAATTCAAAAAGAGAATAAGTTGAGCAAAAACTGTAACAAATCGAGAACAAGATTGTAATCGACTTAGAGCAAATTGAGAACAAAACGAGAGCAAGTTAACATGTATAACATAGGGTAAATTCTTTACAGTTTACACAAATTAACGAAAATTATGTACTATTATAAGATATTAACAAATCTAAATTGAACAAAAATAAATTCTGTAGTAATATTCTTAAACATTCCGCCGCCCCTGAACGACGTTTCAGTACAATGGAAGAACTGCGATTTTACTCGTATGTATTGGCCTGACCAAATTTCCCTTGGCTGTCTTCAATGTTACCACTCTAACGTGGCCGTCCTTTCCTGGGTGTACCTCTACCACTCGTCCCATTGCCCACTTGCTTGGAGGTAAACTGGTGTCCTTCAGTACCACCAGGTCGTTGACCTTAAGGTTAGACTGTGTCTGTTGCCAGCGGGGTCGGTTTTGTAATGACGTCAGGTACTCGGTGTGCCTGATTTAATTTAATTCGATGTCGAATTAAATTCCGACAGCCTAATATCCAGTACTCCTGACGAATGAAAACAAATAGTGTTGAGATTCCGGGATGCAAAAACCGATTATGAGCATCGAGAACAATTAACCTTGTTATGGTATGGCCCTTGGGTAGTACAATTGGATGCTTCACGTTATAAGAGATATTGGCTTCTTGAATTCGTCCTCCAAATCGTAATATATTGTCTTTGTCTAGGAAGGGAGATAATTACATTAATTCGGGGTTCTTATGGGTTAAACAATGTTTGTGAATGGATATTATGAAGTTACGGAAATGCGTATGCTGGAGCCATTGGATAATATTTATTTTTGTAGTTTAAATTTCTTATAGCTGCAGGTGGCATGACGAAGACTGTGCAATTTTGCGACACTTTGCGATGAAGCGATTAATCCATGCGACAGCCCTAAGTAGCTTATTCCACGATGAGATTCGTAGTGCGAGGAGTTCAAATGGATGCTCATCCTGAGTTGCAAGGTGTGAGTGATACGACGTCTTCTTTGCTTCTTCTGCGCAAGTAGGATCTTCTTTCAACTCCTTTTGGATTGGCCAACTGTCTGAATCTTGTCTCAGCCAAAGAGGGCCTGTCCACCAGATGGGATGAGAAAGCAGTTTCGAAGGCCATATTCCACGAGAAGCACAATCCGCTGGATTACTGTCTGATTTGAGGTAGAACCACGTGTTTCTAGGAATTGTCTTTAAGATTTCTGCTGTTCGATTTCCTATAAAAATATTCCATCGTCGGGGGGAGACGAGAGCCAGGACAGAACGAACTTGGAGTCTGACCATGCAAATACGTTAGAAAATGTTATATTTAGTGATTTTTGGACCGCGTCTAGTAACCTTGCGAGTAGAAGAGCCGTGCAAAGTTCTAATCGGAGAATGCTTAACTACTTTCAAGGTGAAACGTGGGATTTCGCGGCGACAAAGGTAGTTCGAACGTTCCGTTTGACAGCTCATACCGAGAATAGATGACCGCAGCATACGCCGAAGCTGAGGCGTCAGAAAAACCATGTAATTGAAATGAAGAATGTGATAAACCTATACTTCGTGATATTTCTATTATCGAAAGTTCATTACGAAACCTAATCCATTTGAAATAGGAATTTCACTATCCCAGTCTAATTTCAAATGCCACAATTCCTGGAGCACTATTTTTAATTGCACAACTGATGGATCGAGAAAACCGAGAGGGTCGAAGATGCGTGCCACGTCTTTTAAAATTTGTCGCTTGGTTATGAGTTGTTTGTGGTATGGTTAAGCTGAAAACTAAACACATCACTCTGTGAATTCCAGTATAGGCCGAGTACCTTAATCCACGAATCCGCGTCAGCATCCATCGAAATGGTTTTATCTGAACGATTGTTTGAATTTTCAAGAAGCTCGGGGCAATTACTTTGCCAATTGCTAAGTTGCATGCCACATTTTGAGAGAAGCTCGATCAAGGATTTTTTTCTTATAAGTTGCTTCAGTTAGAGTGTCACCACCCGGCACAACGTCGTCCACATAGAAATCTTTACGTTAAACTTCCGCCGCGATTGGAAACTCATCTATATTGTCAGCTGCCAATTGTTCTAAGGTCCGAACAGATAGAAAGGGCGCAGAGGAGGTTCCGTAGGTCACTGTACGGAGTCGGAAATGTTGCAATGGTTCGGAAGGTGATTTTCGCCAAACTATTCGCTGGAATTCGCAATCCTTTTCCGAAACAATGATTTGCCGGAACATCTTTACAATATCTGCTGTAAATACAAATTGATGACGACGAAACCTTATGCAGACCGAGAACAGATTGCGTTGTATAGGCGGTCCTATCATCAGCGAATCATTTAAAGATTTGCCATTGACGTCCTTGTAGGACCCGTCAAAAACCAGTCTCAATTTTATTGTTGTGCTATCTGGCATAAGGACAGCGTGGTGAGGAAGATAGAACACATTTGTCAAAGTTTTTCATATTCTTCCAAGAAATTTGAATAACTTTCAAAAAGGTGCTTGTCTTTGGAAAACTTCCTTTCCATCGATTTAAGACGTGAAAAAGCTCATCTGAAAGTATCCGCAAACTGTGGGGAGGATTTAAATGGGAGATTAACCACGTATTTTCCGTTTATATCACGACGATGAGTGTGAAGAAAATGTTCTTCAATTTGTTGGTTTTCACTGGAAATATTCGATTTGGATTCAATCTCTTCGATAGTCCAGAATGCTTGTAGTATAGCATCAACATCCAAAGATGCACAGTTGGAGAGTATACGATTAGTGTGCGACGGTAGTTTTCCAGCTAAGACCCAACCGAAAAGTGTTGGCTGTGCTATTGGTTGACCACTCTTACTATGAATAGTGTTCCCAATGAAAATTTCCCAAGCCTTATCGGCTCCTAGCAAGACATCCACAGAGTTTGATTTGTTAAACGTAGGGTCAGCAAGCTCCAATTGATGTATATGATCCCAATCTTCAATGCTGAACGAGATTGTTGGCAAATTTGTAGTGAAGCTTGGAGATACTAAGCAAATCACAGCGTGACTTAATGGTCATCGAAGTAAGGCCTCTGGATTTACCTGCGCTGGTAGACCCAATACCGCTTATCGGTATACGAGCGTTTCTTCTTTTGAGTCCTAGTCCTTGGACACAAGACTCAGTCACGAAAGAAATCAGTGAGCCTGAATCAATAAGGATCCGCACATATTGATAACAGCCATTGATATCCAATACCTTTGCAATGACTGTTGGTTGGTTGGTTTGGGGTATGCAATGAGCCATGTCGACTGAATGTTTATTAACGACGAATTCTATCTAAAACTCTATTTTGAGAATTAGGCATTAATTGATTTGGCATAAATTAAGGGAATATAAATAATCTATAAGAGCCAATTCATAATCTTTTTTAACATTATTTGGAATAAGCATTTCATCATCATCGGACCAAGACCAATTTACATCTCCAATGTTAAAATCTCCGACAATACAGATAATATCAGACTCAGAAAAATTATCGTTTATGAATTCTAGATTAACAATACATTTTTCATGAGTATCTATTTTACTACCTGAAGGTATATAAGAGGCAATGAAATTAATGCACGTACATCTGATAGCAATAGCAGTGCAAATTTGTTCAACATCTAAAATCGGCACCGAGATTTCTTTGCTGGACAGCACTGACCGAACAGCAATAAGCACTCCTCCACCACGTTCCTCGGCGTTTTTACAGCGATCATAGCGAAACATATGATTATATTAAATTGGCTAGCCGAAGGGGAAGTGGGGGTGAGATCGGTACTCACAGTACTCGCAACAGCAGCAACATCACCATTTATTGTCGCCGAGACGATAGCGGCAGGAACAGCAGGAACAACAACATCAGCATCAAAGACAGCAGCAGCAGCAAAATCAGCTTCCAGGTTTGTTTCAACGGCGGAGGCAGCGGAGACGACAGTACAGGAATTAAATCGGCATCATTTTTCGCAGAGTGATTGATAACAGAGGAAACGCTCACAGAGTTCGATGCACGGCCAACAGTAGGTCCAACACACTCATTTCTGATGAGAGTTGCAGCACCAGCTGGGAGAGGTAACATACCTCCAACCACAGTAGCAGCCGCGATGGTTTTACATTGCTTCGCAGATTGTGCTTTACGCGAAGGTCAAGACCCAGAAATTTTAACTCCACTCATTTTTAAAATAGAAGGAGAGGAAGAGCTAGCTTTGCTTTTAGATAATGAGCGGCAAAGAGTTTCATTCTCTTTATGCTTTAATCTCGAGCGGGCAACGATTTGCGGATCAGCTCTAGGATCATTGACTGACATCTCATCTCATCTCATCTCATCTCATTTTCAATGACCCGCATGTTCCACTAAAGGGGTCGCGGGGGCAATGCATGCACGAGAGATCTCCAGGCCACTCGATCCTCCGCCATCGACTCTAACTCATCAGGAGCTATGCCCAAGCGCAACCAGGCGAGTGTTTGGACTTGGTCCAACCATCTCATCCTAGGTCTGCCAAGCGGTCGCCTACCTGATGGAATCGCATTCAAGGCACGCCTCGGAAGTCGTGATGATGAGGACATTCGTGCCACGTGACCAAACCAACGAAGTACAGCCCTTTCCGTTCGAAGAAGCAGCTGCCCAACATTCAATTCCCCGCGCACTGTCGTGTTTCTCACCCTATCCCGGCGAGTAATTCCCACAACAGCACGAAGAAATCTCATCTCGGCAGCTTGTATTCGCGATCTTATTCTTTCGGTCATTACCCAAATTTCATGACCATAGGTGAGAGTTGGAACAAATACTGCGTTAAAAACCGCTAACATGGCTTTGACACCAAGCTCGGCCTTCCTGATTACAGATCGACCAAGCTGTTTCAAAATTGAGCCAGCTTGACCAATCCTACAGGAAAGCTCAGCATTATTCCTCCCATCACTCGTGAAGAAGACCCCGAGATACTTGAACTTCTCCACCTGTTTCAATGGGACTCCACTAACATGTAGAGTGCATTGAACAGGGGTTCTGGAAATAACCATAACCTCGGATTTGTCCACGTTAACCCTCATCCCAGCATCAGCACATACGGCCACAAACCTATCTAGCGCGCGCTGGAGTTCTATCTATGACTGACATTGGTTTCTCAATTGGTTTTACCGCATCATGAGCTTTTTTGAAGTTTATAAACTCAGATTTTAGGTCGTTGATAGAGATAGCGAGCTCATTGATTTTTTGAGAGCATGGAGACACTCGGTTTTTAGAGCAAAAATCACACTTCCAGCTTAAATTAGAATTTGTTTTAATCAATTCCAAAGCATTTTCATCTAGAGTAGAGCACTTTTCATCAACTATAGTACAGCATATAGCACACGAAATTAAAAGTGTGAAATTTACCCCAGGGAGAACAATCTTTATAACTTTATATTATACAATCTTTATTAAACGAATTCAGTCTAAAGCATTTAAACCGATATAATCGGGTCTAATAATTCGCGTTAACTCTTAACTGACAATTAATGAATTGTTACAAAGGAATGCTTATGTATATATAGATAGTTAGCCATTGCAAGAAAGAGATAATTATAAATTTGATTCATTTACGGCTTATCCGATGTATGTACTAAATAATAGTGTTGCATGACGTTAATTTTCAACATCCTCCCGGCGGGCCTTTATTGATTTCTAAAGGATATAACAATTGTATAGCACGCCGCATCTTCTTGCCATCCGCAAATCGCAACTCGCACGCTCTTACTTTCCCATCTCTTCCAGGATAACAGCATTCGACCACACCAAGTTTCCAGCGTATATAGCATGATCGTATACCAGAACAACATCACGTTCCTTAATTTCTTTTTGGAAATTATTTTTGGTGCAATGTGCGGAACGTAGAAGATTGAGATATTCAGTTCTCCATCTTTTCCATAAAAAGGCGGTGTACTGAACTATACTATACTTCCACCTCTGTTGCAAGTCGGTTGTGTTGGTTGGTTTTGTAGCTTGGAGTAACATGTTCTCACTCTCGGTTATCGTCGGATAACTGATAAGAAAACTCTCTGGTGTGAGCGCCGACAAGTCTAGAGGATCATCACTTACATATGTCAGTGGCCTGGAATTGATTATGTGTTCCGCTTCGGCCAGTAATGTTTGAAGTCGTTCGTTATCAATTTTGGCCCTCCAAATGGTAGCCTTTAAAATGTTTTTTACGCTCTTCACCAAGCGCTCCCAAAAACCACCCCACCAGGGTGCACGTTCAACGCTAAATCGCCGCATTATACCTCGGTTACTGACGAAGCTATGAAATATTTCATCATTCAGAATATCTCCGATAAGCCTTAACTCAGTAGCTGACTTCTTGAAGGTCTTTGCATTGTCTGAAAATATAACTCGTGGTGTTCCTCGTCGAGCTATAAATCTTCTTATGGCTAGTATACAGCTTTCAGTTGTAAGATTAGGAACCAACTCCAGGTGGACAGCACAGACTACAGCACATGTAAAGAGCATAATGTACACTTTACTTTGTTGATGTTCATCAGGAGCAGTATATAGAGGTCCTGCAAAGTCCACTCCGACGTTCTCAAACGGTTGTGTTGCAAATATTCGCTCTCTTGGAAGAGGAGCAAATGGCTGCGTACCTGCCATACCTCTGAGTTTTATACAAACGGTGCAAGTAGCAATAAACTTCTTTATTAGTTGACGACCACTCGGCAACCAAAATCTTTGACGCAACAGCACTAAAACTGTAGTTACTCCACCGTGCAAAGATTTCTGGTGATAAAACTGTACGATCATCTTGTTGAAATGTGTAGTTTTCGGTAAAATAATTGGACTTATTACATCCTCTGGTTCTTTTAATTGTAGTAGTCTACTACCAACGTATGCTGTTACACGAAGTTAACGTCTCCAATGACTAAAGGATTCAATGGGAAATAGCGGCTCATTAATTTGTCCGGATGATATAGGATCGGTTTCCTCGAAGGCTGTCAGCAATGATATCGACTTCTCGGTACTAGTTTTATTGGGCCAATCATCTACACCTCCTTTTAACCATCCTGGACCTTCTTTCCACAAGTTGGACGATGCAAATTTATCCACAGTTATACCCCTAGTTATAAGATCTGCAGGATTTTCTTTCCCTGAACAATGACGCCAATCTTTTGCACTGGTTAGTTTCTGAATCTCACTAACCCGATTGAATACATACGGCTTCCACCGCCTAGTATCTCCTTGAATCCAATGCAATGTTATTAATGAGTCGGTCCACAAGAAATATCGTTGAAAGGGCATTTCCGCTCCTTTTAAGTATGCACATAATCTTGCAGCAATCAATGCCGCAGTCAGTTCCAATTTCGGCAAACTTAGGGCATCTGTTTGACTGTTCTTTAAAGGTGCAACACGCCCCTTCGCGCAAATGAAATTGATACTGATTCCAGTATTGGAATTAACAGTCCTTGCAAACACAACTGCTCCATATGCCTTCAGACTCGCGTCAGCGAAAATATGCACATCAGAATTATTTAACGTGATTGACGTTCCCAGCCATCTACTTAAAGCCAATTCTCCTATCTGGTCAAGATTTTTAATGCAGGTCTGTGGAAATTCATTTACATTTGATTTGATATGTAAGTCGATCGTTGCAGTTAACAGAAATGGACTTGAAGTGACACCAAATGTGACTCTTGTCATACGATATTCTTCCATTTTATCTAATGAAATTATAGATGTAGGTTTTTCTGCAAACCATATAAATCTATGGCTGTCACGTTCCTTTTCTGCCAAAACAATTTGGAGAAAGGCTTTCTCGATATCAGCGATCAAAGCAGTTTTTCCAATTTGAAATCGCAACAGAACTAGGAGTATATCTGGAAGTAAATTTGAACCGGTCAATCATTTAAAGTAAGATTACCATGAGTTCGGGAAGATGCGTTAAAAACTACACGGATCTTAGTAGTTGATTTATCGGGTCTATAAACTTGACGGTGCGGCATATAATATTGTTTAGCTGCCGTTCTTTGAGTAGATGGTATTACTTCCGCGAAACCCAATGAGATCAATTCCCGCATTGCTAAATGATATTCCTCAAGCTTTTCAGGGTCTCTTAATAGTTTCTTGACCATTGAATGCAAAAAAACCAATGCGTTTTCTTTATTATTATTTATTTTAATATCTAGCTCTTTCCACGGCAAATAAGCCTCATACCTCGTATCGGTTTTTCGGATACACTTTGCTTGCAATTCGGCTGTATAATGGTTCAATTCGTTTTCAGTCTTTCGTATACCCAGACATTCTAAATTCCACATGTGTTCAATGCATGTGGTACAGAGAATTGAAATATTTTCCTGTACGATCGCTTCACTTGGTTGTTTGGACCTTGTATAGTCCAATCAAAAACAGTATGAACAGCTGTTAAGCGATCTGTCAACCTTCTGTATTTTCCTGTAGTGACTTGCCATAGATAATCTGCTCCGATAAGGACACTTAACCCTTCCACTTGTTTATGACTTTTGCAGTTAATGTCGGCCAACTTTAAATCACTTAGGTGCGACACATAATCTGCTGGTGTGGGTAAAATGCCTTGACAGATATATGGAACAACTACAGCGATCACTTCAATGAAATTTCCTTCATACTGGCTTCGCATACGTAACTTCACAGTCCTAAACTCTTTTTGCTTGAAAATCTTTGTATTACCAAAGGGCATGACTGACAGATTCACAATCCCAACAACAGGCAGTTTTAATTTTTCTGCTATTAATTCTCTAATGAATGTTCGCCACCGTCGAGTATTATGCGCACGAATAAACTGCAACTGCTAGAACAAGTTCGATCTGGTGATGATAATAATACTCGAGCAGTTTGTAAGAACACTTGAGTTTTCATTTCATTGTTTACATGCGGAACGCAAAGGTTTACTGTAGGATTAATCATCACATCACTGTTTGAAGCCTCACTATTTTCCAACGATTTATCGTGGACTATATTTACTGTTTGACTTGTTTCACACAAAGTCGTTGCATGTTTTCTTTTACAAATTTTGCAGAAAATTCCTTTAACACGGCAATAATTATGTGTGTGACCTTTGTAGGTGCAGAGAAAACATCATCCGTCTCTTTTAAGCATTTGCTTCTTTTCTGCTACAGTTTTGGGGCTATTACATTCTCTCGTCATATGTCCAGTCGACTTACAAAAGAAACAAGGGCGCTATTTGAAGAAGGCGTAAATAAGCCTGCTGCTGTAGCATGCTGTGAAGACATATTATTTTTGTATGTAGATCTAGTCGTTTTTGCAACTGAGGGTCTCTCTATCGATTCCACTACTTCTTTTAAGAAACGTAAAATATTTTTGACTCTTTTCTTGAATTTCCCGATTGATAGCACAAAGGTTTTGGTTGGCTGTTGTAAGACGTTGTAGATAGGCAGATAACTCTTCTTCTATTAAGTCCAATCGAGACAAATCTTCAATTTCTCGCACGTTAAAAGTTTTCAAATATTCGTTTGCTTCGTTGACAATTTTGGTTATCTGGCTACGGTAGCCACCTCGCGCTTGATGCTCCATTTAAGATACAAATAATTCGAGCGAGCCGTGACGATCTATGCTTTTAAACGTGAAAGAAATTCCCGGGTTTCGGCACCAAATGTGAAATTTACCCAAGGGAGAACAATCTTTATAACTTTATATTGTACAATCTTTATTAAACGAATTCAGTCTAAAGCACTTAAACCGATATAATCGGGTCTAATAATTCGCGTTAACTCTTAACTGAGTGGGCGCCGTGGCGTAGTGGGTAGGTGCGTCGACTCCTACACTCGAGGTCATCGGTTCAAATCTCGAAAGAAACATCAAACATTTTTTTTCACGGCTCCACCTCTTTCGAGTCACTGACAATGCTCAAAGAGTATAACTGTCTAGGAAAAGCTTCTCAATCTCGCCGTTCGGAGTCGGCATTAAACTGTAGGTCCCCTCCGCTCGTGACAGAACAATAGCACGCACAACACGAGTGGTTGCTGAGAAGCTAGGCCCAGGTCCACCTCGGACTGTAGCGCCACCATTATTATTATTATTATTATTATAACTCTTAACTGACAATTAATGAATTGTTACAAAGGAATGCTTATGTATATATAGATAGTTAGCCATTGCAAGAAGAGATAATAATAAATTTGATTCATTTACGGCTTATCCGATGTATGTACTAAATAATAGTGTTGCATGACGTTAATTTTCAACAAAAAAGCGCAGGGGAAACCCATCACTAAGCAGCAAAAGAAAAAAATTAACTTTACTACGAGAGTGTTAACAACAGACTTGATTTGAACGTATTGTTCTTGTTGAATTTTCTGAAGAAATCTTCACCTATTATCCCATCTTGTGTAATTGGGAAGTTATTTGGAACTATGTGGAAGGTGTGCGTGAACTTTTGTCCATTGATGAGTTCTAGATTAAGCTTTATAGTGCCAATATTCAATGTGGGTATATCGCTTATGCCTGTTAATGTGGCAATGGTGTCTGTGTTTAATTTAATCAAGCTTAAAGCAGCGTCTGTGTCTAGGATCATTAGGGCGTTCTGTGGTTTAAACTTCTTCAAAAATATTTTGATCTGACTTTTGAAATTCATAGTTCAATTAACAGAGCTGAAGTTGGCGATGGCTTTATGGTGTTTTCCAGTGTTAATGGTGGTACTGAAGTTTGGACCTTATATTGGATATTGCTAAAGTTTTGTGATCGCCGTGGCCATGTGGGTACGAGAGTCGACCCATGCGCATTAGACTTTCACAGTCTAGGTTCAAATCCAAGCAACGACAAGCAATTTAAAAAAAAAAATTTTTCAGGGCTCCACCCTTCTGACTAGACTTAAAGAGTACAACTGTCTAGAAAAAGCTTCTCAATCTCGCCGTTCGGAGTCGGCATTAAACTGTAGGTGCCCTCCACTCGTGAGAGAACAATAGCACGCACAACACGAGTGGTTGCTGAGAAGCTAGGCCCAGGTCCACCTCGGACTGTAGCGCCCTAAGAAGAAGAAGACATATTAAAAAAAAATGTTGCACATTTTTATAAAGACTACATCCATAAGGATTGCTTTATTTATTTATATATCTTTGTTTTTACTAACACTTACGATAGGTTATACGCAAGTTGTTTCATGCTGCTGATGCTCCTGTTGTTGTTGATGATGCTCCTGATGTTGTGGTTGATGCTTCTGATGTTGTGGTTGATGCTGTCGATGTTGTGACTGATACTCTTGTTGCTAAGGATCTTGTTTTTGTGGTTGATGCTCTGGAAGGTCTCTTTTTTCACTTGTTTCACTTAGGGCTGTACAAAATCAAGTACAAGTATCAGTACCATTAAAAGTACCTGGAATTGTACTTGTACTTCCAGTACCGTGGTACTGGTACTTTATTTGAATCAAATACAAGTCCTTTTCATAAAGTACTTGAGCAGTACTTTCAAGTACTTGAGCAGTACTTTCAAGTACTTGAGCAGTACTTTCAAGTACTTGAGCAGTACTTTCAAGTACTTGAGCAGTACTTTCAAGTACGTGAGCAGTCTTGCTTTCAGCGTCTCAAAACTCATTACTGTGTATAGATCGAAATTGAGGCAAGCTTATATTGCTAGTACTTTTTAATAAAATACTTGCCAATATTTGATATAATTGAAAGTACTTGAAAGTACTGGTCAAGTACTTAAGTCCTTACTTATGTCAAGTACTTAAGTCCTTACTTATGTACTTAAGTACGTACAAATTAATACTTGTGGCGAATAAAGGAAAAAGAAACAAGTACCACCGGACTTTATTCTTTTCAAGTACAAGTACCGCCGTACTGATACTTGTACTTGTAATTTACTGAGGTCAGATAATACTGAAGTACTTTACAGCCCTATATATAAGTGAAACTATATAATTTTTTTTTTTCTCACTGAACAATTTTTTAATATTTTTTTTGAATCACCAGTACTAATCAACTGGTACAACCTGGAAATCCCACCGCTGCCACCAATGTTTGATCCGCGGACTAGACAAGTAAAATAAAAACAACCGCTTTCTGTTGGGGTGTGCTCAAGACTGCCAGAACCGTTCATTCTGTATGCCCTCGCAACCTCTGATCCTTCTACCTGTTTTGGGTCAACCTCGTAATCGAGGCAGATTACGAGCTCGTTAACCGAGTCGGTTGCGCAGCATGTTTAGTATTGCCTTTGCTCAGTGGGCAAGAATACGTAACATGTGCTATTGTCATTTGACGCTCATTGTTGCATTTGACCTGTATTCTTCCATTCGGTCATTTGGGACTAGTAACATGACTAGATTTAGCTCTGCTGTTTGATCATTTGTTGTTACTGCTTGATTTATTGACATAGTTATTTTACAATATTATAATATTTGCGAATTATTACTATTACAATTACGATTATGATTAATGAAATGATAGAGGTTACATTTGTTGGTGTGACTATGTTTTTATAATCTTGAAATAAGCTTTATTTAATGTTGATGCTGTATTTGTTTAAATCTAACTCTTCTATGTGTACAGTTTCGGGTGGTATTTGGGATAGTTTTGTTGGAAGCTCTAGGATTTCTGTTGGCAACACATCTTCGATGGTACATGGTTGGGGTTTGGTCATAGATTTCGTTTGAGGCTTGCAAGTATACTTTTTCGGACATTGCTTTGCAGTATTGATTTATTGCTAAAATTCCAAGAAATGAAAACATGAGCGTATTTATTATGGGAGTGTTGTTATTATGTGCTCTGTACATTTCGTTGAGTGTATGGTCTGATGAGGTTGTGTAATACTTTTTCTTTTCTACCTTTTTTTTAATTTGGTATTTGTTGGTGATATGTTCTCTAGAATTTCATAGGGTCCTTCATAGATGGGGATAAGTTTTTTGTTTGATCGATTTTTTGCTTTTAACCATACATTGTCACCGACGTTATATTGCTTGACCTGTTTTGATTTCTGATCGTAGTAATGTTTTGACTTTTCTTTAGCTCTTATTTGGTTTTTTCGTATTAAGTAAGTAAGTAAGTAAGTAATTCATTTATTAATAATTCTTAATTCTCTTTTTTTTTTTTTGTAATATGAATTTAGGAGCTATGGCTAAGCCGTCAGCCTGGTTAGCAGAATTTTAAATTTGTATTTTAAATCTTTACGTGCAAACTCAAGTTACAATTCAAATATATTCAGTCATTAACAGCATTCTATATTTATAAATTGATTTTAAAAAACTGATAAGAATTTTCCAGTCACATTCGTTCAAAAGTTGTAAGGTTTCGAGCATTGTTAATGTCTGTTTTCCAAAGAAGGTTATCCTTTGTGGTCTGAATATTGGGCATATACTTATAATATGAAAGCAGTCTTCCTTCGATTTGAGATTACAAAGTGTACAGAATTGATTGAACTTTCCATTATAGGGGTTACCATTTAATGAAAGAACTTCACATCTTGCTTTGAATATCAGCGATATTTCGTCATAACTAAACGAGTCATGAAAATAGTTTCTTTGGTTCAGATCATAATTTAGTTGACTGTATAGTATCCTGCTTTCTGACTCTCGAGCTTTTATTTTTAACGTATTTCGGGTATTGTTTTCGTTGGTTTGTATAATGCGGTATAGTTTATTTTTCAAAACACGTAGATTGTCCATGTTAATATGTAGGGTCTCGCCGCAGTCGTTACTAATAGTTTGCCACCTTTCATACCACCAATCTGCATTCCTTAACTCGTACAAAAACAGCTTCTTTGCTATTCGTGAATTGCATATCTGCAAATCTTAAGTATGAAGTCAGCCTGTGACTTGAGTGTGTCCGTTGACAATTTTGGTAGACCTGTTTCTAAATGTATAGCGTAATTAGGTGTATTTAATGGGAGATTGAAGAGTTTTTTAATGAAGTTCCTTTGGAATGCTTCAATTTCTTCATACACATCAGCCCCCACACTTGCGAGGCGTAACAGAGGGTGGATTTAACGACTAAGTTAAATATCTTATATTTTACAGATAGATTAATTTTTTTGTTGTCGAACACATTTTTTCGTATTATTTTGTAGCCTGTCTGTAGTTTAACTTTAATTTCACTGATGAAGTCATCGTAAATGTATACTCTTTGCACTTGTCTATTTAGGATAGAGGGAATTGGTGGTTTTAGACCGAAAATGGCTTCATAGGGGCTGTAGTTGGTAATTGTGTGCTCTGTAGTGTTATAAGAAAACACTGCATAATTAATGTACTTATCCCAATTGCTTTGATCGTTACTTGCGTAGTTTCTCAGATACTCGCCTAAAGTTCTATGCGATCGATCAAGTGCTCCGTTCGATTGTGGATGATATGGACTTGTTTGTGTCTTTTTTGTGAAATTCGAGATCTGTGAGAATGGTTTCTGGTATTCCGAATGTATAAGTGATTTGCTTTACTAGCGCTCCGGCCACTGTATGAGTATTACGGCTGCTTGAATAAATTTGGTGAGGTCGTCTTAAAATGTAAGTATGTATTTGTTATTATCCTCTGTTTTCGGGAGTGGTCCTACAATGTCAAGGGCTATTCTTTCAAATGGAACTTTTGCCGTTGTAGTGATGACCATGGGTATCTTATTACATGAATACAATTTGATTCATTGACACAAGTCACAAAATTTAATGAAATGAATTAAATGAATCACATCCATGTGCATATTTTTCCATTTGTACTGCCTTTTGATGCGTTTTGGAGTTCTTTTGACTCCTTGGTAACCTCCTAAAGGAGTATCATGGAATTCGTGCATTATCTGCTTGATTTTGTCTGGATCCGAGATCTCCATGACATCTTGACTTTTTTGAATAACTTTATCTTCACTCTGACTGTGGTTACTACTTTTACTTCCGCTGTTTTTAACCGTGAAAAATCGTACTCTTCTAGCTTGATGCGCCAACGCATTATTCTGGAAGAGGGATCTTTTAAATTGAACATTCATACAAGCGGCTTATGGTCGGTGATGACTTTAAAATGACGACCGAACACGTATGGTCGAAAGTGTGTACGTATGCCCAGACTACTGCGAGAGCTTCCTTTTCGATACTGTAATAATTTTTTCTGCGGAGTTTAGTATTCTGCTTGCAAAGGCTATAGGCAAATCGTTGTTGTCTTGCTCTGTTTGCGAAAGAACTGCGCCGATAGCGTCGTTGCTGCCATCGGTTGTGATGCAACACGTTTTGTCTAAATTTGGATAGATAAGTATAGGTGGTGCATCTTTAGTTTGTAGTAGTTTGTTCAGGGGGTTAGTTATTTGGGAAAATTTTTTTTATAAATTTACGATAATAACCAGCTAGGCCTGGAAATGAGTTAATTTGCTTCTGATTTTGGTGAGGTTCGATTTTGTTTATGGCTGTTATTTTTTCAGGATCGGGTTATACACCGTCTGACGTGATTACGTGCCCTAAATACATTATTTCAGTTTGAAGGAATTTGCATTTTGATAATTGAATCTTCAAATTGAATTTGCCTAACGCCTGAAAGACTTCTGTTAATTTATTGTTGTGATCTTGGAGATTTTTCCCGTAGATTACTATATCATCAAGGTAGACTAAACACTTTATGCCTTGTATTCCAGAGAGTACTGTATTTATGAGTCTCTGGAATGTTTTTTTTTTCTTGGAGGATTTTTAAAACTCTACACTGGAGCACTCAGACTGCACTGCCAGGTAGCAACCTACTCCAGTGCCGTTAATAGACCAGATTCGATTTCACTGGGATTCGAACCTGAGACCTCTCTAACCTGGGGCAGGCTCTTAACCAACCAAAGGGCATTCGATTAAACTCGCAATGACCGCTGGGTGTACTGAATGCGGTTTTTTCTCTATCCTCTTCAGTAACTTCTATCTGATGGAAACCGTTCGCTAGATCCAATGTCGAGAAATGTTTAGAGTCACCGAGTTGTCCGAGGATGTCTTCGATGTTGGGGATGGGATATGCGTCTGGGATAGTATTTTCATTCAGCTATTACCACCCTCCATTTTTGTTTTCCCTTCCTCGGCACGAGGAGTAATGGCACATTCTATGGACTGGAACTTGGTCTAATTATGTTGTCTTGGAGCATCTTGTCTACTTGGCTCTTAATTTCTTGTTTGTGTAGTTCAGGTAGTCGTTATAGGCGCGCGTTGTTTGGAGGTGCGTTTAAATGTGTTTTAATGGAATTTTTTATTCCGGAAGTTGGTCGACTTCGAGAAGGAATAAATGATTGTAGTCCCTACATATTGTTTCTATTGAGTTATTTTTCCCTTTGTTTAAATGTTCTAGATTTAATTCTGACCGTAGTTTAGTCAGTCTTTCTTCTACAACTTGGTTGTTCATTATTGTTTTTAGGTTATATATTACGTAGTTCTTCGCGCTTTCGGATTTAAATAGTAATTTTTCGATCTTTGCTGCTTCATTGATAGTGTTTAGTACCGATAGTTGTACGTAACCATTTTTGGGCTTGGTTATTGCTGCTGAAATATATACTCCAGGTTGGATCTCTTTAGAGCAATATATTTGGTCCAATTTTTCTGTAATTGGTCCATATTCATTTGTTCGGATCTCGCTGGGATCGTTAGAGTTCGTTGCTCGTAGCAAAAGTCTACTATAGAGCGTCCCTTCTTGTAGTGATATTTGAACGTATTGTTCTTGTAGTCCACTACTGCGTTGAATTTTCTGAAGAAATCTTCACCTATTATACCAACTTGTGTAATTGGGAAGCTATTTGGAACTATGTGGAAGGTGTGTGTGATCTCTTGTCCTTTGATGAGTTTTAGATTAAGTGAATTGTAACGTTTAAATTAACTAGAGACAAATTAATTTTACCACATCAAATAAAATTCGGATTACGTTATAAAACTTAAAAAATGTATTTTTCACGATCTCAACTGGTTGGTGATCAAAATAAGAATGAGTGTAATTATAATACTATTTGACACATAGTTTTTAGTACATATAGTTATTAATGCATTTTGTAAGGAATTCCGTATGATATACATATGATATACATATGATAAGGTAGTGTTTCGGTTTATAATTCAAATATGCGTAATATATTATGTGTATTTTATATATATGTATATTTAAATTCAAGAAATTATTATTATTACATGAATAAAAGAAATTCATTAATTAACATCCTCCGCGCCTGTGAACGGAGTTCGCAATTTTTAAGCGAACATTGCTAAAACTCTCCCTGGACCCGAACCTCTTTCTGGCGATCGATGCCATCTTAACGACGATAGTGTTTGTTCTCCTTCATATTTTTACATTTAGTATGTACTGTGGAATGCGGCTTATTTGTTTGTGACGAAAAGTGCTGGGTGTGTGTTGTTACACACACAAAAAAAATAAAGTTCAAAGTTAATTAGTGCGAATATTTACAGGTGAGTACTTTATTTTAAGTATAAAATTAGGACTACTTAGAATGTAAGCAATTTTTATACGAATGGTGTAGTGTACTTGCGGAGAATGGAACGCAAATCCATTCAAGAACTTGAGTATGTTTTTTTTGTTTTTGTTTTGATTTCGCTATTCATGTTGCATTCGGGTATTTATACATGCAACTTAATAAGTGTTGTGTAGTGTAGTCTTGTCATATTCGTGACGATCCAGTAATAAGTGTCTATACCAAAGAAACTTAAATGGAGAATTAGTAAAGTTTTTGAAAAAAGTGCATATATATATATGTAGTGTGTGAATCGCGTCTCGGCGGTTTGAATTGTTGCAACGTGTGTTTGTATGTATGTTCGCTCATTGAAATATGTTAATTTGTTTACGAATGTACGACGTGATCCCCTAAGAGTAATGGGTATATATTTCGTACATTGAACTGTGACATGTTGATGCGAAATATTTTAATATGTGTTAATGCAGTGTGGTGTAATTATTTTGAATGAAAAATGAAACTTAATCTTTCTGTTGTGATGTGAAATTACTTTGTATTATTATTAATAGTATTTATGTGAAGTGTGTTGCGAAATATTTACAATATTATCTTGATGAAAGTTTATTTATATGTGACAGTAGATTTATGCTGTAAATGACAATTTTGTGGATTGTTTACTAATTGATGATGAACAATTTTCTTCGTAGGTCTTGTTGCACGGTAATAAGCAGATTTTGGTTATCGGCCGCTTGATCTGCCCGTTCGCTGTCTTCAAGTTGATGACTCGAACCAAGTTGTCTCGGCCAGGATAGATGTCGATGACACGGCCCAAATTCCACTTCGCAGGGGGTGAGTTGTCTTCTTTTATTAAAACCATATCTCCAATTTTCGTTTGCGTTTCGAGCCTCAGCCATTTAGGTCGCTGTTGGAGTCTCGTTAGGTAGTCGGTTTTCCAGCGTCTCCAGAATAGTTGCTGCAGTTTTTGGATTCGTTGCCATCTTTGTAGATGGTTGACGTCCGACAGATCTCCTTCAGGAATTGTGTTCATGGCTCTTCCAATGAGGAAATGTCCGGGTGTAAGTGCTGCAAAATCATGCGGATTATCCGTCAACGGACACAGAGGCCTGGAGTTGAGACACGCTTTTATTTGGTGTAGAAGTGTTGTCAATTCCTCATACGTGTATACTTCCGTACCGATGACTCGTTTCAAATGGTATTTGATTGATTTCACTCCTGCTTCCCATAGTCCACCAAAGTGAGGAGAAGCGGGAGGAATGAAATACCATTGTATCCCATCCGTAGACAGTGTTTCGACAACTTCCGCCCAGCTGAATTTGGCTGCATCCAATGATTTTTTCAGCTCTTTATTGGCACCCACGAAATTTGTCCCATTATCGCTGTAGATTTGAGTACACAAACCTCTTCTTGCCGTGAAACGCCGAAGTGCTGCTATGAAGGCCTGTGTAGTAAGGTCACTTACCAATTCGGTATGTATAGCTTTGGTGGCTAAGCAAATGAATATGGCGAAGTATCCCTTATATTTCTTAGCATTTCGACCTTTCCATGTTTTGATCTCGAACGGCCCTGCGTAATCTACCCCGGTGTTGGTGAAGGGTTGTGTGACACAAACCCTGGGTGCTGGTAAATTGCCCATTAGTTGCTGAGCCGTTTTTGCCCGATAACGAAAACATTTGACACAGCTGTTGATGATTCCTTTGACGCAAGTTTTAAATTTGAGCAACCAGTACTGTTGTCTAAGATTCATCATTGTTTGCTGCAGTCCCCCGTGTAGAGTTCTTTGATGAGCGTCTCTTATAAGCATCTTGGAGAAATGATGATTTCCCTTTAGAATTATCGGGTGTTGCTGATTATAAGAGAGCTCGGCGTTTTCGAGTATGCCTCCTACCCTCAAGATGTTATCGTTGTCCGTAAAAGCACAGAGCGAGTTTGGCACGTTGGCCTTGTTGTCTGCGGCAAACATATCTGCTTGTGCTGTTTTGATAAGCACCATATTGGCAGCCTGTAGTTCCACTGGAGACAGTACGCTGTAGGTTCTGCAACTCGGTACCTTTCGTTTGTTGCTGATGAATCTTCGGCAATATGCTACTATTCTAACTAACTGATTGTAGTTTGAGTGTTACAATAATAACTTAATAACATTCGATACCTGTTTTACAGTATGGGTTTTTATGACCCGTTCCTCCTCATCCGTTCCTAGGCTCGTCTGCTGTTGTGGATACTGGAAGCGCCATTCTTCTTGTAGAAATTCCAGTCCAGTCCACCAGAGGGTGCTTGGAATTAAGGCCGACGGCCTTATTCCTCTTGATGCCAGGTCGGCAGGGTTTAACTCTCCGGGAATATGCTTCCAACTTTCTGCTTTTGTCAGTCTTTGTATCTCCGCAACCCTATGGCTGACGAAGGTAGCCCATCTAGTTGGCGGAGCAGAAATCCATGACAGTGTGATTGTTGAGTCGGTCCATGCGAATTGCTTTGCCGTTTTTAATCCTAGGACATCTGCTGTGTAGTTGAGGAGCGTAGCAAGCATCACCGCTACACAGAGTTCCAGACGTGGAAGTGTTTGGGTCTTTACTGGCGCCACTCTAGTTTTAGACAGAAGCAAATTCACATGGACGATGTTTTGAAAATCGAGCACTCGAAGATATACTGCCGCACTGTACGCTTTCTCAGACGCATCGCAAAAACCATGCAGCTCCAGATCTTTACATGTATCACTCATATGGACCCAACGAGGAATTCGTATCTGTTCCAGTTGTGGTAGTTCTTCTCGGAAGGAAATCCATTCTTTCTTCATCTCCACTGAGATAGGGTCGTCCCAATTCAGCCCACTACGCCAGAGTTGCTGCATCATTATTTTTCCTTTAATAACGCATGGTGAGACCCATCCTAAAGGATCATAAAGCTTGGCGATCGTTGAAAGAATGTTTCTTTTGGTAGGTTCTGTGGATTCCGATTGAGTAATCTGAAAAGAAAGCTTATCTTCTACTGGGTGCCATTTGATACCTAGAGCTTTTATGTGATCTGGAGTGCTGAAAGGTAAGGACAAATCAACTTCCCTTTGTTCTACTCGAATATTGCTTAAAATTTCATCACAATTACTTGCCCATTTACGCAGATTAAACTCTCCCGCCAGCAACAGACTGTTGACCTGCTGACGTCTAACCAGCGCTTCTTGGATTGTGTCGACACCTGCAAAAAGATCATCAACATAGACATCTTCCCTGATCATACGCGCACCTAAAGGAAACCTATCTTCTTCATCAGTTGCTAGTTGGTTGAGGGCCCTTAAGGTGCACATGTTGTTCCAAAAGTGGCGGTTTGAAGACGATAAACTTTGATAGATTCGGTGTTGTCATTCCGCCACAGAATCAGCTGATAATATGAATCCTTGGATTCACACGTATTTGACGGTAAATTTTCTCTATATCTGCGGTGAAAGTGTATTTGTGTCTTCTCCATCGCCGAACAACATCCATAATATCGACTTGTGTTTTGGGTCCTGTCATCAAGTGCTGATTCAATGATGTTCCGGTCGTTGTCTTGGCTGCTGCATCGAATACAACCCGCAATTTCGTTGTTGAGCTCGCTTCCTTGAATACCGCATGATGGGGCAGGAAAAAATGATGAGGAGTTTTGAGGATTTCATCTGTGTTCACATCGACTTCTTGCATATGTCCGAGACGTAAGTACTCATTTAAACAATTACTATATTCTATGTGTAATTTATGGTTGTGAGCAAAACGTCTTTCCAGTTGACCAAACCTACGCAAGGCACCAGCTTCGAGGCCCCAAGCGCAGGTCTGATCGCATCCTTAAGTGGAAGTGAAACCTCGTATCTTCCATTTGGTAACCTTTTTGTTGTTGTGCTGAAAAACTTCTCGCAGGCCAAGTCTTCGCAAGATTACTGTCCTTTGAAAGGTACTTCGTCTACCTCCCAAAACCTCTGCGGTTGGCGACTGAGATCAAGTACTTGATGAAAGGTTCTGATGGATTGTTTGGATTGAGACACTTTGCCCATCAGTATCCATCCAAGTTGGGTATTCTGAGAAATAGGGGTCATTGCTCCATCGCCGTGTATCACTTCTGGGAGTACAATCTCTGAGTAGATATCTGCTCCCAAGAGGATGTCGACCTCCGCCGGCTTGTGGAATGTGGGGTCCGCTAGAGCCAAACCTTGAATATGACTCCATTGTTCCGATCGCAGTTTGTAGGCCGGAAGAAGGCGAGTCAGCAGATTAAAAGACGGGTTTTTGTCTTGAAACCCGAATGAAGCGATCCAAGTGTAAGGTCAAGGTCAGCTATGACAAGCGCCACTGCTGACCTTTCCTAACCCCAAAACTTTGATGGAAGTCTTTTTGGTTTTAACACCCAATCGTTCGGCTGCCTTTTTGGTAATGAATGAAGCTTCTGAGCCCGTGTCCACTAAGCCCCGGAGTACGACATCAGTTCCAGAAGTTGCTCTAACTCTTAGAAGTGTTGTTGCTAGGAGATAAGCCGTTGATAAGTAAGATTGTGAAGTCCTGTGTGGAAGATGATTGTCTGCTATCGGACTAGGCGCTGAATTTGTAGTGTTGCGTGGTGTATGTTGTGTGTGTGAAATAGTTTGAGAGTTGTGGTTGTGTTCGGAAGTGGAAGGTATATGTAATAGGGTGTGATGTTGTTCCTGACAGAAGTAGCACTGAATTCTGCTGGGACACTGCTGGGTTGTATGGCTATAAGCCGGACAGTTTTCGCAGACTCCTATTCTTCTTGTGATACTTTTGCGAGAAGTGACATGTAATATGAAATGTTTTTGCTTTCACTATCTGTGACTTACCAAGCTTGCTACTGTTCGTAGCTTGTTGTAGACCAACGGCCTCCAACATTCTAAACCTGCTTTCCAAGAACTCTTGAAATATTGTGAACACAGGCAGTTCCTTACTCTTCCCTAATCTCTCTTCCCATAGCTGTTGTGTCTTCATAGGGAGTTTCTTGGTAAGAATATAAATAATTATCACGTCCCAATGTTCCACTGGGACCCAGAGATTACCTAATGCGTGTCTGCATTCGACGGAGGTGTCTAATATACTTTTTAAGCCCGTAGCAGTCTCGTGCACAATGGTTTCTTGACCGAAGAAAATGCTGAGCTGTGCATTGACGAGCACGTGCTTGTGGTCGTATCGTGATGTTAATATGTCCCATGCTGGGCCGTAATTGCCTTTAGCTATAGGTAAATGCTGTAACAAGCACTCAGCCTCACCTCCTAAACTCGATTTTAAATAGTGAAGCTTTTTTATTTTCAGACAACGCGGTATTTGAATGAACTAATGAGTTTAAAAGGTCGTAAAATGATCTCCACGTTTGGTAATCACAGGCAAATGTAGGTATATATAATTTGCGCGCGCAAAAGGTGTTACGAATACCCTTAAGTGTCTGGAATCAAGACACAGCACGGGCCGAAAGGGAAAGGAGGTACCTGTGCACATTGGTCTTAAATGTCTGTGGATTGTAGTGAGTGGGAAATATTAGGCTGGCAAGAGCATTCCATATTCCTGTGGTGCGGCTAAAAAACGACTCTCTAAACTTAACTGTACGTCCGAAAGCAGGCTTAAGGGTGAACTGATGAGCATTCCTGGCGAGACGAGTATTGCGGGTGAATTCATGGAGGGGAGGAATGCAATTGGCTAACTCACTTGAGCATCGTTTGTTAAAATAGCGATAAAACAATGACAAGGATGAGACATTACGGCGATGTTCGAGCGAGTCTATTGACTTCGCGATATTACTGTCTCCTATAAGTTTTATCGCTCGCTGTCGTATTCTATCTAGCAGGTGCAGAGTGATCTTGGGAACACCAGACCAGATATGAGCGTTATACTCAAGTTTGGGGCGGATGTAGGCCATGTAGGATGTTGATACACATACCGAGGATGGAAAATTTCCCGGTTTCTTCGATGCAAGTGCCATTCAGGGATAATGGCTGATTATTTTGGGATCGCTTGAGTGACAGTAGACAGCATTGAGTTTTGGAAGTATTAAATTCCACTCTATTGTTTTTACCACAATTATATATGCTGTCAAGGTCGGAATTTAATGTGCTTAAGATACGCTGCCGCTCCAATTTTTTTTTTTTTTTTTTTTTTTTTTTATAATTTGCGCGCGCAAAAGGGGTTACGAATACCCTTAAGTGTCCGGAATCAAGACACAGCACGGGCCGAAGGTATAGAGGGAGAAATGGAAAGGAGGTACCTATGCACATTGGTCTTAAATGTCTGTAGATTGTAGTGAGTGGGAAATATTAGGCTGGGAAGAGCATTCCATATTCGTGTGGTGCGGCTAAAAAACGACTCTCTAAACTTAACTGTACGTCCGAAAACAGGCTTGAGGGTGAACTGATGAGCATTCCTGGCGAGACGAGTATTGCGGGTGAATTCATGGAGGGGAGGAATGCAATTGGCTAACTCACTTGAGCATCGTTTGTTAAAATAGCGATAAAACAATGACAAGGATGAGACATTACGGCGATGTTCGAGCGAGTCTATTGACTTCGCGATATTACTGTCTCCTATAAGTTTTATCGCTCGCTGTTGAATTCTATCAAGTAGGTGCAGGGAGGTCTTAGGAGCACCAGACCAGATATGAGCGTTATACTCAAGCTTGGGGCGAATGAAGGCCTTATAAATTGAAGCCAAATCAGAGGGGGTGAAGTATTTCTTGCATCGCTTTAGGAAACCTAGACATTTCGCAGCATTTTTGGCGACCTCAAATATGTGATCATTCCAACTAAGTGTTGAGTTGATACACATACCGAGGATGGAAAGTTTTCCGGTTTCTTCGATGCAAGTGCCATTCAGGGATAATGGCTGATTGTTTTGGGATCGCTTGAGTGACAGTAGACAGCATTGAGTTTTGGAAGCATTAAATTCCACTCTATTGTTTTTACCCCAATTAAATATGCTGTCAAGGTCGGAATTTAATGTGCTTAACATACGCTGCCGCTCCAATTCTACGGCCGAAGGATAGGGTCGTGAGTCTTGGAACGAATATGAAAAGCTGAGAGTACTGTCATCAGCGAAGGAGTGGATTGGATTAGAAGTAGCAGACAGGAGATCATTTATAAAAATGAGAAAGAGAGTCGGAGACAAAACAGAGCCTTGTGGAACACCAGCATTAATTTGGTGAATATCAGACTTGAACCCATCCAAAACAACTTGAATTGAACGGTTCGAAAGGTAATTTCTAATCCATTGAAGAAGAGACTCATCGATGCCATAAGCACGCATTTTCGACAAGAGAGCTTGATGCCAAACTCTGTCAAATGCCTTTGAAATATCAAGCGCAACGATCTTGCTTTCTCCAGCATTGTGCAAGGATTGGTTCCACTTTTCGGTGAGATATGCCATCAAATCACCAGTGGATCTGTTGCTGCGGAAACCGTACTGCCGGTCATTAAGAAGCTTCCGCGAATCAAGATATTTCATAAGCTGACGGTTAATCAGCGTTTCCATGACTTTGGAAAGAAGGGACGTTAGTGCTATGGGTCGGTAGGAGGAGGGTGACGAAGATTTGCCCTTTTTAGGGACGGGCTGGACAAATGCTGTTTTCCATCCACTCGGAAAGAGACCAGAAGAGTAGGACAGATGAAAAAGCTTACGCAGAGGTTTTGCCAGCGTAGAAGAACACCTCTTCAGAAGTATGGGGGGTATACCATCCGGGCCAGCGGATTTATGCACGTTGAGATCTTTAAGTACTCTAGCAACTGTACGAGTGCGGAAATGGATTTGTCCCATGGTACAATTGACGCTCTCAAGTACAGGCGGAGACAAGGTCGAATCTGGCAGCGTTGAGCTGGCCGCGAAATGCGCAGCAAGCAGATTGGCCTTGTCTAAAGAGCTGACAGCTGGAATGTCATTGCAAATGAGCGTGGGAATTGAAGATGAGGCTGAATTCCTTATATTTTTAACAAATGACCAAAAGTTTTTGCTACCCTTGGGACATTGTAGCACTTTTTGCCTCAACTTTTGGTCATATGCGAATTTCACACGTCTTATTAGTGCATTGCAGTCATTTCTGGCCCGTTTAAACTTTTTCCGGTTTTCCTCAGTAGGGTTGGCTTTGTAAGTCCGGAAACTCAACTCCCTCAACCTAATAGCCTCTTTGCAACTCAAGTCATACCACGCATTTGCTTTGGGTTTGATACTCTTCACTCTATGGGGAATGAAGGATCTCATACCCAGCAGAATGATGTTCGTGATCGTATCAGCAGCGGCATCCACGTCACTATCGAGGAAACATAGAGACCAGTTAAAATTCCTAAAGAAGTCGTTAAGGCCGCTCCAATTGGCTTTCTCGTATAGCCATACGGTTCTTTTAGGAATTTGTTCTCTAACTGTGTGGAGTGAATACGAGAAATCAGCTGATACGACACAGTGGTCGGACGAGCCTAGAGGCGACAATATGTCAGTAGAATATTTATCAGGGTGAGAGGTGAGAAACAGGTCCAGGGTGTTGGCGGAATGATCTGCAATGTCAGGTATTCGTGTAGGCTCATTCACAAGCTGGGTCAGATTATTTACCTCAGCGAAGATCTCAACATACCGTCCTTCGGGTGTTGTCTGGCCAGAATGTCGAAGCCAAGTAGAATTGTGTACATTGAAATCGCCCGCAATGGCAATTTCGGTGTGAGGATACAGGGATACAATTCTTGTTATGGAATCAGATAGCATATCAAACTCATTAAAAGTTGAATTGCTATCCAGGTTTGGACTTCTATAAATGAAACAGTAGTGGATCAAATGCTTACGGACATGGATTTTTAACCACAGAAAATTAAATTCCGGATTGGAACAGAGGCCGTATTGTGGTTGAAGTTGGTAAGCTACATCACTACGTATATATAGGGCGAGACCGCGGTGAGAGAAGAAAAGAGGCACTAAGTTATATCCAGGCAGGTTCAAATCCGATAAATCGGTATTCTCACCTACCTGTGTTTCACTCAGTGCCAAGACAGCTGGTTTATATCTAGACAAATGGACGTACACAGCGAAGAGATTCGCTCTTAGGCCACGAACGTTGCTCACGTCAACCCTAAAATTTCCCATTACAACAACAAAAAAGACAGACACCAAAAGAGCCAACTCCGACGTTGCATCAGATGGTAGAGCAGAATTGAGAAGTGCAAATTTAAGTAGCTTCCCAACATCAAATCGATGTAGGTGTTATGCCCATACACCGATTAGAGTTGGTCCACCAACAATTTGCACCTCTGATTCCGCTACGTCAGAAGCTACGCACTCTCAGTCTTTGCACTCACCCGCCTGATAAAATCAAACGGGAGTTGCGACCGAGAATGCGTAGCCGTGGCTTGTGGAGGAAAGGGGCAAGAGGGAGCGGACCAGGCGCACTCGATCCGGATCACTTCACTGCACTGAACTTTTTTTTTTTTTTTTTTTGTTGATTATTTCGCACTTGCGCGTTGAGGTGTTGGACGGTCCGCGGAATATTAATTAAATTTTTTGTTTTTTTTTTTTTATTTAATTTTTTTTATTAAATTTTTATTTGAATTTTTATTTTAAATTTTGATTTGAATTTTTATTTTAATTTTTAATTTTTATTTTTTTATTAATTTTTTTTTTATTTGAATTTTTATTTGAATTTTTATTTTTTAATTTTTATTTTGATTTTTATTTTTAATTTTGCGAGCGCGTTGACGAACAAAAAAATACATGTGCACGCGTCGGAGGGTAGCACGGCAATTCTACGGCCGAAGGATAGGATCGTGAGTCTTGGAACGAATATGAATAGCTGAGAGTACTGTCATCAGCGAAGAAGTGGATTGGATTAGAAGATGCAGACAGGTGATCATTTATAAAAATGAGAAAGAGAGTCAGAGACAAAACAGAGCCTTGGGGAACACCAGCATTAATTTGGTGAATATCAGACTTGAACCCATCCAAAACAACTTGAATTGAACGGTTCGAAAGGTAATTTCTAATCCATTGAAGAAGAGACTCATCGATGCCATAAGCACGCATTTTCGACAAGAGAGCTTGATGCCAAACTCTGTCAAATGCCTTTGAAATATCAAGCGCAACGATTTTGCTTTCTCCAGCATTGTGCAAGGATTGGTTCCACTTTTCGGTGAGATATGCCATCAAATCACCAGTGGACCTGTTGCTGCGGAAACCGTACTGCCGGTCATTAAGAAACTTCCGCGAATCAAGATATTTCATAAGCTGACGGTTAATCAGTGTTTCCATGACCTTGGAAAGAAGGGACGTTAGTGCTATGGGTCGGTAGGAGGAGGGTGACGAAGATTTGCCCTTTTTAGGGACGGGCTGGACAAATGCTGTTTTCCATTCACTCGGAAAGAGACCAGAAGAGTAGGACAGATGAAAAAGCTTACGCAGAGGTTTTGCCAGCGCAGAAGAACACCTCTTCAGAAGTATGGGGAGTATACCATCCGGGCCAGCGGATTTATGCACGTTGAGATCTTTAAGTACTCTAGCAACTGTACGAGTGCGGAAATGGATTTGTCCCATGGTACAATTGACGCTCTCAAGTACAGGCGGAGACAAGGTCGAATCTGGCAGCGTTGAGCTGGCCGCGAAATGCGCAGCAAGCAGATTGGCCTTGTCTAAAGAGCTGACAGCTGGAATGTCATTGCAAATGAGCGTGGGAATTGAAGATGAGGCTGAATTCCTTATATTTTTAACAAATGACCAAAAGTTTTTGCTACCCTTGGGACATTGTAGCACTTTTTGCCTCAACTTTTGGTCATATGCGAATTTCACACGTCTTATTAGTGCATTGCAGTCATTTCTGGCCCGTTTAAACTTTTTCCGGTTTTCCTCAGTAGGATTGGCTTTGTAAGTCCGGAAACTCAACTCCCTCAACCTAATAGCCTCTTTGCAACTCAAGTCATACCACGCATTTGCTTTGGGTTTGATACTCTTCACTCTATGGGGAATGAAGGATCTCATACCCAGCAGAATGATGTTCGTGATCGTATCAGCAGCTGGATCCACGTCACTATCGAGGAAACATAGTGACCAGTTAAAATTCCTAAAGAAGTCGTGAAGGCCGCTCCAATTTGCTTTCTCGTATAGCCATACGGTTCTCTTAGGAATTTGTTCTCTAACTGTGTGGAGTGAATACGAGAATTTAGCTGATACGACACAGTGGTCAGACGAGCCTAGAGGCGACAATATGTCAGTAGAATATTTATCAGGGTGAGAGGTGAGAAACAGGTCCAGGGTGTTGGCGGAATGATCTGCAATGTCAGGTATTCGTGTAGGCTCATTCACAAGCTGGGTCAGATTATTTACCTCAGCGAAGATCTCAACATACCGTCCTTCGGGTGTTGTCTGGCCAGAATGTCGAAGCCAAGTAGAATTGTGTACATTGAAATCGCCCGCAATGGCAATTTCGGTGTGAGGATACAGGGATACAATTCTTGTTATGGAATCAGATAGCATATCAAACTCATTAAAAGTTGAATTGCTATCCAGGTTTGGACTTCTATAAATGAAACAGTAGTGGATCAAATGCTTACGGACATGGATTTTTAACCACAGAAAATTAAATTCCGGATTGGAACAGAGGCCGTATTGTGGTTGAAGTTGGTAAGCTACATCACTACGTATATATAGGCCGAGACCGCGGTGAGAGAAGAAAAGAGGCACTAAGTTATATCCAGGCAGGTTCAAATCCGATAAATCGGTATTCTCACCTACCTGTTCAAATCCGATAAATCGGTATTCTCACCTACCTGTGTTTCACTCAGTGCCAAGACAGCTGGTTTATATCGAGACAGGTGGACGTACACAGCGAAGACATTCGGTCTTAGGCCACGAACGTTGCTCACGTCAACCCTAAAATTTCCCATTACAACAACAAAAAAGACAGACACCAAAAGAGCCAACTCCGACGTTGCATCAGATGGTAAAGCAGAATTGAGAAGTGCAAATTTAAGTAGCTTCCCAACATCAAATCGATGTAGGTGTTATGCCCATACACCGATTAGAGTTGGTCCACCAACACTTTGCACCTCCGATTCCGCTACGTCAGAAGCTACGCACTCTCAGTCTTTCCACTCACCCGCCAGATAAAATCAAACGGGGATTGCGACCGAGAATGTGTAGCCGTGGCTTGTGGAGGAAAGGGGCAAGAGGGAGCGGACCAGGCGCACTCGATCCGGATCACTTTACTGCACTGTTTTTTTTTTTTTATTGATTATTTCACACTCGCGCGTTGAGGTGTTGGACGGTCCGCGGAATTAGTAATTTAATTTTTTGTTTTTTTATTTTATTTTTTATCTCGGATCTTGTCGTAAATTTCCTCTAATTCCTTTTCTTTCTCAGGTTCGATTGCTGAAATTCCCTCGACGTTGAGCTGTGTACTCCCTTTTATAATTTTCCTCGAGCACATTAATCCTGTTAACGATGTAATTCTTCGTTCGCTCCTTTAGTCCACGTTTGCCGAAATTGTCAAAACCTTTTAAAATTTGACTGAGCAAATTTTGTTGGAGTTTCAGTGCAGATGACATGACGAATGAGAAAACGAAATACTCGTAAGATAAAAAAAATTTATGAACTGTGTATTTCAACTTACGTATTTATTCTACAGTTCATTTACTGCTGCAACGGACTACTTCCAACTGTTCCCGTAGCGTTGTATAACCGTACTGGAGCGGAGCGGATCTGTCGGAGTACCGGACGTCGAAATAACGTTGTGTTATCTTTTTTCCAGCGGTGGAAGAGGAATTTGCAATTTTGCACTTTCAATTTAATTTCACCGTTTGGCACTTATTAAAAACTCACTTGAATTGTCTAATGTACAACGTTGATACGTTAAAATGTAAAAATTTGTTCAAATGCTTGTTTAAGTGTTAATTTGTTAATTCAATTTCACAAACACACAGGGATTGTCTACTTAATCCCAAAAAAGGCTTCGAAGGACCATGAATTGTAACGTTTAAATTAACTAGAGACAAATTAATTTTACCACATCAAATAAAATTCGGATTACGTTATAAAACTTAAAAAATGTATTTTTCACGATCTCAACTGGTTGGTGATCAAAATAAGAATGAGTGTAATTATAATACTATTTGACACATAGTTTTTAGTACATATAGTTATTAATGCATTTTGTAAGGAATTCCGTATGATATACATATGATAAGGTAGTGTTTTGGTTTATAATTAAAATATGCGTAATAAATTTAATGTGTATTTAAATTTAAGCATTTATTATTATTACATGAATAAAAGAAATTCATTAATTAACATTAAGCTTTATAGGGTCAATATTTAATGTGGGTATATCGCTTATGCCTGTTAATGTGGCAATGGTGTCTGTGTTTACTCATTCGTCAGGTTTCAGTGTATTTAATTTAATCAAGCTTAAAGCAGCGCCTGTGTCTAGGATCATTAGGGCGTTTGGTGGCTTAAACTTCTTCAAAAATATTCTGATCTGACTTTTGAAATTCATAGTTCAATTAACAGAGCTGAAGTTGGCGATGGCTTTATGGTGTTTTCCAGTGTTAATGGTGGTATTGGAGTTTGAACCTTATATTGGATATTGCTAAGGTTTTGTGATCGCCGTGGCCATGTGGGTACGAGCGTCGACCCATGCGCATTAAACTTTCACAGTCTAGGTTCAAATCCAAGCAACGACAAGCAATTTAAAAAAAAAAATTTTCAGGGCTCCACCTTTCTGACTAGACTTAAAGAGTACAACTGTCTAGAAAAAGCTTCTCAATCTCGCCGTTCGGAGTCGGCATTAAACTGTAGGTGCCCTCCACTCGTGAGAGAACAATAGCACGCACAACACGAGTGGTTGCTGAGAAGCTAGCCCCAGGTCCACCTCGGACTGTAGCGCCGCCATTATTATTATTATTATTATTAAGGTTTTGAATTTGACTTGGACTTCGATTTTTTGCATGAGTTTGGTTTAATCTTGAGTTTTGATGTAGGACCGTCACTTTGTACTTCATTAAGTATGCTGGGTATTGATTCTTGATATATTTTGTTTTGATCTAGTGATTTTGATTTTTTCTGAGCTTCATTGTCCCGATTTAGTGTATTGGAGTGATTGAGCGATATGTCATTTCGATTTGGATATTGATAATTGATTTCGCGATTTTGTGTATGAGGTTTTACCTCTTGTGCTTGATTTAAATTTGGAGATTTGGTATCTTGATACATTGGATTTTGATTTTGAATGGATTCGATACTGATATTGATTTGGAGTTAGATTTGAGGACTAGGCATCCTGATTCAGTAGATCACGAATTGGAAATGGATTTGGATTTGGGTTAACAAATTTATCTTTTGAGATTCTGAGATTTGGTGACTGCTCGTTTACGCACCTTGGTTGACATTCTTCACCTGACTCCGCGTTCTGTACGTGCCAGGTCGCGAGGAGTTTCCCTGGTTCCAACTGGAGTTGCTACCAGAATTTCTATTGTTATTGAAAGCTCTTTTTCGACACTCGTCGAGAGTGTGACCTTGCTTTTACAGAATCTACAGAAAGTCGTATTTTGTATAGTGTTTACGTAGTTACGGTTTGGAGATTGTAGGCCATTAGTGTGAAATGCTCTGAGATTCGTGAAATTTGTGAACCTTAAGGCATCTTGGTTGTAGCTTTTGATACGTTGATTGGTATTTGCGTTTTGATGCCTGCGACACTCGCTAGTGTTACGGCAGTACTTATTTTGCTGCCTAGTGGAGGTGAGGAGCTTTTCCCCTTCCATCGCTATGTCGACTGCTGCGTCTAAATCAGTGCACCTAGCGCTTTTTACTAATTGATTAGTTTGGGGTATGAGACCATTGCAGAAGCTATTCAATATCTGTTTATACTGCTGTTTAGAGATCTAATTGCCTTATTGGCGGTTTCGTCTGTGCTACTTGAGTTTGCATTATTTAGTTCGTCGAACAGCGAGTATGCTCTTCCTGTGTAGGAAGCTACTGATTAAGCGTAACCTTGCCTAAACTGAAAAACTTCCGTCTGAATTACTTGCTGGCTTCGCGTTTTCTTGAAACTTTTGATGAGCGCGTCTTTCAACTCTTCATCGTAATCGTTATATTTTACTATAACGTTATACACCCTACCTGTGAGTTTAGACTTTACTCTGTCTACAAACTCCGCTTTGTCTGCTGGAGAAACAGTCTCCTTTGACTGGAGGTCGACTAGCTGCACGAATCCATCTATCGCTCTGGCGGATCCATCAAACGCAGGTATAAGTTTGTTACCTTCCGGCGAATTAAATGTAATTTTGGGTTGACTGTGGTATTCCTGTTGACTCTGTGTGTAATTTCGACCAAGGCGACGAGGAATAGGCGCTCGGACAACCCGGCGGAGCGGATGATCCACTCCGAAAGGGGCTCAGTGGTGCTGGAAGTAGGTGGTATCTTCGCCACCTCGAAAAGGGTTTCACACCTGAGGAAGCGAGGAAAAAGGCAAAAGAGCACAGGGCTAAGCCCAGCTCGGAGCCTTCCACCTCAGGTAAAAGGAGCAGTAGCTCCATTTCACTTCCTGTGCCTAATGCACACAAAAGGCAAAGGGTATCAAGTTGCTGTCTCAAAGAGCAAAAGCTATGCAACTGTTGCAAAAGCAGCGGGAGCTGGCAGAAAGCTCACAGGAATGGCGATAGCCGAGAGTGTAGCAGGGAGAACCTTGCAATTATCCAAGGGAGATGCTGAAAACCGGAAAGGCCTAGAAGATGCCCTTGTATCTGAAATGGCCCTGGGATGGGAGCACAAGCTCAAATTTCAGGGCATTAATTTCAGGCATGGGATGCTACTAGTTGACTGCGAAACGTCGCAGAGGGTGGAATGGCTGAAACTGGTAGCACCCAAACTTGGTAATTGGAAGGGAGTGGGCTTGACCACAAAAAGTGGGAAGGAGATACCACGTATCCATTCCATTACCATTTATTTCCCCAAAAGCGCTGGACAGGAGCACAAAACAACACTAGCTCTCCTCGAAGCGCAAAACGAGGGAATAAATGTAAAACTGTGGAAGGCAGGTACTGGGTTACGGAGTAGACGAGCAGTCCTTTGACGTTGTAAGACGTCAGAACAATTCCCTGGGTTACAGGTTCGGCAGAGTTGCAGTGTCTGGACTCAAAATGTCGGAGGAGGAGATGAGTCAGTGGACCACTCCAAACCCAACTTCGGAGAGGACAGAACCTGCAGAGGAGAAATCAGATCCTCAGCAGGTTGTAACACTCGCTCCCTCTGCTGAGCAAGTAACTGAGGGAGGAGGTGAATACATGTCCCTGTCGGAAGACTCGTTCTCTGATGGGGAACATGAAACGACGGTAGTTTTGATAGATTAGAGTATACTCCTCCAGGAGGAGAGCGGGGCATTAGCCCCCAACGAGCAATAAGCTCGATGCTCTCCTCCCACAAACTTAAGGCGGCCCAGGTGAACATCCATCATGCTATAGCGGCATCTGCCAAATCGCCCGCAATGGCAATTTCAGTGTGAGGATACAGGGATAAAATTCTTGTTATGGAATCGGATAGCATATCAAACTGATTAAAAGTTGAATTGCTATCCAGGTTTGGACTTCTATAAATGAAACAGTAGTGGATCAAATGCTTACGGACATGGATTTTTAACCACAGAAAATTAAATTCCGGATTGGAACAGAGGCCGTATTGTGGTTGAAGTTGGTAAGCTACATCACTACGTATATATAGGCCGAGACCGCGGTGAGAGAAGAAAAGAGGCACTAAGTTATATCCAGGCAGGTTCAAATCCGATAAATCGGTATTCTCACCTACCTGTTCAAATCCGATAAATCGGTATTCTCACCTACCTGTGTTTCACTCAGTGCCAAGACAGCTGGTTTATATCGAGACAGGTGGACGTACACAGCGAAGACATTCGGTCTTAGGCCACGAACGTTGCTCACGTCAACCCTAAAATTTCCCATTACAACAACAAAAAAGACAGACACCAAAAGAGCCAACTCCGACGTTGCATCAGATGGTAAAGCAGAATTGAGAAGTGCAAATTTAAGTAGCTTCCCAACATCAAATCGATGTAGGTGTTATGCCCATACACCGATTAGAGTTGGTCCACCAACACTTTGCACCTCCGATTCCGCTACGTCAGAAGCTACGCACTCTCAGTCTTTCCACTCACCCGCCAGATAAAATCAAACGGGGATTGCGACCGAGAATGTGTAGCCGTGGCTTGTGGAGGAAAGGGGCAAGAGGGAGCGGACCAGGCGCACTCGATCCGGATCACTTTACTGCACTGTTTTTTTTTTTTTATTGATTATTTCACACTCGCGCGTTGAGGTGTTGGACGGTCCGCGGAATTAGTAATTTAATTTTTTGTTTTTTTATTTTATTTTTTATCTCGGATCTTGTCGTAAATTTCCTCTAATTCCTTTTCTTTCTCAGGTTCGATTGCTGAAATTCCCTCGACGTTGAGCTGTGTACTCCCTTTTATAATTTTCCTCGAGCACATTAATCCTGTTAACGATGTAATTCTTCGTTCGCTCCTTTAGTCCACGTTTGCCGAAATTGTCAAAACCTTTTAAAATTTGACTGAGCAAATTTTGTTGGAGTTTCAGTGCAGATGACATGACGAATGAGAAAACGAAATACTCGTAAGATAAAAAAAATTTATGAACTGTGTATTTCAACTTACGTATTTATTCTACAGTTCATTTACTGCTGCAACGGACTACTTCCAACTGTTCCCGTAGCGTTGTATAACCGTACTGGAGCGGAGCGGATCTGTCGGAGTACCGGACGTCGAAATAACGTTGTGTTATCTTTTTTCCAGCGGTGGAAGAGGAATTTGCAATTTTGCACTTTCAATTTAATTTCACCGTTTGGCACTTATTAAAAACTCACTTGAATTGTCTAATGTACAACGTTGATACGTTAAAATGTAAAAATTTGTTCAAATGCTTGTTTAAGTGTTAATTTGTTAATTCAATTTCACAAACACACAGGGATTGTCTACTTAATCCCAAAAAAGGCTTCGAAGGACCATGAATTGTAACGTTTAAATTAACTAGAGACAAATTAATTTTACCACATCAAATAAAATTCGGATTACGTTATAAAACTTAAAAAATGTATTTTTCACGATCTCAACTGGTTGGTGATCAAAATAAGAATGAGTGTAATTATAATACTATTTGACACATAGTTTTTAGTACATATAGTTATTAATGCATTTTGTAAGGAATTCCGTATGATATACATATGATAAGGTAGTGTTTTGGTTTATAATTAAAATATGCGTAATAAATTTAATGTGTATTTAAATTTAAGCATTTATTATTATTACATGAATAAAAGAAATTCATTAATTAACATTAAGCTTTATAGGGTCAATATTTAATGTGGGTATATCGCTTATGCCTGTTAATGTGGCAATGGTGTCTGTGTTTACTCATTCGTCAGGTTTCAGTGTATTTAATTTAATCAAGCTTAAAGCAGCGCCTGTGTCTAGGATCATTAGGGCGTTTGGTGGCTTAAACTTCTTCAAAAATATTCTGATCTGACTTTTGAAATTCATAGTTCAATTAACAGAGCTGAAGTTGGCGATGGCTTTATGGTGTTTTCCAGTGTTAATGGTGGTATTGGAGTTTGAACCTTATATTGGATATTGCTAAGGTTTTGTGATCGCCGTGGCCATGTGGGTACGAGCGTCGACCCATGCGCATTAAACTTTCACAGTCTAGGTTCAAATCCAAGCAACGACAAGCAATTTAAAAAAAAAAATTTTCAGGGCTCCACCTTTCTGACTAGACTTAAAGAGTACAACTGTCTAGAAAAAGCTTCTCAATCTCGCCGTTCGGAGTCGGCATTAAACTGTAGGTGCCCTCCACTCGTGAGAGAACAATAGCACGCACAACACGAGTGGTTGCTGAGAAGCTAGCCCCAGGTCCACCTCGGACTGTAGCGCCGCCATTATTATTATTATTATTATTAAGGTTTTGAATTTGACTTGGACTTCGATTTTTTGCATGAGTTTGGTTTAATCTTGAGTTTTGATGTAGGACCGTCACTTTGTACTTCATTAAGTATGCTGGGTATTGGTTCTTGATATATTTTGTTTTGATCTAGTGATTTTGATTTTTTCTGAGCTTCATTGTCCCGATTTAGTGTATTGGAGTGATTGAGCGATATGTCATTTCGATTTGGATATTGATAATTGATTTCGCGATTTTGTGTATGAGGTTTTACCTCTTGTGCTTGATTTAAATTTGGAGATTTGGTATCTTGATACATTGGATTTTGATTTTTGAATGGATTCGATACTGATATTGATTTGGAGTTAGATTTGAGGACTAGGCATCCTGATTCAGTAGATCACGAATTGGAAATGGATTTGGATTTGGGTTAACAAATTTATCTTTTGAGATTCTGAGATTTGGTGACTGCTCGTTTACGCACCTTGGTTGACATTCTTCACCTGACTCCGCGTTCTGTACGTGCCAGGTCGCGAGGAGTTTCCCTGGTTCCAACTGGAGTTGCTACCAGAATTTCTATTGTTATTGAAAGCTCTTTTTCGACACTCGTCGAGAGTGTGACCTTGCTTTTACAGAATCTACAGAAAGTCGTATTTTGTATAGTGTTTACGTAGTTACGGTTTGGAGATTGTAGGCCATTAGTGTGAAATGCTCTGAGATTCGTGAAATTTGTGAACCTTAAGGCATCTTGGTTGTAGCTTTTGATACGTTGATTGGTATTTGCGTTTTGATGCCTGCGACACTCGCTAGTGTTACGGCAGTACTTATTTTGCTGCCTAGTGGAGGTGAGGAGCTTTTCCCCTTCCATCGCTATGTCGACTGCTGCGTCTAAATCAGTGCACCTAGCGCTTTTTACTAATTGATTAGTTTGGGGTATGAGACCATTGCAGAAGCTATTCAATATCTGTTTATACTGCTGTTTAGAGATCTAATTGCCTTATTGGCGGTTTCGTCTGTGCTACTTGAGTTTGCATTATTTAGTTCGTCGAACAGCGAGTATGCTCTTCCTGTGTAGGAAGCTACTGATTAAGCGTAACCTTGCCTAAACTGAAAAACTTCCGTCTGAATTACTTGCTGGCTTCGCGTTTTCTTGAAACTTTTGATGAGCGCGTCTTTCAACTCTTCATCGTAATCGTTATATTTTACTATAACGTTATACACCCTACCTGTGAGTTTAGACTTTACTCTGTCTACAAACTCCGCTTTGTCTGCTGGAGAAACAGTCTCCTTTGACTGGAGGTCGACTAGCTGCACGAATCCATCTATCGCTCTGGCGGATCCATCAAACGCAGGTATAAGTTTGTTACCTTCCGGCGAATTAAATGTAATTTTGGGTTGACTGTGGTATTCCTGTTGACTCTGTGTGTAATTTCGACCAAGGCGACGAGGAATAGGCGCTCGGACAACCCGGCGGAGCGGATGATCCACTCCGAAAGGGGCTCAGTGGTGCTGGAAGTAGGTGGTATCTTCGCCACCTCGAAAAGGGTTTCACACCTGAGGAAGCGAGGAAAAAGGCAAAAGAGCACAGGGCTAAGCCCAGCTCGGAGCCTTCCACCTCAGGTAAAAGGAGCAGTAGCTCCATTTCACTTCCTGTGCCTAATGCACACAAAAGGCAAAGGGTATCAAGTTGCTGTCTCAAAGAGCAAAAGCTATGCAACTGTTTCAAAAGCAGCGGGAGCTGGCAGAAAGCTCACAGGAATGGCGATAGCCGAGAGTGTAGCAGGGAGAACCTTGCAATTATCCAAGGGAGATGCTGAAAACCGGAAAGGCCTAGAAGATGCCCTTGTATCTGAAATGGCCCTGGGATGGGAGCACAAGCTCAAATTTCAGGGCATTCATTTCAGGCATGGGATGCTACTAGTTGACTGCGAAACGTCGCAGAGGGTGGAATGGCTGAAACTGGTAGCACCCAAACTTGGTAATTGGAAGGGAGTGGGCCTGACCACAAAAGGTGGGAAGGAGATACCACGTATCCATTCCATTACCATTTATTTCCCCAAAAGCGCTGGACAGGAGCACAAAACAACACTAAACTGTGGAAGGCAGGTACTGGGTTACGGAGTAGACGAACAGTCCTTTGACGTTATAAGACGTCAGAACAATTCCCTGGGTTACAGGTTCGGCAGAGTTCCAGTGTCTGGACTCAAAATGTCGGAGGAGGAGATGAGTCAGTGGACCACTCCAAACCCAACTTCGGAGAGGACAGAACCTGCAGAGGAGAAATCAGATCCTCAGCAGGTTGTAACACTCGCTCCCTCTGCTGAGCAAGTAACTGAGGGAGGAGGTGAATACATGTCCCTGTCGGAAGACTCGTTCTCTGATGGGGAACATGAAACGACGGTAGTTTTGATAGATTAGAGTATACTCCTCCAGGAGGAGAGCGGGGCATTAGCCCCCAACGAGCAATAAGCTCGATGCTCTCCTCCCACAAACTTAAGGGGGCCCAGGTGAACATCCATCATGCTATAGCGGCATCTGCTGTAATAGCAAGGATATTCACAATGGAAGATCTGGGCTGCGTACTTATCCAGGAGCCTTACATCCTGAGAGGTACAGTCAAGGGACTATATTGGGACACCCAACTCAAGAACTTACATTCTTATTAATAAAAATATTAATTATGTTCTTCTTGCAGAATACGCTATAAGAGACCTGGTGCCCAGTAGGGTAACACTGGCCATGGCAGGAGGTGGACAGCGAACCATCGTCCTGGCATCGGGGTACTGTGCTGGGGATGGGCCGGCAGTACCAGCAGCAGTACAAAAACTGGTCGAGTACTGCAACAGGCAGCAAATGCCGCTCCTAATACCACAATACCATCTGGGGGAGCACCAAACAAATGACAGAGGTGATTACTTATTACAATTTACTTTAAGTTCTTCACTCTCCATCTTTAATGTTGGGAATGTTCCCACGTTTGTCACGAGAGTCAGACAGGAGGTATTAGACATTACCATAGGTAGCCATAGGCTTAGCGGACTTGTTAGGGACTGGAAAGTGTCCAGCGAACCATTTATGTCGGACCATAGAATTATACGGTTCGATCTGGACGATACGGGCATAGCAAGTAAGACTGTAAGAAATCCGAAGAAAACTGACTGGGATCTCTTTGAATCTTTGCTAGGAAGTAATCTGAAGCACCTTGACATCAGAAGAGCTCCATCTCACTTTCTAGAGCTAGAACATGTTGTAGAGAGCACAACAAAAGCTATCACAACAGCATTCGAAGCAAGCTGCCCAATAAGCGGGGATTTCAAGGGGAAGGGAGTGCCATGGTGGAGCAATAAGCTATCCAAAGTACGCAAGCTGTACAATGCAGCCAAGCGTACAGGAGACTGGCAAAGCTGCAAACAGGCACTCACCACCTACAACAAAGAAATAAGAAGCTCAAAAAGAGAAACCTTTAGGAAATTCTGCGAGACAATCACCCGTACCCCTGCTGCGGCCAGGCTCCACAAACCGCTAGCAAAAACGGAGGAGATACAGATGTCACTAAGAAAACCTGACGGCAGATACACCGAAAGTGAAGAACAGAGGGCAAGACTTCTATTGGAAACCCTCTTTTCAGATCCACAGAGACTTCTCTCTATCAACTGACAGAAACTATAGAAAGCGCCCTTGAGGCGAAAGAAATAGTTATATGTGCTTTCTTGGATATTGAAGGAGCATTTGACAACACATCCCATGATCCAATTGTTCGGGCTCTGGATAAAAAGGAAGTAAACCACACAGTATCGAAATGGATGTATGAACTCCTGAGCACAAGATCAGCGGATACTCACACACCAGGAGGCATAATAAAAGTCGACACATACTAACTAACCATGGCATCAGATGTCAGGCATATGCCGATGTCATAGTAATCATAGCCAGAGGAAAAATGGAGGAGACCCTATGCGATATTATCAAATGGGGGCTAACTTTAACAAGGGAATGGTGCCTGTCGGCTGGGCTAAACCTAAATCCGGAAAAAACCACCATAGTACATTTCACAAGAAAACGGAAACTGGAACGACTAAAACCAATAAGTCTGTCGGGTACAACACTGACTCCGGTAAAAGAAGTAAAGTATCTGGGAGTAATCTTGGACAACAAGCTCATCTGAAAAATACATACTGATGATTTGTCGATGCTTGGCGGGCAAATCCTGGGGATGCAGTCCAAGTATTCTAAGATGGATGTACATCTCTATTGTTCGACCTACAATAACCTATGGTGCAATAGCATGGACCAAGAGAACCAATCTGATCAGCGCGAGGGAGACACTCAGCAAAGTTCAAAGGTTGGCATGCCTCTGTATTACAGGAGCCATGAGAACTTGCCCAACTGCGGCCACGGAGGTGCTACTGGAGCTGACTCCTTTGCATCTAGTTGTAGCAGAGTGTGCAAACAAAACAATCATAAGAATGACAAAAGAAGGGATAGGTAAAGACAGGTGCATTACATCGAGGCTTGGTCACTCCGAAGGATGACGTGATTAGGAAATTTAATTTCCAAAAGAAATTTACCAGCAAGCTCAGCACTAAGAGGGACTGGAGCAATGAATCCATGGTCCACAAACTGAGTAGGAACGGTAAAATGGTATACAGACGGATCAAGAACTGATGAAGGAACTGGAGCAGGAGTTTTTGGACCCAGGACAAAATACTTCGAATCCATGGGCAAATGTTCCAGCATCTTTCAAGCGGAAATTTATGCAATAGACAGATGCGTTCAGATCAATCTTGAAAGGAATTATACCAACTGCGACATAGCAATAATGTCGGACAGTCGAGCCGCTATTATGGCACTGGACTCCTACACCATCAAATCCAAACTTGTATGGGAATGCTTGCAAAAGCTCAAAGAATTAGGTAGGAGAAACCGAGTAAAACTCTGGAGCATCAGAACCCTTCATAGGCCCTGAACCATTCTGCGCTTTAGGAGACCATCTCCTCAGAAAATAATTCAGGGAACTGGAAAGAAGGAATCGGAAAGAAACCTGGAATAACGCTCGTGGAATGAAGCAGGCCAAGAAACTCCTAGGGCAATATAACCGGAAGAGATTCGAGACATACATCAAAATGAGCAAGAATAACCTCCGTATCCTAACAGGCTTCCTAACGGGGCACTGTAGACTCATTGAGCATCTAAGGAAACTAGGGGTATCAGAAGAAGGTCTCTGCAGATTTTGTGGAGAATTTAATGAAATTCCAGAACATATACTGGGATTTTGTTAGGCACTAGCCCACAAAAGAAAAATAAGTCAATGCAATCACTGGAACCATCTCTCATTGTCAGATTCCTGAGGGAAACTGGCTTAAAGAGAATACTCTAGAACAAATTTCTTCACCTATGCGCAATAGGAGTCCATTACCCTCAATACAACTCTGTAAAGAACTGTATTTGAGGGGAACTCGTAATTGTGCTAAGTTATTGAAAGGGGGCACAATAAATCTCAAAGGTCGCGGTGCAATATACCCTCAACAATAATAATAGTAATAAGGTTCGATTTTTCTTACACTGTTAAAAAAAAAAACTACGGCGGGTTACACGAAAGTTGTTTCATACTGCTGATGCTCTTCGAGATGTTGTTGATGCTCTTGATGTTGTGATTGATGCTCTTGTTATTGAAGGTCTTGTTGTTGACGTTTCTGTTGTTGCTCCGGCGAGGCAGTTTCTTTCTTCTTTCTAGGGCTGTCACTGGGAATGAATTATCTCTGCGGAGTTTTGTATTAATTTTTTTCACTTGTTTCACTATTCTTCATTTGTATTTTTTACTGATGTTTTTTTTCACTGAACTATTCTTTTCTTATTTTTTTGTTACTATTTTTCCGTTTTTTGGAGAGCGATGAATAGAATTTTTTCGGAAGTTAAGGCAGTTGCTTTACCTTAATATCCCACCGCTGCTACCAATGTTAAGCTCAAGGAATGAGAATGAAACACACTGGTCTCCGATCGTACTTCCTGCTCTGAGTCATCCCATTTCTATTCTATATAAGAAGTTCGCATTACTGGTTTTACCAGTTAGTTCAGTTTTTAAATGTTATACCCGTTTCGACCGGTAATAACATAATATTCGAATTAATGGAAATTGAAGAATAGAATTAAATGAATTGTTTTCTTATTACTCATTTGAATTCAGGTGATCATATTAAACGAGTAATTAGCATGAAAACTAAGATCATGTTTTCACCGAACTCGGTCAGTTTTAACTATAACACGAAATATTGTAATTCTATTTTTAAAATTGAGTGTATCCAACAATTTAAATATTTTGGTATTGTTATAGATCATAAACTTAGTTGGAAGGATCACATTAACTATCTGAAACAATATATGTGTACAAGATTATTGTACATCGATTCGATTTTCAAATTTTTGTAAACGCGGTTTTGTTACTATTTGGCATCACCAAAAAGCAATTAGCGATTCGTTCTGTTTAGGTCTACTTTGTCTGTGGGCTCCGACTTTAATGCTGTAAGAACTTTGGGAGAGTTGGAGACCCAATTTTCAATGTGGAACCCTCCCTGCTGATGTATGCAACGTATTTCTTTTGTAAGCTTGATCGCCTCACTTTCCGTTGGGGCGCTGTACATTAAGTCGTCTACATCTTCTCTGCAGCTCGCTGGGGTCCAGAGTTTCGGACGGTAGAGACAAATGATCAACGGTGTGTACGTCCGAAAGTGCGTACTTTACTGCATTCGCTCCGAGACTGGGAATTTCCAAATTGAAAACTTCGGAATTCTTTTCGTAGCATTAGTTGTTCCCCGTCCATTTCAGGCACAGTGGTTCTGCTGTTCACTTTACCTTCAATTGGTCTGCGAGTGTCTGATCCATCAAGGTGAAAGATGAGCCGTCATTTAGCAGGGCATAAGTGTTCAGCAGAACGCCTTGACCGTACAGGAAAACCGGTACAACGCGGAACAGGACAGACTCGTCTGCACGGCCCGGATTGCTTAGCCCCGTTGCAGAAATGGTTCTGGATCGGGACAGTGGCACCTTGTGGAGCACAAGGTGTAATTGTATAGCATTTTGTAGAAGTCGGTGATGCCCACGTTTGCAATTATTCGTAAACTCCCACTCGAAGTGCACTGCTTGTCACCATGTTGCTTTAAACACCGTTGGCAAAGTTAAGCCTCTTAACTTCCTTCCACCTATCCAACTTGTCAACTCTCGGTGCTGGAGCAGAATGGACGACTTCAATGAAGGAATTGATGACGAGCTCTAGATTTCCTAATAAACTCAATCACACGTGAAACGCAGCCAAGTTCGATAAGGAGTTTTCCCTCTGCGGAATAGGCGTAACCTTTGAGAGCTCTTTGAAGGCGAACAATATTGTCCTCATCCGTGTAGCCATACAGTTCTGTGTTAAATCGAAGTTTAGTTCCGTTTTTAGCTGATAAACGCGGTATCAATTGGATTTACCAACAGAATAATGTCTGATGTGTCTGAATGTGGGCGCCGTGGCGTAGTGGGTAGGTGCGTCGACTCCTACGCTCGAGGTAGTCAGTTCGAATCTCGAAAAAAACATCAAACATTTTTTCACGGCTCCACCTCTTTCGAGTCACTGACAATGCTCAAAGAGTATAACTGTCTAGAAAAAAAGCTTCTCAATCTCGCCGTTCGGAGTCGGCATTAAGCTGTAGGTCCCCTCCGCTCGTGAGAGAACAATAGCACGCACAACACGAGTGGTTGCTGAGAAGCTAGGCCCAGGTCCACCTCGGACTGTAACGCCGAAATTATTATTATGATTATTATTATTATTATTATAATGTCTGAATACACAGCAGTAGGTAAACAACCAACTGGGCGAGAGATATTCTACCCAATTAAACACCGAGTTGGGTGTAAGTAAATATTTTAAAATGTCCATTATTAAATAATAGTCTGGGCGCCGTGGCGTAGTGGGTAGGTGCGTCGACTCCTACGCTCGAGGTCATCAGTTCGAATCTCGAAAAAAAACATCAAACATTTTTTTTCACGGCTCCACCTCTTTCTAGTCACTGACAATGCTCAAAGAGTATAACTCTATAGAAAAAAGCTTCTTAATCTCCCCGTTCGGAGTCGGCATTAAAACTGTAGGTCCCCTCCACTCGTGAGAGAATAATAGCATGCACAACACGAGTGGGTGCTGAGAAGCTTGGCCCAGGTCCACCTCGGACTGTAGCGCCGCCATTATTATTATTATTATTAAATAATAAAGATTAATCACATAAATACATATTTATATTTTTACTTAATATCTCCTGGTTTATAAAATGAATCAAATGATGTGCTCGTACTTAGTATGTACGTCTAAACCACCGCGTGTGCATTTGCTTTTATTTTTTTTTTTGGTCTGAACTGGGATTTAAACCTAGACTGCGAAAGTGCATGTGGGTGGACGTACAAGCCCACATAACAAACTAGTTGAGCCTAAATTCTGTCAATTTAATGAACTGGACGCCATGCTCTGTCGACTTAAATCTCATTGCAAGCCTTTGAGGAATCCTGGTAAGGAGAATTAACTTAATTCACTCAAATTCGTCGGTAGCACAGCTTAAGCCAGCTCTCAGGGAAGAATGGCAGAAAGCTGGAGCACAAATTTTTTTTAAATTTCATCCATGAAGAAAAGTGTATTTGGTTTGTTCCTTGTCAAAGGTGGGCAAATTAATTAGTAGTTTCCGTTTTTTTCATTGAAACGTATTTGGAAATTAAGTGATGAGTTATAAATATAACACTATTGTATTTTGAATTATTTTTCCATTATTTACAATTAAAATGTATGTTAAACATTCTTGAAAAATTATATTTTTTTAAAAAATTGCCAAAAGCAGAAGTATTATTCAACATACATTTTTTATTGATAAAGATGGGAATATATTTGCGATTTTAGAAATGGGTTATATAAATACACTTCGCTTACCGTCGTCCAGTTCAAACGTGTTTCAAACCAATCCGCAACAATTATTTCTGTTTTTGCTAAACCTTGAACTTACTTGCTGACCTAATTGTTACAATGAACCTTCCTGAAAACATTCTGGCCAAACGAATTGATTCTTTTTCGAACTCTCAACCTAAAGAAAAGAAACTCTTATCCAGCACATTGACGACCTCCGCAGTGACCTTGAATATCACTTTCAGAGCATATCCAAAACATCTCAACTCTCTATCTTTCTACTCGGCTTGACATTAGACGTCTCGTGGATGACATCAAATCAATATCTTGTAAAATCGGCGACCTATACGACCGAATTCATTCTAATGCCTCTACTGAAATCCTTTAAGCAGACCTTCACGAATCTTCACCTCCTCTGACCAATTCCCCTGCTACAGAATTACCTACTATAAACCGTTTCGGTACAACGTGGACGATATCTGAATGAAAGCATACTAAAGAGACTAAGCTCCAAAGCAGTCAGCAATGTGACGTTTTATATAAAAGTAACTCCCTATGCCAATGTTATATAACCAATTGCCGAAAAAAGTCTGCTAAACATTGTGGCTTTCAAATCAACATCCCAGAAAAATATCAATTGTTTTTTTTCCTCAAACTTCCAATTTGGTAAGATGTCAAACACCAAATGGATGGACCACAAAACTGATCTAAGAACTCATCAGCACCAACAACATCAACGTAGTAAAAATAAATGGTCTTATAAAAAGGATTCCCCGATTTCTCCCATCAAACTACCAAGTCACTTTTCTCTATTGTAATGGAAACTCCCACGGCTTCTAAAAAACAGTTAAGTCAAAATCCCAAAGCCCGCTAAATCAAAAGAAGACCCAGGTATATCGAAGTCCAGTTAAAGCGGGTTTCTTTTAATCTATCCACAACCACTGCTCTTAAAACTCAACGTACTAGCTTAGATTCGTTTCCCAAATTTAACTTAACATCTGGTGCCCAAACTTTCGCAGATCCAACATTCTCAAATCATCATCCACATCCAATCATAATCCTGACTCTGCACCATTCCTGCACATCCCACCTCTACAAAACTACCTTCCGAACCCCCTGATTTCCCTACTAAACCGTAATCGTTCTGCTAAACCCACTGTTCCTCCCCTTTGCGAAATTAACTTAACAACTCAGTGACACCGGTCTCTCAAGCCTTTTTGATCGCAATATTTACGGCAACGTTCGTCTCTATCTGGCATATTTACATGATAAGGGCGACTCCATTTGCTTTGACTCACTTTCTCACTTTTTTAAGAGGGTCTTCCACCGACCCCACGGTATTCCAAAAGATTTCCGCAAATTTTCTTGAGAGCCTAAATATACCACCCAATAACGTTGCAAATGACTTATCCACTTTTGCGTCACATATTGCCACGAAGCACATTGCCCATCCTTAAGGAACTCGTTGTAATTACAAAAACTATTTTTGTTCCTAACATTGAAATCACCAAATTAAACGTCTGTCTGTTATTATCAGAACGTTTGAGGTATACGCACTTCTTCCGTGATTCTTAGTTCTCAAAAGCTGCCTTATGATGCCCTTACTGAAACTAATCTCTCTCCTTCCTTTAACAGCAATTCGTTCTTTACTTCTAATTTCAATGTTCTCCGGAACGATGATATAGAAAAAAACCATAATTCTTCCAGCCGCGGCGTTCTCTTGGCTATCCACAACCAATACGATTTTAAATTTTAAAAACCTCTCACACTGCTAATTTCGAATTTATTCATGCTAAAATTTCAATTCTTAAACGTAATATTTATCTGTTTTGCTGCTACATTCGCCCTTCTCAACCAATTCGAAGCTGTCGACTTACTATTGCTACCATAGACTCTCTTATTAATGTCATAGATACCAACGATGATGTTATATTGTTAGGTGATTTTCACCTACAACAACTTCAATCATGATTGCGACCAATGATACCCCTGAATTAGTGTCACTCTTTATAGATTGTATCTCTAATTCCAGTCTATATCAAATACGTGGTATAACTAACTGCCTTGGTAGGCAACTTGATCTTATTTTCTAATCCATATATTGCGCTGTTATTAACTTTTCAAAAAAGTACTCAGGAAAGGATATTTCGTTTTTGGAAAACATGTGTTATTCAGTTATGAGAGTAAATTTTAAGTTTTAAAATCAAGACAACCACCAACAATTTAGAAAGCTAAAGTGACAAAAACATTACCCCCACACAGTTAAGTATGGAGGAGGGTCGGTTATGGTCTGGGGCTGCTTAAAATACTTGAAATATTTCAAGGAAAAACAGCCTACCGTCGCAAAATGTAATTTGATTCAAACATGGGTATTCCAAGAGGAGAACGACACTAATCACATGCCCAAAATTGTGAAAGAATAGGTATTGTACCGGACGCCGAAGATATTGAATCGTTTACCGAAATCCCCAGAACCTCCCCCTCCCCCTGGAACATTTGAGGTTGAAGGCCGTTATTAAGGCAAAAAGAAAATAGGCACAATTTTCAATTCAGAACTTATATTAACCATATTTAGTTATTTAATACAAGTAACTGCCATTTCCGCGTTCCGCAAATCAGAAATCACAGGGTGTAAACTTTCTTTCGACACCTAAAATGTGAAGTATTTTTTGTTTTTGTTCATAAAATATTTGTTTTTGGTTTTCTTGTTAACTTTTGTATGTCGTTCGATTAAGATATAATTAATATGAACGAATTTGTTAAGCTTGATGTAAGTAAAACTTTTGGTAAAAATTGTAATTGAATTTGAAACATCTAACACAGAGGTGTAAACGTTTGACGCTTAGGGTATAGAGATGATTGGGTCATATTAAAAAAAAAACATTAAAGTCAAACTTGCTCATTCGATGAGTACCGACAACTGCCGTGGTGAGTCAATCGATTATGGGGAAGGATTGCCGAGAAAAATTAATGAAAATTAACGGTACAGGACAGTACCGTGTACTTTAAAGTTCATAAAAACTAAATGAGAAGTAATAAAATTTCGTACTTTGATCTTAAGTAAAATTTCGTGCTTGAACGGCTCGTACTCGGTAATCTGCAGATTACATAGAAAATATTCAAATTAACATAGTCCGCACTTTAACGATAACACACAGTTCTGGCCATATTATTCGACGCACTATAGATCTTATGCGAAAATGCGACTGAATGAAGTCTGTACTTATTTACGCTCTGTTACCAATACTTTGACATTATGCATATAATAAATAATTTCCAGTCGGTTAGGACGTAGTAAGGACGAAGATTAAAGACCTTTTGTCTACAAGGCTTTTAGCGCCACATCAGGTGTTCTGCAGGTTAGCCACCTGGATCCGAATTAAATTGTATAAGCTCGCTTGTATTAAGTAGAAATAAATTAAAAAAATATATGATACGCACCGTATGTATGTTACTGTTAAAGTGCCGAAATTAACTGTTATTTACATAATTTTCGAAAAAAAGATCATGGTGAAAATAAACTCCTCTACGTACTTTATTATTTCTGATTTTTTATTATATCACTCAAGAATAACAATTATTTGAAGATTTCTATTTTTATTTTTTTTAATAATTCGATAATGAAAATCATCTAACGACTTAGATTTCTTAGAAACTTTACTTAAAGTCATTCGCGTGGTATGCATGGATATTATCTTCAGAGGCAATGGGCAAAGTATATGAACAGTTGTTCCTTGATTACATTAGAATTGGTCTTGCTATATAAAGTGGTTTGCAACATTAAAACGTAAAATTTTTTTGCTTTCATCGTTTATTGAAAAATTTAATATCAAAGATAATATGCCAATTTGTAAAAGTGAAAATTGTTTTTAAAATTGTTCCAGAAGAAAACAAACTGCGGTGCAACATTTGCGTCTGTATCTCAACGAAATTATCTGACCAATTTAGAACGCCAATTGAATCATGAGGAGGCTTTAAATAATTTAGAATTAGAGATTAACAAGGAAGTGTTTGAAAAAGAAGAACTATTGTAGCGGAACTGAGCGAAAAATAAATTCACATCCTAGCACAAAAATATAATTTTCGAATTTCATGATCAAAGAGAAAATGCTTCTCGACTTTACCGTTAACTTTCGTTAATTTTTCTCGGCAATCCTTCCCCGCTTTGCTTTTGACGCTCATAGTAGATGTCAGGGCAAAATAAAACACTCCGGATCAACGAACATTTTAGTTATCGGTTTTGGTTTGAAGTGCGAATTTGCCATGCAAATTTTTGCATAAAAATGTAATAAGTTAATTTTTTATACTGATTATTATAATTGTTGCACCAAATGGGGTTTTAGAAATTTAAACTAATTCATACATTTTATATTATTATGAATAAAATATTACTTTATTCCACAATTTAATTTAATTTAATTCATTTAAATAAATTCTGTTGACAACACAATATTTTATATGATATCAGGCATTGCCGTACATTGAAATTTATTTGTACTAACAGTAAAGAATAAAATTAAAACCTAGCAGCGTAAACTAAATTGCACGCTATCTGGATCATGAATATTTAACCCGATGAAGAGCAGGATCACGTGTTGTTATTGTAACACTATAATTTGTATTAGATTAACTATTATTAGATTAACTAGTTAAATTGCATATTGTCTGATTTTCGCAAGTTACCCGGACATACATATATACAATAATAAGTAAACATTACTTAACGTTATTGAAATGGAGATAATAGGTACGTTGGTATGTTGGAGTACGCCGATATGTAATGTACTTATGTATATACTGTATACATTCCCTTATGTTCCACTTCAATCTGTGAAGAAAACACTCTCGAGAGTAAGACGTTTCCCAATGCTACTTATTTCATCTAGTTAAGTTTTGACAACCTGCTTACACTATGTTTTTATATCTCTCAAATCATTAAGCGTAGCGATAAACCAATTCCCTTCCCTATACTCTTCTTCCAATAGTTGAATGTGTGTCTATTCTATTGCATATGTTTACTTTTAAATAACTTTATCTCAATAAGAGAATGCGAGAAATGTGTAAATAGCCAGGAAAGTACTCGAACAGACATTAGGTGTTTATTTTTTCGTATTATTAATTGCTCATATTATTATTAATGGATAAATGGAAAAGTTGAGGAATATTTACTGCACGCATTAATTTTTCAAAAATTTAATGTTTCATTATCAATATTTCATTCTCAGACACCATTACGTAAATATGCAGTTAGTAGTTTTGAATATATAATATTGTGTATAACTACAAGACGAAAACGGTGAAAACAATATAAGGTTATTTTTAAACTATATTTCCAACTTGATTTCGCATACTAAAAAAGATACGTTCATTTTATAAATAACTTAAGAATTGATCATCATTTACCTTTTTTTCCAATTCTCTGGCTTTGGATTTTAGATTTTCAATTAATTCATTATCGCATTTACTCCCATCACTTACATTTTGAATTTGTGCAAGGGTTTCCTAAAACGAGATTTAATAAATTAGATTGTAAATAAATATTTACGCATGTTAAGACCTGATAGACTTTTTCTATTCCTGTCCGTCTCAATTCTGCCTCACGCAATTGACTACCCAAAGAGTCCAACATATCTGTATGAACTATTTGACATAGATGGAGAGATTTTCCCTACATAACAATTTAAAAAGAAAACATATATATATATTTATACATGTTCATCCTTAAACAGTATAATCTTTACATAATTTGCTCGATTTGTTTCCTTTTTGTGACCTAAGGCTAATAGGCGATATATTTTTGATTGTATGAGAGTAAATTTTTTTCTTCTTAAGAAGAATAAATCATAAGAATAATTATTAATCATGACATGCATACACATGTATGCACAAGTTCACTTCGAACGAACTTAGACGCCTAAATGAGAAGAACGGTGCATTTTTGTAATAATTAGAATAAGAAGAAATGATTCCGCATTTGTTTCAGACTGATATTAAAACGGAGTGAGATGCATACATAGTAAGATTATCTCGCAAACTTTTACTTGTTTACAAATTATAGAAGATACATAAGTTGCATTTTTAATAATCTGCATATTTTATTATAATCTGACCTTCCAGTCGTGCCAGGTTGGCAGAAGGTATTTAATGCTGAATATCACACAAATTAAAAAAAAATCGCTAACACAAAAATTATTATTCCTATTCTTTAAAAAAATAAATCCTGAAGTAACTGATGTTATGATCTAATATACATTATTTAATGAAAACAAAAATAATTGTTTTTTTTTTCAATTTCCGAATATGCTCAAAATCATAATTTTTGTAAGCAATCGATTTTTTTTTGACAAGTGAACTTTCAGTGTAGAGAAAGAGAATCACTTTCTGAAACCATCTCCAAAGCACCTGGAGACAAACTCTAAGTGCGCATGATAAGATTTGATACTTAAACACAGATATGTTATAAAACCAAAAATAATGTAAATATTTTATTCACATAACCTATGAACCTTAATAACATGTTTTTTGTTTTGTTTTGAGAAGAAGCTAAATGAAATCTTTAAAAAAAGTGCAAAGAACAAAATAATAATGATTTTGAGGATTACCACGCTCTCGTATCATTACACTTTTTTATACAAACTATGAATGTTGCAGAAAATAACCTTGATAACAAGCTTCTCTCACTAGACTCTTACGTCGAAAGTCATTCCGAAGTATCATATTTTGCTACATTTCCGAAGCGTATTTGGACAACATTAACAAAAACAGTCAGTTTTTGTAAGATCTATATGGACGAATTTGTTTTCATTAAGCATGATTCGCCAAATGTTTGTCCATTCGTGTATCCGAGCTAAAGTTGTTTACTTTTGTTTTTCTTTTACCAGCCCGAAGATAATGGTTAGTCTAAGCCTGAGCAATTTCTACAGCCTTTGCCACTCTTTATCAAGACCACAAAGTCGTAAATCCTCAATCATTTGCTCATTGTACCAGAAATTCTGGCTATCTCTTCTTCTCGAACCTGTAGGCTAACATCCAAAGCCCTTTTTTGTTGAAACATAACTGTTCATTCGCCCTACGTGGCTAAACCAGTCAAGTCGATCTTTGTCTTCCGGGCTATAGCTACATTTTTATTCAGCTCATAGAGTTTGCTTTCTTCGCAGACAAGTCCAAATACGTAACAAACAATTTTCAGAGACACCGAAATTTCGTTTTACAAACCATTTTATCATCCATCTTTCGACTGGAAAACTTTCAGGATATTGTTTTGTAGAAAATGCATTTGGCATTTTGAGTCAGGAGGTTTGCCCCAATTTTGCAAATTTTTTAATAAGCAGTAGTAGCAGTGGTTCTGGATTTCGAAGCGTTAATACGCGAACCATGCAGGCACAAGCGTCTGCACCTAGCCTCTATTAACGAACTCCTACTCTCACCTCCCCGTGGTGAAATCCGGGAGCCGAGTACCCTCGACAGAAGATGGGGTAAACAACCCCCGTGGGACGTCTGGGCGGCTGCAAACGAGAGAGGGGGGAGTGTGAGTCTACCAAGGCTCATAACTCTTGTTAGGATGGCTGCGGAGGAGCTGGTCAACTGATTGGCCAACGGCGGCATCCACAACTCCAGTCAGCAGGAGCTACCTGGTTTCCATGGTAAGGTCGAGACCCTGGAATAGAGATGGCGCCGGATGAGCCCTTCTTTTAGGGCCAACGGATCCCTCAGGAACCCGGGGGCTAAACAAATGGACCTGTCCTCTCAGTTGGAGGTTGTGCGTGGGGTTAACTTCCTCACCACGTAAAAGAGCTCTGAGTTCAGAAAGCACAAAATGCCTCGGATATGGACGGACTTACTGTTGACGACCCCAGCAAACGGAATAAGGACAATGACTTTCGGTTCTGCACGTGGAATGTGAGGTCCCTGAACAGACCACGTGCAGCCGATGAACTCGCGGAGGCCCTAGACTGCTATAAGGCAGACGTTACCGCAATCCAGGAAGTGCGATGTAATGGGCCGGCAAAAAGAGGATGAAAAGCTGCGATATCTACTACGGCGATTGTTACAGAGAGCGAAGGCAGCGATTATTTGGATGTGGATTTGTTGTTCGAGGCAGACTTAGGCAAAAAGTCTTAGGCTTTAAGTACATAAGCGAGCGCCTCATAACAATCCGCATCAAGGCTAAATTCGGCAACATCAGCCTAATCTGCGCGCACGCCCCAACAGAGGACAAAGATGACGATAGCAAAGATGACTTCTATGATCTCCTAGAAAGAACGTACGATCAATGCCCCAGCTACGACACCAAGATCGTTCTAGGAGATTTTAACGCTAAGCTGGGTAAAGAGGACATCTTTGCTAGAGTTATCGGTAAACACAGCCTGCACGACACCACGTCCGAAAACGGACTCAGGCTGGAGGACTTTGTTACGGGGCGAAACCTCTCTGTAGCTAGTACGCGGGTCCCACACCTCAATATCCATAAAGGGACCTGGCGGTCCCCTGATCATTCAACCGTCAACCAGATTGATCACGTTGCGATCGACGTCAGACACTCCTCCAGTATTCTTGATGTCCGAACGTTCCGAGGCGCCAACATCGACTCGGACCATTTCCTTGTTGTAGCCAAGGTAAGGACGCGGATATCGAGAGAACAGCGGGGTCGAGGAAGACAACGACGGTTTGACGTCGAAAAGCTACAATCGCAACAGACTGCCAGGAACTTTGCCGATCGAGTCTCCCTGAAACTCTCCGAAAGTTCGACGTCGCCTGCACTAACAATAGACGAAGAATGGAAACGTTGTCAAATAGCCATCAGAGAAGCCGCTACTGATGTGCTGGGTTTTATAACGCCACCTAGGAAAAACCCCTGGTTTGACAACGAGTGCAGGCAGGCACATGCAGCAAAACAAGAAGCCTACCGGGCAACGCTGCATCGAACCACGAGAGCTGTTCGTGAGCTCTACGAACAGAAACGAAGGGAAGAGAACCGGCTGCTCAGGAAAAAAAAGAAAGAGCACGAGAAGTGCGCGATCGAGGAGATGGAGAGGTGTTATGGCAGGAATGATGTCCGAAAGTTTTACCAAGGGTAAAACTTTTATCGAATGGATATAAAGTTCGGACAGAAGCTTGCCGGGACGAAAATGGACAACTAATAGTAGATTCGCAGTCGATACTGAGAATTTGGAAAAATCATTTCTGTAGACTGTTGAGCGGCGATGAGGACACAAATACCGCTGTCAGGCAGAATGTTCCACTCAACACAACGGACGATGATAGAAGAGAATACCGTCCCCCCGACCTAGACGAAGTCAAGATAGCGATATCGAGACTGAAGTCTAATAAAGCTGCTGGTGCAGATAGTCTGCCCGCTGAAATGTTTAAAGCAGCTGGAGATGATCTGGTAGGGCGCATGCACCAGCTCATCTGTAAGATATGGTCGGAGGAAAGAATGCCTGATGAGTGGAATCTCAGTATCGTTTGCCCGATCCACAAGAAAGGAGACCCCCTTGACTGCGCCAACTATCGAGGGATAAGTCTCCTTAACATCGCCTACAAAATCTTCCCTGCCGTTTTGTGTGAACGCCTGAAACCATTCGTGAACAAACTGATAGGTCCGTATCAGTGTGGTTTCAGACCCGGGAAGTCCACCATCGATCAAATCTTCACACTGCGGCAGATCCTGGAGAAGACCCAAGAAATGCAGATCGACACACACCATCTATTTGTCGATTTCAAGGCCGCATATGACAGCGTGTATAGAGACGAGCTATACAGCGCCATGTCTAGTTTTGACATTCCTGCAAAACTCGTCAGACTGATGAGGATGACGATGGAGAACTCTCTCTGCTCCATCAAGGTTAGTAACGAACTCACCGAGACCTTCAATGTCAAAAAAGGTTTTAGACATGGCGACGCGCTGTCATGTGATTTCCTTAACATCGTTCTTGAGAAGATCGTGCAAAACTCCCTGGCCAACACAATAGGCACGATCTTCCAAAAGTAACGTAATTGGGCGAACACAGCGAGCCGTCAATGATGCGTTTGCTGGCATTGAAACGGAAGCGGCTAAAATGGGTCTGGCGGTAAACGAGGGCAAAACAAAGTATATTCTGTCATCGAGAAAGGACGCACAACATCGACGACTTGGCCAGAACGTCACCATAGGCAGCTATAACTTTGAGGTAGTAAAGGACTTCGTCTACCTTGGCTCCGCGGTTAACAGTACAAACAACATCAGTACCGAGATCATGCACCCATGCTTGGTGCATGCACCCTACCAAAAAATCTCTACCATGCTTGAAAAGTTCTGCTGAGGGCATAAGAAGTTGCTGGAAGTCCTCCTTAAATACATCTACTATTCCCTGCGCTTCGGTGACTAGATTTCCTTCACTATTTCGAAGACCCTGCTTGACTCTTCTAAAAAATGACCGGATGTTGTTTTTATCTCGAGACTCCTCGATACCCTTGCGCTGAGAGGCTGCGCAAGCCCTTTTCTTCTTCTGCAGGATCTTTTTTCTCCCTTCTTCTGTTTCGGTACTCTTTCCTTGCAGCTCTTGTTGTGCGCTGCAGCGTTTGCAAGTGTGTACTTTCTGTCACCTTGTTCTAAAGTATGCATTCGTGATCATAACAAGGGCTCTTTATAGGTGGTGGTTGGCAGCCTATTGTGGTGTCAGCTATCTCTTTGGTGACGTCGCTGTATTGGTTCCACATATTGTTGACGTTTGGTGGATGGGGAATGCACATGTGAGAGTCTTTCACTCAGGCGCTCTCTGTAGGCTCTGGCTATTCGAGTCGTGCTAAGACTTCCAACGTTGAATTTCTTTTTTTGGACGCCTCGCAGCTTCTTCTCCTTAGATAGTCGGGCTCTGAATTTGGCTGCAAAAGAAAGTGGTCAGAGTCGACATTTGCCCATCTGAATGTTTGTACATTCAGGATGCTGAATGCGTGGCTTACATCTATTAGCACGTGGTCAATTTGGTTGGCGGCTCGACCATCTGGAGTTAACCAGGTTGCTGTGTGGATTCTAAGTTTTGGAAATCTAGTGCTACTTCTCACCGTATTACGCGCTGCTGCAAAATCGATTAGCCGGTAGCCGTTGTCTGTGTCGTATCGTGGAGGCTGTGCTTACCGACTAATCTGCCAAAGATGTTTGCCTTACCGATTTTAGCATTGAAGTCTCCGAGTATGATTTTGACATGACCATCATACTCTGGACATGCTCTGTAGGCTCCGTCCAGGAGGTCATAAAACTCTTCCTTGCTAGAGTCATCAGCTTCATATTATGCTGATGTTTTGGAATGTTGGCTTGATGCGAATCAAAGCCAGACGATCGCTGATCAGTTTGAAGTCGATTATAATTGACCGTAGCCGATTTCCCACGACGAATCCGCATCCTTACATGTGCACTATTTTGTGGCAGCTGTAATAAATATACAATCTTTCCTTTTTTGCATTCCCGATCCTAATACATGGCCGGTGTATTTGAGCAGGGGGAAAAACATTTAGCTACTCCACGGAGTGCACGTGCCGTAACTGCCTCAAATCATGGTATTGCAACTAGTACCTCCTTGTGGTGGTCGCCGGTAACAAACATTTCAGTAAAGTCATGTCTCTGCTAAAATGCTGGCTAAATCTAGTTGGGCGAGGAGAAGGATAACTCCTTAGAAAACCCCTAAATCCAAGGTGGAACAGCATATTCCGAAGGATGAATGGCTACTGGGTTAGCTAGTCGATAATATGCGGACTTGGAATGCCCTGGCGGGGTCCCATTTTAATCAATCCCCATTCGCGCTATTCCGGAGCTCTGGTTCGAATGACAGATTGACTCGCGGTACTCGTGGGAACAAAATGTCTAATAACAACAAAAATAAAAGCGGTGACAGCCCTAAGAGTCTCACCAACAAAAAGGCTGAAGAAGCCTTAAGTAGCAGTATGTCTATAAGCGCAGAGGTGCCCTGTACCTCCGCTCATAGCACTGCTAATATAGACATCCAAAGCAAAATGAACAAGTTAAGTGTCCAAGACAAACAAAAAAGGCTAAGTAGAGCAGCAAGGAAAAGACTCTCCTTCCTCTTAAAAAAGGGCATGAGCTTAGAACAGGCTAAAGTGGAGCCACTAAAACCTATAACAGGAGTTGCGAAATCGGCTCCAGAAAGGGTATCAGAAGAAAAATTGCCTCCAGAAACTATAAAAAAAAACGACAGTGCACCAAAGAAGCATGCAAAGCAAAATAAAACCTGACACCACCTACAAAGAGGCATGTATAGGATCCAAAATGGCTGTACAAAAGACAAATACATTCCTCAACCCTGTACCCTAGTCGGCTATTTCCCAAACGCTGCCGGCACAACAACCGATAAAATACTCGACTTCATACAATCACAAAACGCAGGTCTAAAAGCTGTCTCATGGAGGACTCTAAAAATAGTAAACAAAGATACATCAACTATGTTAGTGCTGTCAATGGACCAAACCATATCCAAGACTTTAGAGGAGAGAGGCAACAAAATATTCAAGTTTCAAGTTTGGACAAATCAGCCTTCGCAAAATAAACAATACGGAAAATCAATTGAGGACCTAGAAACCCTCGACGTGGAAGAAATGAAAGAAGAGAAGAAAGAAAAATGCTGAAGAGGATGACAAAACATCCTCAAAACAGCATTATGATTAATGTCCCTCAAGCCAACCTCCAGTATGCCAAAATCGCGTCAGCCGAAATATGCAGAAGACATGCTGGGGGAACGTTTAATCTGGGGTTATTTCAAGATTCCTGAGTTAGTATTAACAAGAGGTGAGTCCCTAGTAGACTTCCTTGTTAAATCTAACCTAGAAGTAGTAAATAAAGGTAAAGAACCAACCTTCCAAAATTCCATTTGGAGGGAGGTTCTTGACCCCACTCTAGTTACTAATAAAGTATCTCACATTATTAAACAATGGCAGGTCTCTAAAGAACACTCCTTCTCAGACCACAACCATATCAAATTAAAAATAAATACGGGCCCTCTATAAGCTATAGATCGTCTAAAGCCACAAACTGGGACATGTATAAATCCCTGCTGGACGAAAAACTTGTAGGAATACACCTAAACACAAATACTCCAACATCGGACACAATCATATCATCATATCATTATAGCTGCCCCTTAAAAGAAAATAACACCACAAATTCAGTGCCCTGGTGGAGCTCTAGCCTGAGCAGACTAAGAAAGTCGAATTCAACAGGGCCAAAAAGACGGGCAAGTGTCAGACTTATAAGGAGGCTCTCACCAACTATAATAAAGAACTCAGATCATCCAAGAGGAAATCGTGGAAAAACTACTGCGATAACCTAAAAGACTCTCCTGAAACGGTAAAAGTCTATAAGGTGCTCTCCAAAGATAACCATGACTCACTTGGTTTACTTAAAGACCTAAAAGGAAATCTGATACATAACTTTACTGACACCCTAGAGTTACTATTAAAGACTCACTTTCCTGAGTGTATTATAAAAACTAACACTACAGACGACATTCTGGCTAATGATTTCTTCTGCAAAGGCAGAAACACTGACGTCAACGACTACATTACATATGAACGACTGGGCAATTAATAGTTTTAAACCCTTTAAAGCCTCTGGGCCAGATGGTATCTTTCCCGCTCTCCTAATACATTCCCCCAACAAGTTAAAGGCATTAATAGTTAAAATCATCCGTACCAGCCTAATAAATAATTATATTCCACGTAAATGGAGAATGGTAAGGGAAATATTTATACCCAAAGGAAAACACCCGAAAACCCAAAGTCCTACCGACCAATCAGTCTCTGTTCATTTCTATTAAAAATGAGGAAAAACTGATAGAACTCCTTGAAAGCAAAAGAGGTCGCGATTGGCGCCTTTATGGACATTGAAGGAGCATTTGTTAATGCAAATCATTCATCGCTAACAAATGCACTTCGTAGAAAAAAGGTTGACCCTCTTATTATCAAATGGATTAACGTCATGCTAAAAGATAGGCAAATAACAGCCAAATTAGGCACATCAGAGGTAGTTATAAAAACTATTAGAGGTTGTCCTCGGGGGGTGTCCTATCCCCACTTTTATGGTCAATTCTAGTAGACGAATTTCTCTATGTACTTAATAATAATGGCTTCACAGCCATCGCATATGCTGACGATATAACCATAATTATAAAAGGAAACCATGAAGACATTATAGGAAGTCTCATGTAAAGAGCCCTAGAAATAACTGGGAATTGGTGCGATGAAGAGGGACTCTCCTTCAATCCCAGGAAAACAAAAATAATTCGCTTCACAAAGAGAAGGACAAACAAACTTCAAACCCTAAATCATGGATATGTACGGTTTTTTCCTTGCCACTCTTCTATGGTACTCTTTTGTATGCAGAAACCTCCTTACGTTTCGTGCGTTTACCGTTACTCCATCATCTTTGGCAAGTTCCGCAGCTATTTTTGGAGCACTGGTTTTGGGGTTGGTCTGAACAATTCTTTAAATTTTTCGTTCTAAGTAACTGTCGAATCTCTGATATTTCAGCATAACTTTTTCTTTCACCTTTAAGCTTTACGATCATTTTTTTTATGTCTACTGGAACCTTTTTGTGTGATACAGACACTTTAGCACAAACTAACCGAATTTAAGAAACACTGATCTTTTTACACATCAAAGGACTGTTGCGAACTGAACTGAAGGATTTGAATATCCTAATAGTAAAACCACTCAACAAAATTTTAGCTTTTTGTACTGATAATTTAATGTTATCATACCATTCCATGCCCTGTATGTGCAATTTATAATACATTACAAAGTACTCATACCAAGCAGAGAAGAATGGAACGTGGTAGAATGATGGAGCCCAAAAATGGTACACAGATTGGTCGAAATCTGAAAACAAGATAGGGGCTGGAGTGATAGGACCAAGATGCAGCCTACACATTCCTCTCTGTAATGAGTCAACAATATTTCAAGCCGAGCTGGTCGCAATCAATGAAGCAGCACACCGCATTAACGACAGAAAACCCAAAAATATCAAAATATACATATTCTCAGACAGTCAAGCGGTTCTTAAAGCGCTAAAGAGCTACACATTCAACTCTAAGGCTGTCTGAGAATGTCACAAAATACTAAACAAAGTGGCAGGAAACAACAGGTTAAAGTTGATCTGGGTGCCAGGACATGAAACTCAACTCTCGAGCAACTTACGTCTCGCCTATCACCGTCCATTTCCAATATTTTTCCAGATATTCCAATATTTTCGTTGAACTCATGCATACTGCTTTATTTTTACAAACGCTGCCACAGAGCGAACTCCCGTTATCGTTGAACTTTTGGCCACGAAAATGGCGCACATTTGAACCTTTTGCTTACTATAGTGTCATTGTGTGGAATCCAAAAACTAAAAAAAAAGAAACTATTGAACTTCAATATTAACGTTTAACAAAGGAAAACTTTGAAAAAACAAAAAAGTTGTTTACTTAAATTGGAAGACCACAGGGAGATACTTCGGTCATTTCAGTACTTCAAGGATGAACTTAAATTTTGTTAACTATTGTTTAGAAAAGTCCGAGATAAATTCACTTAATTGAATTAAACACCAATAGATCGCGTCGTTATAACGTTTATTTAAATTTATTTATTCTAAACACACTATATTGTCTAAGTCACCAAATTACCATCCAGCTACACGATCGAGATCCAAGTGACCGAATACAAAGGGAAGTTGTAGGCAAGAACCAACATTCGATTTTCACATCCCGTACTCACAAATGCATTTGTTGGTGGGGTACCTCGTATGACTTTTCGGTATGCATCTTCCGATGCACCGATCTGCAATTGTTGGTGTAGATTTGATTTCAAGGTCCTTTGGGACAGTGAGTAACAGCGAATTCTTACTAAACTAGAGTGGTGACTAACAATCAATACCAAATAAACTGAATACAATCAAAAACAACTTTAATGTAGAATATATACATATACAATCTTGAACATCCTGCCCCCCCTGCAACGAAGTTCAGGAACGCTGAAGCAAGGCCAGCTTTGCGATAGGACGTATAAAGGTGTCATGGCCTGTTTTGACTGTTGCCACACGAACATGTTTATCAGCCCCTGCTGAAACCGACTCAATCTTGCCTAATAGCCACTTAGTTGGTGGAAGGTTTGGTTCCTTAAGAATGACTATATCGCCCGGCTGCATGTTGGAGTTGATCTGCTGCCATTTCGGTCGTTCCTGTAGAGTGCTGATATACTCGTTCTGCCATCGACGCCAGAAACCTTGGACCATGGATTGGAGGTGGTTCCAACGCTTAAGTCGACTGATCGAACTGTCCAACAGATTTGGTTCGGGAACTGCTGTATAGGGCTCTCCTATAAGAAAATGTGCTGGAGTTAGTGGATTTATTTCATCATCAGACACACGACATAAAGGACGAGAATTTAAGATGGATTCTATTTGTGTCACTACAGTCGATAATTCCTCAAAGGTTAATATTGCAGGTCCCACAACCCTCCTCAAATGTTGCTTCATAGATTTTATACTAGCCTCCCACAATCCACCAAAGTGTGGGGCAGAAGGTGGAATAAAGTGCCAGGTGATGTTGTCTTTGGCCAAGGAAGATATGATGATGTCATTGTGGCCCTCAGACATAACCAACTTATGCATCTCGGTCAAACAACGGCGTGCACCTTGGAAATTCGTACCGTTGTCACTATATATGTGGGAGCACAAGCCACGACGAGACACAAACCGACGCAAGGCAGCTAAGAAGGCTTCAGTAGTAAGGTCGCTTACGATTTCTAAATGTATCGCCTTGGTAGCCATACATATGAAAAGCGCAATGTAAGCTTTTGAATACTTCGGTTTTCGCAATGTTGAGAGTTTAATAGTGATTGGACCAGCAAAATCACATCCAACATTTGAAAACGGACGACTTGGTTGTATCCGATAAGCTGGTAAATCTCCCATCAACTGTTGACTTGTCGCCTTCCTTTGCATGAAGCACTTCTTACATCTTGCCGTATCAGGTTTCTACTGCCGTGTATCCAATATTTTTGTCGAACAATACAAAATGTGTCCGATACTCCTGGATGTAAATTGCTAACATGAACGTCTGTTATGATGAGAGAAGAGATATTATTAGTTTTAGGAAGAATTATAGGATGCTTAATGTCGAAAGATGCTATTGCATTTTTAATTCTGCCACCGACACGAAGAAGTCCGTCATGATCGACAAATGGGGAGTATTTTAGCAGTTTTGATTTCGCGGGCAAATGATGATTTTGAATAAGGCACCTAATATCGCCACTGAATGAATTTAGCTGCACTGATTTTAGGATTATTCGTCTCGCGGATTGTATTTCATTTAAGGTGAGATTGGAAAAACGACGATCGAGTTTGGCAGTACGAGAATTATTTATAAACCGACGACAATACGCGACGATGCGTTGCAAGCGATACCAAGACGAAACCTTCACGATGACGTCTGTAAAGCATCTGTTTCCGCGACGATGAAAAATGCTTGCTGCGGTTGCCTTTCTTCAAGGCTCATTTCCTTAACTGATTGTCTTGCAGTAGGCCAACAATTTTCAGGAAGCGCGAACCACGGCGGACCCTCCCACCAAAGATGATGACTGACCAACGCGGATGGAAATAATCCTCGAGAAGCACAATCTGCAGGGTTGAACTGTGATGCGACGTGACGCCATGAACTCTGGGGAATAGTTTCAACTATAGCAGCTGTACGATTGGCGACAAATGTTGTCCAGCGACGAGGTGGGGAAGACAACGAGTTCAGAACGATCTCCGTATCGCACTATGCGTATGTCTTCGAGATCTTGGTCCTTAACGCAAATTTGAGATTGCTTATCAATCGAGTGAGAAGTAATGCACCACAAAGTTCCAGTTGGGGGATGGAAACGGGCTTCAATGGAGCTACTTTGGTTTTGGCGGCGAGAATAATACTCTTATAGCTCCCATCAGCAATTCTGCAGCGAGCGTAAACCACAGCCGAATACGCCAGTGATGAGGCATCCGAGAAACCATGCATCTCGATCTCTTCCCATGACGCAAACACATTTCGAGAGACTTGGATATTCTCAAGAAACGGAAGCTCCTTTCTGTACTTACTCCATCGCTCAGCCGTAGATTCAGGTAGCGGATCGTCCCAACCAAGATTTGATTTCGACGACCAGAGTTCCTGAAATAGAAGCTTGAAGAGAATGACAGAAGGAGCTAGGAAACCTAGAGGATCAAATATCAGCGATATTTCCGACAACAATGTTCTTCGGGTGGAAGAACAGGGTGGAAGGGTTTGCGACATACGAAACGAGAATGTATCGGTTGATGGATTCCAATGCATACCGAGTACTTTAACAAAGGACTGCGTATCGATATCCAACGATGTTTGTTCCGACTCGTCACTCGTTAAAGTTGAAAGGAGGGACCAACAGTTCGAACTCCATTTTCGAAGTTGTAGCTCAGCCATGGATAAGAGCTGAACTAGTTCGGTTTTCAACGCTAAAAGTTCGTCTATAGAGTTGGAACCCGTCATCACATCGTCAACATACACATCGTTGAGCAGAACTCGCGCTGCATTCGGAAACTCGGCCTGGTAATCATCTGCTAGTTGCTTGAGAACACGTACCGACAAAAACGGAGCACAAGCTGTGCCATAAGTTACAGTACGTAACCGATAGTGTTGAATATCATTGGTGGAATCGTTTCGCCACACAATCCGCTGGAAGTCTGTTTGAGCATCCTCGACCCAAATCTGCCGAAACATTTTCACAACGTCAGCGCTAAAAACGTATTGATGCTCTCGAAAACGCAGACAAACACCAAATAAGTCCCGTTGAATTGGAGGTCCAACTAATAGCTCACTGTTTAAAGAATGACCTGCAGAGTCCTTGATGGAACCATCGAAAACAACACGCAATTTAGTTGTAACACTGTTAGATCTTAGCACTGCGTGATGTGGCAGATAAAAATGTTGACCCGGCGCTGTTGTTATTTCATCTGCTGGAATCATTTCCATGTGGCCTAGAATGATATATTCATTCATAAAATCTGAATACAGGCGGTGTAGTTCAGGATCTCTTCGAAAACGTCGCTCCATAGAATGTAACCTCGAGACAGCCGATTTTACTGTGTTTCCAAATGAGGGTTGGGGGGTTTTAAAAGGGAGTGAGACCACATATTTACCGTCCGATGCTCGACCAAAGGTTTCCCGAAAATGTTGCTCAGCTGGATCATCAATGAAAGAACCACCAATCGACGAATTAACCTCCTCCAACTCCCAGAAACGTTTCAGAAGGACATCAATATCAGTAGCGGAATGAAAAGAACACAACGATACATTTCCCGACGGCGTATTGTTAAGGATTTGTCCAGATATGCCCCATCCAAAGGAGGTCCCTTGGGCAACAGGAGAATTCTCAGCAAAACAAATTTGTTCTCCCTTTAAAATGTTCCACAATTTATCTGCACCAAGTAAGACATCAACTGGTGCTGCGATATTAAAATAAGGGTCAGCTAAATCTAAGCCTTTGAGATGTGGCCATAGATCAATTTCTGTAGATTGCGATGGTAAGTTCGAAGTCAACTTACTAAGAATATAGGCATCAATTGATAAACAAGTTGAGTCATAACGCGAACATAATTGAAACGACACGAGTCCTCTGGTGTATCCTGCCTCCGCGGATCACAGACCGAGGATTGGAATACGAGCATGAGTACGCAAATAACCAAGTCTTTGTGCAAACGATTCGACAACAAATGTGGATTGTGACTCGGAATCCAGCAAAACTCGACAATCGATAAATTTACCCCGAACATCTTTAACCTTCGCTAGCACTGTTGGAAGAAGAGTTTGAACACGACGATTGTGCTTAAGAGAATGGTTATTCACTAGGGGTGATTGGTTCGGAGAGATATGTCCAGATTTGGATTGGGTGAATGGTGATGGTACGTTGTTTGAATCATTAGGGTGGACCAGCGAGTGGTGGCGCGATTTACAAATTCGACAACGGAAGGATGATCGACACTTGTTCGACGAATGTCCAACCCTGAGACAATTAAAACACACCGAATTTAGTTTAACAAAGTTTCGACGCGATTCTGTGTCCAATGCTAGAAACTTGAGACATTGAGCAAGGTGGAGCGATTAACCGATTGACACGAATCAAGAGCATCACAACGTTTTTGCACAAAGTCTAGTAGTTCGGTTATCGTGCAATCGTCACGAGACCCAACGTATTCTGCCCAGGATTGATTAGTGTCCTGATCAAGCTTGTTTAATAGCAAATATATTAGCCATGGATCGCGACCGGTTTTGTTCATGGCATTCAGTCCCCGCACGACCTCATCCGCGCCATACGCGATTTTCCGTAACGTTTGAGCGTTCGGTGCGTTCATCGAGGGAAGGGACAAGAAGTGTTCTATGAACGACCTCACAATTAAATGTGAGCGATCGTATCGTTTTTCTAATCGCTCCCACGTTTCCAGATAATTGGCATCTGAGATTGGAATCTGCTTTATGAAAGCCGCGGCATCGTCACGGAGAAAAGATTTTAGATAATGGAATTTTTGGGTTGATGTCAGATTTTTTTGAGTGTCCACCGAACCCAAGAACAAATCACGAAACGTTGGCCAATCTTTATAGTTCCCGGAAAATGGAGAAATTACAATCGTTGGCAACCTTACCTCAGAACCCGAATTGTTTGTGGAAGTGTTCAGTTTTTCCAGAAGTGAAGATTGCTGATCGACAAGACGATCTATTGCCGACGAATCCGCTCGCCGCTTGTCGCTCACGAATGGCCTTAACAATAGGAGAGTTTGCACAAAAGAACTTGTCTTCATAATCCGCGAATTCACTTTCTAGTTTTGCTAATTCTTCGTCGTTTATGGATTGAAGAAGGTCATTGTGTAAAAGTGAAAACTCCAGCCACGTTTCACCTAACTTCTTTAACCGTATTTCGAGCATTTCCAACCGCGTAGACGCATTAATTTTTTCGGCGAAAGACACTGCCCGATCTAAACGTCTTTTTGCATTTCTGCATTTTGCAATTGTTGACGAACTCATGGTTATTGGGCTAATGTGCAATAATTCACAACTGATTCACTATTCCAAAAAAAGCAAAGGTTCACTGTTTTGAATATCCGGCTACTCAGTAAATGTTTAGAAAAGTCCGAGATAAATTCACTTAATTGAATTTAACACCAATAGATGGCGTCGTTATAACGTTTATTTAAATTTATTTATTCTAAACACACTATATTGTCTAAGTCACCAAATTACCATCCAGCTACACGATCGAGATCCAAGTGACCGAATACAAAGGGAAGATGTAGGCAAGAACCAACATTCGATTTTCACATCCCGTACTCACAAATGCATTTGTTGGTGGGGTACCTCGTATGACTTTTCGGTATGCATCTTCCGATGCACCGATCTGCAATTGTTGGTGTAGATTTGATTTCAAGGTCCTTTGGGACAGTGAGTAACAGCCAATTCTTACTAAACTACAGTGACTAACAATCAATACCAAATAAACTGAATACAATAAAAACAACTTTAACGTAGAATATATACATATACAATCTTGAACAACTATTTTATTTGATTTCCTCAGGCTCAATGTCAATAAGTACTCTCATATATTTTCTCTTATCACTCTGATTGTTTCATTATTTCCAATGAAATTGAAATAAATAAAAAATATAGCAAACTTATGTTCCATATATTTCGTAATATAATAATTAAAACTTTTTAACGTATTACAAACTTCTGTATCGAACCCTACCCGACTGCTTAGCTGGAGCAACAACAAACTCAAATCACAAAAATACTTCCCAACCAAACCGACAAACTCTCCCTCCAGCAAATGGTGCCGCGTCGTTTTTCACAAACCGAAAATAGTCGTTCACAGACCCCTGAGGTGATAAACACATGTTTCAGCTTCGCGAAAGTAACACAAAGAAGTGAAACACTGAAGTATAGAAAAAAGACAGTAACTTTGAACACAGTGTGGTGGCCTCGACGGTAGAGGCATCGGCCGTCAGTCGTTCACAGACCTCCGCGGTATTAAGACGTTTCGCCTTAGCGAAGAAACCAAAACCATAAAGTAAAGTGGGTGAAATTAGAAAAATACATACACTTTTATAAGATGGCAGGGGCCTGGGTGATGGATCCATTGCCTGTGTCTGTTTTAGTGAGCATGCCAAGTAGCATTGAATCAAAATCAAAAAAAAAAGGAGCATGAAAAATCAATAATTTGAGAAAAAAGGGAACAAAAATAAAAAATGTTTAATAATAATAATAAGAACATTATAATAATTTCTTAAGGATTAAGTAATAATGGAGGCGGAGCTGTCGCTGATTCCGAGTGAAAACTCGGAGAATGGCTGCGACGAAAATTTTAATAAAAAAAGACGTACAATTTTGAAGCCACAGCCGAAGACGCAGCAGCAGAAGCGAGCAATACTGCCAGACTAAAAATTCTAGCAAAAAAAAATTCTGAAGAAGAAGCCTCTTACAGCGGCAGCGGTAACTTGTACGTCGTACTGGCTTCTTCCGAGGCGGCACATAAGGCCGAAGGTAAAAGAGAATTGGCCTTGAAGTTAAAAGAAAAGGACGAGCTGGAGGAATTGCCCCTCCAGCTCAAGCCAGAAAAAAGAAAAACAGATGAAAAAAAGAGTCAAAATGTGCATGAAAGTGAAGTGGACAAGAGCAAGTAGCCACAATCGCAAATGCAGCAACAACAACAGCAGCAACCCTAGCAGCTGTAGCAACCCAAACAGCAGCAGCATCAAATCAAGCAGGACGAGCTGGAGGAATATATAAAACCCCTCCAGCTCAAGCCAGAAAAAAGAAAAACAGATGAAAAAATATGTCAAAATGTGCATGAAAGTGAAGTGGACAAGAGCAAGTTGCCACAATCACAAATGCAGGAACAACAACAGCAGCAACCCTAGCAGCAGTATCAACCCAAACAGCAGCAGCAGCTGCAACAAAAGAAGGAGAAGAAAGATAGACTGCCTTTCAGGCCAGGCCTTTGCAGGCCATCCACTGCTTATCAGTGGATGGATTCAAGCTTGTAAAGGAGACGATGGCGTCAGCTGGAGCTCAAACCGTTCTCCTTAAAGGATTGAGAGTCTTTGCTGAGCTGGAGGACATATTAAAATCGTTGCGGCAAGCGAACGTGGAATTTTTGGAAGTCAAACGCTTCTTCTCTGTCCGATCCGGACCGGATGGAACCGGCGTGTTTGCTCCCCATCTTCCTGGCGCAAGTGTCACCAGAGAGTAGCCTTGAGAGTCTGAGAAACAATCAGTTTCTTGACATTCAGGCTGTCTCTTGGGAGAGGTTGTGGAGGAGCAAGCAGATGCTTCTTTGCGCAAGATGACTGAGATTCAGGCACTGTAACATGCCACTTCGATGCAGTAAAACCGAAGAGGGGCATCTGTCTGTGCAGTGTCCTCTGGGTAAGGGGAAAGGTCGAGGACAGATCTCGCCTGAAGTGCATCCATTGTGGTGCCAATGGACATCCTTCCAGCTATGGGGGATGTCCAAAGGTAAAGAAAATTAAAAAAAGATATGGAAAAAAAAAACAAAGGTGGCGGATTCAAAGCCGATGCCGAGAATTTCTGCCACATCTGTTACACCAGTTGCCTCCTAACATCGCCTATAAGATATTTTTTTCCATTCTGTGTGAACGCCTGAAACCTTTTGTCACCAACATGAATTTCCGTATCAGTGTGGTTTCAGACAGGGGAAGTCCACCATCGGTCAAATTTTCATACTGCGGCAGATCCTGGAGAAGACCCAGGAAATGCAGATCGACACATATCACCTATTTGTCGATTTCAAGGCCGCATATGGCAGCGTGCATAGAGACGAGCTATACAGCACCATGTCTAGTTTTGACATTCCTGCTAAACTCGTCAGACTGAGCAGAATGACGATGGAGAACTCTCTCTGCTCCATCAAGGTTAGTAACGAACTCACCGAGACCTTCAATGTCAAAAAGGCGTTAGACAAGGCGACGCGCTGTCATCTGATTTCTATAACATCGTTCTTGAGAAGATCGTGCAAAACTCACTGGCCAACACAAGAGGCACGATCTTCCAAAAGTCCGTTCAACTGCTAGCTTACGCGGATGACATTAACGTGATTGGGCGAACACAGCGAGCCGTCAATGATGCGATTGCTGGCATTGAAACGGAAGCGGCTAAAATGGGTCTGGCGGTAAACGAGGGCAAAACAAAGTATATTCTGTCATCGAGAAAGGACGCACAACAGACGACTTGGCCAGAACGTCACCATAGGCAGCTATAACTTTGAGGTAGTAAAGGACTTCGTCTACCTTGGCTCCGCGGTTAACAGTACAAACAACATCAGTACCGAGATCAAAGGCAGAATAACTCTTGCCAACCGCTGTTTTTATGGGCTCAAAAGGCAATTGAGTAGTAGAGCCCTCTCTCGGAAGACCAAGCTGACTTTATATAAGACCTTGATCATCGCAGTCCTGCTGTACGGCGCAGAGGCATGGACAATATCCCAAGCGGACGAACAGTCTCTTATTCTTTTCGAGAGAAAAGTTCTGCGCGCGATCTTTGGTCCTGCTTGCGTTGATGCCTTTTGGAGGAGAAGGTTCAACCACGAACTGTATGGGCTGTACAGCGACATGAGTTTAGCCAGGCGTCTGCGGATCCAACACCTAAGATGGCTAGGCCATGTAGAGCGTATGGACAACTTAGCTCCGGTCCGAAGAGTCTTCGACTCTGAGCCTGTGGGACAACGCAACAAGGGACGTCCACGAACAAGGTGGCGCACACAAGTCTAGAGGGACCTCGGCCGGCTTGGTGTGCGAAACTGGAGACAGCTGGCGAAAGATCGTGCTGGCTGGAGAGGTATGTTGAGTGAGTCCCAGGTCCACCTCGGACTGTAGCGCCCTAAGAAGAAGAAGAAGAAGTAGCAGTGGTTCTACTTCAGAGCTCCACGAAAATGTCATTTGTGAAGTTCTTGCTTGCCCCGACGTAGATAACTTAATTAGCGGGTTCCCGACCCGTGAAGGGTCTCTGCCTGATACACAGCAGGCTTTTTGGACTACATCCACATCTTTGTACAGCTCGTAGAGTTCGCGGTTATATCTGCTCTTCCATTCCTCGCATACGGTACCGAAAATTCGACAAAGAATTTTTCTCTCAAAAGTACCCAAAATGTGCTCTGCTTTCCTGCTTATCGTCCAATACTCGGCTCGCCTTATAGAGCTCAAGACGATGGATGATATCCTATGCGACTTTGAAGTCAATAAATAGGTGATGAGTCTCGACTTGAAACTCGTTGGCCTTTTCCAGGATTTGTCTCAGTGTCTCAGGCATGGCTTCATCCACCCATGCTTGGTGCATGCACCCTACCAAAAAATCTCTACCATGCTTGAAAAGTTCTGCTGAGGGCATAAGAAGTTGCTGGAAGTCCTCCTTAAATACATCTACTATTCCCTGCGCTTCGGTGACTAGATTTCCTTCACTATTTCGAAGACCCTGCTTGACTCTTCTAAAAAATGACCGGATGTTGTTTTTATCTCGAGACTCCTCGATACCCTTGCGCTGAGAGGCTGCGCAAGCCCTTTTCTTCTTCTGCAGGATCTTTTTTCTCCCTTCTTCTGTTTCGGTACTCTTTCCTTGCAGCTCTTGTTGTGCGCTGCAGCGTTTGCAAGTGTGTACTTTCTGTCACCTTGTTCTAAAGTATGCATTCGTGATCATAACAAGGGCTCTTTATAGGTGGTGGTTGGCAGCCTATTGTGGTGTCAGCTATCTCTTTGGTGACGTCGCTGTATTGGTTCCACATATTGTTGACGTTTGGTGGATGGGGAATGCACATGTGAGAGTCTTTCACTCAGGCGCTCTCTGTAGGCTCTGGCTATTCGAGTCGTGCTAAGACTTCCAACGTTGAATTTCTTTTTTTGGACGCCTCGCAGCTTCTTCTCCTTAGATAGTCGGGCTCTGAATTTGGCTGCAAAAGAAAGTGGTCAGAGTCGACATTTGCCCATCTGAATGTTTGTACATTCAGGATGCTGAATGCGTGGCTTACATCTATTAGCACGTGGTCAATTTGGTTGGCGGCTCGACCATCTGGAGTTAACCAGGTTGCTGTGTGGATTCTAAGTTTTGGAAATCTAGTGCTACTTCTCACCGTATTACGCGCTGCTGCAAAATCGATTAGCCGGTAGCCGTTGTCTGTGTCGTATCGTGGAGGCTGTGCTTACCGACTAATCTGCCAAAGATGTTTGCCTTACCGATTTTAGCATTGAAGTCTCCGAGTATGATTTTGACATGACCATCATACTCTGGACATGCTCTGTAGGCTCCGTCGTAGGCTTATTATATTATTATTATTTATCTTTTATTTCAGACTAGGTCCGTTCCGTTTGGCTTCCTACTTTGAATTATTTGCTACATATTCTTGTACAGGCAGCCCTTTTGCTCTCTTTGGATATTTGGATATTATTCCTAGAATTCCTACAACTGATTTTTTGTATATTGTTCCTAGAAATGCCACAATTCGGCCATTCTGACCGACAATCGTCCCGATGTTCTGCCTGATGAGTAAACCATTTTTTCATATTAGCAGCTTCCCATATACCTTCATAAGGAATTCGTGTAAGTTGAAAACCGTCAACGTCCTTCAAAACATATCTATCATTGGGTAGCACTTTGACCACTTTATAGGGCCCTTTAAATTTTGGTGCTATTTTTCTACATACTCCTTTTTCACTAACAAAATTTTTTACAGCTACGTAATCTCTCTTTATACTCTTTATGTACTCTATTGCGGTTTTTTGATTCTTTATTATACTCTTGGCATTTTTCAATTTTAGCTGCTGCTCTAGTTCTTATATCTACTAAATCCCTATTACTTTTGCCCTCGTATATTTGGTCTAATTCTTCTTTTAACGTATCTGTAACTAAACCTCTCTGTAGGACTCCGAACAGTACCTGACTCGGCGCCATTCCTATGCTTCTATGAATGGAATTATTCAAAGCGTACTCAATCTGTGGTAAGACTTTATCTAAAGATAACTGGGACCCGGCTCCTGTAGGTTTTGCTATGATTGGTGCTAAACTTCTATTTACACGTTCAACTTGCCCGTTAGCTTGCGGTGAACCTGTCGCAACCTTTACATGCCGTACATTGCACTCTTGAAGAAAATCGCCGAAATCTTTCGATGTAAATGCGCTGCCCCTATCTGAAACCAGCACTCTTGGGCGACTATACGAATTAAAATACGATTTTAGGGAACTTATTACTTCCGATGTGCTCGTTGTTCTTACTGCGTATAATCTATTAAATTCCGTGAAAGCATCTGTAACTAAAAAAACATACTTTTTCTTAGAATTTTTTATTAAGACTGGGCCAAAATGATCTACGTGAATCATCTCGAAAGGCAAATTTCCCTTAGGAATATTGTGCAAAAATCCTTCACGTTTTCCACACTTTGGTGAAAAAGTTATGCACTTTAAACAATTAGAAATATGATTCTTAATTTTTTCTCTTACTTTTGGAAACCAATATGTCCTGCTTATTCTTTCGTATACTTTGTCACAGCCTAAGTGTCCCATCTCATCATGATACATTCGTAAAATGTTTCCTTCCATTTCTTTTGGTACATAAAATAGTAAATTCGAACCAATTTTTCTGTATATTAATCCATTTCTCATTTCATATTTAGAACTTTCTTCCTTCTCTAATTGTAACCTTATTTCATTTATATCTTTGTCTGTGTATTGACAAATAGACAAGGTCTGCTCAAATGTATTTTCTTCCAATACAAGAACACTAGACAGGCGACTTAATGCATCGACATGTTGCATTCTATTTCCACTACGGTGTTCCAATATATAATCATAGTCTTGCAATTCAAGAGCCCACCTAGCTATTTTGGGATTTATTTCCTTTTTATTTAAGGTCAAAGTTAGCGAGTTACAATCAGTAACTATTTTAAACTTTTGACCAAATAAATATATTCTGTACCGCCTCAGCGCATATATTATTGCTAATGTCTCCAACTCAAAGCTATGATATTTTGACTCGTGATCAGTTGTCCTTTTGGAGAAATAAAACACTGGATGGAACTTTCCATCACCTTTTCGTTGCAATAGCATAGCTACAAATCCCAGAGAACTGGCATCACAGTGGAGTTCTGTTTCATGATGCGGATCATAGATTGCTAATACAGGGGCATGGATCAATTTTTGTTTAAGTTTTTCAAAGCAACACAATTCATTTTCACCAAACTTGAAATTAGTATTTTTTCTGATTAAATCATACAACGGTTTTGCGATCACTGAGAATCCTTTCACAAATCGTCGAAAGTAAGAGCATAGGCCCAAAAATCCATGCAATGCCCTAGCATTTTGCGGAATAGGGAAATTGGCAACAGAATGTATACCTTTCTCATTTGGTTTAATACCATCTTTTGACACTATATAACCTAAGTAATGTACTTCCGACTCCATAAACCTACACTTATCTAATCTTAACTCTAGTTTGTTCTTAACAAGCCTCTCAAAAACTTCCTTTAATATTTGTAAATGCTCTTCAACATCACAAGTAGCTATCATTATATCATCAAGATATATTGCTACTTTCTGTGAGCGAATCATGTCATCAAAAACTAAATTAACAAAACGCTGAAATGTGGGTGGTGCATTCCTTAAGCCAAAAGGCATTTTTAAAAATTCGAACTGACCCAATGGCGTCACAAACGAACTGTATTTAATTGAACCCTCACTCATCCGAAAATGCGAACATAAACGCGTTCTTTAAATCTAACAAAGTGAAAATTGTTTTGTTCGCTAATCTGTCCAATAAATCGTCGATTACAGGTATTGGATAATTATCTTTTAAAGTTATCTTGTTTAAGTTCCTATAGTCGACACACATGCGTAGATCACCGGTTTTTTTTCTTACCAGCACAATCGGGTACGCATATTCCGACGTACTGGGTCTAATTATCTTTTTTTCTATCATTTCATCTAACATAACTTGTACCTGTTCTTTTTCACTATAGGATAAACGACGTGGGGGACAATTGAATGGCTTTTCATTAGTTAATAGCAACTTAATCTCGCATTTAGTATCAGGTTCATCGGGACGCTTGCGGTTTACATAACAATCATTATACATTTCTTTAAACTGCTTTTTATAACAATAAGGTATACGATCATTATTTACACTGGGTATTTTTAGTTCTTTCACGTCAATTTGCATCATTTTAAAGCACTCATTTTCGCATTCTTCAGCTACATTCACTTTCTGAACAATACTTTCCTTTTTTGACAATGTTAAATTAGCATTCCTTATAAAATCTTTTCCTAATATGATTGGATATCCCATTGTAATATCAGGTACAACTAACAATTGTAATTTTAAATATTTTCCTTTGAAGAAAACAATACAACAAATTTCACCAATTACGTTAAGTGGACTTTTATTTATACCGCAATATTTATTACATTTAACTCTTACATTTGTATTTATTAATACTTGCGGTACAAATTGTTGTCGGACTACACTAACAGAGCTGCCGGTATCAATTAATGCTCCTAACAAAATTTTAAAATTAAAATCAACATTACAAAATGTAAAATACAAATTCCTTACATATTCATATTGAAAATCTTCTTCATCAATGTGGTGAATTGGTCTTATTTTCTTCCTCTGTTGACATTCAGCTGTATGGTGTCCTTGTTCGCCACACACGTGACATGCTCCTGGCTCCCGTATGGGTTTGCGACACTCATTTGCCATATGACCAACTGAATTGCAATTAAAACAGCGAAACTTCTTTTCTCGGGATTCACCTTCATGGACGCGACGTGCATTTACGGGTACATATTTTGGGAATGTGATGTCATCAAAAGCTTCCAACAATTGTTGCTCATTTTGGAACCGATGCATCTTTGCTTGCGACCTTAGCAATTCATCTGGGACTCCTTCGATAATACATGCCAATATCTCTTGATTGTCAATATTAATTCGATTTGCTAATATTAACTTTTCATGGAAATGTTTCGCTGTGCAGCCATTTTCTGGACTCAAATTGTCTTCTTAAAGCTAAACGACTAGCTCGATCATCAAATAATGTCTTCATATCATTAAGTAGTTTTTCCAAATCAACAGTCACTACATCTTGCCGTGAATGTAACCATTTAAGAGCTTTACCTTTGGCTTTTGCGCATATCAATGCTCTCATATTACTATCATCCAGAGCGTATGCTTTTTGAACACTCTTTAGCTGAGCATCCCATAATTGAAAATTATCCCCGTTTCCTGAAAAATCAGATACGAGTTCCTTCACGTGAGAGAACTTCACATTTTTATATTGACTCTCCTCAGCTAATTCTTTTGGCAATTCACTCCTTTTCTCCTTATTTTTCAATAAATCGTTCTCTCTTTGTAATATTTCATTTTCCTTTCTTTGTAGTTCCAATTCTCTCTTTGTCAACTCCAACTCTTTTTTCATCATATAACACTCATCGGTTGTACCTCTCTTTGTGTTCCTCTTTTGTATATCATTATTCTTATTGGTAGTCTTTAATCCTTTTGCGCTCTTTAGAAGATCACCGTCACCGTCACCACTCATCGTTGCAACCCTTTGCCGGCTATCGCTACTCTCATTTTCGTCACTCTTCGGTCCCTGCGTAATTGATATTTCCTCTTCGCTCTCGTTTTCTATTTCAACGGATGAACAATTTTCTTCAGAATCGTCATCACAAACACTGCTGTCTTCCTTCTCGGTACAGATCTCCGCGTTGGCTGCTTCTTGGAACTCGGCAAGATTTTCGCGTTCTGCCTCGGAAAGTTCTAAAAGACGTAAGATTAACTCACCCTTTTTGCCACCGGATTTCTTGCCCAATGCAGTGAGCCAAGCACGTAACTGAGGTACTGTATACTTTTTTAGCGATCCAATTGTATCCATTCTTCTTTTTTTTTTTTGTCCTTTCTTTCTTTTTTCAGTTCAAATTCAAACCAAGATCAAAATTTACACACTAATAGTAGTTCTTTCTTTTTTTTTTTTAAATCCCACTTCTGATATTGTAAACCAATATAATTAAAACAAACTTAACTTTATTTTATTATTTTATTTATCTTTTATTTCAGACTAGGTCCGTTCCGTTTGGCTTCCTACTTTGCAATGAATTATTTCCTACATATTCTTGTACAGGCAGCCCTTTTGCTCTCTTTGGATATTTTAATATTATTCCTACAATTCCTTCAACTGATTTTTTGTATATTGTTCCTAGAAATGCCACACATGTGCACTATTTTGTGGCAGCTGTAATAAATATACAATCTTTCCTTTTTTGCATTCCCGATCCTAATACATGGCCGATGTATTTGAGCAGGGGGAAAAACATTTAGCTACTCCACGGAGTATTGCAACTAGTACTTCCTTGTGGTGGTCGCCGGTAACAAACATTTCAGTAAAGTCATGTCTCTGCTAAAATGCTGGCTAAATCTAGTTGGGCGAGGAGAAGGATAACTCCTTAGAAAACCCCTAAATCCAAGGTGGAACAGCATATTCCGAAGGATGAATGGCTACTGGGTTAACTAGTCGATAATATGCGGACTTGGAATGCCCTGGCGGGGTCCCATTTTAATAAATCCCCATTCGCGCTATTCCGGAGCTCTGGTTCGAATGACAGATTGACTCGCGGTACTCGTGGGAACAAAATGTCTAATAACAACAAAAATAAAAGCGGTGACAGCCCTAAGAGTCTCACCAACAAAAAGGCTGAAGAAGCCTTAAGTAGCAGTATGTCTATAAGCGCAGAGGTGCCCTGTACCTCCGCTCATAGCACTGCTAATATAGACATCCAAAGCAAAATGAACAAGTTAAGTGTCCAAGACAAACAAAAAAGGCTAAGTAGAGCAGCAAGGAAAAGACTCTCCTTCCTCTTAAAAAAGGGCATGAGCTTAGAACAGGCTAAAGTGGAGCCACTAAAACCGTTGTTGCGAAATCGGCTCCAGAAAGGGTATCAGAAGAAAAATTGCCTCCAGAAACTATAAAAAAAAACGACAGTGCACCAAAGAAGCATGCAAAGCAAAATAAAACCTGACACCACCTACAAAGAGGCATGTATAGGATCCAAAATGGCTGTTCTAGCCTAGGATTACCCTAATACCACCCTCACTACGGCACAAATGACCTCGCTACAAGAGGCCATCATCGACAAGGTCCTTGGACAAAAAGGCAGCGGCATAAAACCACATTTTTTTAGCTGCACATTCAAAGCTGGGTTCATCACTCTGAATTGTATGACAGAGAGGGAGAGGGAGTGGCTGAAGATCACCGCACAGATGCTGAATCCTTGGGATGGTGATGAGCTGTGGGGTACAAAAGACGAATCCATTCCTCAACCCTGTACCCTAGTCGGCTATTTCCCAAACGCTGCCGGCACAACAACCGATAAAATACTCGACTTCATACAATCACAAAACGCAGGTCTAAAAGCTGTCTCATGGAGGACTCTAAAAATAGTAAACAAAGATACATCAACTATGTTAGTGCTGTCAATGGACCAAACCATATCCAAGACTTTAGAGGAGAGAGGCAACAAAATATTCAAGTTTCAAGTTTGGACAAATCAGCCTTCGCAAAATAAACAATACGGAAAATCAATTGAGGACCTAGAAACCCTCGACGTGGAAGAAATGAAAGAAGAGAAGAAAGAAAAATGCTGAAGAGGATGACAAAACATCCTCAAAACAGCATTATGATTAATGTCCCTCAAGCCAACCTCCAGTATGCCAAAATCGCGTCAGCCGAAATATGCAGAAGACATGCTGGGGGAACGTTTAATCTGGGGTTATTTCAAGATTCCTGAGTTAGTATTAACAAGAGGTGAGTCCCTAGTAGACTTCCTTGTTAAATCTAACCTAGAAGTAGTAAATAAAGGTAAAGAACCAACCTTCCAAAATTCCATTTGGAGGGAGGTTCTTGACCCCACTCTAGTTACTAATAAAGTATCTCACATTATTAAACAATGGCAGGTCTCTAAAGAACACTCCTTCTCAGACCACAACCATATCAAATTAAAAATAAATACGGGCCCTCTATAAGCTATAGATCGTCTAAAGCCACAAACTGGGACATGTATAAATCCCTGCTGGACGAAAAACTTGTAGGAATACACCTAAACACAAATACTCCAACATCGGACACAATCATATCATCATATCATTATAGCTGCCCCTTAAAAGAAAATAACACCACAAATTCAGTGCACTGGTGGAACTCTAGCCTGAGCAGACTAAGAAAGTCGAATTCAACAGGGCCAAAAAGACGGGCAAGTGTCAGACTTATAAGGAGGCTCTCACCAACTATAATAAAGAACTCAGATCATCCAAGAGGAAATCGTGGAAAAACTACTGCGATAACCTAAAAGACTCTGCTGAAACGGTAAAAGTCTATAAGGTGCTCTCCAAAGATAACCATGACTCACTTGGTTTACTTAAAGACCTAAAAGGAAATCTGATACATAACTTTACTGACACCCTAGAGTTACTATTAAAGACTCACTTTCCTGAGTGTATTATAAAAACTAACACTACAGACGACATTCTGGCTAATGATTTCTTCTGCAAAGGCAGAAACACTGACGTCAACGACTACATTACATATGAACGACTGGGCAATTAATAGTTTTAAACCCTTTAAAGCCCCTGGGCCAGATGGTATCTTTCCCGCTCTCCTAATACATTCCCCCAACAAGTTAAAGGCATTAATAGTTAAAATCATCCGTACCAGCCTAATAAATAATTATATTCCACGTAAATGGAGAATAGTAAGGGAAATATTTATACCCAAAGGAAAACACCCGAAAACCCAAAGTCCTACCGACCAATCAGTCTCTGTTCATTTCTATTAAAAATGAGGAAAAACTGATAGAACTCCTTGAAAGCAAAAGAGGTCGCGATTGGCGCCTTTATGGACATTGAAGGAGCATTTGTTAATGCAAATCATTCATCGCTAACAAATGCACTTCGTAGAAAAAAGGTTGACCCCCTTATTATCAAATGGATTAACGTCATGCTAAAAGATAGGCAAATAACAGCCAAATTAGGCACATCAGAGGTAGTTATAAAAACTATTAGAGGTTGTCCTCGGGGGGTGTCCTATCCCCACTTTTATGGTCAATTCTAGTAGACGAATTTCTCTATGTACTTAATAATAATGGCTTCACAGCCATCGCATATGCTGACGATATAACCATAATTATAAAAGGAAAACATGAAGACATTATAGGAAGTCTCATGTAAAGAGCCCTAGAAATAACTTGGAATTGGTGCGATAAAGAGGGACTCTCCTTCAATCCCAGGAAAACAAAAATAATTCGCTTCACAAAGAGAAAGACAAACAAACTTCAAACCCTAAAAATCAAAGAGACCTGCGTTTCATTAAAGGATGAGGTAAAGTTTCTGGGCATAACACTGGACCAAGAACTTACTTGGAATGTACACATAAACAAAACATACTCTAAGGCTATTAAAGCTCTCTGGTCCTTAAAACAACTCGTAGGCAAGACATGGGGACTAAACCCAAAAATGAGTCTGTGGATCTACAATCAAATGATTAAACCAACCATACTTTATGGCGCTGCTGTATGATAAAAAAAAGGGGACAAAAAAGTGCTGTGAACAAACTTAACAAAATTCAAAGGCTAGCGTGCATTTTCACTATCGGTGCAATGAGAATGTCTTCAACTGCAGGAATGGAAGCTACACTACATCAAAAAATTGCACATACACCGCATGAAATTGAGTGCAGTTTTTAATATTTTATAAGTTGGAACAAATAGGTCATACCTGCCTTTTGTTTGGTAATTTTTTCCGATTATTACTATTATTATCAGTACAAAACGGTAAGATTTTGTTGTGTGGTTTTACTATTTGGATATTCAAATCCTTCAGTTCAGTTCACAGCAGTCCTTTGAAGTGTAAAAAGATCAGTGTTTTTTAAATTCGTTTAGTTTGTGCTAAAATGTCTGTATCACACAAAAAGGTTCCAGTATACATTAAAAAATGATCGTAAAGCTTAAAGGTGAAGGAAAAAGTTATGCTAAAATATCAGAGATTATGAATAAACCGCGTGGAACCATACAAAGCGTTATACAAAATTACGAAAAAAATAAGACCTTCGATATCGCACCGAGAAGAGGTCGTAAAAAAGTGTTCAACAGTTACTTAGAACGAAAAATTTAAAAAATAGTTCAGAACAACCCCAAAACTATTGCTCCAAAAACAGCTGCGGAACTTGCCAAAGATGATGGAGTAACAGTTAACGCACAAAACGTAAGGAGGTTTCTGCATACAAAAGAATACCATAGAAGAGTGGCAAGGAAAAAACCGTACATATCCAAGGACAACATAGCTAAGCGTTTAGCGTATGCACATGAATTTGTTAAGAAATCTGATGGCTTTTGGGAAAAAGTTATATTTGTAGACGAAAGCAAATTTACTGTCTTTGGGTCTGACGGTCGTCGGTTTGTGTGGCGGAAGGCTAATACAGCTTTGGAAGTAAAAAGTTTAAAATCAAATCTCAAGAATGGCAGGGGATATATTTTGGAGAGCTATGGGAGCCAATGATTTGTGCGTTTACCGTTACTCCATCATCTTTGGCAAGTTCCGCAGCTATTTTTGAAGCACTGGTTTTGGGGTTGGTCTGAACAATTCTTTAAATTTTTCGTTCTAAGTAACTGTCGAATCTCTGATATTTCAGCATAACTTTTTCTTTCACCTTTAAGCTTTACGATCATTTTTGTTATGTCTACTGGAACCTTTTTGTGTGATACAGACACTTTAGCACAAACTAACCGAATTTAAGAAACACTGATCTTTTTACACATCAAAGGACTGTTGCGAACTGAACTGAAGGATTTGAATATCCTAATAGTAAAACCACTCAACAAAATTTTAGCGTTTTGTACTGATAATTTAGTGTTATCATACCATTCCATACACTACAAAGTACTCATACCAAGCAGAGAAGAATGGAACATGGATGAATGATGGAGCCCAAAAATGGTACACAGATTGGTCGAAATCTGAAAACAAGATAGGGGCTGGAGTGATAGGACCAAGACGCAGCCTACACATTCCTCTCTGTAATGAGTCAACAATATTTCAAGCCGAGCTGTTCGCAATCAATGAAGCAGCACACCGCATTAACGACAGAAAACCCAAAAATATCAAAATATACATATTCTCAGACAGTCAAGCGGTTCTTAAAGCGCTAAAGAGCTACACATTCAACTCTAAGGCTGTCTGAGAATGTCACAAAATACTAAACAAAGTGGCAGGAAACAACAGGTTAAAGTTGATCTGGGTGCCAGGACATGAAACTCAACTCTCGAGCAACTTACGTCTCGCCTATCACCGTCCATTTCCAATATTTTTCCAGATATTCCAATATTTTCGTTGAACTCATGCATACTGCTTTATTTTTACAAACGCTGCCACAGAGCGAACTCCCGTTATCGTTGAACTTTTGGCCACGAAAATGGCGCACATTTGAACCTTTTGCTTACTATAGTGTCATTGTGTGGAATCCAAAAACTAAAAAAAAAGAAACTATTGAACTTCAATATTAACGTTTAACAAAGGAAAACTTTGAAAAAACAAAAAAGTTGTTTACTTAAATTGGAAGACCACAGGGAGATACTTCGGTCATTTCAGTACTTCAAGGATGAACTTAAATTTTGTTAACTATTTTATTTGATTTCCTCAGGCTCAATGTCAATAAGTACTCTCATATATTTTCTCTTATCACTCTGATTGTTTCATTATTTCCAATGAAATTAAAATAAATAAAAAATATAGCAAACTTATGTTCCATATATTTCGTAATATAATAATTAAAACTTAAATTTTTTTAACGTATTACAAACGTTTGGAAAAAAAGGGGTGTGGGGGGTGTGGCCAACCGTATGGAATGTATGTTTTGTATGAATTTGTTTGGAGGCGAAGTCAATCACCTGTTAAAAACAAATCACACGTATTCACTGATACTGTACGAAAAAGTGTTATGAAAAACGCTGGTCAAATGATGTCATGAGGATAGAAGGAAAAGTGGTGCCGCGTAGTTTTTCACAAACCGAAAATAGTCATTCACAGACCCCTGAGGTGATAAACACATGTTTCAGCTTCGCGAAAGTAACACAAAGAAGTGAAACACTGAAGTATAGAAAAAAGACAGTAACTTTGAACACAGTGTGGTGGCCTCGACGGTAGAGGCATCGGCCGTCAGTCGTTCACAGACCTCCGCGGTATTAAGACGTGTTTCGCCTTAGCGTAGAAACCAAAACCATAAAGTAAAGTGGATGAAATTAGAAAAATACATACACTTTTATAAGATGGCAGGGGCCTGGGTGATGGATCCATTGCCTGTGTCTGTTTTAGTGAGCATGCCAAGTAGCATTGAATCAAAATCAAAAAAAAAAAGGAGCATGAAAAATCAATAATTTCAGAAAAAAGGGAACAAAAATAAAAAATGTTTAATAATAATAATAAATTAAGAACATTATAATAATTTCTTAAGGATTAAGTAATAATGGAGGCGGAGCTGTCGCTGATTCCGAGTGAAAACTCGGAGAATGGCTGCGACGAAAATTTTAATAAAAAAAGACGTACAATTTTGAAGCCACAGCCGAAGACGCAGCAGCAGAAGCGAGCAATAATGCCAGACTAAAAATTCTAGCAAAAAAAAATTCTGAAGAAGAAGCCTCTTACAGCGGCAGCGGAAACTTGTACGTCGTACTGGCTTCTTCCGAGGCGGCACATAAGGCCGAAGATAAAAGAGAATTGGCCTTGAAGTTAAAAGAAAAGGACGAGCTGGAGGAATTGCCATTCCAGCTCAAGCCAGAAAAAAGAAAAACAGATGAAAAAAAGAGTCAAAATGTGCATGAAAGTGAAGTGGACAAGAGCAAGTAGCCACAATCGCAAATGCAGCAACAACAACAGCAGCAACCCTAGCAGCTGTAGCAACCCAAACAGCAGCAGCATCAAATCAAGCAGGACGAGCTGGAGGAATATATAAAACCCCTCCAGCTCAAGCCAGAAAAAAGAAAAACAGATGAAAAAATATGTCAAAATGTGCATGAAAGTGAAGTGGAAGTTGCCACAATCACAAATGCAGGAACAACAACAGCAGCAACCCTAGCAGCAGTATCAACCCAAACAGCAGCAGCAGCTGCAACAAAAGAAGGAGAAGAAAGATAGACTGCCTTTCAGGCCAGGCCTTTGCAGGCCATCCACTGCTTATCAGTGGATGGATTCAAGCTTGTAAAGGAGACGATGGCGTCAGCTGGAGCTCATTTCTATTCATACACACCAGGGAAAAAAAGGCTCAAACCGTTCTCCTTAAAGGATTGAGAGTCTTTGCTGAGCAGGAGGACATATTAAAATCGTTGCGGCAAGCGAACGTGGAATTTTTGGAAGTCAAACGCTTCTTCTCCGGTCCGATCCGGACCGGATGGAACCGGCGTGTTTGCTCCCCATCTTCCTGGCGCAAGTGTCACCAGAGAGTAGCCTTGAGAGTCTGAGAAACAATCAGTTTCTTGACATTCAGGCTGTCTCTTGGGAGAGGTTGTGGAGGAGCAAGCAGATGCTTCTTTGCGCAAGATGACTGAGATTCAGGCACTGTAACATGCCACTTCGATGCAGTAAAACCGAAGAGGGGCATCTGTCTGTGCAGTGTCCTCTGGGTAAGGGGAAAGGTCGAGGACAGATCTCGCCTGAAGTGCATCCATTGTGGTGCCAATGGACATCCTTCCAGCTATGGGGGATGTCCAAAGGTAAAGAAAATTAAAAAAAGATATGGAAAAAAAAACAAAGGTGGCGGATTCAAAGCCGATGCCGAGAATTTCTGCCACATCTGTTACACCAGTTGCCTCCTAACATCGCCTATAAGTTATTTTTTTCCATTCTGTGTGAACGCCTGAAACCTTTTGTCACCAACATGAATTTCCGTATCAGTGTGGTTTCAGACAGGGGAAGTCCACCATCGGTCAAATTTTCATACTGCGGCAGATCCTGGAGAAGACCCAGGAAATGCAGATCGACACATATCACCTATTTGTCGATTTCAAGGCCGCATATGGCAGCGTGCATAGAGACGAGCTATACAGCACCATGTCTAGTTTTGACATTCCTGCTAAACTCGTCAGACTGAGCAGAATGACGATGGAGAACTCTCTCTGCTCCATCAAGGTTAGTAACGAACTCACCGAGACCTTCAATGTCAAAAAGGCGTTAGACAAGGCGACGCGCTGTCATCTGATTTCTATAACATCGTTCTTGAGAAGATCGTGCAAAACTCACTGGCCAACACAAGAGGCACGATCTTCCAAAAGTCCGTTCAACTGCTAGCTTACGCGGATGACATTAACGTGATTGGGCGAACACAGCGAGCCGTCAATGATGCGATTGCTGGCATTGAAACGGAAGCGGCTAAAATGGGTCTGGCGGTAAACGAGGGCAAAACAAAGTATATGCTGTCATCGAGAAAGGACGCACAACATCGACGACTTGGCCAGAACATCACCATAGGCAGCTATAACTTTGAGGTAGTGAAGGACTTCGTCTACCTTGGCTCCGCAGTAAACAGTACAAACAACATCAGTACCGAGATCAAACGCAGAATAACTCTTGCCAACCGCTGTTTTTATGGGCTCAAAAGGCAATTGAGTAGTAGAGCCCTCTCTCGGAAGACCAAGCTGACTTTGTATAAGACTTTGATCCTTTAATCCAGTCCCTCTTTACGGCGCAGAGGCATGGACAATATCCCAAGCAGATGAAGAGTCCTGTTTGCGTTGATGGCATTTGGAGGAGAAGGTTCAACCACGAACTATGTGGGCTGCACAGCGTCATGAGTCTAGCCAGGCGTCTACGGATCTAACGCCTAAGATGGCTAGGCCATGTAGAGCGTATGGACAACTTAGCACCGGCCCGAAGAGCCTTTGACTCTGAGCCTATGGCATGTTGAGTGAGGCCCATGGCCACCTCAGACTGTAGCACCCTAAAAAGAAGTAGAAGTACATGGTCAACGCGTCTCGTTTTCCTAACTACGACTTGGAGAACAGAGTCTTTCTTAACCATTTCTATTTTCGAAATGAAATATAACAATAGCGTTCTGAGAATCTGAGAAAGAATAGTTTTACCAGTTTCAGTGACGAAAACATGGCAAATAATGCCGTCGCCTCAGATTCCATCCTCATTTCGAGAGAGAATCTCAAGCGCATCTTCAACAGTCTTAAGAACAAAAAGTCGACGGGAATAGATGACATAACGAATATTGTGATGCGTCATCTCCCCGATGAGTCGGTAGAGATATACACAATCCTGTTCAACAATGCGTTGAGCAATGCACATGATTCCCCAAAAGGAACAAAGATTCCTCTCTTCCGAAAAATCTTCAGTCGATTAGACTCCTTCCATGCATAAGCAAAGTTTTCGAGAAGATTGTCAATAGAGTTCTGATACAGTGGGCTGAGGACAGAACAATAATAATAATACCGAATAATACCGAACAACCAATTTGGATTTAGGGCGAGACATGATACTGTACATGCCGCGTCAAACTTGGAGTCCGTCAAAAACCCAGTGCACCGGGGCCCGCCTCGTTGACCTCGAAAAGCCATTCGACACAATATGGTTAGAAGGTCTCTTCCTTAGGCCGACGAGGATGCGTATAAGCAAGTCACTGCTTTAAACGATTTATGACATGATATTAGCTAGAAGTTTTGTTGTTAAAAGTGGCAACATGACTTCTACCAAAGTTTTCCAACTAAAAATAGGCTCCGGCAGGGTGTAGTTAACTCACCAATCCTCTTCACTATTTTCACCAATGAACTGATTGGCTCCCTGCAACACTTAATCACATACGCCGATGACTTGGTTGCGTACAAGACAGCGCCGAAGGTTGAGATCATCAAAATCTTCCTGCAACGTGACTTCGTCAAAATTCAGTGAAAAACAACTTTCGGAAGTGCAAATCTATTTTGTTCAGAACCCCGCTGTCCAAGGCCTCAAGGGATACGAAGAGAAACTGGCGCAAGTTCGGCATCGTTGATCCGCAAGGAGAGTCGTTAGCTATGAAAGTGTAGTCAGGTACTTAGGCATTTGGTTGAATTAGTATCTATATTCAGACATACAGCTGCTGCTCTGATAAAAGCCAAAAAGGCCTTGCTGTGGCAAGATGTTTGTTTTATAGCATCCAACTTGATACCACGGTGAAGGTAATCTGCTACATGGCCCTCATCCGGCTAGTTATGGCGTGCGATTGTCCAGTGTGGTTCAACGTGAGTCCTTCCAAGGTGGAAAAGGTGAGGCTGTTCGAGAAGTTTGTCTCAAGAAGTACAGAACCAGAATCTGAGTACAAGAAATTCTATCCCAACGAGTTCTTGTACAACGAAGAAAACGTGAACAGGGTGGATAATATTATTATTCAGCTGATTCGAAGACACGTTGTACGAGCCATTACCTCGGAAGATTAGCTGATATTTGGAGCCTATCATAAGAACGCTCGCCGAAGTGGATTCATTCCGCCGGAGGCGTTCTTGTACCATGACCGAATGGGCTTAATCCAGGATGCGGAGGATGACTGTCCATTGATCTACCACGTGGTGCGAAGGACGGTGGATTGGCGACTCCTCTACTAGGGCGACGTTGCAAGTGTTAGTCCAGATAATCTCCGGTTCAGTAGATCCATCTCTGTTCGCGACAGAATGGAGTGTGACAAGGTTCGAGTTTAATCAACTAACTGTTGGTCCCTTAAAGCAAACTTACATTTAGGTTAGGGCATTAGATTAGGGCAATTTTAAGGGAAAAAAATCTAAAAAATTAAAAAAAATTTTAGATGTGTTAGTTTAGGTTAGTTTAAGTTAATAATAATAATAAAAATAAGGGCGGGGCAGTCCGAGGTAGACCTGGGCCTAGCTTCTCAGCAACCAGTCGTGTTGTGCGTGATATTGTTCTGTCACGAGCGGAGGGGACCTACAGCTTAATGCCGACTCCGAACGGCGAGATTGAGAAGCTTTTTTTCTAGACAGTTATACTCTTTGAGCATTGTCAGTGACTCGAAAGAGGTGGAGCCGTGAAAAAATGTTTGATGTTTTTTTCGAGATTCGTACCGACGACATTGAGCGTAGGAGTCGATGCACCTACCCATTACGCCACGGCGCCCACCGTTAGTTTACGTTAGGTTAAGAATATAGTATAAGCATTTTTATTTTTTTTTGTATTCTCAACGAACATGTAAAATAAACTAAAAAAAACATAAAGGCAAAGTACATTATAAATTCCTAGGTAAACTTAGAGTGCCCGCATAGGGTCAGTAAAATAGTATAAGAATCCCATTATTGAATTTCTAGTTTAAGTATTTGTTTCTAGTAAGTACGATTTTTTGTTTATAGATAAAAATAAAAAAATGCATTAAATCTAAAAAAAACCTATCCATTGCCTGTGATCCCCCAGTGCTCGGGTTCAAATCCCTCAAAATTATTTAGAATTATTTTTATTTTATCCAAGAAAAAAAACAATACTTACAAGTAATAAATGAGTGAATGCAGAATGGAGCCAAATGAGCGGCCTCCGAAAAAATCGGATAAAGTTCCTCTACGAGAAAGCCGTAGCTGTAGAACAGCGGCAGGTAGAAGAGCGGCTGCAACAGCAGCAGTATTATCTAGAGAACTACGATCGAGTGCAATCAATCCACCTACGAACAGAAACCTGACGAACGAAAAGGTTGACAGGTACCTCGTATAAATGGACGACGTAATAAAACGTATAATAGACTATTGCCCGTGCTTCCTCGTATGTTGAGGGAAGAGTGCAATGACGGAGAGCAAAATGAAACGATAGTATAATATTGACATTTATTTAGTAATATATACTTTGTCCGCTGTCTGAGCTCGGCTGCGGCCTTTTGTATTAAAACTAGTGAGGAGATAGCGTAGTTAAATAGAAGCAACAAAAAGATACAGATTTGTCACACAAATATATGTAATTCGAAGCTAAAATAAAGTTGATCATAAATAAAGAGTTGTGTTTTGTATGCTAATAAATTTAAATTGTAGTACAAACACTACAAATTGGTGACCCCGAACAAAAATACAAAACTGCACCTTCAACTTTCAAAGTGCATCAACAACTTTACACACATTATTACAACTTTTTCCACGCAGCAATACGACGCCATCACATTAACCACCGAGTAACAGCACACCATCACGTCATCATCAGGATCATCATCTCCCAACATTAGTAAAATCCAGTTTTATTTTATTATTTATATTTTATGATCGCCTCTAGGCTCGTCTGACCACTGTGTCGTATCAGCTAAATTCTCGTATTCACTCCACACAGTTAGAGAACAAATTCCTAAGAGAACCGTATGGCTATACGAGAAAGCAAATTGGAGCGGCCTTCACGACTTCTTTAGGAATTTTAACTGGTCACTATGTTTCCTCGATAGTGACGTGGATCCAGCTGCTGATACGATCACGAACATCATTCTGCTGGGTATGAGATCCTTCATTCCCCATAGAGTGAAGAGTATCAAACCCAAAGCAAATGCGTGGTATGACTTGAGTTGCAAAGAGGCTATTAGGTTGAGGGAGTTGAGTTTCCGGACTTACAAAGCCAATCCTACTGAGGAAAACCGGAAAAAGTTTAAACGGGCCAGAAATGACTGCAATGCACTAATAAGACGTGTGAAATTCGCATATGACCAAAAGTTGAGGCAAAAAGTGCTACAATGTCCCAAGGGTAGCAAAAACTTTTGGTCATTTGTTAAAAATATAAGGAATTCAGCCTCATCTTCAATTCCCACGCTCATTTGCAATGACATTCCAGCTGTCAGCTCTTTAGACAAGGCCAATCTGCTTGCTGTGCATTTCGCGGCCAACTCAACGCTGTCAGATCCGACTTTGTCTCCGCCTGTACTTGAGAGCGTCGATTGTACCGCTTGATATTTCAAAGGCATTTGACAGAGTTTGGCATCAAGCTCTTTTGTCGAAAATGCGTTCTTATGGTATCGTCCCTCATTCAGGTCCCTGTCCTGCGGCCGTAGAATTGGAACAGTGCTGTCTACTGTCTCTTAAGCGATCCCAAAACAATCAGCCATTATCCCTGAATGGCACTTGCATCGAAGAAACCGAAAAGCTTTCCATCCTCGGTATGTGTATTAACTCAACACTTAGTTGGAATGATCACATATTCGAGGTCGCCAAAAATGCTGCGAAATGCCTAGGTTTCCTAAAGCGATGCAAGAAATACTTCACCCCCTCTGACTTGGCTTCAATTTACAAAGCCTACATCCGCCCAAAACTTGAGTATAACACTCATATCTGGTCTGGTGCTCCCAAGACCTTTCTGTACCTGCTAGGAGATAGTAATATCGCGAAGTCGATATACTCGCACCACACGAATATGGAATGCTCTTCCCAGCCCAATATTTCCCACTCACTACAATTCGGAGACATTTAAGACCAATGTTCACAGGTACCTCCTTTACCTTTCTCCCTCTATACCTTCGGTCCGTGCTGTGTCTTGATTCCGTATACTTAAGGGTATTCGTAACCCGTTTTGCGCGCGCTAATTATAAAAAAAAAAAAATTTTAAAAAAAGATACACCGGATCTGCTTAAATTAGCGGACGACATCCATCAAGTCAATCAACAACAAAGCAATTCGTGTTTCTCATTTTCATCTAACACAAAGGTCGATGAACTCACTGCTATGAACTGCTTACAAAAGTAAACCTCACCCTCAATTAAATTCCTAATAGAATTCCGACGTATCTGTGATTCCAACAAGTTTTTTAAAATCTGCCAAGAAAGAACCCGATCAAATCATTTCAGCAGCTAATGGTTCAAACATTGGAGTTTTTGGTACAAAACGGATTCGGCTCCACATATTCCTCATAGCCTCAGTTCTTCTTCTTCTTCTTAGGGCGCTACAGTCCGAGGTGGACCTCACTCAACATGCCTCTCCAGCCAGCTCGATCTTTCCCCAGCTGTCTCCAATTTCGCACACCAAGCCGGCAGAGGTCCTCCTCGTCCTCTGTTGCGTTGTCCCACAGGCTCAGAGTCGAAGACTCTTCGGGCCGGAGCTAAGTTGTCCATACGCTCTACATGCCCTAGCCATCTTAGGCGTTGGATCCGCAGACGCCTGGCTAGACTCATGTCGCTGTACAGCCCATACAGTTCGTGGTTCAACCTTCTCCTCCAAAAGCCATTAACGCAAACAAGACCAAAGATCGCGAGCAGAACTTTTCTCTCGAAAAGACCAAGAGACTGTTCGTCCGCTTGGGATATTGTCCATGCCTCTGCGCCGTAAAGCAGGACTGGGATGATCAAGGTCTTATACAAAGTTAACTTGGTCTTCCGAGAGAGGGCTCTACTACTCAATTGCCTTTTGAGCCCATAAAAACAGCGGTTGGCAAGAGTTATTCTGCGTTTGATCTCGGTACTGATGTTGTTTGTACTGTTTACTGCGGAGCCAAGGTAGACGAAGTCCTTCACTACCTCAAAGTTATAGCTGCCTATGGTGATGTTGTGGCCAAGTCGTCGATGTTGTGCGTCCTTTCTCGATGACAGCATATACTTTGTTTTGCCCTCGTTTACCGCCAGACCCATTTTAGCCGCTTCCGTTTCAATGCCAGCAATCGCATCATTGACGGCTCGCTGTGTTCGCCCAATCACGTTAATGTCATCCGCGTAAGCTAGCAGTTGAACGGACTTTTGGAAGATCGTGCCTCTTGTGTTGGCCAGTGAGTTTTGCACGATCTTCTCAAGAATGATGTTAAATAAATCACATGACAGCGCGTCGCCTTTTCTAAAACCTTTTTTGACATTGAAGGTCTCGGTGAGCTCGTTGCCGACCTTGATGGAGCAGCGAGAGTTCTCCATCGTCATCCTGCTTAGTCTGACGAGTTTTGCAGGAATGTCAAAACTAGACATGGCGCTGTATAGCTCGTGTCTATACACGCTGTCATATGCGGCCTTGAAATCGACGAATAGATGGTGTGTGTCGATATTTCCTGGGTCTTCTCCAGGATCTGCCGCAGTGTGCAGATTTGATCGATGGTGGTCTTCCCTGGCCATAAACCACACTGATAAGGACCTATCAGTTTGTTCACGAATGGTTTCAGGCGTTCACACAAAACGGCAGAGAAGATCATATGCACGATGTTAAGGAGACTTATCCCCCGATAGTTGGCGCAGTCAAAGGGGTATCCTTTCTTGTTGATCGGGCAAACGATACTGAGATTCCACTCATCGGGCATGCTTTCCTCCGACCATATCTTACAGATGAGCTGGTGCATGCGCCCTACCAGATCACCTCCAGCTGCTTTAAACATTTCGTCGGGCAGACTGTCTGCACCAGCAGCTTTATTAGACTTCAGTCTCGATATCGCTATCTTGACTTCGTCTAGGTCGGAGGGACGGTATTCTCTTCTATCATCGTACGTTGTGTTGAGTGGAACATTCTGCCTGACTCATCGCCGTTCAACAGTCTGCAGAAATGATTTTTCCAAATTCTCAGTATCGACTGCGAATCTACTATTAGTTGTCCATTTTCGTCCCGGCAAGCTTCTGTCCGAACTTTATATCCATTCGATAAAAGTTTTACCCTTGGTAAAACTTTCGGACATCATTCCTGCCATAACACCTCTCCATCTCCCCGATCGCGCGCTTCTCGTGCTCTTTCTTTTTTTCCTGAGAAGCCGGTTCTCTTCCCTTCTTCTCTGTTCGTAGAGCTCACGAACAGCTCTCGTGGTTCGATGCAGCGTTGCCCGATAGGCTTCTTGCTTTGCAGCATGTGCCTGCCTGCACTCGTTGTCAAACCAGGGGTTTTTCCTAGGAGGCGTTTTAAAACCCAGCACATCAGTAGCGGCTTCTCTGATGGCTCTTTGACAACGTTTCCATTCTTCGTCTATTGTTAGTGCAGGCGACGTCGAACTTTCGGAGAGTTTCAGGGAGACTCGATCGGCAAAGTTCCTGGCAGTCTGTTGCGATTGTAGCTTTTCGACGTCAAACCGTGGTTGTCTTCCGCGCCTCGGAACGTTCGGACATCAAGAATACTGGAGGAGTGTCTGACGTCGATCGCAACGTGATCAATCTGGTTGACGGTTGAATGATCAGGAAACTGCCAGGTCCCTTTATGGATGTTGAGGTATGGGAACCGCGTGCTAGCTACAGAGAGGTTTCACCCCGTAACAAAGTCCACCAGCCTGAGTCCGTTTTTGGACGTGGTGTCGTGCAGGCTGTGTTTACCGATGACTCTAGCAAAGATTTCCTCTTTACCCAGCTTAGCGTTAAAATCTCCTAGAACGATCTTGGTGTCGTAGCTGGGGCATTGATCGTACGTTCTTTCTAGGAGATCATAGAAGCCATCCTTGCTATCGTCGTCTTTGTCCTCCGTTGGGGCGTGGGCGTAGATTAGGCTGATGTTGCCGAATTTAGCCTTGATGCGGATTGTTATGAGGCGCTCGCTTATGTACTTAAAGCCTAAGACTTTTTGGTTAAGTCTGCCTCGAACAACAAATCCACATCCAAATAATCGCTGCCTTCGCTCTCTGTAACAATCGCCGTAGTAGATATCGCAGCTTTTCATCCTCTTTTTGCCGGCCCATTACATCGCACTTCCTGGATTGCGGTAACGTCTGCCTTATAGCAGTCTAGGGCCTCCGCGAGTTCATCGGCTGCACGTGGTCTGTTCAGGGACCTCACATTCCACGTGCAGAACCGAAAGTCATTGTCCTTATTCCGTTTGCTGGGGTCGTCTACAGTAAGTCCGTCCATATCCGAGGCATTTTGTGCTTTCTGAACTCAGAGCTTTTTTACGTGGTGAGGAAGTTAACCCCACGCACAATCTCCAACTGGGAGGACAGGTCCATTTGTTTAGCCCCCGGGGTCCTGAGGGATCCGTTGGCCCTAAATGAAGGGCTCATCCGGAGCCATCTCTATTCCAGGGTCCCGACCTTACCATGGAAACCAGGTAGCTCCTGCTGACTGGAGTTGTGGATGCCGCCGTTGGCCAATCAGTTGACCAGCTCCTCCGCCGCCATCCTAAAAAGAGTCATGAGCCCTGGTAGAGTCACACTCCCCCCTCTCTCGTTTGCAGCCGCCCAGACGTCCCACGGGGGTTGTTTACCCCATCTTCTGTCGAGGGTACTCGGCTCCCGGATTTCACCACGGGGAGGTGAGAGTAGGAGTTCGTTAATAGAGGCTAGGTGCAGACGCTTGTGTCTGCATGGTTCGCGTATTAACGCTTCGAAATCCCATAGCCTCAGTTACAAAACCAATAATTGGTGTAGATTTTATACAGAAAACAGGTCTTATAATAGACATAAGAAATTCAGAACTCATATACCCTCTAACAAATCTGAACAGTGTACGCGGTAGTCTGTGCGCACTTCCAATTAAAAGCCCTAAATTTTACCCAATAGAACATAATAAGTACGAACACATTTTAAAAGATTTTCCCTCTGTAATGCAACCTGCCAATTTCAAAGCGGCAAAAGAAGAATTTGAGTACATGATGCAAATAGGAATCTGCCAACAGTCTCTATCCCCCATGGGTTAATGATCCTTATGTATGTTTGTAACCTACCAGACAATTCCCCCGATCCCGCAATTCCTTTCAGTCCAGTCCTTCAATGACCCGTAAACAGATTGTGTAGAATGTTTTTACAGTATACATAATATAATTTATTGAATTAATATTGATTACAAATACGTCCATTGGAACAAATGAAAATTTTGAATTTTAGAAGTTTTGCAAAAGACAATGTACCAAGGAAATCCTTGGTGATCGCGATCGGAGGAGAATTTTTGAACGGCAGCGAAAATTTCGAAAAAGGATAATTTTCTTAAAGTGGCGTATTACGTATAGTACGAACAACGATTAGCCACGAACAAAATAAGATGAAACAAGAGTGCGACGACTTAAAACACTGAATACATATAACACATAAATGAACATACGAGTACATATACGAGTATACTGATATGCAGTATCCTAATCCCTAGAGTGATTACACACCTTGCAGCGGTTCTGGGGCTTAAGTAGGATTAATGATACCAGTCAGCTATGGCGACGGACATGCGGCAAGGCATATCCTTCCGGGTCACCCATGTTGCATCCAGATACCTGACGACCTCTGGATTAGCTAGCCTTACCTACGTACACGGAGCCCTGCGTAGGCGGACCACCGTTTCTCCGATACTCTTGGGAACCAAATTTCAAATGAACACTAATAACAAAAACAATAAAAACACAAAAATTGACAACAACAAACCAAGAGAGGAAGAAGGTTCAAGTCGTGAACTGGTGGGGGAACAGGTTAGCAAACCTACCCCGCCCCTCCCGAACCCCAGCCCTTCATCTGGATCGGTGAGGTTAACTTCCCCCCTCTCGTCCAACACGGACTCCGCAAAACCACTGCCAGACGGCTCGCCATTAGCTCTAGCACGGGATAAACCCTGTACGAGCAAACAAACGCGTGCTGCTGCTAGGCCAGCAAGGACCGTAACGGACCGAAGTCGGAAAACCGCGCCTGTTAAAGGATCCAAAGCCAGCAACCTGCCCACTAAGACAGGTTCTGGCACGGCTCCAACAAAGCAGGCGAGGAAACACCATCTGTCCTCAACGGATGCTAGTACTAGCAACTTTAGGGAGCGGCGCGCAGCCACTCGCATCCTTGACAAGCTGGCGCCCTTCCCTAAAGACAGCTGGAACAACAAACAAAACGAGTCGTATGATTGGGCCATAAATAGACGCTCTTGCGCCAAGGGAACCTCCGTACCTCACGCGGTCAAACGCGACAGGTCTATGGAGGAGCAAACGGTGCAGGCCCCGGCCCCCAAGAGATCGAAAAATAACACCGGTACTGCCAGACAAGACAGGCAGTATAGCGATGTCCTAAAGAGCCATACCCTCGTTGGCGTGGTTGACAAGGCAGATCCAGATGGGAGCATCTCGGCGGATAAATGGAGGAAGGTAGAGGCCGAGTTGGCCCCTGCCCTTCTCTCTATCTTAAGGGAGCGACCAGGACCTGCTCCAATCTGTGAAGACGGGGGATGGTTCCAGGGGCACGTTAAACTGCTTGCTTGTGCGGACCAAAGGTCGATTGACCTCCTAATCGAGGTCATAGGGATGGCGGGCAAGGTGTAGCAGGCCCAGGGCACGCATCCGCCTTCCGGCCAAGCCCTCGGACCCTGCGTCCATAATGGACCTTATCAAGTTGTGCAACCCGAAACTAAATACCAGTGACTGGAAACTCGGCAGGCTGGAGGAGCCTAAGGGGGACACCCGTTCGGTGGTCATCATCATCAACGAGGACTCCTTGGCTCAACTTGCTGCAGACGAGTACAAAATCTACATTGGTTTCGGCAAGGTCCTCATTAAGTTTATTTGCTGATGCCTAGCCGATTGAGTTTATTTTTATTTTATTTATTTATTTATTTTATTTGTTCACAAACTTAATACAAGCCGTAGGCAACTATTACTAAATTATTTACAATATTTTGCTTAAGACTACTTAAACCTACTTGAAATATACAATTTTCTAAGGAAAGGAGGAAAGGGCATGTCTTAGTGAGCTCTTGTTTGTATTAAAATCAAACGTGCTTAGGGTCTAGTTGGTTATACGCAACATTCGCGACACAGGTTCATTTCGGCCATAATCAGTACGATGGTACTTGAGATGGAAGAAAGGCACTACCCTAAGGGAACGAGGATTGGTGTTGAAAGATATCTTTTGAAGCAGTGCAGGACAATCAATGATGCCCGATAATAACTGGTGTACAAATAATACATCAGCAACTTTTCTACGTTTTTCGAGTGATTGCATACTCAACAGGCACAACCGATGCTCATAAGGGGGTAGATTATACCTGTCGGACGAAGGTAGTCCACGGCGAGCAAAACGAAGAAATCTCCGTTGGACACACTCGATTCGATATTTTTGCGTAACCTGATAGGGAGACCAAACTTGACTAGCATATTCCAAAATCGGTCTAACAAAAGTACAGTAGAGGGACTTCGTTACGTAAGGGTTCGCGAATTCTCTCGACCAGCGTTTAACGAAACCGAGGGCAGAATTAGCCCTACTAATAATATTTTCGATATGGGGACGAAAGTTAAGTTCTCTATCGCAAATGACACCTAAGTCACGCAGTAAAGTAACTGTGGGAACGGGTTCGTCACCAATAAAATAAGTTCGAGGGGTAGCCGAAAGGCGCTTACGAGAATAGCTTGGCATTTGACAACATTTAGAACAAGAAAATTTTTTGTACACCAAGTCGAAAAAGTGTTCAAATCCATTTGAAGTTCATACGAGTCAGCGGAGATAGAAATTTCCTTAAAAATTTTTATGTCGTCCGCATAAACTGAAAGACGAGAATAATTAATGAAGTTATCCACGTCGTTAATTGTTAGGATGAAAATCAGCGGACCAAGATGGCTACCCTGGGGGACCCCAGATGTGGCTACAAAAGAATTGGAAACAGAGGATCTAAAGATTACTTTATATTGTCGCTCTTCAAGGTATGACTTGATCCACGCAATAAACTCCGTTTGGAAGCCAAGAGCTTTAAGTTTCAGAAGTATAATCGCGTGTGAGATTTTATCAAAAGCTTTGCTAAAATCGGTAGCGACAACATCAACATCTTTGCCATCTTCCAATGCGCACAAGGTGCTGGACACGAATTCTGTCATGTTTGTCGTAGTTGATCTTCCCTTAAGAAATCCGTGTTGATGGACGGAAAGGACAGACCTGCAGTGAAAAAACTACTATGTTTTTTCACATAAACATAAACAATGCTTTCAAATAATTTAGACAAGGCAGAGAGTTTGGCTATAGGCCGGTAGTTCGCAATCTCATTTTTTGGACCTTTTTTATGTAAGGGGATTATAAAAGAGCTTTTCCAAGCCTTAGGAGGAGGAGGTCTATAAAAAGGACTCTGAAAGGGTATCTGCCCCTAAGGCAGATATTATTATTACCGGTAGACACTTGTCCCGACGAAACAAGTGCTACCCCCACTGACAACGGACCACCGGACGCATCAGAAGAAGTCCTCACGACAACGCTCAATACTCTGGACATTGACGACGATACACTTTAGTCGGACTCAGAGTTTGAGCGGTTCTTCACCGCCAACTTATATCGTCCACCCCAGGAGAAGGATGACTTTATGTCTTCCGACTCGGACGAGGCCAATGACACTGTGGTGGAGGCATCTGTAATCAGTCGCAATACTGCGGGTGATACAGATTAACCTTCACCACTCCAAAGCGGCCTCCGCCAACCTCCTCATCCGACTAGCCAAACATGGGGAGGACATTGTCCTGATCCAGGAGCCCTAGACCGTGAAAGGTCTGGTGCTGGGACTCAGGACGGCGGGCTACAAGCTGCTTTACACCAAAAATGCAGGTAAACCTAGATCTTGCATTATGGTTAAAAGCTCTATGAACTCATTCCTCATTTCTAACCTTAGCGACCCTGATAACACGGTGGTAAGCCTGGAGCTGAGTCAGAGTACGTGTTGGATGACTTCAGCATACCTTGCATACGACAAACCCATCCAAGGACGGTCGCTATGGCGGAATCCAGCAACTCTTTCCTCATTATTGGTTGTGATGCCAATGCACACCATCAATTATGGGGTAGCTCCAACGACAACGAAAGAGGTGAGTCTCTGTTAGACTTTATTCTTAGTAAGAATCTAGTTGTATGTAATACAGGAAATGTACCCACCTTCGTTACCAAAAACAGACAGGAGGTACTTGATATTACCCTTGTCTCAAATAACTTCTCCAACTACATTAGTAATTGGAGGGTTTCTGATATCCATTCCTTCTCGGACCATAGATATCTCCAATTCCAAAACCAAATGGTCTCTCTATAAAGGTGTCTTAGGTAAGTCCCTTTAGGGAGAATCTCCCCCTCCTACAGATGTCAATGAGCTGGAATGGCTAGTTAACTCGTTCACCATTGCCCTTAATGAAGCAATGGACACGGCCTGCCCACTCAAAACACGGAAGTTTAACTCCAAGCCACACTGGTGGAATAGTGAAATTGAACATCTTCGTAAAGCCAGCAGGAGGAAGTTCAACAAAGCTAAACCCTCCGGGGATGAGCTCCACTGGGAATCCTATAAAGAATCCCTCAGATTTTTCAAATCCAAAATGAAAACGGCAAAAAGGAAATCCTGGAAGCTGTTCTGCGGAAAAATAGAGGATATTTCGGAGACCTCGAGACTCAGAAAAATCCTCTCCTCGTGTCCTGCCATACCAAGCTACTACATGAAGCAGGACGGCACATGGACTACGTCTAGTAAAGAATCACTTGAGATTCTACTTGATACTCACTTCCCCAGCTGCTCTAATGACCAACCCATTTCAGCCTTGGTTTTTGGTTATCCTATTAGTAGCCTCGTGAAGCTTACCACTAAGCGCAGAATAGCATGGGCTATTCGCAGCTTCAAACCGTATAAATCCCCTGGTCCGGATGGTATTATACCAGCGGAACTCAAACTGAACTTAGACCTAATTCTTCCATGGTTGGAAACTATCTTCATAGGTTGCCTTAGCTTGTCCCATATCCCCTTGGGATGGAGACAGGTGAAGGTTGTCTTCCTACCTAAAGCAGGTCGCAGCTCTCATGTAAATCCCAAAGATTTCAGACCTATCAGTTTATCTTCCTTCCTACTCAAAACGTTGGAAAGACTCATAGATATCCATCTTCGCTGCAATATAGACCCATCTAGATTGTCAGCCTCTCAACATGCATACACTAAAGGCAAATCAGTTGATACTGCCCTACACTCGCTTCTATGCTCCATCGAATAATCCCTTCACCATAAGGAATTCACTATGGTAGCCTTCCTGGACATCGAGGGAGCCTTCAACAATGTCTACCCATCCTCTATCATCAGTGCACTGGTAAATCTTGGCGTGGACAAGGGGCTCTGTAGATTGATTTACCAACTGCTCATCAGTAGAGTTAGGTGGAGTTCTATCTCCCCTGCTATGGAACATCGTAGTCAACGAACTACTTTTGTTGCTGGATAAGGCAGGGTGCAAGGTGATAGCCTATGCGGATGATATTACTGTGGCAGTCTCGGGAAAATATCCATCAGTGCTAAGGGATCTCTTGCAGCATGCTCTCTCAAAACTTTCGGCGTGGACCAAAGTCAACGGATTGGGCATTAATGCTTCTAGAAAGGAAATTGTCCTCTTCACCCGAAAATATAGTATCCCCTCGATCGACCCCCCTACCATTAACGGCACCAGTTGCAACTTCTCGGAGTCTGCTAAATATCTGGGGCTCATCCTAGATAAGAGGCTAAACTGGAAGCCGAACATAATGGAGCGCACCCGCAAGGCGACGCTGGCTCTCTACATTTGTAAAAGAGCATTAGGAAAGAAATGGGGTCTCCAACCTTATATGATCCATTGGATCTACACAACCGTCGTTAGACCCATTCTGTTGTATGGAGTGCATGTCTGGTAGCCAATACTAGACAAAGCCATACACTACAATCTCATTAGGAAAGTTCAACGTCAAGCTTGCATTTGCATTGGAGGTGCTCTGAGAACTACACCCTCAGATGCACTGGACGTGATAATGAACCTATCCCCAATTGACATTTTCGGCAAACTACTAGCAAAGAATACTGCTATCCGTCTTACAGCCTCTTCCCAGTGGACCAACAATTCATTTGGCCACTCCACTATACTAAGTTCTTCTAACTTCCCCACGAGAATTCTGGACCATACCACACCCCTTTACTTCCCTGATAGACTTTTTAAAACCCTTATTCCAGATAGAGACTTCTGGAATGATAATCCTAAACCTTTTGCAGGTTCCCTGCACTTTTTCACGGATGGGTCTAAAACCCAGGAGGGGGTGGGTAGTGGCGTTTTCTCTGATGAACTAAATATAAGTCTCTCCTTTCGCTTACCCGACTACTGTAGTGTGTTTCAGGCGGAGATTATGGCGATTAGTGAAACGCTGTCTTGGCTCAAATGGAATGTAATATCCGCTCGTGATACTTGCATCTTCACTGACAGCCAGGCAGCCATCAGAGCCCTGGCATTGGTCTCTACGAACTCTAAGACTGTAATAGACTGCCGCTCATCTTTAGACAAGATGGCCGACCAGTTCAATATTTGCCTGTGCTGGATGCCAGGACATAGAGACATTTCAGGCAACTGCAAAGCAGATGAACTTGCCAAGTTCGCAACTTCACAGCCATTACTTCCCAAACACAGTAGTTTGGGTATGCCCCTCACAACTTACAAATTGCTGCTCTCATTAGAGACAACTCGTGAAATAGATAACAGATGGGCGAATGGCACTTCGTGTCACACCCCCAGGATAATCTGGCCTAGGCTAGATTCCAAAAGATCTAAGGATTTAATATCTCTTCACAGATCGCATATAAGCTCAATCGTCGGTGTCATCACAGGACACTGCCTCATAGGAAACCATGCCATCAGACTAGGTGTCCATTTTATAAGAGAAGCAATCGAAAAGGAGCAGTTCAAGTTAAATACCTTCAAACAGATCAAATGCCAGCTGAGGTTCTAACCAATTCCGTTCCTAACGATAAACATCGATACTGTTTCACTACTTTGGGAATGCAATTTTAAAACTTATTAGTTTCAATATTGAGGAGGAGTGTTAAGAAATACTATTAATTTATCTATTCTTTGTTTTAAGGCTCTTTGTATAATTGAATCTGAGTTTTAATCACTTGTTAAAATTTTACTTTGATCACTTTCTATTATTTTCATTCATTTGTTCATATTATTACCTGTCAATAAACTTTTTTCACTGCCTTTTAAATTGTCAACTGTAAGGGTCGCATTTTTTCTTAAGTCGCATTTTAATAAGAGGAAGGGGACAGCAGATCGCGCTTAACCAAAGGTGTACTCGACAAAACAAAAAGCCCCCTCAACTTGGGAAATGTGATAATTTATCTGAGATATTTTTTTATAAAGGCTTAAGTTCATGTATATACAGTGCCTCACAAAAATATTCGGAATCATGCTTTTTCCTGGATCTTAGTTTGTTCCATTTTGCTGTTGTAGCAGACAGAAAACATGCAATAATTTTTTCTGATTTTTTGTTAACAGAGAATAAATGTTGAATTGGAACTGTTTTTTTTATTATAATTACAATAAGTATTTGTTGTTTAACAATTTTAAAATCCAGGAAAAAAATATAATTCCGAATACTTTTGTGACGCACTGTATGTATTAATAAGTATTAGTGCCCGGCTATCTCAGTCAGTAGAGCATAAGGCTCTTAATGTCGGTAAGTGGGTCCTTGCCACACTAAGTCACAAGCATTGTAAGAAGATAAACTGTTGCATGTGCAGCCTTCCTTTTTTTACGAGGCTGGCTTATTCACGACCACTCGAAAACCGTCATCGATCCTGTTTGCGGCAGCCTGCGTACGCAGCAGTTTATTTGGGTTAAAGATCCTAATGTATGTTTGTAACCTACCAGACAATTCCCGCGACCCCGCAATTCCTTTCAGTCCAGTCCTTCAATGGCCCGTAATGTACAAATTGCGAAGAATGTTTTTATATATAATATAATTTATTTAATTAATACCTACCCCAAATTAGGTTAAATTAATACTATTGCAGACTGTCATTCCATTCGATACATTTTTATGACATTCTTTTTGCTTTTTGTTTGTTTCTTGGAAATGATAAGATTGTCCTCTTTTTTGCATCTACAAAAATGGTCACCGTACACATAATGGAAGTGCAAGGCGGTGTTCACACGATATGTTTTACGTTGTGAACATGGAAAATTACAAATACGTCCATTGGAACAAATGCAAATTTTGAATTTTGGAAATTTTGCAAAAGACAATGTACGAAGGAAATTCTTGGTAAAAATATGATCGTGATCGGAGAAGAATTTTTTAGCGGCAGCGAAAATTTCGAAAAAGGAACATTTTCTTAAAGTGGCGTATTACGGATAGTGCGAACAACGATTTGTCACGAACAAAATAAGATGAAACAAGTCGAAAATAAAGTTTGGACAGTGTAATACGTGAAATAAAGAGTGCGACGACTTAAAACACTGAATACATATAACACATATATGTACATACATATATACTGATATGCAATAAGTAAGAATGCAGTGACACATAAAAACAAAAAAATATGCATATACGTGATAGGAAAATTTATTGATAAAAATTAATATCGAAATACGCACAATACGGAGTCCCACAAGGATCGAAACTGGGGCCACTCCTGTTCATATTATACGCCAATGAGCTTCTTCGCTGACGATACAGCGGTAGTGGTATGTCATATATCCCTGTAGACGGCAACAACAATAATGCAGGAGGAGTTCGATGATGCAGTAAAATGGTCTAGTGATTAACGCTTCCAAAACAAAAACGATGCACATCAGAAACCCGCAATTCAAGGCCACAGAACAGCAAATATACTGTAGGAATGATACATGTCGTACCTCTACTAGCTATCCTATAGATATAGTAGAAAGCTATAAGTATCTAGAAGTCACAATCGACAGTAACTTTTTATGAGATATTCATATCGATCAATTGCGATCGAGTCTTAAAAGACGCACTAACCCATCTGCAGTACCATGCACCAACATCAGTGCTACGGAACGTGTACTTTGCGCTAGTGGAATCCAAATTGAGATATGGAATACCTGCCTGGGGTAATGCATCAGTCACACATATAAGAAAGCTACAAAAACTCCAAAATGACGCACTGAAAAAATTGAACGTATTCTCTCATCGACATTTTACTGAGCGAGAAAGATTCAATGGCCTTCAAGTGGAAGACATTTTCAAAATGACGCTCATTTTAGAATACTACGACGATCCACGATTCACCATACTAATCAACCATGGGATAAATACAAGAAGACGTGCACAAGGTATGCTTCAAGAACCACGGTTTCACAACAATTATGGAAGAAGACAGTTTAAATGCAGTGTTCCTGAAGCTCTCAACCCAATTCCGCAAGAACTTAGACGGATTAGAAATTTTAAAACTCGGAAAAAGTGCATAAAAAACTTTCTTTTAAATCAAAATTCCCGCAATTGAAACTCAAATCTAAAGACAAATATTAAAAAGTAAAATCTTAACAATAATTTAAATATGAATTTCAAGAAATTTCATACGGATAATGCTCAAATTGTTTAATTTTCTCATAAACTTTTAAACTTTAATTGAATTTATATTAAACTAAGCTTACTTAATCTGAATTATTGGTGTTAGAAGCAGAACATTCTGCAGAAAAGCCACTAAGGTTTCGCGGAAACGTATAACCAATGTTGATTTTATATTTAAAATATTGAAATAAAATTGAATTGAATTGAAACAATTCTATCTATTCGCGACGTCTCACTCAGATCAACTGCCAAGATCAACTGTTGAGCACACACAGATTTGTATTTATTTCAATATCTCATCCCTTCCTTCAATTCCAGGAAGGACCCTTTACACAGTAGCTCGAAACACAGTGTAAATTACGGACAGAAAAGTGTCATATTCTAACACGGTCATCCTGCAATATTCATTGCTCTCGGTAGAATGAAACGATTATTATTTCTCCTTTTAACATAATTCTTTTATTAAATTCATTGCATTGCAGCACAATCTTCCAATACGATCATCTTCTGCCTCTCACCTCTCCGTTTCGATATTCTTGTCTTGTCCCTTTCCTGCACAAGCCACGGCTACGCATTCTCGGTCGCAACTCCCGTTTGATTTTATCAGGCAAAGACTGAGAGTGCGTAGCTTCTGACGTAGCGGAATCGGATGTGCAAATTGTTGGTGGACCAACTCTAATCGGTGTCTACTCTAAAACCTACATTGATTTGATGTTGGGAAGCTACTTAAATTTGCCGTTCTCAATTCTGCTTTACTATCTGATGCAACGTCGGAGTTGGCTCTTTTGGTGTCTGTCTTTTTTGTTGTTGTAATGGGAAATTTTAGGGTTGACGTGAGCAACATTCGTGGCCTAAGAGCGAATCTCTTCGCTGTATACGTCCACCTTTCTCGATATAAACCAGCTGTCTTGGCACTGAATGAAACACAGGTAGGTGAGAATACCGATTTATCGCAACTATGGGACAGCACGTCCCTTACTCGCGATCGCCAAAAAGTAATGACTTCCAAAGTCTGTTTCCCGCTTAGAATTCCTCAGTCTGCAAAAGCTCTTCTTTTGCAGGCGGAGAAATTCTAAGTCACACTCACACACATATACCATTCACTCTGATGATTGCGCTCATACAACCTTTGTTGTATTACGCACTCTCACCTTCTATTCACTCTCCAATCTGCCAATCTGCATCACTCACCCACGCATGCATACGTTGCGACGGAGCCGGCAGCAGATCGTTGCTGGGATTTTCTCCTCTTTTTAAGGTTCCGTCTACAAAAACGAAACCTTTATAATTTCGGTGTGTCCGTCCGTCCGTCCGTCGTGTCTATCACACTTTTTTATCTCCGAAGTTTATGAAGATATCGGCATGAAATTTTGGAATTAGGTACTTCAGACCTAGATGTCATTGCCTATGCAGCGATTTTAAAAAGTGGGGCCATTTGGGGGTGGCTCCAGTACAGGTGAAGTTGACACTAATTTTGAAAAATTGTCGCACCCCATCGATATATATATCAATCGACAGATCTTTCGAAATGAGGTGGATGTTTCTTTCAAGACTTTTTTATCAAAAGTACCGTTTGGAAAATATGGAGCTCCAAAGATTCCCCCCCCCCCCTGCCATTTCTAAACCAAAGTGTTTAAAAATCTGAAAAAATCACAAAAACTTCGCTTCATTGAGTACTTTCATTTAAAACCATTTCGAGTACTCTGGCCCTAATGGTTTTGGAGATATTGGCCAAAAACGGTCAATCATCGATATGCGAATTTTGAAGATCTGAAAACGCAGTTTTGAAGACATCAATGTAAGCATTAAGAAATGATACATTTCAAAATATCGATTTATGTTGAAATTTTGAAATATCTAAGATTTAAAACAAACAAAAATTTTCATTTTCACACATAATTTCATGCTGTGTTCGGCCACTCTATTCGTTGATGAGCGTTATCTTTTCGATCTCACCCCTAAATGCCCAATAGAAATGAACACACACATACCGCAGGCATGAGCAGTGATTAGATAGGTATGTATGTATGTATGATGGAAGGGATTTTCTGTGTTGGATAAACTTGGATGGAGATAAAGGTATATGTAGGGATGAACATTTGTTTGTTTGGATGTATGAATTTATGGTTGATTTGAGTTGAAGTTAGAAGAAAATTCAACTGGAATAGTTTGGAAACGTCGTTTGATATTCAGAAATCATCCATCAATATTATGCGACGGAACCTTCCCCGTGCGAGTACAACTCGCACTTGCCCGGTTTATTTTCTCATAGCCACTCGAATAGCGGCTATGGCTCGCGATCATACCGCCCGTTGACCAGCCTTCCATGGCACGGGTGTATGTTTGTTGTTGTGCCGACTCCGTGCGTTATGTATGCAGACGGCTGACCTTGGTTGCTAATGCAAAGGGAATCACCTCCAGAGCATTAGCAACATCCCACGCCGCATCTCTCTCACCCTTCAATCGTTCGGTGCATTAACTTTGGAAGTCAATTTTCTGGCTATCAGCTGTTCTTTCTCTTTTTCTCTGTACAGCCGAAAGATTTGTAAGGCGTTTGATTGCGTTTCGTCTGCCTGCTTATAATCACTTATAGGTTCATTAATTGTCTGTTATGTTATTGCATTTGCAATGATTTGTTTATATATTATTGTTATAATGATATTCATGGTTTGATTTGTTGTATTATTATTGTTTGTAAGGTTTATATGTTTTTTTCGCTGTTTATATGTAGGTCTTTTTTGTCGTTGTTTGTATGTATGCTTGTTCTGTCGTCTGTTTTTGTACATACCTACATATCTTTAGGGCATTGTGCGACGGCGACTTCAGAAGAAATGGGAGGTTCCGGGGATGTTTTCATTGACCCAATTAATTACTTATTTGTACAATTTAGTACCCGGATAAGTATCCCAAATTTACCCGTAAATTTCGCTCTTAGGAATCCTTCCGTCGTTCCTCTAGCTCCGATCGCGATATGGCTTAAGGTCCTTGACGTGCCATATTCCTCTTTCTTTACCGCTCTCGTCTTCGAGCGAATACGTCCACGGGGATACTCTTTATCGTATAATGAACGGACCTACATATTTCGGCGCCAGTTTCGCCGCGTAATAATTCGCTGCATCGGACAGCACCATGTTACGTCGCCATACCAACTCGTTCGGTAGGTACTGGACGTCCCTTCGCCTCAGGTTGTATTGGTTCGAAGTCTTCTGTATTGCTACAGTCAACTTCTTACTTCTTGGAACCTCCTACTGAGTTCCGTCATCTCCGTTTCGTTGTCTTCGTTTCCTGCCGTCGTTTCCTCTTGCCCCGAGGATATGTCGCCCGATCCGTTCGCGGTGTCGGCATCGCGTTCGCCGACCTTTTCCGTCTGTCCATTGTTTCGCCCGATTTCTTCTCCTATTCCCGGTCTCGTTCCCGACGTCGTCATCTCTCGCCCGAAGTTTGCATAGTATGGGGTCACCCCCAATACCTGATGCTGTGCTGTGCGGATACAACAAGCGACCTTAGTCAAATGTGTATCCCACGTCCTATGGTTCTCCGACACGTACGCGCGTAAAGTTGTCTTGATAATTTGGTTGATCCGTTCCTCTGGATTGGCTTGCGGGTGGTAGTGCGCGGTAAGTCTTATACGCGTCCCGTATGACTGACACAAGCGTTTCAGTTTCATTCCTCGGAACTGAGGCCCATTGTCGCATACCACGGTAATATCTACAGCTCCTAACATACCGGCTAATATCGGCCCGCATTTTCGGCCAATAATACCTGGTCCCTACTCTGGCAAAAGTTTTCCTAACCCCCATGTGCCCTGCTAATGGATTGTCGTGACACTCTGCCAAGATCCTGGCCCTATCTGCCTTTGGAACCACCTCTTTCCATTCTAATCCCTTGTCACGAACAATCACCTGTGTTGCCCTCTCGAACTTGAACAGTTTCCCTAACTCGACCTTCCATGTCAGATATGAGAGGTAGAGGTAGAGGATGACAAAAACTTTGCATCCCTGAGCTTATCCAGCGTAGATGTTATGTACGGGAGGGGATAAGCGTCCCTCTCCGTAACTTTATTCAGTTTCCGGTAGTCTACGCAGAACCGGAACGAACCATCCTTTTTCTTGATCATTACGATCGGCGAAGCCCACGGACTGTTGGACTTCTCGATAACTCCTTCTCTTAGCATGTCCTCCAATTCGCTATCTATATGCCGCTGAACCGCAGGAGATACTGGATAGTATCTCTGCTTGATTGGTTCAGATTGCGCGATGACCAGGAATCTAAAAGCCCTAACATCCTAACCCCATAAACGCTTACTCCTGAAAACGGGCGCACGTCGCGTTATCCTGTCTCTCGAACGTGAAACCTAAATGAACCCCTAACGCCTGGTCGCCAGCAGGCAACCTCCCTACGATTGACGACGCTCCTGCCCTGCTGATGCAGGAGGTCGTTGCCCTTTTCCCGAGCACTTTCGGCAATCCCTAATGATTACGCCGGGCTGCCAGCACCCGTAACACCTTCTCGGCATGGAACATGTGTTCGACATGTGTCCTTCCTTGTTGCAATTGAAGCAACGTATTCTTCGTACTGGTGGTGGGTCCCTCTGCACCACTGGTGGCAGACTTCTCGGCGCTGCTGTTGGCGGCATATTCCTCCACGTAACTGGCGTTGGATCCCTGCGGATGGCTGGTGAATGGTCCCGATGGACCGACGCTTGCGAACTCCTATGGACGGGTGGTGATGGCTCTCTCCGTACTGCTGGTGGCGGGTTCCTCATCGTCGTCAGCTTCGGCTCTTCAGTAGCCACATATGCCAGGTCTGGCTCCAACAAGTTCCTGGATCTTGCTGTTGGAGGTGGTGCAAACGTCTCTACGTTCGCTCGCACCATCTCCAACTTTCTTTCGAGACCAACCAGGTCTTCAATAGTTTTTGGTTGCCAGACCCAATTGGGTCTGGTAGAACGGCGCTAGGTTCCTCTGGAGGATGCCTAGCTTTCTTCTCTCAGAAAGAGGTTCTGTGAGGCGACTGAACATGTTGCTCATGATCGCCACATAGACCCCAATGGACTCCTCCTTCCCTTGGGTACGCCGCCTAATCTCCTCCAAAAGCAAATCGTCGTAATTGGGAGGGAGGAACTCCAACTTAAGCTCCCTCACCAACTCCGACCACGACCCTACCGACCTCCTAATCGCCCTAAACCAAAGAAGCGCCTTCCCACTAAATAAGTCTACCGATGCCCTAAACAACACTGCTTCGTTGAATCCTCTGGTCTCTCTCAACTCTTCTACTCGCTCTAAGAAGGAGTTGACAGAAGTCCCGCATCGCTCTCCGGAGAAACTAAGTCCCCACTTGGACAAGTTCTCCACTTTCTCCGCCACCACCTGGACCGTCCTTGCTGCTTCTGTTGTTGTTGCTGTTGATGTTGTGGGAGCTAGTGTGGTGGTCTGCTCTCCACCCCCACCAGTCCTCAACTGCTTCTCCTTTTCCTCCTCCTCTTCCATGGCTTCATCACCCTCCAGGGTGGCCGAGAGGATCGTCAGCTCCAACCACGTCATCGCCCAGTCGATCTTCGTCGATGCCTTCTCTGAACTCTGAAGACACCCGTTGCGGTGGGGTCTCCAGGAGCGCATCGATCTCCTCAATTTTCCTTGTGACCGCTTCACTGTCCTGAGCGAACTTGAACGGGTACTCGACCGCTTCGAGCGACCCGCGCCGCTCCAACAACCTAGCCGCCCTAAGCGATTTCCTCATCGCTTCAACGGTCCCGGCCGTCAGCCCCCGACATACGACCTCATAGGCCAACTCCTCCTGGAGGAGCCTATTGATCTCCAGGTTAACAAAAGCAAAGCTCAAGATGTGACCACCCTATCGATACGAGGAAACTCAACCGGAGTGATGATACTCCAAAAGAAAAACTATTCGAAAGCAATTCAAAAAGAGAGGAAACAAATCGACCCTGCACCAAAAGCGAAAACACCAGCTCAAACGAAAATTTCGAGAGGGCACCTCGCCCAAAATCTTCCAAAAGCAGGAATAAAACAAATCAATAAAAAGAAAATCGCGCAAGAAAAAAAGAAAAAGAACTGTATGTATACAAAAAAACAAACCCGTCCACCAGAAATAAAAGAAAATGAATGTAAATATATTTCTAGAAAAAAAACCAAACCCGTAAATAAAAATAAATATAAATGAATATAAATGAATGCTGTGAAATGAAAGCTATCGAGTAGACGTGTCTCTCCGCCGCTCCATTGATTTTCGCTAATTGCCCTCAATTCGTATATGCTCTAGTGCCAGTGATAGTTCAAGCTATTATTAAATCAGTTTTAATCTCAGTTTTAATTATTTTACTGTGTTTAATTCAACATTAACTCATACAATATGCTTCGTTCGCCAAAATCTCGCCAGTGCAAAGTGGTCCCTCCTACGGTTCCTCCCTCCGGTACATCATCAGTAAAGCAGCACAATGAGAAATTACCCGCCTCCCTCTCACCAGTCTCTGCCACTCATCACTCTCCCAGTGACACCTTGGCTATTTCTACTGAACAGTTGTCAAAACAAAGTGAGCTTATTATCGCCCAGATCTCTTTAAAACTCGCCGAGTCGGAACAGAGGATTCTCTGCAAAATTGAGGTAGAAGTAGAGACAATGAAAAATAGTATTGCCGAAATTGACAAACGAGTATCACAGCTTGAATCGAATGCCTCCGTCACTGAGAACCTTCGCAAGGAAATTATTGCTCTCAAACAAGACATCGATATCCAGGAGAACAAAGCTATTGCCGCCGATGCCCTTCTTTACGGAGTTCCTACTATAGAAAGCGAAAACCTGCCGTCACTTTTCAAAAATCTTTGTCAAGCTATCAATGTGAACACCCCAACTCTACGTAACATCTATCGCATACGTCCTCGGCAAAAGAACCCAGTTCAAGCACCTGCCATCATGCTGAAATTAAACATATGCATATGAAAAAAACCTAATTCTTAAGTCAATATCATATAAAAGTAAACAAAGTGCGACTCCTCTCTGCCTTCGTGACATTGGTATACCATCAGACTCTCGTATACATGTACATGAAGCTCTAACCAAACACAATCATATGGTTCTTCAGCATTCCCTTCGTTATAAAAAGCTAAAGAAATTGGTTGCGGTGTACTCTTTGCGGGGGCTTGTGTGTGTCGTCAAGAATGCAAAAAGCAAAGTTCCTGCTGTCAAAAGCTTAGATGATCTTCATCGTGTAATCAATGGAAGCGAAACTGAAAGCTCTGAAAGCTCTGATACTTGAGCCACAGGATACAGTAGCGGCCATTTTTTTTTTGCTCTTAAAATTTATTTTTCTTGGTTCTTTATTTGGTTCTCTTTTTTTTCTCTTTTCTTTTTCTTTTTAATTATACTATTGTAATTACTTTTATCGCCTCTTAATTTTCTTTTGTATTCTTAAATATTATTCAACTTATCTTTATCGTTTTTAATTAATTTTTTATTAAAATATTACTCATAAATTTATAAATATATACTTATGTTTCCCTCTTTCAGTATTCATACTAATACTTCAGTTGGCTGGGACAGGTTACGTTCAGAATCTAGTAATGGTGTGGTCTTACGTACTATGTTAAATGTTTTTTCCAAACAAAAGCAAGGCCTTCAGCTTTGCCACATTAATGCACAAAGCTTACGACCTAAGATGGATGAATTTCGTTATCTATTTGTTGGTTCTGAGATTGACATCGTTTGTGTGTCTGAAACTTGGTTCCTTTCTGACCTTATTGTTGATGAAGTTACCGAGATGAATCATAATCTAGTTCAGATGGAAGGGTACGAGATTTTTCGTGCTGATAGAGTTCGGCGGACTGGAGGTGGTGTCGCAATATATGTTCGTAAGGGTATCTTTCGAAATTTAAAAATTGTAAGTAAATCACAAGGCACGTCTCTTATCGACTACCTGTTCATTGAGCTATCTACTGCTCACGACTCAATTCTTCTTGGAGTGGTTTACAGACCTCATAAAAATATTAATTTATGCCAACTTACATCGTTACTCGAAGACATTTTCCTGACCGTCCCGAATTTTATTTTGTGCGGTGACTTAAACAATGACCTCCTTACAGAGTCTGACCTAATTGATGACCTAGGATCACTAAACTTGTTTCCTGTTAACTCAGTGACTCCAACTCATTTTGGTGCTACTTCAAGCACCCTGCTGGATGTTATTTTCGTTAGTGATCTCAATAAGGCGCTCTTTTACGACCAGTTGTCAGCTCCTGGTTTTTCTAAACATGATCTCCTCTACCTAACATTCGATTTCAACTTCAGTATTTCATCAAACTCAATACAGTTCAGGGACTTTAAGAGCATTGACCTCGCTGTTCTCGAAAGAGAATTTATTACATGTCATCACCAAATCTTCAAATCGAGTTCTTACAATCAAAATTGGTTGAACTGTTTGAGACCCATGTGCCCATACGAGGGAAAACGTTTAAACCTAACCAAAATGTCTGGTTGACCCTTGATATTCGCCACCTTATGCATAAACGCGAGCCTCAAGGAGATTGGGGTGAGAAAGCAAGGCAGCAGACATATATCTAACGCTGACGGAAATGTGCTTAATAGGAACTTCGTGTCCCACACCACTTCTACCGATGGCTCCTCCGTTCGATGTTATACCACAACCCCACACGCTTTATCTCCTCCAAATGGATCATTTGCTTTCTCTAGGATCCAGCAGGTTGACGTAGTTGAGAGCTTGCTCTCAATTAAATCCAACGCGGTTGGTGTTGACATGGTCCATCCCAAGTTTTTAAAAACCATCTTCCCCGTACTCCTGCCTTACATTACTCACATTTTCAGCGAAATCCTCACAACAAGCGTTTTTCCTTCAGTCTGGAAGTTGTCAAAGATGATACCAGTGCCTAAGAATCTCTCATGTAGTGAATCTCGGCCTATTGCAATTCTTTCTTTTCTCTCGAAAGTTTTCGAAAGAATTATGCAAAAACAAATAAATAAGTTTCTTCACCAACACAATTTATTAACTTCTAAGCAGTCCGGTTTTCGCCCTAAACATAGTTGCTCGACGGCCCTTCTTGGTGTTGTCGATGACATCAGGCAAAAACTTGATTTAGGTCATCTTTCTTTTTTAATACTCCGTTCGACACCGTTAATCACGCCATTTTGTGCGATAAATTATCCAGGATGTTCAATTTTTCAAATTCAGCAGTCTGTCTAATATCCTCCTACTTGGTTGATCGTCAGCAAGCAGTATTTAGTGAAAATACCTTGTCGGATTTTCTTCCCAATCCTTGTGGCGTGCCTCAAGGATCCATTCTAGGTCCTCTGCTATTTTCCTTATATGTTAATGAATTACCATCCATCCTTTCGTATTGCTCTGTGGAAATGTATGCAGATGACACCCAATTACACCTCAGCTGTTCACCTGAATCTGAAGGCCAGTGCATAAATCACATAAACTCTGATCTGGATACAATTTTTAACTGGTCGAGTCAGAATCTATTATTTATTAATCCAATAAAATCGAAATGTATTGTTGTATCTAGAAAGTCCGTGAATAAATCTCTGCTTCCTCCGATCACAATTAACAACGGATCTATTAAATACGTGGATACTGCAAAAACCTTGGTATGATTTTCAATTCAACTCTAACCTGGCATGATCACATAAAAAGTTGCGTCGCCAAAGCTCATGGGGTCCTCCGCTCCCTGTGGGCGTTACAATATCTTATACCTATGGCAACCAGATCCCTGTTCGTCAAGACTCTCGTTTCACCTATCCTTACTTACGGATGTGAAGTCTACGGAAAATGTGATGAATCAAGTAAACGTAAGCTAAATGTGGCATATAACAATGCTGTTCGCTACATTAGACTACATAGACGTTGTAACCGTGACCACGTGACCATTTGATAGCATCGTAAAGTATCGTTCCATCATTATGTTGCATAACATCATACACACACGTCAACCTCAAAACCTATTTAACCGTATAACGTTTTGTGCATCTAATAGGACTAAGCAAATCTAAATACCGCGCTTCTCGCATCTTGCCTCTGAACGCCAATTCTTTGTCAACATCACTCGGCTCTGGAATGCCCTCCCACGCAACATCAGCGAAATCAAAAATAAGATAAGTTTTAGAAAAGAATTAAAAACACATCTATCTACCTTGAATTAAATTAATTTTTCCAAAAATGACACGTTATTTACTAAACCGTTCGATTAATTTTGCTTTCTCTGTAATCTATTAGCTTATGACAAATTTTTTTAAAAAGATATTGTATCTTAATGTGTAAGCTCTCGAAATAAATGAAAATGAAAAAATGAATGAAAAAAATGAAATGAAAAATAAATTTGTAGAAAAAAAGCCAACACCGATCATAAAAGTAAAAGTTAAAATAAATTTGAAATAAAGAAAATATTTAAAAAAAATATATTATGTAATGTATGTATATATATATATATGTATAGATAAAAAAGAAATAAAACACCGGCGGAAGGAAGGATGGTTCTTTATTTAGTGTTAAAAAAATTCCTTCCAACCGTCAAAAAAAGCTTATTCTTAAAACTAAAACACCCAAAATTAAAAATAATTTTTTTTTTTAGCTTGCCGGTCCTAAAACTTGCCCCACGTTGGGCGCCAAAAATGTTGCGTGCCGCACGACTGGGGGTCGCAAAAGACCTCCCAACCCGACTGCTCACCTGGGGTGGGTCCCCAAAACTGGCACAAACAAAATTTTCCCAAACTCCAAAAAGGACCAAAACTTCCCAAAGCAAGTGGGCGCCACGTCTTCTTTCGACGGGGACGACGAAACCCTGGGGCGCTTATACGCCAAAAACAAATATCGAGAACCCCACTCCGACAACAGAACGCGTTAACAAAAACGTTGGGGAAAACCGATTTTTCGGCTTTGGTTTTATAAAACTTGGCCCGCACGTCGATTCAAAAGAATCGCCCCTTGACCCAGCAAAATGCTTGGGCTCGGTCTCCAACTGTTCCCGAAAACACAACGGTTCATCCGCTATGAAACATGAACCTCTCCGATTAGCCACCGACCCGCAGTTCTATAGGAGTTGGATACCTGGTCTCCTTGAGAGTCGTTCGATGCTCAAGGTGTACCACTTGGAGGTTCGGAAAAGGGTGTAAGACTAGAAGAGGCTAAGACATAAAAAAGTTACTTTGTATTGCTCTAGCTCTTTTACACCCCATTATTATTACCCAAAAAGCATATTTTATATATAACACATCTAGGCAATGTTTAATGAAAGGAATGAACGATGTCGATGTTTGACAATTTTGCCATCGATGTATCGGTTATCAAAACATCGATGTTCACATGTATTGTATTGCAAACATCGATGTTTCGTTTGCATCCCTAGCTGTGTGCTGGTTTCTGCATTTTATCACCAACCCCCTGGAACTGCAACCCGAGGCATCAGAAAACCTGCGTGTGTGTGCCCACATTCTGAAGTTTTCGTGAGTAGATTTGTGTCCAGTAGCTAGAAGAAGTAGAAAATTATTATGGCGTCAATTAAGTTGAACAGAGTGCTAACCCAGCTCGAAAAAGATGTTGCAAATTTCGGTAAACGAGGAAGTTCCTCACAAACAGTAAATTAGTTGTCCGGACGGTTACTAATGCTGGAAAAAACGATAGAGTCAGCGGGAAGTTTGTTTGAAGTATGTATGAATGAGGTTGCAGATGAAGCGAAGTGTTCTCAAGTGGAAGATGTTTTCGAGAAAATCCGAGAGTTATATTTTGAGCATCGGGCAGATCTACTCGATGCAATGGATAAAGCGAAAGCATCGATCACGAGAGAGGACGTTGAAAAAGACACTAAGTCAGTAAACGCCACACAAAGTGTAGACATACGCATGCAACACATAACGGTTCCTGTTTTTTCGGGCACGTATGAGTCTTGGCGTTCTTTTCGCCATTTGTTTGTGTCATTGGTACATCACAATCCAGCCTTATCTGAAATCCAAAAGCTGCATTACTTAAAAACGAGTGTAACAGGTGAAGCCGAAAGAATATTAGCACACTTACCTATCGTAAACGGTAACTATGCTAATTCGTGGCCAATTTGAGAAGATCGGTATGACCATAAACGGTTTCTTGTGAATACCCAACTAAAGTGTTTATTTAATCAACCAGTCATTACTCAAGAACGTTCAGAAGCCATCAAGGAATTAATGGATACATCCAGTGAAATTGTCCACAGCCTAGACAGTTTAAAGGTTCCGGTGCAACATTGGGATGCGGTGTTGTGTACATCCTGTTGCAAAATTTGCCAACGAAAACGCAACAACTTTGGGAGGAGAAGCTGAGATCCAAAGCAGATACCAAGGATCTACCAACTTTCAAGGAATTTATTCAATTCCTGGAAACGCGATTTCGTACCCTGGAGGCAGTGAGTCATCAGCAGAGCAAACCAGCCGTGGACCATCCCAAGAACTCAACAAGTCGTTCATCATTCTTTGCACAATTCGAAATTTATATGTAAAGTATGTATTTAAGTAAGTAGGAAATGTAACAAATTTCTAAAAATGGGCATTCCTGACAAATACAAATGTATTAATAAATTTGGTAAATGTAGTAACTGTCTGGCATATAGCCATACAGCGCAAAATTGTCCTAGTACTAGCAAGTGCTATTATTGTCAGCAACCTCACCACTCATTATTACACAATAGTTTACATACATACCCAAATAAATAACACTTCACAAAACAATAGCCCATTTTTTAATAACACACGTCCCATTACACACACCAATACTCAACAATTCCACTCAAGCAAAACACATATTCAACAAACCACAAACATACACTTCTTCAAATGTCAACAAAGAGGGTCCAGCTTTTCAGCCGCCCAGGGATGAACAACCATCAACCAGCTCTGGTGTAAGGAGTCATCATTCAACGCACAACGCCTACACCCAAGTTTTGCTAGCCACAGCTGTAGTAAAGGCAAGAACGTCATCCGGAAATACTATTCCACTGCGCGACTTACTAGATTCCGGTTCTGAGGCATCGTTTATCACCGAGTCTGCAGCTCAGCTCGTGGGTCTGAGATCCACAAACGTTGAGGTGTCCGGGTTAGGGTTGGTCAACAGGGGCACTTGCAAAAGGGTTGTGCAAGTCAATTTCGGCTCCTACAACACAGTCTTCGAAGCCACCACCCAGGCTTTAGTATATAAGTCGCTGTCCGGCCATCTCCCGGCTCGAACCCTCTTCGTCGACGATTGGAGTCACCTCTCCGGTCTACAGCTGGCAGATCCGGAGTTTTACAAGCCAGCCAAAATAGACTTACTGTTAGGCAGCGATGTGCTAGCAGAAATAATATTGCCAGAGTTGGTGCGACACGAAAACAAGAGCATCGCCATCGCGCAGAACACCAAGTTGGGATGGATTTTGTTTGGGAGGTCAGCGGTTGAACCACGGAAGGTCAGAACATTTTTTCAACACTCTGACATCGACACACTGTTGAAAAAGTTTTGGGAAATTGAAAAAACTCCTTTTCAACACACGGTAGACACGGAAGATGCAGCCTGCGAAGAATAATTCCTCAAAACCGTGAAGCGGCTAGCCAATGGACGATACCAAGTATCACTTCCATTTAAGAAGGATACTCACCCTGTACTTGGTAAGTCACGTGAAGGAGCTCTTCTTCGGTTCAAGGCCTTGGAAAGAAGACTGGCAACAGGTCCCCAACTACACAATCAATACGCTTCCTGCATGGAAGAATACATTCAACTTGTCCACATGCGCGAAGTGGATGAAGAAGTCGTTTCCAGCAGATGTCACTACTACCTTCAACATCATACGGTAGTGAAGGAAAGCAGCTCAACGACCAAACTAAGGGTAGTCTTACAAGACATCGAGAATCAACTCTAGTCGTCCCATCTGAAGCTACAAGCCATGTAAAGACGCTAGGCATACACTGGCTTCCCAACGAAGATTTCCTCTGCTTTCGTTTCACTCCACCAGATTACCTGAAGCCGACAAAACGTTTCGTTCTTTCAACGACTACTCGACTGTTTGACCGCATGGGTTGGATATCCCCTTGTATCCTCAAGGCAAAGATCATCATGCAGTCTCTTTGGAAAAGCAAACTGGTCTGGGATGACACCCTAAAAGGAGAGTTGTTATAAGAGTGGAACAGCTTGTTTAAGGACTTACCTGCCACCAGCAACATACGGATTCCGAGATGGGTAAACATTTTTGGCCGAAACAATCGCAAGGAGCTGCATGGGTTTAGCGACGCATCGGAGAAGGCATATGGAGCTGCGGTGTGTATTCGAACAGAAGACTTCTGCGGCAAAATTGAAGAAGTTTCTGAAGCCTCCAGGCTGAGGAAAGTTTTAGCATCGCTCCCGAAAGCACCCAGCTTTCTACAAAAATCGGATGGTACCTGGACATCTTCCAGTCTAGACACCCTAAACCTTCTTGTGGACACCCACTTCCCGGGAAGTCTAGCTGCTAGATCAATCTGTCCTGGCAGTATACCAACAAGATCCTCTTGTAGCCCTCTTAAAATAGACAGTGCATCTGTCAAGTGGGCACTAAATAATTTTAAACCATATAAATCAGCTGGTCCTGATTGCATTATACCTGCAGAGCTCCAAGCAGTTGCAGATCTCATTCTCCCCTGGCTGACAAGCATCTTCCAAGCTTGTCTAGATTTAAGATATGTCCCAAGGTCTTGGAAGAAGGTTACAGTAATCTTCATTCCCAAGGCCGGCAAATCCTCACATAACAAGCCTAACGACCTTAGACCTATCAGCCTCTCTTCTTTTCTCCTAAAGACACTTGAGAAGCTGATTGATCACCACATCAGAAGCAGTATTGCGTCTGGCAGACTCTCGCATGCTCAACATGCGTACAATAAGGGTAAGTCAGTGGAGACAGCTCTACACACCCTCATAGGTACGATTGAAAAATCACTAAAATACAAGGAATTTACTCTGGTAGCTTTCCTTGACATTGAAGGAGCCTTTAACAACATCACTCCCGAGGCAATTACCTTAGCGCTTAACAATCTCGGTATTGAAAAGTCCCTTGTGGCTTTTATTCACCAGCTACTGGTTAGCAGAGTAATAAACTCTAAACTCGGTGAATCCAATGTCCGCAGAACAGTTAATAGAGGAACCCCGCAAGGTGGTGTACTCTCTCCTCTTCTATGGAATGTTGTGGTCAATGAACTGCTACTGAACTTAGAGGAGGTAGGATGCAGGGTGATTGCCTATGCGGATGATATTGCTATTGCGGTCTCCGGAAAATTTGTCTCGACACTAAGGGACATCATGCAGCATGCCTTCCATAGAATAACCTCATGGACCAGTGCATGCGGTCTTGGAGTTAATCCGCAAAAAACGGAACTAATACTCTTTACGAGGAAATATAAAATTCCCCCCTTTGACCCTCCCTCATTGTGTGGCGTAAAACTTACGCTCACAGATAAGGCCAAATTCCTGGGTCTCATCATAGATCGCAAACTAAGCTGGAAGTCCAACATCATGGAGCGTATCAAGAAAGCCACCACTGCGCTCTATTGCTGCAAAAAAGCAATCGGATGTAAATGGGGCCTTCAGCCTAGAATAGCATACTGGCTGTACACAGCCGTAGTCAGACCAATCCTACTCTATGGAGTTTCAGTATGGTGGACAGCTCTTGGCACAGCCGTCAACCGCAACCTTCTTAACCGCGTGCAAAGAACTGCAAGTATATGCATCAGTGGAGTGCTAAGGACGACACCATCCGAAGCATTAAATATTCTACTGTATCTCCCTCCACTTGACTTGTTTGCCAGACAAGTAGCAGCCTGCACAGCGGTAAGACTCAGAACACTTCACCTGTGGAATAACCACCATACGGGTCATTCCACCATTCTAGATAACCTCGAGTTTCTACCGCACGATACCGACCTCATACTGCCTCATCTTGTCTTTGGGAAAAACTTCTCTACCAGCATACCCTCCAGGTCAGACTGGAAGTCTGATACTCAGACGCTGGACGGTCCTCTGCGTATTTTCACAGATGGATCCAAGACGGACGAGGGAGTAGGAATAGGTGTCTACTCCAGGGATCTCAATTTTAGTATATCCCTCCACCTTCCAGAATATTGTAGCGTTTTCCAGGCTGAGACAATGGCAATAAAAGAAGCTCTGTCCTGGCTCAAGAACAACGTGATATCCAAGAAGGACATCACCATCTGTTCAGACAGCCAGGCAGCAATTGCCGCCTATCTCTTAACGAGATGGCTGAGCATTTTAACATTCACCTCATGTGGGTGCCGGGACATAGTGACATTCCAGGGAATTGTGAGGCTGATTATCTCGCCAGAAGCGGTACGATCTCCACAAACCTCCCTAGTGGGGATCCTCCGCCTATGCCATTCGCTACAGCCAAACTTCTTTTAAAGAATCATACCATTAAAAACACCAACTCAAGATGGTCAGATGGCACTACGTGCCTCATTACAAAGCAAATCTGGCCTAAACTTGATCTAAAACGTTCACTCTATCTTCTAAGAATGAACAGGTCATCCCTAAGGATTCTCATTGGCTTATCACAGGACACTGTGCCATTGGCACTCACGCCTCAAGAATGGGACTCCCTCATAATGATTTCTGCAGAAGCTGCAGAGACGAAGAAGAAGAAGAAAGCATAACGCATCTTCTCTGCACTTGTAGCGCTCTCTCCTCTCGCAGGATGAAACACCTTGGAGCCTACTTCTTTAACGACTTGAGCGAATTGCACAACGTCGGCATCAATCAATTAAAGAGCTTCGTTGAAAGCGCTAAATGGTTTTTCGGTTAAAGGAACACAAGATCCGCGTGGTATCACAATGGGCCTAATTTGGCCTAAGTGTGACTGTTTTCTACAGTCAGCCACTTCAACCTAACCTAACCTATCTCATTCTGGAGATAGAAGTGGTTCAGCAAGGCTCTGTTTCCCAAGTCGTGGTTAGGACAACAGGATTCGCTGACAGTGTACACTTCCTGGAAGATAGCACCAATTGCTTTCACCTTCTCCTGGGGATCCTCAACTACGAAGAAGTCGCTGTCAAGCACTGCCCCATCTGGATTGATGAGAACTGACGTCAGTAAATTCGCGTTATTTGTCGTTCTGTCAAGTCGTACGGTCTGAATGTCGTTCTGAACTTTCCTCCGGAAGATTTTATTTACTTGCGGAAACATACCCGGGTTGTTGGATTTTACAGCCCGAACCTTGTTGCCCCAGTGCAAGCTTACTAGGCTAGGCAGCTAGGCTGTAATGTTGGCGTATTATTTGTTGGAGTATTTTGATCTCCGACTTTAATGACCGTACTTCAGCGTTTTGTGAATCTGCAAAACGTCTGTACAAGAATTTGAGTCTTGACAGCAGTCTACTCTTTTGCACGTGAAGTGCATCGATGGTAGCATTCCGGTAGACGTCGCCGTCATCGGTTTGTGCTACCTTCGGTATAGTTCTGTCTATTGTTCGTTTTATTAGATCGTCCATTTGTACGAGGTACCTGTCAACCTCTTCGTTCGTCAGGTTTCTGTTCGTAGGTGGATTGATCGCACTCGAACGTACCAGCGTGCCCTATTATAATCAGAAGGATACGACTGGACATATTCCTCCAGTTCTTCCAGCTCGTTCGGGAGCTGAATAACCGCTACGAGACCACAGTGATCACTGTCGTACTCAACAGTGGTTAAATAGTTCCTTATGTGTCGTTCCACGTTCAGTAACGTAAGTCGTCTGTCAATTAGCATGACATCCAGATACGACCCGCTTCTGGGAAACGATGGTCTATCGGTTGCAAGCAAATCAATCGTGAACGCAACACCATTCTGTTCTATCCACTCTAGGAGAGCGTTTCCCTCGTTCGGAACAGTTACCCCACTCGCCGTGCTTTGCATTCAAATCACCGGCTAGGATATAATAGTTTTCCTCCGAGTTTAAGCGAAGGCTAGTGAAGAGAGCCTCGAGCTCCGAAATGAAGTTCGTGTTTCGAGCGACACTATTGACAATATTTTGACAGCAAATATTTATTTATTTATTTATTTATTTCAATATTTTCAATATAAAATCAACATTGGTTATACGTTTCCGCGAAGCCTTAGTGGCTTTTCTGCAGAATGTTGTGCTTCTAACATCAATAATTCAGATTAAGTAAGCTAAGTTTAATATACATTCAATTAAAGTTTAAAAGTTTATGAGAAAATTAAACAATTTAAGTATTATCCGTATAAAATTTCTTGAAATTCATATTTAAATTATTATTAAGATTTTACTTTTTAATATTTGTCTTTAGATTTAAGTTTCAATTGCGGGAATTTTGATTTAAAAGAAAGTTTTTTATGCACTTTTTCCGAGTTTTAAAATTTCTAATGCGTCTAAGTTCTTGCGGAATTGTGTTGAGAGCTTCAGGAACACTGCATTTAAACTGTCTTCTACCATAATTGTTGTGAAACCGTGGTTCTTGAAGCATACCTTGTGCACGTCTTCTTGTATTTATACCATGGTTGATTGGTATGGTGAATCGTGGATCGTCGTAGTATTCTAAAATGAGCGTCATTTTGAAAATGTCTTCTACTTGAAGGACATTGAACCTTTCTCGCTCAGTAAAATGTCGATGAGAGAATACGTTAATTTTTTTCAGTGCGGCATTTTGGAGTTTTTGTAGCTTTCTTATATGTGTGACTGATGCATTACCCCAGGCAAGTATTCCATATCTCAATTTGGATTCCACTAGCGCAAAGTACACGTTCCTTAGCACTGATGTTGGTGCATGGTACTGCAGATGAGTTAGTGCGTATAGTGCTCTTATAAGACTCGATCGCAATTGATCGATATGAGTATCCCATAAAAAGTTACTGTCGATTGTGACTCCTAGATACTTATAGCTTTCTACTACTTTCTCTAGCTAGTAGAGGTACGACATGTATCATTCCTACAGTATATTTGCTGTTCGGTGGCCTTGAATTGCGGGTTTCTGATGTGCATCATTTTTGTTTTGGAAGCGTTAATCACTAGACCATTATCATGACACCATTTTACTGCATCATCGAACTCCTCCTGCATTATTGTTGTTGCCGTCTGCAGGGATCTATGACATACCACCACCGCTGTATCGTCAGCATAAGCAAAAGGTTTGGCTCGTTTAAATATGCGAAGGAGCTCATTGGCGTATAATATGAATAGGAGTGGGCCCAGTTTCGATCCTTGTGGGACTCCGTATTGTGCGTGTTCCTTTTGGCTAAAGGCCTCGCTGATCTTGACACAATAATATCTGTTGTGCAGGTATTCCTTTAGCCAATCAGCTATTAGTCCCCGTATTCCAATACATTCCAGGGCATCTATTAGCTTTGAATGATTAAGCGTGTCAAAAGCTTTACTAAAGTCCATAAATATGACCAGAACGTGGTAACTTTTGTTCAGGCTTTCATCGATATAGTTAGCGAACTCCCCTAACAGTTTACCCGTGCTTTTCTTTTTTTGGAAACCGTACTGACTTTCGTGGATGATGGAGTGTTTATCAATAAAAGTCTGCAATCTGCTTGCTACTACTTCTTCAAGGCACTTTTCGATTACTGGCAATATTGATATTGGCCTGTAATTCTTGAGTTGATTTTTTGTACCTCCTTTGTATATTGGCCTGACTACCGCAGTTTTTAAGATTTCAGGAATGCTTGCTTGTGTAAGACTCAAATTAACAAATTTGCATAAAATGGGTGCGAAAATTTCCACGTGCGTTTTTATTTCCACAGCTCGAATTCCATCAATGCCCGGTGATTTATTTTCTCCAAGCAGACCAATTATTTTTGACATTTCAAAAACATTTGTTGCTTGAATAAAGATTGATCTGTCTAATGTTCTGTTCAGTGGAGACGATGTAATCGAGTCACAATGGTGCACGATGTTTACAATCTGTTCACTAAAGTTTTTTGCACATTCGCTAGCGAGATTATTCAGACACATTTGACCACTAAAATTTTTTATTATTGTTTCATCAACACTTGGCTTTTTTCTTCCCATTATGTCATTTATTAGGCTCCATGTCTTTCTGGCATCTGATTTTACCTGGTTGAACTTGGTTTTATAAAAAAGAGCTTTTTGCATTGTAATTTCCTTGTTTAGTTTGTTGCGAAAAGTCTTATATTCTAACTCATAAGTCCTGCACAATCTGCTATTTTTCCATCTTTTGTGCAGATCATCCCTTTTTTTACATTTGGTGACTAAGTCATGTGTCATCCATGGGTTATGCTTCCTTTTATTTTGTATCTTTCTTATAGATGTCGACTTTTCATATATGCTTTTCATTTTATCGATAAGTTTCTGATAAAGACAAATTGCATTGTTTTCATTAATCACTTCTTCCCAATCTGTTTCCGCGATTAATTCATTCACTTTCATATTACATATGAAGGACATGCTGATCTGCTTTTCCTTTACAGCTGTTTGTTGCGAATTTGTGAAATATATGGTTGGGTAATGATCTGTGATACAGCTTTCAACTACCGTTGAGTTGATTTGGTGATCTGTTACATTGGTTAGGATGTGATCAATTGCCGATTTTGTTCCCGTCTTCGGATCTACCCTGGTAAATTCTGTTATTACATTCATTAACCCCAGTGACGCTAGCATCTCTAAATACTCTTTTACACCGTACAGATTCATATCTTTCACATTAATATTCACATCGCCCATGACTACAATCTCATGATTTTTTCCTAATTGTTCAATATTGTTTCCGAATTCCTTGATGAATACTTTTTTACTATGACCTGGTGGTCTGTATATTCCAACTAGATATTTGTATTTATTATTTTCCACAAATCGAATTTGAATATTTTCGTATGAAACGCTTTCAGATGTAAGTCGTATGTATTCAAGGTCATTTCGAATTAACATTAAAATACCTCCACCTCTGCGTTTATCTCTATTCAGAAACTCAGTTTGAAAGCCATCGAGACTATAAAATCCTTTTTCATCTTCCTCTATATTAGTTTCGACCAATACAATAATTTTTAATTCATTTACTATGCAGTTTATATCTAAACAAAACTCATTCCAATGTTTACGCAAAGATCTAATATTAAAGCTCAAGAAGCAACATGTATTTTTGTTAAACTCATTTATGTTGATGTCGCTAAAACTATTAGTTACCCTACAATTTAAGTCAACATGTAAACCATTGTTTTCATTTGTGTTCTCCATTTTGACATTAATTTTTTGTGTTTCTTTTTGTTTACAAACAATATTTATTGTGTGCGAGTGATTTTAGTCACATCTTCAGTGGAACTTATGACAATCGGCATCGTACTCTCATTTTGTCTTGCCAATATTTTTCCAGCACTCTCCCACACAAATCTCCAGTTTTCTGCCTTCGCCTTCTCCTTTGCCAACCACATCAAATGTTTGTTGTGTCTGGTCAGCTGATTGTTGACATACACCGTAGCATCTGTCAGAACTGCGCTCCCATTTATGCTGCTGTTGATTTTTTGCATTACAGAGTTTAGTTTTATGGAGCGAGTGGAGCGAGTTTGTTTGACGAATTGCAGTTTCGTTATACTGGATGCAAATGTTGCAATTATTGTGGATTTCTGTGGATTTTTGGTTTTTGTTCTATATATATCTGTTATATCAGTGTCTTTAATCTCATAGTTAATAGTTTTCCCTATTCCCTTCACGATTTCTATTAAGTTTTCCTGTGGGGAAGGGGGAATATTCTTTATATCAACATTGTTTTTAATTATTTGTTGTTCTAAAGTGTTTATCTGTGATTGCATGTTTTCTATTATTACATCCTTCTTTTTATTGTTCTCTCTGAGATCATTCAACTCTTTGTTTATGTTCACTATGAGGTCGTTATTTTTTTTCATATGTGTGTTGAGTTCCTCGTACTTAGCTGCAAGGAAATCACAGCTTGCCGTAATTTCCTTGATTTCCCCTCTTAGTAGCCGTATTTCAGCTAGAATAGTAGAGTTATTTTCACTTGAGTTGTTAGCTGAGTTGACGGGGCTGCTGAACTCCCTCATCCGTTTTGATGGATTTCCCTGCTGGGGTAAGGGGACAGATATCATCGTGTTGCTAACTGCAGCCGTAGTTTGGATATCTCCACTATTTCTGCATAATTGGCACTTCCACACGTCTCTTCTCGCGCCCATGGTTCTCCATGATTTCTCTGTGACCGTGGTGCACACGAAGTGAAGCTTTTGCTTACAGAACGAACACACAGCAAAGTCACCTTCGGCGGGGATATTCTCACTGCAATGACCGCACACATCCATGATAGGGGCAGAGAGGGTTAACTATGGGAATGATGTTAAATTTATTTGAAAATGAAAGGGGATTTTATGGGTTTAATGCACTATTTTTTTTAGTAAAGGCTGTTTAATAAAGTCACTGTCTTAGAATTGATTTTTTACTATCTCGGGGAAATTTACACTTTTAAACTATGCAAACTGAAAACTAAATCAAGAGGCGGTTAAGAAGACACGTCCAACACTCACTAAGGTTACTTGAAAAGTATTATTACTGATGCCAGAATGCAAACATTAATAATGCAGGCACTCAAGAAATATTTGTAGAAAATTAAGGAAATACCGTTCCACTAATGGAACACTAGGATGATACGGATTGAGACATACAATCAATGTCAATCTCAGAACCAACAAAATTAATGTCGCAAATCTGAAGGATTGGCTTTTGTTTCGAGAAAACATTTAATATAGTATGGGAAACCACACTGTTAATGCCAATGTAAATCTCTCTTAATACAATCAATGCCAATGTAAATCTCCTTTTATACCACTAATGACAATGTAAATCCTTTTTAATACTGTACCATTCATTTTCAAATTCTTACTTTTTATTTCGTCATTATTTACTCGTTAGAACAACACGTCTTAATAAATATCTCTCCACTTAATTCTTTTCATAAAAGTTTTTTATTCATTTCGTCAATTCAGCGCCTTCGAGCCCTATATCATTTCAATTTAAAGTTTTCGCCTAGAAAATTAGAACATTTCCGCAAACAAAATCTGTGAGTTTTCCAAAAAACGTTTTCGCGAAAAGGAAATCTGTGCGTTTTTTAAAAACCGTTTCCGCGAAAGTGTGCGCCCTCGTAGAACAGAAAATTGTGTGCGTGCGCGTCTTCTGAGAATCGCTAACCTTTTAGCAAACAAACGTGTACGTGTGCGTCTTCTAAGAACAGCCAAATTAAAACAAAACGTTTAGTGTGCGTCTCTTTCGTATTTTAAAAAAGTAAAAAGTGCATTGTGCAGTCAAAATGAGCAAAAATTATATTGTTAAGCGCGACAGTACGCGAAATTCGTTAAAAAGATGTCTTACCGTAAGCAAGAAAGCTGAAACATTCGATTTAGCCGAACTGGAAACACATCTAGAATATTAATCGGACATATGGAATCAATTTGGTATTGGTCAAGATGAAGTAGACTTTGCATGTGGTCCTGATACATTGGCAGCACAAGAATCCGAATGAAGAATGGTATAAACAGGCTCGTACTAATTTAAAACGCGCTTTAAGCAAAATTAGCATAGCAAATCGATCACAACCAAACAGGCTGCAAACACGTGCCGAAGTCAAGCTACCAAGCATACCACTTCCCCATTTCTCTGGCGATCCCAAAGGGTGGCGACCGTTTAGCGACGCTTACGAGTCCATGATCCATAACGAACCGTCACTCAGCGGTGCGCAAAAATTGCATTACCTGCGTAGTAGCTTGCAGGGAGAAGCGCTTCAAGTCATCAAAGGTTTTCCGTTAACCGACAACAACTATTCCGATGCATGGAATCTGTTAGAAAAATGTTACATCGTTCAACGGATAATAATAGACTCTAACTTTCGAGCTTTGTTTGCTTTAAAAAAAGTCTTTTAGAGCACTTTTAGATGCCACTCAAGAGCATTTTCAAAGTTTCAAGGCGCTCGGCAGACCCGTTTCAAACTGGGACGACTGGTTAGTGCATCTAATGGTCAGCAAGCTCGACACAGAAACTCATCGTCAATGGGAGCTATCCCAAACCGACGACAACGTTGCAAGCTTCGAAACGCTTGTTTCATTCATTGAAACAAGATGTCGTTCTCTTGATGCGATAGTTTCTCACCATCAAACTGCAGTTCTTCAACCATTCAGGGTTAAACCAAGGCCTTCCGGTACGTTGCATTCAATAGCTCCTTCTCAACAAGCCAGACAACGTTCAATGTTAAAACCACAACGAAGTTCCTCACAAAAATTACCAGCTATTTACCGCCAACGAAATTAACAAGAATTGTTTGGCCACACATCAGATGTCTTAAGCTCGCTGATCCCATGTTACACACACCAGCCACTGTCGACATATTGGTGGGATCAGACGAATTAGGACAATTTGTACGCACTGGCTTGATCAATGGGCCCATCGGTACACCCATTGCACAGCAGTCCACACTCGGCTGGATACTTTTTGGAAAAGTCCTCAACACGACAACTGTAAACGTCGCTTAGTCTGCTATATGCATGTAAGCAGATAGCTCCCTTACAAAGAACTGTGTCTAAATTCTGGGAAATCGAATCTCTGCCCGAAGTGAAACACCTTACTTTCGAAAAACAGCTGTGTGAGAAACATTTTAAAGACACTCACTATCGGGATCAGAATGGTCGTTATGTGGTCAAGCTGCCATTTAAACCTGACTGTCCACTGGGTGAGTCTAAGAGTTCTGCAGTTCGTGCTCTTATACGTATGGAGGTACTCTTTTCAAAAGATGATGAACTCAAAACACAATGCAAAGATTTCATCGACGAATTCATACAGCTGGGCCACCTGGAAAAAGTTATTCACCCTCCAATACCAGGTCAACACTATTACATGCCCCATAGAGCGGTAGTCAAAAATACTAGCACAACAACTAAGTTAAGAGTCGTTTTCAACGCATCATGCCGCAGCACAACCGGGTTTTCTCTCAACGATACACAAATGGTTGGTCCTCAACTTCAAGCGGATCTATTCGTAGCCCTGATACTATTACGATCCTACCGTTTCGCTATGACAGCCGACATTGCCAAGATGTATCGACAAGTTCGAATCGATCGGGATCAGGTAGCTTACAAACGAATCGTCTGGCGTAACTCTCCACACCATGATATCGACGAATACAGAATTTTGACTGTCACCTACTAAGTGGCCTCATCTTCTCATCTCGCTGTAAAGTGTATTCAACAAGCCGCACTAGATGAGGGTCATGACTTTTCCGCAGCAAAAAAAGCAATACTACATAATTTTTATATGGACGACTTGTTAGCTGGATGTTCTGAGGAAACAGGCTTACAAAATCTTCAATTGGATATATAGAGAATTCTGAACCGGGGTGGTTTCTTCTCCGCTGGTTATCAACTCTGTTCCGGAATGCGATAGTGAAATCGTACAGTCTTTGGATTTCATGGAAGGATATATGGTTCGAACGCTGGGACTCCAACGGAACCCTTCTTCGGATTTATTAACGTTCACCGTCCAGGTGAATGAAATGGAAAACATAAATCTTACTAAACGTTTGCTTCTTTCAGAAACTTCGAAATTGTTCGATCCTCTGGGACTACTTTCTCCAAGCACTATCAGCCCCAAAATGATCTTTCAACGTTTATGGGAACCTAAGGTGGATTGGGACGAAACTGTTCCGGAAGATATAAAGCGCGAATGGTTAAAGTACAGGGAGCATATCTCGAGCCTCGCAACAATCAAAGTAAAAAAGATGTCCCCAATAAAACAGACCACGCTGTCCTTGCTTGGAGCTTCGTGGCGCTGCTTTACTAGCTCAATTGATGAAACACGTTATACCAACATTTGAGTCTCACATTCGAAACGTCTACGGATGGACCGACTCTAGTATCGCTCTTGCTTAGATACGACAACACCCAGGCAAATGGTTCACTTTTGTAGCCAACCGCGTATCGCCTATCCAGCAGATCATTCCCGCAGGCAATTGGTTCCATGTGGAATCTGTTCACAATCCAGCTGATTGCGCTACAAGAGGCGTATTACCGCATCACTTAGCCGATCATCCGTTGTGGTGGAATGGTCCCCATTGGTTACGAGAGTAAGAGTCAACATGGCCGAGACAACAAATTTTTACAACAAACCTGGATCAGCGATCCGATTCAACACTCTTGTCAGTTACTGAAGCACCAGCAATTTGGGAACTAGTCAACCAATTTTCATCTTTAACAAAACTACAGCGTGTCACAGCATACATTCTGCGTTTTGTGCACAATACTCGTCAATCTGTGAAGAAGCATAGCAATTATCGTAAACAACAACATCTACAACTCTTTGAATTGGACGAAGCTCTTATTCTATGGATAAAACTCACGCAAAAATCATTTTTCGCAAAGGACATCGAACGCCTCAAATCCAAACAGCCGGTAAGTCGGCATAGCAAATTATTAAGAATGAATCCATTTCTAGATGAGAAGGGTCTGCTTAGAGTGGGTGGAAGACTATGCAAAATTGCGAGGATTACCGTGCTCATCTGCGAACAAATTCACAACATAACACTCCATCCTGGATCGCAAGCTATGCAAGTAATGCTTCAAAATCGATTTTGGGTCATTGGCGCTCGCAACATTCTGCGAACGATGTACAGACTTTGTGTAAAGTGTCGCCGTCATTCCCACAGGATCCAACAACAACTGATGGGTGATTTGCCAAGGCCTCGTGTTGTAGCTTGCCGACCGTTTCAACGCAGTGGTGTTGACTTTGCGGGCCCTTTTCGACTTCGATTTTCTAAAGGACGAGGGTCAAAGGCAGTAAAAGGATGTATATCCATTTTCATTTGCATGTCTACTGGTGCTATGCATTTGGAGCTCGCTGGTGATCTTTTCTCATCTTCGTTTATTGCTGTGTTTAAAACGCTTCGTATCACGTCGAGGTCGTTGTAAAGAATTGTTCAGCGACAACGGCACTAATATCGTTGGAGCTGCAAAGGAACTTAACCACGTATTATCTCTAGCCATCAAGGATGAAACTCTCGCCAAACATCTCGTTAATGACGGTACCACTTGGAATTTTAACCCACCTGCTTCTCCTTATATGGGTGGATACTGGGAGTGTGCAGTAAAACGCGTAAAATATCACCTGCGACGAACTCTAGGTGACCATCTCTTGACCTTCGAAGAATTTCCAACACTCTTGGCCGAAATCGAAGCATGTGTCAACACAAGGCCACTTTGTCAAGCATCATCCAATGTAAACGATCTTCTAGCTCTAACACCAGGGCATTTTTTAATTGGAGAGCCGCTTATTACAATTCTGGAACCAGACATAGTCGATTTCAGAACTAACTTAGTCAACAGATGGCATATTATTTGGAACCTGCGTCAACATTTTTGAAAAGGTGGAGTTCGGAGTATCTCGTGCAACTCCAACAGAGAGCTAAATGGACTAAATGGACTACCACCGTTCCTAATTTCAAAATAGGAGATCTAATCGTCATCCGCGATGAGAATCTGGCTCCAACTAAGTGGAAGCTGGGACGAGTAACGAATATGCATCCAGGAACAGACGGTAAAGTACGGGTTGTTGAACTCGTCAAGATATCACCACTTTTATCAATTCCTGAAGACTCATCTGAAAGCTCAACCTAATTTTTCTATGTATTATAATTTCATTTTGTTTTTGAACTCTTTGCAATTGTTCAAGGTGGGCAGAATGTTAATGCCAATGTAAATCTCTCTTAATACAATCAATCTCAATGTAATCTCTCTGTACCATTCATTTTCAAATTCTTACTTTTTCTTTCGTCGTTGGTAACTCGTTAGAACAACACGTCTTAATAAATATCTCTCCGCTTAGTTCTTTTCATAAAAGTTTTTTATTCATTTCGTCAATTCAGCGCGAACACACACTATCACATGGTTCTGAGCGGACCCTGTCCAAGCCAACTGAAATATTACTAGGGTTGGGTAAAGTGGAAAGCATAAATACATATATATACGAGTATATCTATAAAGTATTGAAAATTATATAGTCAGATAATAATAAGTACAATAGACATATATCCAAATATTTACGGTGAACCAAGAATTGTGGATGGGTTTATTTTTTTTTTCTTTTTTTTCTAGATATTTCGAAGCTCTACACTGGAGCAGTCAGACTCAAAGCTGGTCCATTGAACTGCCAGGTAGCAACCTACTCTAGTGCCGTTAATTTGATCCCAACGGCAAATGGTGGCTGGACCAGATTGGCACTTAACCCACTGCGCAATCCAACCGTTTGCTTAGGTTTAATTGTTTTCGTCCGAATGGGTACGTGACTCTCGAATAGTTAAACTATTTTCGATTGAATGAATTCGAGTTGCGAATTAAATGAGGACATGTAGTAGCTCTGTTCCCAGTTAATACAACACATGCCACTTTCGAGTACTTCGAAGCCAATGCTACTTAAGTCAGTGAACTGTGTTGTGTAGATTGATATGTTGAAGTTGAAGTCGAGATCATGCTTAAAAAGCCAAGAGCTGGTCACTGGTCACTGTGCATAGAAGACCGCTTTGTTGAATTCACTCACGACTCATACAAATATTGTCAATCTCAGAATTAACAAAAATTTACCGTAATTCATCTATCTTAGCTTTGTGCATTAATGTGGCCAAACTGATGGTCTGGCTTTTGTTTGGAGAAATAGAAATAGTAAGAATTATATAATCAGATAATAATAAGTACAAAAGAAATACAAAAGAAAGTATTTATAATAGTAATTAAGATAGCAGCACGCTTACAGGGCAGGCACAGAAACTGCACTCTACCAACTGACAGAATCTATAGAAAGAGCCCTTGATGCGACAGAAATAGTTATATGCGCTTTCTTGGATATTGAAGGAGCATTTGACAACACATCCCAAGATGCAATTGTTCGAACTCTGGGCAGAAAGGAAGAACCACACAGTATCGAAATGGATGTATGAGCTCCTGAGCACAAAATCAGCAGAGACTCACACACCAGGAGGCATAATAAAAGTCGACACAACAAGAGGATGCCCACAAGGAGGAGTTCTATCTCCTCTCATGTGGAACCTTATTGCAGACGAGCTTCTAGAGATATTGACAAACCATGGCATTAGATGTAAGGCATATGGCGATGACATAGTAATCATAGCCAGAGGAAAAGTGGAGGAGACCCTATGCGATATTATCAAAGGGGGGCTAACTTTAACTAAGGAATGGTGCCTGTCGGCTGGGCTAAGTTTAAATCCGGCAAATACCACCATAGTACCCTTCACAAGAAAACGAAAACTGGAACGACTAAAACCAATAAGTCTGTCGGGTACAACACTGACTCCGGTAAAAGAAGTTAAATATCTGGGAGTAATCAAGCAAGCTTGTTCGACCCGCAATAACCTATGGTGCAATAGCATGGACCAAGAGAACCAATCCGATCAGCGCGAGGGAGATACTCAGCAAAGCTCAAAGGTTGGCATGCCTCTGTATTACAGGAGCCATGAGAACTTGCCCAACTGCGGCCATGGAGGTGCTACTGGTGCTACAATCATGAGAAAGGCAACAGAAGGTATAAGAAAAGACAGGTGCATTACATCGAGGCAATTCGACGCACTAGTCAAAAAGCTACCACTCCCGGCCATTCCGAAGAATGACGTGATTACGAAATTCAACTTCCAAAAGAATTTTACCAATAACGGATCAAAAACTGATGAAGGAACTGGGGCAGGAGTTTTTGGACCCAGGACAAAATACTTCGCATCCATGGGCAAATGTTCCAACATCAATCAGAAATGTATGCCATAGATAGATGCATTCAGATCAATCTTGAAAGGAACTATACCAACTGCGACGTAGCAATAATGTTGACCAGTCGAGCCGCTTTTATGGCCAACATCATCATCTCCAAGCTTATATGGGAATGCTTGCAAAAGCTCAAGAAGTTGAGTAGGAGAAACCGAGTAAAACTCTGCAATGAAATAGCCGACTTCCTGGCAAGGAAAGGAACATCAGAACCCTTCATAGGCCCTGAACCATTCTGCGCTTTAGGAGACCATCTCCTCAGAAAAGAATTTGACCCCTTCGGGTGGGGGCTAGAATATACCCGAAGTAAGGCATGCCTGTCGTAAAAGGCGACTAAAAGCCATCGTTTGTTAACACAAACACAAATATACAAAAAATGCAATGAACAAAACAATAGGAAATATTACCCCAGGTGGAACGCCAGTCACACTGGAAAATCCACACTCTACGGAGTGAGGCTCTACGGAGTCAGGCTCTACGGATTCTGGGGAGAGCCAGTTATTGCGTTTAATTGACCCTTTTAAGAAAAGCTCAAGGGTAACTAGATCGCCACCATCTCGATCTAACAACAAAAATATTTGCGGTTCACCGACAAGTAAAATTAGTGCACCTATACCGCAAGCAAAAACAGCTCCAATCAATCTGTCTTCGTTCACTACCAACGAACAGGCTTTAGTGAGACTCGGAGTTCTCGAGGAAGAAAACATGGACCTTCGGACTAGACTCTCTACTATGGAAGCTCTATGTAAAGAACTAAGGCTGGAACTTAGTCGGCTAAAAACCTGAAAATACTGAGTATTTCACAGATGAAGATGAACTCGTTCGTGAAACCAACTGGGTGACAAAACGGCGACCGGGTAAAAAACGAAAAGCCGGTTCCTCACCAGAAATTATTAATAACAAGGAGAAAGACTGTCCAAATCCAAATAAAAAATAATGCAATCAAAGGAACGACCACCGCCGCCAATAAATGTACTCGGAATCGAGGAATACAAACAATTGCACTCTATCTTAGAGTCGACGCTACGATCCGAGTATAGAGTAACATGAAAATAAATGTAAAAGACTCTGACAGTTACAGATTACTTTCCCAAAAACTAAATGCGGAAAAAATTCAATGGTACAAAATAAATCCGAAAGACCCACTCGAGTCGTAGCTAGGGGATTGCATTCTACTTGCTCAAAAGATGACGTCATTGAAGATCTGAGAAACAAAGGTCTTAAAATTATAGAAGTTGCTAATATTTTATCGAAAAAGAAAGAAAAAGCGGAAGATGGCAAAACTGAGATACGTCGCAGTTTACCTATCTTTATGCTAACTTTCGATAAAAGTGAAAGTGTGAAAAAAATATACGAGATAAAAACAATCCTCAACATGGTTGTTAAAATTGAAGCTCTGCGTAGGAACACAACATCAATTCCACAATGTAAACGTTGCCAGGGATTTAACCACACTAAGGCTTACTGCCAAAAATTGCCACGACGTGTTAAATGCGCCGGAAAACACTTATCGGAAGAGTGTAATGTAAGCAAGGGATCAGCGGCTACTTGTGTTAACTGTAAAGGAAAGCACCCTGCTAGCTATCGTGGTTGTGAAGTTGCAAAAGAGCTTCAGAAGAGACGAGATAAAATAAAAGCAAAACTAAGTCAAATACCAAAATCAACAATGAGTTATATATCTGTTAAGCCGAAGACGAAACCAATAATAACGCAACGGAAGATTGTTAGTTCGAAAAACGAAATTAAACCTGCCCCGTCGTTAACTGAAAAGATGAAAACACAAGTAAAATCACCATATCTTGGAGGAAAAACATTCGCTCAAGCTGTGGCAGCCGCAAATGAAACTACTGCAGTAACAAACGGAAAAAATAGTGACCCATCTTACTCTGTGTCTCATATTTTCAATGTTATTTTGGAAAAACTTGAAGAGCTGGCAAAAACAAACAAACTTATTTTCGACAGACTGCTGAACCTCGAAAGGAAAATCAGCAACAAACATACATCAATATGAACATGGAATTTAAGATTTTGAATTGGAATGCAAATGGTCTTCTACAGAAACTTGACGAATTAGAAATATATATTCAGGAAAAAGAAATCGATATATGCTTGATTTACGAGACGCACTTAACGAAGCAATTCCGCTTAAATTTAAAAGGCTATTGCGGTTATCACGCCTACCACCCATCGGAAAGGGCAAGAGGAGGATCATCAGTGTTCATACGAGACAATATCGAACACATAGTAGGAATAAAGATAGAATCCTATGCAATACAATTAAGTACCGTCGGGGTTAAAAAGAAATATTACACCATTAACGTGTCATCTATTTACTGCCCTCCGCGCAGTATAATAAACCATTCCGAATATGATGATATATTTAATATGCTCGCTGAAAACTTTATCATTGGTGGAGACTTCAACGCTAAGCACAGATTTTGGGGTTCAAGACACACTTCCCAAAAAGGCAGAATACTTTACAAAGCCGGTATGAGACGCAACTGTGATTTTTATTTGACAGGAAATCCAACCTACTGGCCCACGGATTCTAGGAAAATACCTGACGTCGTAGACTTTTTTGTTACGAAAGGCATTTCTCAAAATTACTTGAAATTGGAAGAAAGCTTTGATTAGTTAGTTAGTTCAGATCATTCTCCAATTGTATTGACTATGAGCGATATGCTCGTAAAAAAAATGCCACCTACGTTGGCAAATCATCGTACAAACTGTCCTACATTCAGGAATTACTTACATGATCATATCGAACTCAGAGTACCGCTGAGAACCCCATATGACCTAGAAATTGAAGTCGACAATTTCATAGACACTATACAGTGTGCTGCATGGAGTAGCACACCACGCGTAAGAAGAATGACGATTAAACACACCATACGATATCCACCGGAAATAAATGAAATGGTAAGAGAAAAAAGAAAAGCTCGAAGGAAATGGCAACAAACCCGCTCGCTACAGGATAAAACTCGTCCCAATCAATCTGCTGAAATCGAAAATCAAAGCACTCAAAAATAATAATTTAAACGAGTATCTTACTAGCTTATCTGCAAAAAAAGAGAGCAATTATTACCTTTGGAAGGCCGTGAAGGGCTTAAGAAAACCTGTAGCACATAACGCACCAATCAGGAGAAATCAGAATGAGTGGGCGAAAGTAGATAAAGAGAAAGCGGATCTCTTCGCAGATTATTTGGAAGAAACGTTTAAACCATTCAGCCAAACGCTTCCTGTAAGCTACAATAGGACGGACGTGCACGACGATAGATTCTTAATGAGAAGCACCAATCTGGCAGAGCTTAAAAGAGAAATAATTAATCTGAAACCGAAAAAAGCCCCTGGCTACGACCTAATAACAGGAGAAATTTTGAAAGAGTTACCGAAGAAAGCCCTTCTGAAGTTCCTCTATCTAATTAATGCCGCCCTTAGACTAGAATATGTGCCCTTTCAATGGAAAGTGACAGAGGTTATAATGGTACCGTAACCCGGAAAACCACCAACGGATAAAAGGTCATATAGACCAATTTCGCTACTTTCTATAATGTCTAAAGTGTTTGAAAAAATTTTGCTTAGGCGTTTAAGCTCAGTCGTGGAAGAAAAGCGGCTTATTCCTAATCACCAATTTGGTTTTAGGAGTAAGCATTCAACTATCGACCAAGTGCATCGTATAACTGATGTAGTAGAAAGAGCGTTTGAACATAAGCTGGTGTGTTCAACCGCGTTTCTTGATGTTTCCCAAGAATTTGACATAGTATGTCATGACGGCTTGAAATACAAACTTCTGCCTGGGAAGCTTTACCGCATTCTAGAGAACTATCTATCTGATAGAATCTTCCGTGTAAAGCATGGAAACGAATATTCTTTATTTAAAGCTATAAATGCAGGTGTACCGCAAGGGAGTGTTCTGGGGCCTCTTTTGTACTTGCTGTATACTAATGATATACCACAAGAAGAAGATGCCGTACTAGACACATTTGCGGATGACATTGCTATCTTAGTAACAGCGAAAACAGTCGAGGAGTCGACAGCAAAATTACAACGTGCACTTGATCGGATACACGAATGGACGAGTATTCGGCGAATAGCGCTTAATGAAACGAAATCCATCCACGTTAATTTCAGTTATAGGCAAGGTAATAACTTACCAGTTTTTATAAATCATATTCAAATTCCTTTCGGTAATGAAGCGAAGTATCTCGGGATGACTCTTGACGTAAAACTCAAGTGGAAGGAACATGTTTAAAAGAAACGTGCAGAACTTGACCAGAAATATAAAGACATCTACTGGCTTATCGGAAAACATTCCAAGTTAAGTATTGAAAACAAACCTGTTTGGACATATGGTATACAACTTTGGGGTTGTACCAAGAGATGCAATATTAACATACTACAAACATTTCAAAATAAAGTGCTTAGAACAATCGTTAAAGCACCATGGTATATAAGAAACGACGATATCCACAGAGATCTTGGAATTATGTCAGTCCAAGATGAAATAAGAAATTTCGCCTATAAATATAGAATATATTATATAGAATTAGAAAGAAGAAACCGGATTGAAACCTGGAATAAAGCTCGTGGAATGAAGTAGGCCAAGAAACTTCCAGGGCAATATAACCGAAAGATGTTCGAGGCATGCATCAAAATGAGCAAGAACAACCTCCGTATCCTACCTGTTAATAAAATAAATAAAATACAATATGAAAATTCAATATGCAAGCTAAATTTTATTAGGTCGTGCAGTGAGTACGGATTACATCAAACTATACCTGCCGTCTGCCTGGAGAGACATTGAAAAATAAAAAGAAATAAATAAACTATATTATAGCAAATGCAAGTTTTTAATAATAACATTCAAATAAAATTCATAGCTTGGACCCAATTGGCGAACTAACTGGCAAAGTGGCATAATATGACAATTTTAAAGATTTGAAACATAAAATAAGATAAGAGATTATACATATAACTGGAGGGCATATTTGACAATTTTAATGATTTGAAACATAAAGATAAGGAAGTTATAAAGCAGTAACTGGATAAATGACTGAGATTATTATAGAAAGCTATTACGGTAAGCAATTATTTATTATTACGGTGATTGCAGTATTTATACAGGTTTAGCCATCCTTGTGTTCCATTCAAAATTTCGTACAAACGCGGTAAAGATATCTGACTTTCTTTCAAAGAAGTGGTAGATATCTTCGTTTTGCCTTCTGTTGCATAGAGTACATATTTAAGGCAGATCGTCTCGGTGAGGTATAAAGTTCAAGGTAGAAATTTCGACTCTGGCTTTAAATATAGTACAAATTACGTTGGATGTGAATTCTTTCCTAAAATAGATATTATCAAAAAGAAGGTGGTTTAAGTGTTTGTAAACATTTCTGGATGTAGACGATGTTGCTCTGGTGAGGTTTTGGATATGCAGCTTTTCGTCAACCTTTGCTATCAAATCTGAAAACATGTCTTGCCATAGATCACGCATTGAAGTCTCCAATAATCATCACATCCTCTAGAAAGAAGTTATTCATAAAATTTACTAAACTATCAAAATCATTCCGTCAGTTATTGCAATTCAAGTACACGGGAATGATGAAAAAAAATTAAAATTGTTGTTCAATACATGAAAAATAACTTGAGAAATATGACTTGCGATTTTGCTACGGAAACAAGATATGCGTGAATTTCCACTTTTGTGTCTGATCCCACGCTCGTGGACAGAGTGATATTATTACATGACTTTTATACGATAAACTTAACAATCTCCCCCTCTTGAGGGTTCCTAAGCCTCTTAACCTAAATCTTGTATTCAATACGCCCGTGAATGATGACGGCGGGCAGTTTTAATACACATAGCATTTTGAACTCGACTAAGACATTCCAAATCAGATGTATTGGACGGGAATTACCTTGACAAATGAGGTGACCAGTTATGCTCGATACTATTGAAAATATCCTTGAAATTTCTCCACTGATCTTGAGCTGGCAATAGCTTCAGGATACATTCTGACAGTGAGTTTCGGTCGTTGTTCAATAAAGCCATTTCACAAATATGAGAATTACCTCTATCGCGATGTATGGATTTTGAATGCATCTGAGCACAGAAATAGTTCCCAATTTGAAGAGATGTGCACGACGCTAATTCCATCTCTTTTAATGAAAAGAGTCTATCTATCACTAAGGTGACTGCAAGATAGGAAGAATTGCTGTCAACCATGTAACTCGAATTTTGGTAGCGTATGGGAATCTTTATTCAATTAAAAACTTGAAATTCTTGCGTATTGGTGAGCGGCAACTGCATCTCAAATACAATTGATTCATTCAGACTACGGCCCTTGACTGTCGCTATTTTGTAGATGTCGGTAACAGATCCGTTGGGTAATGTTGGTGGCAGATTGTTCCGTATCAATTGCATCTGTAGGGCAAGCTGATCCGGCGTTATTAATCGCACAATATCTAACAAGCCATCTTGAACGCGTTCGAAATTTGTAATCAGTAAAGTCAAATAAGACGTTAGTGAGGACAAGTTTAAAATTACCTCCCTTGTGTCTTACGAATGACATTTACTGTTTGAGAGAGATGTACTCTGAGAACCTGAAATTGTTGATTTATTTCCATTGTATTTCGTTTCAGAATATTTGTGGTGGAATCCGCAATAGAACTTTGCTTGTGTATCAACTCCCCCAGGTGTTGTTCGTTTTTCTTGGCAAATACTACTTCATTTTCTATGTGCTTTGCATCATCTTGGTCTAAAATCCCAAATAAACTGTGAGCCACTGTACCAATGAAGTCGAACGAAGATATTGCCATCCTGGTTCTATCGTGTTTCGATGAGTGGGAGTTATGTAAGAGCTTGTTGTTGTGTTCAATGACTAGAATCCTGTGACTGATTGCTTCGATCATCGGGCTGCAGTTTGCGTGTTGCGTTATTTCCTTTGTGCATATTGTATCAAATAGCTTGAGATATGACTTTATTTCTTCTTACTCACGCCAATAGGCTGTCAAGTTGTAGTAGATATTTATCTTCCAGAAGCTATTAATTGTGTGAATTCTTCCAATATCCTCGAAATACATTCCTACGTCGTTTAGTTTGTTTACCACAACGTCTTCATTTATCTCTGCCGTTGATGTGGGTATGGTGAGGAATGCTAATAGAGTATATTCACCTTAGATATTGTTAGAATGCTTTTCTTCACTAGACTCAGAATCATCCATCGTTTTTTCCAATGGCAAAGGGCACAATTTATGAACAGCTCGTTGATATATTCCAGTTTGCGTTCTTACCTTTGCCCCTCGTACTAAAGAATCGCTTCCCTCAAACACTTCTACAACGCGTCCCAGTTTCCATCTCAGAGGTTGGATATTATCTTCCTTTATGACAACATGCGTCCCAGGACTCAAGTTGTCTTCCATTTCATCCTCTGTTGCAAGAGTGTTGCTGAATGTGCTGCATTTGACGAAATTTGTTGAGACAACTTCATTTGTTATCTGTAACGTCTGGCTCCGGTAAGGCTGTTAAAGGTGCACCAGTTAAGAAGTGACCCGGAGTTAAGGCTTCAAGGTCATTGGGATTCGCTGATATTGGAGTCAAAGGGCGTTAGTTTAAGATGGCTTCTACTTGGATCACCACTGTAAGCAGTTGCTCATAGGTTAACGAGGCTTCACACAAATGGCGAATTAATATTCCCTTTGCAGATTTCACTGCCGCTTCCAACAGACCTCCAAAGTGTGGAGATCTGGGTGGTATATATTATATTTTGAGTTTATTTCATCTTGAAGACACATGGATTCAACTGCAGATCGTATTTTTTCAGAGTGAAATGCCCTTTTCAGCTCTGCAAGTTCAGATTTTGCACCGACAAAGTTGGTTGCGTTATCGCAGAAGATAGTATTACATACGCCTCTTCTCCCTATAAAACGTTTCAACGTATTGATAAATGCTTCCGATTACAAATCTACTACCACTTCGATATGCACTGCTTTGGTGGAAAAACACACTAATACTGCTAAATAGGATTTAGTGGGAGTCTTACCTCAGACTTTATAGTGTGTTTTTACTGGTCCACAGAAGTATACTCCAGAATGGTAAAAAAGACGGGCTGGATTCACTCTTTCCTTTGGTAGATTTCCCATTAATTGTTCTATGGTAGTTGGTTTCGATCGGAAGCAAAATATGCGCCTACCAATTATTTGACGAGCCATCTGCCTACGCTCAGAATCAAATACTGTTTCCTTGTTATTGCAATTTTTTCAATTCAATTCAATTCAGTTTATTCAGTGTACAAGTAAGACATAAATCTTTTGTAGTACAAGCTTAAAATTATGATATAAGTACAATTATGGAATATTTACTTAGCCTAAACTTAAATCTAAAGGAAGAGGAAAGGGAAGGGGTTTAGGAAATTCACATATGTAGAATATTAGCTATAATGACAATATATTTCTTTTTTGAATAGTTTTGCTCCGATCAATTGCTTTGCTTCTCTGGGAAGAGAGTTCCATAACCTAGCGACATGTAAGTAAAATATTCAAGTATTCAAGTAAGCAGAAGTAGGAGTGATAAAATTGCAAGTCCGGGAAGATTGCGCAAATTGGATTTTATAATATAAGTAGAATGGTAGATGCGTGTTGATAATTTTATGCATGAAAATAAAACATCTGGCTGTTAAGAAATCTTCAAGATCACACCCAAGAACAAGACTGTGATAGTGAGATACGTGGTCATATCTGCGAAGCCCATAAGCATATCTAACCATACCGTTAAATGCAACACGTAATTTATGATATTAATGAGAGTCGAGTCCGCAGTAAATTACGGCAATGTTATCAATGAATGGTAGAAGTAGAGTCTTAATAAGTCTGATCTTAATAACGGAAGGTGTAAATTCATCCGGCGCTACAGTCCGAGGTGGACCTGGGACTCACTCAACATGCCTCTCCAGCCAGCACGATCTTTCGCCAGCTGTCTTCAGTTTCGCACAAAAGTCGCTGTACGGCCCATACAGTTCGTGGTTGAATCTTCTCTTCCAAATGCCATCAACGTAAATAGGACCAAAGATCGCGCGCAGAACTTTTCTCTCGAAAAGACCAAGAGACTGTTCATCCGCTTGGGATATTGTCCATGCCTCTGCACCGTAAAGCAGGACTGCGGAGTCAAGGTAGACGAAGTCCTTCACTACCTCAAAGTTATAGCTGCCTATGGTGATGTTCTGGCCAAGTCGTCGATGTTGTGCGTCCTTTCTCGATGACAGCATATACTTTGTTTTGCCCTCGTTTACCGCCAGACCCATTTTAGCCGCTTCCGTTTCAATGCCAGCAAACGCATCATTGATGGCTCGCTGTGTTCGCCCTATCACGTCAATGTCATCCGCGTAAGTTAGCAGTTGAACGGACTTTTGTGTTGGCCAGTGAGTTTTGCACGATCTTCTCAAGAATGATGTTAAAGAAATCACATGACAGCGCGTCGCCTTGTCTAAAGCCTTTTTTGACATTGAAGGTCTCGGTGAGTTCGTTACCGATCTTGATGGAGCAGAGAGAGTTCTCCATCCTCATCCTGCTCAGTCTGACGAGTTTGGCAGGAATGTCAAAACTAGACATGGCGCTGTATAGCTCGTCTCTATACACGCTGTCATATGCGGCCTTGAAATCGACAAATAGATGGTGTGTGTCGATCTGCATTTCCTGGGTCTGCCACAGTGTGAAAATTTGATCGATGGTGGACTTCCCGGGCCTGAAACCACACTGGTAAGGACCTATCTGTTTGTTCACGAATGGTTTCAGGCGTTCACACAAAACGGCAGATAAGATCTTGTAGGCGATGTTAAGGAGACTTATCCCCCTATAGTTGGCGCAGTCAAAGGGGTCTCCTTTCTTGTGGATCGGGCAAAGTATACTGAGATTCCACTCATCGGGCATGCTTTCCTCCGACCATATATTACAGATGAGCTGGTGCATCCGCCCTACCAGATCACCTCCAGCTGCTTTATACATTTCAGCGGGCAGACAATCTGCACCAGCAGCTTTATTAGACTTCAGTCTCGATATCGCTATCTTGACTTCGTCTTTTTTTTTTTTATAATTTGCGCGAGTTACGAACCGAGACGGAATTGTAAACAATGAACACAAACAAATTAAAAAAGACAATGGTTTTTTATAACATAAATATATTTGGTATAATAAATAAAAGAAATCCGACTTCGTCGGCGGTTCTGACCAAACTGACTACAGCGTCTATGCACTTTTAATAACAGTTGACAAAACTTTTTAAGCGTAAACAAATGAGAGGGCTAAGGAAATAGGAAAGGACGCTATTGATACAACACGTAAACAAATAAGGGAATTTGGAGAAGACGCATAAACAACAACAAGTGCATCGACGCTTATCTGTGTGTAGGGTTACCAACATGTAACTCGCGCGCAAAAGGGGTTACGAATACCCTTAAGTGTCCGGAATCAAGACACAGCACGGGCCGAAGGTATAGAGGGAGAAATGGAAAGGAGGTATATATGCACATTGGTCTTAAATGTCTGTAGATTGTAGTGAGTGGGAAATATTAGGCTGGGAAGAGCATTCCATATTCGTGTGGTGCGGCTAAAAAACGACTCTCTAAACTTAACTGTACGTCCGAAAACAGGCTTGAGGGTGAACTGATGAGCATTCCTGGCGAGACGAGTATTGCGGGTGAATTCATGGAGGGGAGGAATGCAATTGGCTAACTCACTTGAGCATCGTTTGTTAAAATAGCGAAAAAACAATGACAAGGATGAGACATTACGGCGATGTTCGAGCGAGTCTATTGACTTCGCGATATTACTGTCTCCTATAAGTTTTATCGCTCACTGTTGTATTCTATCAAGTAGGTGCAGGGAGGTCTTAGGAGCACCAGACCAGATATGAGCGTTATACTCAAGCTTGGGGCGAATGAAGGCCTTATAAATTGAAGCCAAATCAGAGGGGGTGAAGTATTTCTTGCATCGCTTTAGGAAACCTAGGCATTTCGCAGCATTTTTGGCGACCTCGAATATGTGATCGTTCCAACTAAGTGTTGAGTTGATACACATACCGAGGATGGAAAGTTTTCCGGTTTCTTCGATGCAAGTGCCATTCAGGGATAATGGCTGATTGTTTTGGGATCGCTTGAGTGACAGTAGACAGCATTGAGTTTTGAAAGCATTAAATTCCACTCTATTGTTTTTACCCCAATTAAATATGCTGTCAAGGTCGGAATTTAATGTGCTTAACATACGCTGCCGCTCCAATTCTACGGCCGAAGGATAGGGTCGTGAGTCTTGGAACGAATATGAAAAGCTGAGAGTACTGTCATCAGCGAAGGAGTGGATTGGATTAGAAGTAGCAGACAGGAGATCATTTATAAAAATGAGAAAGAGAGTCGGAGACAAAACAGAGCCTTGTGGAACACCAGCATTAATTTGGTGAATATCAGACTTGAACCCATCCAAAACAACTTGAATTGAACGGTTCGAAAGGTAATTTCTAATCCATTGAAGAAGAGACTCATCGATGCCATAAGCACGCATTTTCGACAAGAGAGCTTGATGCCAAACTCTGTCAAATGCCTTTGAAATATCAAGCGCAACGATCTTGCTTTCTCCAGCATTGTGCAAGGATTGGTTCCACTTTTCGGTGAGATATGCCATCAAATCACCAGTGGACCTGTTGCTGCGGAAACCGTACTGCCGGTCATTAAGAAGCTTCCGCGAATCAAGATATTTCATAAGCTGACGGTTAATCAGTGTTTCCATGACCTTGGAAAGAAGGGACGTTAGTGCTATGGGTCGGTAGGAGGAGGGTGACGAAGATTTGCCCTTTTTAGGGACGGGCTGGACAAATGCTGTTTTCCATCCACTCGGAAAGAGACCAGAAGAGTAGGACAGATGAAAAAGCTTACGCAGAGGTTTTGCCAGCGCAGAAGAACACCTCTTCAGAAGTATGGGGGGTATACCATCCGGGCCAGCGGATTTATGCTCGTTGAGATCTTTAAGTACTCTAGCAACTGTACGAGTGCGGAAATGGATTTGTCCCATGGTACAATTGACGCTCTCAAGTACAGGCGGAGACAAGGTCGAATCTGGCAGCGTTGAGCTGGCCGCGAAATGCGCAGCAAGCAGATTGGCCTTGTCTAAAGAGCTGACAGCTGGAATGTCATTGCAAATGGCGGTCGGGGGACGGTATTCTCTTCTATCCTCGTCCGTTGTGTTGAGTGGAACATTCTGCCTGACAGCGGTATTTGTGTCCTCATCGCCGTTCAACAGTCTGCAGAAATGATTTTTCCAAATTCTCGGTATCGACTGCGAATCTACTACTAGCTGTTTATTTTCGTCCCGGCAGGCTACTGTCCGAACTTTATATCCACGAACAGCTCTCGTTGTTCGATGCAGCGTTGCCCGGTAGGCTTCTTGCTTTGCTGCATGTGCCTGCCTGCACTCGTTGTCAAACCAGGGTATTTTCCTAGGTGGTGTTTTAAAACCCAGCACATCAGTAGCGGCTTCTCTGATGGCTCTTTGACAACGTTTCCATTCTTCGTCTATTGTTAGTGCAGGCGACGTCGAACTTTCGGAGAGTTTCAGGGAGACTCGATCGGCAAAGTTCCTGGCAGTCTGTTGCGATTGTAGCTTTTCGACGTCAAACCGTGGTTGTCTTCCTCGACTCTCGATATCCGTGTCCTTACCTTGGCTACAACAAGGAAATGGTCCGAGTCGATGTTGGCGCCTTGGAACGTTCGGACATCAAGAATACTGGAGGAGTGTCTGACGTCGATCGCAACGTGATCAATCTGGTTGACGGTTGAATGATCAGGGGACCGCCAGGTCCCTTTATGGATGTTGAGGTGTGGGAACCGCGTGCTAGCTACAGACAGGTTTCGCCCCGTAACAAAGTCCACCAGCCTGAGTCCGTTTTTGGACGTGGTGTCGTGCAGGCTGTGTTTACCGATGACTCTAGAATAGATGTCCTCTTTACCCAGCTTAGCGTTAAAATCTCCTAGAATGATCTTGGTGTCGTAGCTGGGGCATTGATCGTACGTTCTTTCTAGGAGATCATAGAAGTTATTTTTGCTATCGTCATCTTTGTCCTTTGTTCGGGCGTGGGCGTGGGCGTAGGTCAGGCTGGTGTTGCCGAATTTAGCCTTGATGCGGATTGTTATGAGGCGCTCGCTTATGTACTTAAAGCTTAAGACTTTTTTCCTAAGTCTGCCTCGAACAGCAAATCCACATCCAAATAATCGCTGCCTTCGCTCTCTGTAACAATCGCCGTAGTAGATATCGCAGTCTCTCATCCTCTTATTGCCCGGCCCATCCCATCGCACTTCCTGGATTGCGTAACGTCTGCTTTATAGCAGTCTAGCGCCTCCGCGAGTTCAGCGGTTGCACGTGGTCTGTTCAGGGACCTCACATTCCACGTGCAGAACCGAAAGTCATTGTCCTTATTCCGTTTGCTGGGGTCGTCAACAGTAAATCCGTCCGTATCCGAGGCATATTGTTGCTTCTCAACTCGTTAGTTTTTTACGTGGTGAGGAAGTTAACCCCACGCACAACCTCCAACTGGGAGGACAGGTCCATTTGTTCAGCCCTGGACAAAGGGGTCCGGAAGGATCCGGTGTCGGTAGCCTCTTGCAGACTGTGAGCGCCGCCGTTGGCCCTAAAAGAAGGGCTCATCCGGCGCCATCTCTATTCCAGGGTCCCGACCTTACCATGGAAACCAGGTAGCTCCTGCTGACTGGAGTTGTGGATGCCGTCGTTGGCCAATCAGTTGACCAGCTCCTCCGCCGCCATCCTAAAAAGAGTGATGAGCCCTGGTAGACTCACACTCCCCCCTCTCTCGTTTGCAGCCGCCCAGACGTCCCACGGGGGTTGGTTACCCCATCTTCTGTCGAGGGTACTCGGCTCCCGGATTTCACCACGGGGAGGTGAGAGTAGGAGTTCGTTAATAGAGGCTAGGTGCAGATGTTTGTGTCTGCATGGTTCGCGTATTAACGCTTCGAAGTCCAAATACATCTCACAACATGGTTAATATGGTCGGTGGCGTTAAGAGAGCGGCTTATTCAAAAACCCAGACTGATAACAACGTCAACATAAGGAAGCGCCATATCTTTTAGGTAAATATTTGGGAATAATTCAGTGTCGTGCTGTATTTTAGATATTACAATGCACTAGGATTTATTAGGATTAAGATCCAACCCATTCTCTAAAGACCAGTTGTATATATGCGCTAGGTCTTCGTTGAACCTAAACACTAGGTCCTCAATTAATCCAATGGGTCTAGACAGGTACAACTGGACATCATCGGCGTATAGGTGCAGGGATACATTGTTACAAACAGTGGCCAGGTCAGTAATAAAAAGGCAGAATAAGATAGGGCCCAAAATAGATCCTTGAGGTACACCAGCGCGAACGTCCATAAATTCGGAAAAACTTTCTGCATACTTCACCTTTTGGCTCCTGTTACACAGGTAGCTCATAATTACTCGAGTAGGAAGTTCACTAAAGCCAAAATAAAGCCTAAGCTTCCGACATAAAATTCTACGATCTACCTTATCGAAGGCCTGAGAGAAATCCGTTAAACACAAAATAGTCACATGATATTTGTCAAACTGAATCCTAATATCATCAAGTACCTTAACCATTGCTGTTGAGCAACTATGATGGGCTCGAAAACGAAACTGCAGTGAATACAGCAGTGCATTTTCATCAAGATATGTATTGATTTGTTTTGCCATTAATTTCTCCAGAACCTTAGACAAACATGACAAAATACTAATTGGACGAAAATCTGCTGGAGATGATGCGTTAGGATTCTTAGGAACGGGTGTTATTAATGTTCTCTTCCAGTAAATCGGAAAAGTACAAGAATACAAAGAGAAATTAATGACATGCGTGAGCGGAGTTAGAATATGAAGAAGTATCATTTTAATGAAGCGGAGGGGAATACCATCCAAACCAACAGCTTCGACTGCAGCGAGCGAATGATCTCACCAATCTCAGTTGTTCTGAAAGTTAAATTCCTGTGAAGACTTGGTTACAAGCTGAGTATTTGGAACAAACTCACTATTTTCTACACCAGATGATAGAAATGCATTGCTTAACACATTTATATATTACAAGCAATATTCCTTTTTCCAACACCAATGGTGCGTAGATTGCTCTATAGATTTTTAGCTGCTTGGTTGGGACTTAGCTTGGAGAGAAAGTACCTTTTCTTTGCACAGCGGGTAATCGCTGATGCCTGATTACGGGCCAGACAATATTCTCTCCAGTGTGTTTCATCAGGATTTCTTCTCCACTTCTAGTACTTTTTCCTACGGAGTTTTATGGCATTATATACATCCGTGGTAAACCAAGGGATGTTTTTATTACGGATTACAACAGTTTTAATGGGGAAAAGTTGATTAAAAGTTGGAGCAATTGATACTCTAAGTAATTAACTTTGTCATTTGTATTGGGGATATTATATATGTCATGCCATGATATAAGTTGGGTGTTGATTAGTAATAGGTCAGAATTCGTAGATGAAAAGTCTCTGTATTGGAAAGTTGACTGCAAGGATGAGCGAGAAAAATGTAAGTTGAATATGCAGAAAAGTAGGTCGTGGTCGGACACACCCTCTAGAGATATTTGATCATTAACTAAGACATCACAACGGTCAGACACTACGATCACGTCTAGAATGCTTGGAGTGCAGTCGGGAGCAAAGCGGGTAGCATAAGAATTAACCGCAACCAATCCGGTTGCTGCAATGCAGTCTAAAAGTTGTTGAGATCTAGTATCCGTTTTTAAGAGATCAGCATTGGAATCTCCACAAAGCATTATGTGTTCGTAGTTTGCTGAGAAACACTGAATTTCAGAGAATGTTGCCGCCACATAAGACTACAATACGCCAGCGAGGACATCTGTTGCCGGTTGGACAAAATTACGATTGCCATCTCTCGGCAACTTACCTCAAAGGAAAGGGACAAATAGAATGGCTTTCTTTTATTGGGGTCTTAGTCTTTTGCTGGTTTCTTTTTCTTCATATACTCGTATATACACACGGTCACAGAAGTAAGTATACACCGTTAAAAATAACGAATCTTGACCGAATCATTAACCAGAAAGCGAAACTGCATAAGCTTTAGGTAACATGTTATACATATTTATTTAGGTATTTTTATGCTCTTTTCAAAAAACAAACAATAATAAAAATGGGACTAACAATAACAAAAATAATAAGAAACAAAGTAAGATACTGTTGAAATTGCATGTTACAAAAGTAAGTATACACTATTAAAAAAGAGAGATTTATCGCAAATTACTCAAATTTATTCCTTGTTGGATATCCTTAAGCAGTAAAAACTGCCCTTATTCTCGATCTCATGGAGGTAACAAGCTTTTGAGTTACTTCCAGACTTATTTTTTTCCCATTCGTCAGATATAAAAGCCATAAGCTCGAATTTGGTCCTAATGTCATGGTTTAGGATTTGACGATCGAGATAATCCCACAAATGCTCGACAATATTTAAATCCAGTGATTGAGGTGCTGTTTTGAGCTGTTTTCGCACATTGTACAGCAACCATTCCTTCACAACCAGGGAAGTGTGCTTTGGGTCGTTGTCTTGTTGGAATATAAATTAACCCTTCAAGCCTTATTTCTGCGAGCTATGGTGAAGATTGTTTTTCAGTATACTGAGGTAATCGTATCGATTCATTGTCGTCTCAATAAATACTAAAATGCCAACACCAGGTGCCTCCATACACCCTCAAACCATTACTGACCTGCCACCATGCTTCACCGTACCAGCCATGTACTTTGGATCTTACTGCGTTTTTGGCCAAAAACAAGTTGAATTCGCCAAAAATCAAGATAATATTCTGGACGAGAGTAAATTTCACATTCACGGTTCCGACGGACGCCATAAGATCTGGCGAAAACCGAATACGCAGTAAGATCCAAAGTACATGGCTGGTACGGTGAAGCATGGTGGCAGGTTACCTCAGTATACTGAAAAACAATCTCCACCATAGCTTGCAGAAATTAGGCTTGAAGGGTTAATTTATATTCCAACAAGACAATGACCCAAAGCACACTTTCCTGGTTGTGAAGGAATGGTTGCTGTACAATGTGCGAAAACAGCTCAAAACAGCACCTCAATCACTGGATTTAAATATTGTCGAGCATTTGTGGGATTATCTCGATCGTCAAATCCTAAACCATGACATTAGGACCAAATTCGAGCTTATGGCTTTTATATCTGACGAATGGGAAAAAAATAAGTCTGGAAGTAACTCAAAAGCTTGTTACCTCCATGAGATCGAGAATAAGGGCAGTTTTTACTGCTTAAGGATATCCAACAAGGAATAAATTTGAGTAATTTGCGATAAATCTCTCTTTTTTAAAAGTGTATACTTACTTTTGTAACATGCAATTTTATCAGTATCTTACTTTGTTTCTTAATATTTTTGTTATTATTAGTCCCATTTTTTTATTGTTTGTTTTTTGAAAAGAGCATAAAAATACCTAAATAAATATGTATAACATGTTACCTAAAGCTTATGCAGTTTCGCTTTCTGGTTAATGATTCGGTCAAGATTCGTTTTTTTTTTTTTTTGTGACTGTGTGTATTGGATTTTGGTTTTCAACCACGTTTTTTTTTCTTTGTTATAGAATTGGAATAAGAACTTAGTTTCTAAAAGTACACCGAAAGTCGTACTATTAAAATAAGTTTATTTTTTATTTTTTTCTGTTCCCTGCGTGAACATTTCTTTAAAAAACTAATACCATAAAAAGAAAAAAATACATAATTGTCGAGAACTTCTTCGAACGCTAAAATGGTGAAAAATCTTTCCACTTTTACGCCGAATCACAATTGCCAGCTATGCAACGAACCCGACATTCCCGAAATGGTCCAATACGATAAGTGTGATCTTTGGTATCACTTTGCATGTGTGGGAGTCAGTTCAACAGTGGCAGACGTGAGTTGGAAGTGTGAGGAATGTTCAGCGAATGTTCTCGGTCAGAAGCCAATGAATCCAGCAGAAGCGTCAAATCTTCCAGACAATGTTCCAGATGACAGGTCCTCAATATCAAGCCGGTCCGCAAGAAAAAAGAAGCAGTTGCTTTTACAACGTTTGGAGGAGGAGAAATTGTTGCGAGATAAAAGCAACCAACTTTACCTTCAACAAAAGTATGAGGTTCTTGCTCAGGACTCCGATGACGAGGAAGAGTACACCACCAACGACTGAAATCAACTGCGACAACAACAGCATAATAAAGCACAGCAGCAACCATCGAGAACGAACAGCGAAGAGATGTAAGATGTAAGCGAAGAGATGTAAGCCGCATGTAAGTGAAACGGTTCAACTTTCTTCAACTCAATTAGCAAACCCAGTCCGAAAGCCAGTCCCACCACATATAAGTGGAACGGTACAACAACAACTTTCTTCAACTCAATTAGCAGCGAGACATGCCATTACGAAAAAAGTTTCACGTCCAACTTCCTCGACTGAGAAACGTACATCAAAATCTCGTGGTTTTCTCAATACGCACAGTGTGGTAAACCGAACCAACAACAACACACAGCCAGTAAGAACCAATAAAGAGTGTAGTATATGCCAAGGCGATCATCTAGTGGTCAAATGTGAGACGTTTACAAAGGCAAATCTCTCGGAACGAAGGGAAATGTTACGTCAATACAACTTGTGTCGCTCATGTCTGGGAAAACATCCACATTCGCGCTGTAGAGCATCAAAAATATGCGAGATCAGTGGGTGTCAAGCTAAGCACCATCCCCTCCAGCACAACTATGCAAAGTCTACCACCGCCACCAGTGGCGCTTTGACAAACGCAAGTGTATTTACCCATGTTCACAAAATTGTTTTTCCGTATACTGCCAGTGACGCTGTACGGCAATGGGAAATCGGTTGATACATTTGCGTTACTTGACGGAGGGTCATCTTTAACACTTGTGGATGAAGAATTAGTCACCAAATTAGGGATAACGGGGAGAGCGGAGGAACTGTGCTTGAGGTGGACATCTGACACTACACGTACCGAAAGCAGTTCGCAAATCGTTTCTCTCGGAATTGCAGGAAGGTTTGATGCCAATTGTAATTATCAACTTAACAATGTGCGTACTGTGCGCAGCCTGGATCTACCCACGCAAACAGTTTCTGTCAAGATGATGGCGGAGCAATACCCGTATTTAGCTGGTCTACCTATTCCATCATACCAACAAGCGCAGCCCAGAATATTCATTGGAATGGACAATTGGAAACTGGGTGTTCCGTTAAAGGTCTTTGAGGGCAGCTGGTCTCAGCCAATCGTCACCAAAACCAGACTGGGATGGTCACTCCATGGTCCTGATACATGCAACAACAATTACGATGCTGCAGATTCACCTCGGCTCCTTGTGTGCGAGTGCAATACTGACAGAGAACTGCACCAACTTGTGAGCGGTTTCTTTTCCATAGAGAATGTTGGCATTCGCACTCCTACCCAACAAATAGCCTCTGCCGAGGAGAAAAGAGCAATGCAGATCTTGGAAGATACCTGCTTACGCGTCGATGGGCACTTCGAGGTAAGACTGTTATGGAAATTCGACGATATCACCCTACCAAATAGTCTACCCATGGCATGTCGTCGATTTGATCACTTGCAAAAGAGAATCGGTAGAGATGAGGAGCTTCGCGGCAATCTAGACCAGCAGATAAAAAATCTGGTAGTAAAGGGGTACGCGAGGAAGTTGACAGTTGAAGAGATGAAAGTACAACATTATCAAGTCTGTCGATTTTTATTATACGAAATCCCAATAAACCTGCAAAGGTTAGACTAGTTTGGGACGCGGCAGCGAAATGCAGTGGAACTTCATTAAATGATTTTCTTTTAAAAGGCCCCGACCAACTGATACCCTTGACAACGATATTATGTGGCTTTCGTTGTGGCAAGGTTGGTATTTGTGGGGACATTGCCGAAATGTTCCACCAGATCCGAGTGCGAGAGGTAGATATGGAGTACAGCGGTTTCTATGGAGTACAGCGAATGAATCTGCAGATTCTCAGCATTTTCGAAATGCATGTTATGACATTCGGGGCGGCTTGCTCACCATGTATAGCCCATTACGTGAAGAATTGTAATGCTATGAGTTTCGTAGGCAGCAGACCGAGGGCAGTGGAGGCTATACTGGAACACCACTATGTTGTGTGTTAACACAGAAGCGGAGGCAATTCAACTTGCGGAAGACGTTAAGTATATCCATCAAAACGCTGGGTTTTACATTAGAAACTGGATGTCAAATTCGGCAGCCGTACGTGCAGGACTTGAGGGTGACAGCGATGGACCACATAACAAGGCATTTGGTGCACATTGGCAGATGCCTTCACTTTCGTTCTTAGGTTTAACCGCCTCAAACCAGATGTTCTCTCTGAAGGAGTACGGTTTTTGACCCCATGGGACTTCTGTCACCCTTCCTCATTTGCATACAAATATTGCTTTAAGAGATTTGGAGAGAACCGATTGGTTGGGACGACGAGTTGCCTGCAAGCATGGTGGAAAGATGGCTTCAGTGGAGAACGCTATTACCTAACGTGACGGAGGTAAAGGTTCCAAGGTGCTACTCTAAACTTCTGAGTCAAGCTAATATGCGTATACAATTGCATACTTTCGTGGATGCAAGCGAAATCGCAAAAAACGTCAAAATTCAGGAATTTCGAAAAAGTTAGAAATTTTCAAATAATAATATTGTAATATATGAGATATATATATAATATATATAATTGGTTAAAAATTTAATTATAATGGATGCGGAGCTGTCGCTTATTCCGAGTGACAACTCGGAGAACGGCAGCGACGAGAACTTAAAAGAAAAAAGGCGAAAAATCATAAAATCACAAACGAAGAGAAAGCAACAGAAGCGAGCAATGCTTCCGGACAATGCAGGGAAAAATGATGAAGAAGAAGCTTCGTACAGTGGTAAGGGAAACCTTTACGTGGAACTGGCTTCATCCGAGGCGGCAGATTTGGCCGAGGATGAAAAGGAGTTGGCCATAAAACTAAAAGAGAAGGACGAGCTGGAGAAATTCATAAAAGCCCTCCAGCTGAAACTACAAAACAGAAAAAAAGAAGAAACTAAAGTAAGTGGTCAGGAAACTGAAAAGAACAGAAAGTTGCCACAAACGCAACAACAACAACAACAACTGCAACCCAAGCAGGAGCAGCAGCAAACCAAGCTGCAACAGCAAAACAAGCAACAGCAGCAGCAACCCAAGCAGCAGCAGCAGCAACAACAACAACAACAGCAGCAGCAACAAAAGAAGGAGAAGAAGATTAGAATGCCTCCCATCAATATAACCGGAATGGACGCCGAAGACACGATCCAGGTATGTAAGTTGGCCGTAAGGGACAATTTTTACATTAAAAATAAGGGCTTTCGCAAGCAAGCCATCCACTGCTCATCAGTGGATGGCTTCAAGCTTGTGAAAGAGAAGATGACGTCAGCTGGGGCTGACTTTTATTCATACACACCCAGGGGAGAAAAGGCTCAGACCGTTCTCCTCAAGGGTTTAAGAGTCTCTGCTGAGCCGGAAGACGTTTTGAGGACGTTACGACAAGCGAACGTCGCCAACGTGGAGTTTTTGAAAGTCAAGCGCTTCTCCACTGTCCGATCCAGGATGGAACCAGTGCGTTTGCTTTCCATCTTCCTGGTCCAGGTGACACCAGAGAGCAGGCTTGAGAGTCTGAGGAGCATTAAGTTCCTTGACTTTCAGGCCGTCTCTTGGGAGAGGTTGAAGAGAAGCAAGCAGATGCTTCTCTGTGCAAGGTGCCAGAGATTTGGGCACGCTGCAGGAAACTGCAACATGCCGAATCGATGCAGTAAATGTGCGGGGGGGCATCTGTCTGCGCAGTGTCCTCTGGGTGAGGGAAAGATCGAAGACAGATCTCGCCTGAAGTGCATCCATTGTGGTGCCAATGGACATCCTTCCAGCTATCGGGGTTGTCCGAAGGTCAAGGAAATTGCAAACAAACACATGCAAAAGAAAACAAAAGTGGCGGATTCAAGGCCGATGCCGAGAATTCTTGCCACTCCTGTTACGCCGGTTGTCTCCTACGCCCAGATGGCGTCTGGTAGACGACAGGCACAACAGACAGCGCCAATGGTAGCCCAGGCTACAGTAGAGGCTCCAAATGTTGGTTTCGCCGAGCTGTTGTCAATGATGGCCTCAATGAAGGCTCAGATGGCACAGTTCCAAAAAGACCTTGCACGGATGGACCAAGTCCTTTCGTCGAGACCCGCTGGGTCAAGTGCGTATCCAATATAATGGATACGCCGGCAGCTGGAGACCTTTCGATCCTGGCGGTGAATGCGAATGCACTCGTCAGGATCGAAAGAAGGTTGGCTTTACTCAACTTGTTGGAGACCCATAAGCCTGACGTGTTGATGGTTAGCGAAACTAAGCTAAACCGGAAGCACATTCTCAGGTACAAAGATTATTCCGTTATTCGAAGGGACCGCCCCCACTCCACACAAGGGGGTGGGGTCGCTCTCTTCATTAAAAAAGGTATACGCCACAAAATCGTGTATTGCGGCGAATTGCGAACTTTCGGTGTACTGGAAGCGTGTATTGCGTGCATTTCTCTCCAAGGTGGAAGGAAATTATACGTGGTCGCGGTCTATGCGCCAGACGCACCTCGGGCCACAGGTTTCATATCGGAGCTCGAGACTCTCTTTAGAAAACTTCGACTTTGCTTGGACGAAAACTATTTTATCATAGCCGGCGATTTGAACGCGAAGCATGAGGAATGGGGTAATTCTGTGCCAAATCAAAGGGGAAACTCCCTCCTTGATTGGTGGACGCAGCACTCTATTGAGTTCAAGCTGAATTTGCTTGCAACCGATAGACCATCGTTTCCCAGAAGTGGGTCTTATTTGGATCTAATGCTGATTGAGAGACGACTGACGTTACGCGATGTAGACAATGACACAAGGAACTGCTTAACAACGGTGGAGTACGACAGTGATCACTGTGGACTTGCCGCGGTTATTCAGTTCCCGAATGAGCTGGTCGAACTGGAGCAATTCGTGGAGACGTACCCTTACAATTATCGTAAGGCTCGTTGGCCGCGTTTCTCTAGGGCCTTATCCAGAGAACTACGTTCGAGTGACATCACTCCACCCGCAAACAGAAACCTGACGAACGAAGAGGTTGACAGGTACCTCATACGAGTGGACAATACAATAAAACGCACCATGGACACGACGCTTCCAAAAGTTGCACCGACCACAGATGGCGACATCTATCGGAACGCTACTATCTACGCACTGCACGTGAACAAAAGCAGACTGCTGTCGCGACTTAAGACACTTTACAGACGTTTTACGGACAGAGACGACCAGGAACTAAGGTCGCTCAAGTCGCAGATCAATAACCTCCAGAAGTTAATTCGGATGAACTACCGAATTGCAGTCAATTCGTATTGGGGAGACAGGATTCGCGCTGTTCGTTCCAACGGTCCTGGTATGTTTCCCCAAATCAACCGAATTTTCCGAAGGAGGGATCACAATGACTTGGAGGCTATTCGACTTGACAGAACGACTTACAACGCAAATCTACTGACGTCAGTTGGCATAGATCCAGATGGGGCCGTGCTAGACAATGACTTCTTGATTGTTGAGGATCCTCAGGAGAAGGTTGAAGCAATAGGAGCAGTTTTTCAGGAAGTGTACACGGTCAACGAGTCTCGTTGTCCTAACCACGACTTGGAGAACAGAGCCTTGCTTAACCATTTCTATCTTCGAAATGAAATACAACAATGGCGTTCTGAGAATCCTGGTTTCACCAGGTTCAATGACGAAAATATGGCAAATAATGCCGTCGCCTATGGTGGATCCGATTCCATCCTCATTTCGAGGGAGAATCTCAAGGGCATCTTCAACAGTCTTAAGAACAAAAAGTCGACGGGAATAGATGGGATACCGAATATTGTGCTGCGTCATCTCCCCGATGAGGCGGTAGAGATATACACAATCCTATTCAACAATGCACTGAGTAATGCATATTATCCAGCGCATTGGAAGACGGCGGTAGTGAAACCCCTCCCCAAAAGGGACAAAGATTCCTCTCTTCCGAAAAATCTTCGGTCGATTAGTCTCCTTCCATGCATAAGCAAAGTTTTCGAGAAGATTGTCAATAGAGTTCTGGTACAGTGGGCTGAGGACAAAAAAATAATACCGAATAACCAATTTGGATTTAGGGCGGGGCATGATACTGTACATGCCGCGTCAAAATTGGTGTCGGACATTCAATGGAACAAAGCAAAAACCCAGTGCACCGGGGCCTGCCTCGTTGACTTGGAAAAGGCATTCGACACCGTATGGTTAGAAGGTCTCTTCCTTAAGTTGACGAGGATGGGTATAAGCAAATCGCTGCTTTACACGATTTATAACATGGTAACAGGTAGAAGTTTTGTTGTTAAAAGTGGCAACATGACTTCTACCAAAGTTTTCCACATAAAAAATGGGCTCCAGCAGGGAGCAGTTAACTCACCAATCCTCTTCACAATTTACACCAGTGAACTGATTGGCTCCATGCAGAACTTGATTGCATACGCCGATGACTTGGTGACGTACAGGACAGCGCAGAAGGTTGAGATTATTAACATCCTCCTGCAACGTGACTTCGACAAAATTCAGCGATTTTGCGACGACTGGAAGTTGAAAATCAACTACCAGAAGTGTGAAACCATCCTTTTCCGAACTCCGTTATACAAGGCCTCAAGGGACACGAAAAAAAACTGGCGCAAGTTCGGCATAGTTAACCCGCAGGGGGAGCCGTTAGCAGTGAAAAGTGTAGTAAGGTACCTGGGCATTTGGCTGGATCAGTATCTATATTTCGACAGACATATAGCTACTGCTCTGACGAAAGCCAGAAAAGCCTTTGCTGTGGCAAGAGGGTTGTTTTATAGCAGCCAACTTGATACCAGGGTGAAGGTAATCTGCTACATGGCCCTCATCCGGCCAGTCATGGCGTACGGTTGTCCAGTGTGGTTTAACGTGAGTCCTTCCCAGATGGAAAAGATGAGGATGTTCGAGAGGCAGTGTCTCCGGGCATGTCTCAAGAAGTACAGAACCCCAGAATCTGAGTACAAGAAATTCTATTCCAACGAGTTCTTGTATAACGAAGCAAACGTGAACAGGGTGGATAATTTTATTATTAAGCTGATTCGAAGGCACGTTGCACGAGCTATGACCTCGGAAAATGAGCTGATATTTGGAGCCTACTACCCCAATGAAGCATATCATGAGAACGCTCGCCGAAGTGGATTCATTCCACCGGAAGCGTTCTTGTACCTTGACCGGATTGGCTTAATCCAGAATGCAGAGGGATGTCCATTGATCTACCACGTGGTGCGAGGGACGGTGGATAGGCGACTCCTCTACGAGAGCGATGTCGCAAGCATTAATCCGGATGATCTCCGGTTCAGCAGATCTATCTCTTTTCGCGACAGAACGGAGTGTGACAAAGTTCCTGGATTTTACTGGTGGTTGCAGCCCCATCAAACGTCCCAGCTGTTGCCAGCTTAATCAGCTAACTGTTGGTCCCTTACGGCCAACTTACATTTAGGTTAGGGAATTAGACTAGGGTAAATGTAAGAAAAAAAAATATAAAAAATCCAAAAAAAAAAAAAAATGTGTTAGATAGTTTAGTTTAGTTTAGTTTAGGTTAGGTAGGCTAATTTTAAGTTAGGCTAAGAATATAAATAAAAAATTGTTTACGAGTAGATTACTAAGTTTTTATTTAAGTTTTTCTTAGTATAAGTATTCTTTTAGTATTATTAAAATAAAATATGTAAAATTACAAAAGAAGCCGGAAAGCAAAATAAATTAAAAATTCCTAGATTAACTTAGAGTGCCCGCATAGGGCCAGTAAGATAGTATAAGAAACCATTTATTATATCTAGTTTAAGTATTTTTTTCCTAGAACATAAGATTTTTAAAGATAAAAATAAAAAAATGCATTTAAAACTAAACTAAACTAGCAAGCGAAATCGCATACGCAGCTGTATCTTACTTCCGGATCGAGTGCCAAGACAATATCGATGTTGCGATCGTATGCGCGGAAACAAAAGTTGCACCTCAACGTCCTATATCAGTTCCTCGGCTTGAACTTCGAGCAGCAGTACTGGGCACACGATTAGCAACTTTCATCTGCAGGTCACACAAGTTTGCGATACAGCAAAGGTTCTTGTGGACTGATTCCAAAACTGTACTCGCTTGGTTACGAGGAGACCCACGTAAGTTCCAGCAATTCGTCATATTCAGCGTCGGCGAAATCCTAGATGCATCGCAGATTTCTGAGTGGAGATGGGTTCCAAGCAAGCTCAACATAGCTGACAAGGCCACGAAATGGAAATCACCACCAAAGTTCCACGCCACCAGTGAATGGTTCAGCGGTCCCAGCTTCCTGCGGTACTCGTATACTGATGTGCCTCAATCACCCACAATAGACAGCACCAATGAAGAAGTACGGCCGTCCATGCTGCATATTAACGAGACATCAACCAGCTGCGTTATTGACGATTCCCGCTTCAGTAAATGGTCGGGTATGTATCGTTACTTGACTTATGCGATCTCTTTTATAGAAATCTTAAGATTTAGGGTGAAGGAGAAGCATGCTGTTAGTATCGGACTGACCTCGGAGTTGATCAGGCGATCACAAGCGGCACTTTATCGCCAAGCCCAGTTCGCAGCATACTCGGATAAAATTGCTTTGCTGAAGAGAAGTCAATCGTTAAAGAAAGCAGTTCGTCTATCAAAAACCAGTCCACTAGCTAAACTCTCACCGTTTCTGGATGCGGATGGTGTACTCAAGATGCGTGGTCGCATTGCCTTGGTACACTGTGTGCCCGAAAGCTGCAAAACGCCAATTATTCTGCCGAAGCTCCATCGTATTACCTTCCTGATAATCGACTCTTACCACCGCAAATACCATCACTGCAATCATGAGACTGTTCTTAACTAAGTAAGACAGAAATTCTACAGCGCCAACTTAAGAACTTTGCTGAAGAAGGTCCGTCAACGTTGTTAGTTGTGCAAAATCTAAACAGCTCGCCCTATAGTTCCAGAAATGGCAAACCTGCCCATAGCACGGATGAGTGCTTTCAGTCGAGCATCTTTGACTGTGTCAGCTCCCGTAAGACAATCGTTAACATATACTCGTACATTGTGGTTGAGTGCCATAGAGGCTCGGCTGTATCTGGCCCGGTTGTCTTCAGCCAATTTCAAAAGACATCTCGTTGCTAGATATGAAGCTGATGCCATTCCGTAAGTGATGGTGTTCAACTGATAAATCTGCAAAGGACGATCAGGTTATGCTCTCCAAAGAATGAACTGAAATGGTCGATCTTCAGGGCTTACTAAAATTTGGCGATACATTTTTGTTTTGTCGGTAAAAACGTATTTGTGAGCTCTGAAGTTCACTATGATGGAAAATAGATCTGGTTGCACCGTCGGGCCTACCATCAGTAGGTCATTCAGAGAATGCCCAGATATTGTTTTTGCCGAGGCATCGAAAACCACCCGTAGCTTTGTTGATAAGCTATCGGGTTTCATCACGCAATGATGAGGAAGTACATAGTGAGTTGTCGGTATTTCCCTTTCCGAAATCGAAGTCATATGAACTTCACGTAGGCTTTCTTAAGTTCTGTATTTTTCTCCAGTTTTCTTCTCCAGGGCTAAGAATCGTCTCCTTGCCATATCGAATGAATCTCCTAGATGCACGCCTGGTTCATTTTTGAATGGCAACCTGACTACAAATCGATATTGACGTTGGGGTGATATTAACGTTGTTTTTAAAATGTTGTCAAATTGATGTTCTTCTTTACTCAAGCTCTTTACTGGGGTTTCATGACCTTCCGATTCCCAAAATGTTCGTACCAATTTTTCCAAGGATGTGAGCGAGGGCTGCGTCGCTATATTGCAATATGCGATTGCGCTTATAGCTGAAGTACTACCTGCGACAATCTATCCCAGCTTGGTGTTGTGTAAAATCGGAAGATCGTTTGATGGCATAAAATCTCCAGATAAAATCAAATCAAAGAAGATTTCTGCTCCTATTAGCATGTCGATCCGTTGACACTTATAGAACGAAGGGTCCGCTAATTGAATGTGGGCTGGTATCTCCCAGGACATTTCCATCTCGCAACTAGGTTGGTATTCGCTTATTCGGGGAATGATGGTTGCCTCAACTGTTGCTTTATATGCCGATGTTCTGGATTCGAATGTTATTGAGGTCACATATTCGGCTTTGCATTCTTGACCACCAATTCCACCAACACCAATTCGACGCTTCTTGATTCCCAAGGCTTGAGCGAGCGTCGTGGTGGCAAAATGTAACTGCGAGCCCGAATCTAGGAGCACGCGGCATGGAATTCTTGTGCCAAATGACGAAATGACCTTGACGACCGCCATAGCGAGATAGACTTGACGGTTTCTCATCTTGCAACCAATTGCTGCATTAGCAGAAGAGCTCGATGACTGATCTGCATATAACTTAATATTGTTTTTACAAGACTTACCAGACTGATGCACCTTTTGATCATCGCCCTTGTTGAGTTGATGCTGCCGACTCTGACGTGGATCTTGAATTTGCTGTCGGTTGAATTTTGTCTTCTGCTGGTGCTGCCCTTGATTAAGAAGAGTATTATGTCGGCTGCTACACTTCTGGCATTCTCGTGACTGACATTATTGGGAGAAGTGACCCGGATTCAAACAGTTTCTGCACAGTTCCAGTCGTCGCACCGCTTTCTCACGATCTTCACCTGAGAGAGTAAGAAAATTAGAGCAATTGAATATCTTATGCTTACCTGAATTGCACATATAGCAATTAACGGTACAATTGGAACGTGTTGCAACAGTGGCAGTCTTCCTCCCCTCGCCTGGTCTGCTGATGGCCTCAAAGGTTTGGAATCTGGACTCTATGAACTTTAGAAACTCTCCCAGAGAAGGACTGCTCCTTGGATCATCTAGGGATTGTTCGAAAAGAGTTCTACTGTCTTTATCCATCTTCTGCAGCATCAAGTGAACTACCATTGGGTCCCAGTTGTTGGCGTTGAATCCGAAGTTAGTAATTGCCTGCATAACCTCTTTTGTCGTATCATGTAACTTTCTAAGGCTAGTTGCGGTTATAGTTGTTGATGGTTGCAAGAGTAATCGATTAAATTGAGCAATAAGCAACAGTCTCTTGTTGTTATCACACTCCACCAGCGTATTCCAAGCAATATCGTAATTATCGTTGGTAGCTTGGAAATGCTGAATCAGGCTGTGTGCCTCTCCATAATTTTTGAGCCGCTGGTATTGGCTGATCATGAATTAATTATTTGAAGAGATCGTGGAATTGGCGCCAATTGAGATAACTTCCATCAAACTTTAAAGTAGAAAGACCTATTCCAGTCGTAGCTAGGGGACTTCACGCCTCTTGTCCAAAAGAAGATGTCGTAGAGAACTTAAAAAATAAGGGCTTTAAAATTGTAGACGCTACCAACTTACAGTCCAAAAAGAAACAACAGACGGAAGGTGTCGAAACCACAATACTTCGCGGCTTACCTCTTTTTATGCTAACTTTTGATAAAAGCGAAACTTTGGAAAAAATTTATAGCATAAAAAGTATTCTTAATATGGTAGTCAAGATCGAGACGTTACGTAGAAACTCGAAATTGATCCCTCAGTGTAAACGCTGTCAGGGGTTGAACCACACCCAAGCTTACTGCCAGAAAAATCCGCGATGTGTCAAATGTGCGGGGGAACATCTGACGGCAGACTGCAAGGCAAATAAAGGGTCTCCAGCTACTTGTGTTAACTGCAAAGGGAAGCACCCGGCTAATTACCGTGGCTGCGAAGTAGCAAAGGAAATTCAAAAAAGGCGAGATAAAGTAAAAGCCACCCAACGACAAGCCCCAAAATCGACAAACCCGAGGAATGTTGTAAACGTCGGAAAGAAACAAATGGTCACTCGAAAGGATCCTGATATAAAAGCACAGAAGCAAACTACATCTTCATTAAATAGAAGATCTAAAGAGATCAAAGAAAGATCGTCGCAAGTCGGAGCGAAAACGTTCGCCCAAATGGTAGCAACCGCTAGTGATAATGAAGATAAACCGTCAGATCCGGTATCGCATGTCTTTTCGGTTATCCTCGAGAAACTTGAAGAGCAAACTAAGACGAACAAACTTATTTTCGAGAGACTAGTCAATCTCGAAAACAAGTTTAACAAAAAGCGCCCTATAATATGAATAAGTCCCTTAAAATATTAAATTGGAATGCAAACGGTTTATTGCAAAAACTTGACGAACTGGAACTATATATTCAGGAAAAAGATATTGATATTTGTTTGATCTCTGAGACGCACCTAACGAGGCAATCCCGTATAAATTTAAAGGTTATTACGGTTATCACGCTTACCACCCGTCAGAAAGGGCAAGAGGCGGATCATCCTTGTTTATACGAGATAGTATTGAACATAACCATATGTTAATATGAGTCCTATACAATACAATACAGTCCTATACAATACAATTAAGAACGGTTCGAGTAAGAAACCGTCATTACTCATTTAATGTCTCATCTATTTACTGCCCTCCGCGCAGTATAGTTGATCAAAACGAGTTTGAAAATATCTTAAATATTCTTGGCCCAAATTTCATATTGGTGGCGACTTTAACGCAAAGCACACCTTTTGGGGTTCAAGACGCATTTCGCAAAAGGGTAGGACACTGTTTAAAGCTGCCATGAAACTCGGTTGCGATTTTCAGTCAACCGGTAGACCGACCTACTGGCCTACGGACACTACAAAATTACCTGATGTCGTGGACTTCTTTGTAATGAAAGGTATTTCCCGAAACTATTTAAAAGTTGCAGAAAGCTTTGATCTCAGTTCAGATCATTCTCCTATTATCTTGACAATGAACGAAACCCTCATAAAGAAACAACAACCGCCTACCTTGACTAATCAACGTACAAATTGGCAAGCATTCACAAACTACGTGAATAACCACATTGAACTTTGTGTCTCGCTAAGGACCCCATACGAACTAGAAATGGAGGTTGACAATTTTATAGAAACCATACAGCACGGTGCGTGGAACAGTACACCACGCAAAAGAAAATCGCCAGGAAATCACATGTTGCAATATCCACCAGAAATAAAGGAAAAAAGAAGAGCGCGTAAGAAATGGCAACAAACTCGTGCGCCACAGCATAAAACTCGTCTCAATCAGTTATGCAACCAGTTGAAGGCGGGCATTCAAAAGTAATATTCTTAACTCATACTTAGTTAGCTTGTCTGCTAAAAAGGAATCTAACTACTCGCTCTGGAAAGCCGTTAAAGACGTGAGAAAACCCCAAGCCCATGTAGCACCAATAAGAAAAAGGACGAATGGGCGAAAGACGATAAGGAAAAAGCGGAACTCTTTGCTAATTATCTAGAAATTACTTTTCAACCGTTCGATGGATTAACACCACTTGAAAATATTAATAGAACTGAATTGACAGATGGCAATTATACGATTAGGATCGCAACGATTACGGAACTTAAAAAAGAATTAAACTTAAACCGAAAAAATCTCCTGGATACGATTTAATCACAGGAGAAGTTCTTAAAGCGTTGCCCAGGAAAGCGGTTCTTAAGTTTCTGTATCTCATCAATGCTGCCCTTAGACTAGAACACGTTCCTAGTCAATGGAAAGTGGCAGAAGTGATTATGGTACCGAAACCTGGGAAACCGCCAACTGATAAAAAGTCATATAGACCGATCTCATTTCTTCCGATAATGTCTAAAGTATTCGAAGGAATTCTACTTAGACGTTTAAGTCCGGTTGTGGAAGAAAAACGCCTTATTCCGCACCATCAATTCGGCTTTAGAAGTAAGCATTCTACTATAGTAGTGGAAAAAGCACTGGAACAAAAATATATTTGTTCGGCAGCATTTCTTGATGTTTCTCAAGCCTTTGACAAAGTTTGGCATGAAGGCTTGAAACATAAACTAAGTCAATTTCTTCCGGGAAAACTTTTTAGAATTATAGCGAACTATCTCTCCGATAGAATGTTCCGTGTAAAGTATGGAAACGAATACTCTGTATTCAAATCTATAAAGGCTGGAGTACCACAAGGAAGTGTACTTGGTCCTCTTCTTTACCTACTTTATACCAGGGATATACCGGAAGACGAAGGCACCGTATTAGGCACATTTGCTGACGATACTGCCATTTTGGTAACAGCCAAAACGGTTGAAGAGTCAACAATGAAATTACAATGTGCTCTAAATCGGGTATACGAATGGACAAAAGTTTGGCGAATCGCGCTTAATGAAGCGAAATCTGTTCACATAAGCTTTATATACAGGAACATAAATAGTCTACCTGTTTTCGTAAATGGTGTCCAAATACCCTTTGGGAATGAAGCGAAATACCTCGGGATGACCCTCGACGTTAAACTTAAGTGGAAGGAGCACGTTAAAAAGAAACGTGAAGAGCTAGAGAAGAGATATAGAGATATGTACTGGCTCATTGGATATAATTCAAAGCTAAGTATTGACAACAAATTGCTTATATATAAGCAAGTGCTAAAACCTGTCTGGACGCACGGTGTACAACTCTGGGGTTGCACCAAACCAAGTAATAGGAACATACTACAGACTTTTCAAAACAAAGTTCTAAGAACCATCGTCAACACACCTTGGTATATAAGAAACGACGATATCCACAGAGATCTTGGAATTACAACAGTCCAAGATGAAATTAAGACTTTTACTCGTAAGCGTAAGCGCCGCCTAGAGGAGCACGTTAACCCTGTAGTCCTTCCGATTCTTAATGGAAGTAATGCTATTCGCCGTCTTCAAAGGACTAGACCACTTGATCTAGCACGGTGAAATCAACCCGCGTGTATTAGCGGTGTAAGCAGGAACTTTCAGTGGAGAGTCACCTGCCTAATGTCTCTAAATTACGAAATGTAAACTGCTGGATAAGCGACTAACTTAGTTGTAGTATAAATATATTTTATTTGAAGGGAGGTGTTTTTACTGGGTAAAAATCCCTTTCGCTATGAGGGTGTGTCTTTTGAAGATTTTCACCTACCCTCGCAAAAAAAAAAAAAAACTTTAGAAGTTCTATTTTTGGTAGTCTCATCTGTGCTGGAGTTGCACTTTTAAACAACATTAATAAAATTTGTTTTACTCGCTCTTGCGTGTTGTGGTAGCACTCGAGTTTCTCAACTGCGTTATCTCATCCCAATCCTGCAAAATTGTTTTTGATTTTATGTGACAGAAATGCTCCGTACGCATCTCCGCCGTTTCCGCTATACACTTGTCCAATGATCTTTTAAGAATGTTCATTAGCAATTAAAATCTATCCTTATGATTGATTGAGCTCCTTGTGACTTGTTGCGATGAAAACGGGTCAGAAGTCGGTATTGCTGCTTTCTGCTTGGAAACAGCACCGTGCTGCTTGGCTCCGCCGACTACCATTTCACCCTTTGCTTGCTCCATTTCATGATATTGCTCCGATGCTGATTGATGCTTCGATTCTACTGTGAGTCGACGCTCGACGTCACTCCGCATGTGCTCTACCACCTTGCGTACTGCCTCGTAGTAGTCCTTCTTTAAATAGGGTTGCTCCAATTCACAAGAAAAGGCCTCTCGAATCCGACTGTCTTTATCATCGAATTCTTTCCACAGCTTTTCTAATGTTTCCAGGCGCTCAGCCAAGTATGATGGAGTTTTCCTGCAATCCGCGTCTTTCCCATAGTTCCGCACTATTCGACATAATTCCTCACCAGTTATGTATTTCTTGCTGGTTGGCATAGTCTTCAATTTTGGTACTTTCTGACGCTTTGGACATTCAAAATTTTCTGCTATTTCGTTCTTCTGTCACTAAATTTTAACTGCACTGCACTCTCCACGCGCTTGCACTGTTCACGCAGGTGTTACTAAACTTTAGCAAAAGAGTCCAGTCACGTTCGCCAATTTTATGTTAATAAAATAAATAAAATACAATATGAAAATACAATATGCAAGCTAAACTTTATTAGGTCTTGCAGTGACGACGGATTACATCAAACTCAAATTGTTTACAAAACTGTTTTTTCCTCCACGAGTGTGAGAATAGACGCTTATCGGAAAATTCACCTTGAGAAATATGACTTGCGATTTGCTACGGAAACAAGATATGCGTGAATTTCCACTTTTGTGTCTGGTCCCACGCTCGTGAACAGAGTGATATTATTACATGACTTTTATACGATAAACTTAACACTAACAGGCTTCCTAACTGGGCACTGTAGACTCAGAGAGCATCTAAGGAAACTAGGGGTATCGGAAGAAAGTCTCTGCAGATTTTGTGGATAATTAAATTAAATTCCAGAATAACTACTAGGATTTTATGAGGCATTAGCCCACAAAAGAAAAAGGTGTCTGGGCAAGTACCTACTATCGGAAGAAGAAATGCAATCACTAGAACCATATCTCATTCTCAGATTCCTGAAGGAAACTGGCTTAGAGAGAATACTCTGGAACAGATTTCTTCACCTATGCACAATAGGAGTCCATTACCCTCAATACAACTCTGAAAAGAACTGTATTTGAGGGGAACTCGTAATTGTGCTAAGGTTTTGAAAGGGGACACAACAGATCTTGAAGATCGTGGTGGAATATACCCTCAACAACAACAATAATAATAATATTACTCGCCCAAATAAACTCGCTTTTGGTCAGTCTTCAGTATAGTACACTGAAGCTTTCTAATTGTAATACAATTCTATTTTTAATCTAGTAAGATTCTAGATCCCTTATTATAGTTATTAATAACATTTTATCGAATGTGTCTCCTTGCAATTAAGCTGTTTTAGTTCGTGAAATTTCCAACTCATGAAAATTTCCATTTTCAAAGAGAGAACTGAATTTAAAGAAACCTTTAAATACTTCCAAAGAAATGGAAGTTCGCACCTCAAGTAGATGTAAAATATTATTTTCCACTGGATCTGTAGCAGAAAGAATTATGATATTTGAAAACCTTCCTGAGAAACTCTTGAGTAATTTGAATAAAATACAAAGTGTTCGGATTTGTGTTCAATTTATGGTTTCTAAAAATAAAAGAATAACAAATAAAAAACAGCAGCTCCAATGTATTATTAAGATTGTTCTATGCACTATGCTGTATGTATGTATATATGTACAAATGAATGAAAAACAATAAACTCGTGCATATCTCCAGCTTATATCCATAATGTTTGAATATGTTTATTATGATACTATTTAACAAGCGTGGCACTTGCAAAAGGTACTCAGATAATCATACTATGGAATAAATAAAATAATGTTTTGCTACAATTTACGTACGTATGAACTTCTTGTATGTACCAGGAGAGGGTGCGCCTTAACGGCTTCATTCCGCCTGAAGCTTTCCTTTATTTGGACGAAAAAGGCCTGATACAAGATACGGAAGGATGTCCTATCATCTTCCATGTCGTACGCCGAACAGTGGACAAGCGACTCCAATACGAGCCGGACGTCGCTCGCAGCCACGAGGAAATGCTTCGGTTCCGTAGGGCGATCTCCGCCCGAGATAGGGCACTGTGCGCCAAAGAACGTCACTTTTACTGGTGGTCACACCAAAACCAGCCCCCGCCGCCGCTCACGTCTCAAAACGATTGACCTGTTAGCTGACCATAGAAAAAATACAAAAAAAAACAAAAAAAAAAAAAGTCCACCACGGCGCATAAAATATATATGTATGTCAAGCATATAAATGCCGTATACCCTCTGGTGCACGCGTCCGTATTGTGTTACGGACATAGCTTAAGTAGTTTTAAATTTTAGCTTAGGTTTAATTTAGTTTCGGGTAAGGTAGAATAGGGAAAAACAACACAAACAAAGGCGAGCAAGTTTTTTGAAAATTTTCTTGGGCAAGTAAAGAAAAAATAATAAAATAAATAAATAAATAATTTAAATAATTAATAGGATAGGCCGAAAGGCAATAGTATAATGGATTGGGTATAGATTAGCTTAGAGTACCCGTTTGGGGTCAGTAAGTTAGATTTAAGAATTATAGTTCAATTAGTTAAGCTAGTTTTAAGTATTTTTGTCTAGGATGTAAGAACCATGAATATGTATAAAATATGAATAAAAGTGCAAAAAAAAAGAGCTTCTTGCGTTAATCGAGTTTTCAACCTTTTTATTTTAGACAATATACATACCTATTGTTTTAATACTTCGCGGCTTCTTAAAAACTAGTTTACTAGTTTACTTGGGGGCAAGGTTTTCTAGATTCTCTAGCTCTAATCAGGAGCTTAGTCCTCAAGACCGTCCATACGTGACTATGTCACAACCTGCACGAGGTGTCCCTGCTTCTACTAAATATGGCGGATCTAGAGAGGACAACTCGATAAAACCCGCAATTCCAGGTGTCATACAACCGTGCCTGGGAATGAATGGCATTGCGTTAGTATGTCTTCTAACGGTGAACTCTGGACACCTGAGGCAATCCAGTTTCACAGTAAGTCCACTTCGCTGTATACAGGGGGTGAGTACAGCGCGACCTTCTTTTCCCCCGTACTCGTGGGACCAAAATAGACAAAGCAAACAAATCTTCAGGAAGGTCTGGTACAAAGGAGCCGGGTACCAGAACTCTTCATAAAACCGGCTCCAATTATGATATCACGGATGAGGAGGAGAACCGCCTCCTAAACCCAGGTAGCAAGGAGGCTTCGGGTGAGGATGGCAGTGAGGCAATGGTGGTCAATCTGGCTGAGTTATTCATTACAGATGACGACTCTTGCTCCATTGCCAGCTCATCCAAATTCTCTGTATCGTCTACCCTCTCCATAAGCAGCAAGATTAAGAACTGCAGGCAGACGATACGTAGGTTGAGAGACAGGATCCTCAATTACAAGGAACAAGCAAGACTTCAAAAAGCTCTTTCTCAAAGAGGTATCCGCGGAGGATAACCAGCCATCAGCTAGTACCCTCATAGGGAATGCTCCAAAGGAGGTCAAGGGTGCTGAAGCACTGATGCGTCCCCCTCTCCCTGTGACAGGACATATCCCGTCGGGGCCAAGGGGAGCCGGGTCAGTAGTTTGTCGCAGTAGGGGAGGGACAGCAGCGGTACGGTCAGGTGCTGCTCATCAATCCTCCACAGTGGTTTGTGGCATTAGGCCATGCCCCGATGCGCACACCAGCGGTGGTAGAATTGAGGCGGCTAAAGTGCCAAAAGATATCGCATCATCCAACTCGGATGACGATACTTGCTCCGCTGCTAGCTCTTCCAAACTGTAACTATCGTCTTCTATCGGTGGAGTATTGAAAAACTGCAGGCAGACGATACGCAGGCTTAGGAGTAAGTGTGTCAATAAGGTATCCGCAGAGGAGTACCAGCCATTAGCTAGTACCCTCGTAGGGAATGCTCCAGAGAAAGTCAGGGGTGAGAATCAGGGCATGCGACCCCCTTTTCTGTGACAGGACATATTCCGTTAGCGCAGGGAGGGACCGGATCAGCCAATTCAAATGTAGCATCCGCAAAATGCAACCCCTCAGATGGACACGTCCGTGTGTGACATAAGGCCATGTCTCGATGAACACTCTGGCAGCGTCAGATCTGAACTTGCAAAGGGAAAGAAGGATGCCAAGACTGAAGTCCGCGATGGCATAGGTCGGACGCATCCTCCTTCACCGAAAACCGGTAGAGCCCCCATTCTAGGCGAGTCATCTGGGGAGGCGAATCTACGCTATATAGTGTAAGGACGGTTATTAAAACCGAGACTTCACTAGAGTTGAGGGACCCGCTGAAGCAACGTGCCAATGCTAGGCGCCTAATCAATAGGCTTAAGCGCCGTGACCCCAAATCCTTAACGGATAGGGAAAGGGTTTCTCTGGCTAGGGCGCGTGGAACAATAGCCAGAACCCAGGCGGCACGGGAGAGTCGCCTGAAGAGCAAACGTGGTCAGGAGGGAGCAAAAAGCTTGACCGCTACTGAGAAGGAGGGTCTTTGCCCCTCCTCTCCGAGAGCAGAAAAAGCTTCTGGTTCTTCAACCGTCCAGGGTACAGTAGCTACTGAGCCTGAGCCGGTTCCTGGATGCTCTAAACAGGTTTCCTCTAACTGCAAGGCAGATAGGTTAGGTAGGGTAGTGACCCCGAAAGGAAGGAGCGGTGATGCGATATCGGCGAGGAAGAGAGGACAACCTCTATCCTCAGCTGATACCGAGGCTAGGGGTCTTCTATCCAAAGCAAAACAGGACACATCCCGAATTGCTGAGGAGAAAGGAACTTCCAAGAGGGGTCATCTTGATGCTTCGCTCTCCCCTAACTCAGCTGTGGCAAAAAAGGCCAAATTCTCGGACAAGGTGAAGGAGAGTCTACGGGTCTCAATTGTTTACCTTTGTAACCCAGAACGCAGACTCTCTCAACATCAACGGAGATTAATTGAATTGCGCATTCTTGATGGTGTGAATGACACTATCCCGAAGAAGGACGAAGTGCTCCCTCTTTTCGGACAGCTGACTACTATCAAGGGCTTCAAGGTCATGGAATGCGACAATTTGAGTACCCTCGAATGGCTGAAGAATTTTGTAGCCAAGACGGTAGCTCCATGGGATAATGCCGACCTACAAGTTGTAGATAAGAGGGAAATAATAGAGTTTACCAAGCCTAAAGGCCGCATCCTCATCCAGGGACCATACCTCCCGAAGGAAAGGATAGAGCGCTACCTTCAACACCTCAATCCAGAGCTGAATAGTCGGGAATGGCAGGTGGTGAAGGTGGGGGAACATTCGTATGGAGGTCGATGTTCTCTTAAGCCATAGGTCGCTGCCACTGCTGCGCAAATAGGAGTTTAAAGTTCGTGTGGGTACAACCCGCTGCAAGCTTAGACTCCTGGTGGTCAATGGCAAAAAAAGGACAACAGATTCCGCTGGTCCTAATGAAAGAGGTGCAAATAAACCTTCACCACAGTAAAGCGGACAGCGCTAATCTGGTATACCTCCTTACAACAGGGAGTGTAGACATCGCCCTGGTGCAAGAACCTTGGCTCTGCCGAGGCAGGATACTGGGTCTGAACAATAAGGAGTTGGTGACATATCACGCAACTTCTACTGTAAGTAAATCAAGGTCCTGTATAGTAGCTAGGAAAAATTGTAATATCTTCCTTCTATCTACATATAGTGATTGCGATCAGACGGTTGTGAAGGTCGAAAGGCAAGACAGACCCCCGCTCTTACTTGCATCGGTCTACGTGCCTTATGACGCGGTGCTCGGCCCACCAGAGGAAAGTACGAAGATCCTGGTGGGTGCAGCAAGAAAAAACAACTGGGACCTCGTCATGGGGTGCGACCCCAACTCCCACCGCACACTATGGGGAAGTTCGGACTCCAACATAAGAGGTGAAGAACTTTTTAAGTTTATATTATTAAATAATTTAAGAATAGCCAATTTGGGTGATGAACCTACGTTCGTCACCAGAAGTAGGGAAGAAGTTCTAGACATAACTCTCTATAATGACTCCGCCACTTTGGAGGTCAGTAACTGGAGAGTGTCAGATTCGCCGTCCTTCTCGGTCCACAAGCTAATAACCTTCACGCTCAACAGTAGGATGGTAAAGGTGGACAGGTTCAGGAACCCCAAAAATACAAACTGGGGACGCTTCTATAAAGAAATCTGCAGTTGCTCTACGTATCTTATGGTCAGACCAATGGTCTCCATAAGCGACATTGAGCAAACTGCCTTAGATATTAAGAACATCTACGAGAAGCTTTCACAAAAGCGTGTCCTCTTCGGACTCTTAGAAATAAAAAATCCCCCCATGGTGGAACAAAGACCTTGGGGTTATCAGGAAAAGAACCAGAACCCTTTTTAATGCAGCCAAAGCGTCACGGTCGCCCGAAGACTGGGAAGCTTTCAAGGGACTTAAGCTTTCAAGTCAAAGGGACTTAAAAAAAGCAGTGGCTATTGCCAAGCGATGCACATGGCGTACCTACTGCAGTGAAATAATGAATACCACTGAAACGGCCAGGCTAAAGAAAATTCTCTCCAAAGAACCTGCTGTCCCAGGGTATCTCAAGGATAAGGGCGGTGTTTGGACACAGTCTTCAGAGGAAACACTCAATCTTCTGGTGTCCACTCACTTCCCGGGTTGCACCTTTGGCAGCGATATCTCGGCTTCTGGCTTAGATGGCATATATCCAATTACCCTGTCCTGAGTAAGATATATAGATGCAGCTTAATAAACGGCTACGTACCGTCGACTTGGAGAGAAGTAAAGGTTGTCTTCATCCCAAAAGTCGGTAAAGCTAGCCACACAACTGCAAAAGACTTCCGACCTATAAGCTTGATCTCCTCTGTTCTCAAAACCTTTGAGAAGGTAATCAATGCTTATATTCACAGCAAGCTTTCAACTAATACAATCTCCACTGCGCAATAAGCCCACATTAAAGGCAGAGGTGTGGAGACCGCACTTCACAGCGTGGTTAATGTGATTGAAAGCACTCTCAAAGCCAAATAATACGCACTTGCAGCCTTTTTGGATATTGAAGGCGCTTTCAATAATGTGGAAACGAGAGCGATTAAGTCAGCCCTCGAGAAGGCCAATATTGAGCAGTCAATAACATCAACCATTGTTAGCCTGCTCAGTAAAAGAACAATCTATGCAAACATGGGTGACAAGCTCGTGAAAGCCATTGCCTCTAGAGGAACACCGCAGGGAGGGGTAATTTCACCCCTGCTTTGGGTTCTTGTCATCAACGAAGTCTTAGAACAGCTCAAATACTCGGGAGTGACGGTAGTTGCTTATGCAGACGACGTAGTGTTGATAGCTAGAGGCAAATTCCTCCCGACCATAAGTGAAGTACTTGAGGGCGCTATAAGTATTCTAGCTAGATGGGCAAAAAACTGCGGACTGGGTGTTAACCCAAGTAAGACCGAAATGGTTCTCTTCTCCAATAAAAGAGTCATACCGCAATTCAGGCTTCCAGCTATTGAGAGATCCACACTGACTCTATCCGACAGTGCTAGATACCTAGGTATCATTCTTGACAGAAAACTAAATTGGAAACTTAATGTCTGAAAGGGTCAAAAAGGCAACATGCGCTTTTTATATCTGGGCGAAAATTGTCGGTAAAAAATGGGGACCAAGTCCCAAGACCATCCTATGGATGTATACCGCCATTGTCAGACCCATCCTTACGTATGGCAGCGTAGTCTGGTGGCTGGCAGCATTGAAAGCCATTAATCTTAAGGCATTGACGAAAATAAAGTGACTTGCGTGTATGGGAGTTACTGGTGCAATCAGCTCTACCCCAACAGCTGGACTGGAAACGATCCTACACATGCTACCGCTTGACCTTCAGGCAATCGCCACTAAAAGTGCTCTGTGAATCAGTCAATCTTGCAACTGGCGCTCAGGTACCACTGGACATGCAAGTATTCTTAACAAACTTGCAGTATCAGAAGTCGAGACCGACTACAGGCTCCCATAACTCGACTTCGAGAGACCCTTCAAATGCCAATACACCACCAGAGAGGAGTGGGCGTTCAATGAACTCATCAACAACACGACAATAAAGGTATATACCGACGGGTCAAAGCTGGAAGCAGGCACAGGCGCGGGCATTTTCTCCAACGAGCTAAACTTGCACTGCTCAATCAGACTCCCTGATTATGGCAGTGTGTTTCAAGCGGAGGTCCTGGCGGTCAAAGAAGCGGCCAAGACGATATCAATGATGGCGATACCACCAGCTGATATTACCATTTTCATTGACAGTCAGGCGGCCATGGAAGCTATATCCGCAGTAGAATTCAAGTCAAGAAAGTTCAAGCTATTCGCAAGCTGTCGCGAAGATCTAAAGGCTCTTGGCTCACAGCACTCGATCAATCTGTGCTGGGTCCCAGGACATAGGGACATAGCCGGCAATGATATAGCTGATGAACTTGCCAGAACAGGGTCAGTGACCGACGCGTCACAAGCTATTCAGAGTATTAATTAAACCGCCACTCTCAGGGCTGAGGAATAAGGTGGATACAATAATCATTGAAATGGCAAACAGTAGATGGCGCGGTCTGTCTACATATGCGACTACTAAAGAATAATGGCCCAGATACGACCGAGCAAAAACCGACAAGATCCTTCAGTGCGACAAATAGTTGCTAACGATGGTGGTTGGAGCTCTCACTGGCCATAATCATCTTAGAAACAATACCGTGAAAATGGGACTCTCCAACGCCAACATTTGTAGAGGCTGTGGTGACGAGGAGGAACATGAGGATACTCCTCACTACCTCTGTCACTGCCCTAGTCTTTGTCAGTTGCGTCATAGAATACTGGGAGAATTCTTCTTCCAAGACGTACATGAAATCTCAAATATACCTCTTAGATCTCTTTACAGGTTCATAGGGAAATCGGGATTGTTCCGGCACAACGAAGGACCATGAGTGCGACAAGGGTTAAAAGGGGACACTATTCCCCAATTGGGCATCACAATGGGTCCCTAAGGATAAGTGAGACGTGGCTTAAGCCCGTCTACCCACATACCTACCTACCTACCTACTAGTTTACTTTTATTTATACAACTACTGTTCTTGAACCATGTACTCGATAGACCAAATTTCTTATTTTTGTTTGTTTGACTGATGTTATCAAATTGTGCACTCGATGACCGACGTTACCTATGCTGGTGTTGTTCATTGCATTGTCTGGTGTTAATTGTGTCGTTCGTTGTCTATGTTACCAAAGACCTGCAGAATTAGGATTAGGAGTTTGTAGAATTTTTAGGATTTTTTTATTAACACATTTCATACCAGCCACTTAGGAACCGTTGGGTAGCAATAGACATCTTTTTTACGTAGATGGGTGGCCTTTCAAATTCGACCTTTAAGATGAGTTAGCTATTCTGATGATTAAGCAACTTTTTTTATGCAATTTTCTTGATGTTAATGAATTTAGGTTTTTCAGGTATACTGTATTATTTTATACTACATTTTGTAAGTTGACGAAGTCATCGTTATCAGAGCAAAAAGCACGTACGAATACGACAATATACTGGCCAAACGCTGTTATCAAGTGCTTGTGCTAAATAATGGGTTTCGACCTCGTGCTTGTAATTACATAAAATGCAGCCAACATAATACAATTCGAAGTTTTATTATAATAATTATAATCAATTGTGAACTAAGGGCAGGGCACATAAATAGCACAAGTATTGATTCCCAAGTTGCAAAACAAAATACCAGCAAAACCGCTACAAAGCAATCACGTTGAACTCCGTTAGATATATTAAGAGGTATATCATAATAAGGTTCATATGAAAAATAAGTGTTTGACAATTAAGATCCAGAGTAAATAGTTCAACAAATTACATCAGGAATAAGAGAAATTGGGACAGAGTATATTATTGTGAGAAAACAGATTAGGTTCTATGAAAATGCTCAACAAAACGGTGCTTAAATTTGCCGGTATTAAGGTTTATCGCAACCTTGCTGTGGTTATAAGGGGTACTATATGTGAGTCTCATCTGTCACACTTTTTTATTTCCTATATTTATGAAGACATCGGAATAAAATTTTAGAATTAAGTACTAAACTATTAATAATTGTTCATGCCCGCAAAATTTAACAAGTGGAGCCATGTAGGGCTTTCTGAAGTTGGCATGGATTTTGGAAAAGTGACGCACCCCATCGAGTGATATATCGGTTGATAGATTTATCGAGATGAAGGTTCGGTTAACAGTTTTTTGATCCAAATCATTAATTCGTTCATTCATTTTCCATGTTGTACATGTTCCACTAAAGGCGATCCCCAGGCCACTCGGGACTTCGCCATTGACTCCTACTCATCAGGAGCTATGCCCAAGCGCAACCGGGCGAGTGTTGGGATTTAGTCCAACCATCCCGTTCTGGGTCTGCCAAGCGGTCGCCTACCTGATGTCCAACGTTGAGTTCTTCGAGCACTGCCGTGTTTCTTACCCTATCCCGGCGAGTAATTCCATATATTCCAATACATCTCGGCAAAGCAAAGAGAAATAACAAAAGTAAACTCAACACACAAGTGACTGGCACTGAGTATACTGGCAACAACAAAAATACTCGTAGCAACAGCAACAGAAGCAGCAGTAGTAAAAGTGGTGTCGGTATTTTCATCAATGGCTCCCTCACGAAGTACGCACATGCGCTATTCATGAAGGCAAAAGACATAAAGCAGCAGAAAGGATTCAAATATGTATGGTACAGGAATAATCAAATTCTTATAAGAAAAGTTGAGGGTGGAAAAGTTATATCAATTATATCGTTCGATGATCTTGCAGTTATTTAGTGCAATGTGTTGTAGTCATTTAAATGACTTTGAATATTAATATTGTAAATGATCTAAACGATAACTTTTTTTCCCATCTTCCAAACTGTGATAGGATTCTCTACTGTAATAATACTTGGAACTGTGATAATTTATTTACTAATAGCTCTTATTGTGATAAGAAACTTTTAATTGTACACCAAAATATCAGAAGCCTGAGAAAAAACCTTTCTAGTCTTCTCACACACATTGATTCTTTGCGTGCCTTCAAGATATTGTGTGTGTGTCTGCAATTTGTATATATAACAATGAAATAGAGGACTCTTCGATACCAGGGCTTAAATTTTTAGTTAACACAAATGAAGATTACGCAACAGGTGGTGTTGGTTGTTTTGTTAAAGAGGAATATAAAATTTGTGTTGTTTCTTGTGTCTTTTAAGTGCTGATTTTTTAAAAGAATATATTGAAATTAACAAATGCCAAGTACAGATGATCATGCTTTGAAAAACCAGGAGCTGGTCACTGAATACTGGTCATAGAAGAACACCTTTTTGAGTTTACTAACGACTACAACATCCAGTAGGGTGCTGGATGTAGCAACATAATGGGTTGGAGTGATTTAGTTTACAGAAAACAAGCATAGTGATCCCAGCGTATCTACTTGATCAGGTACTGTCACCACACAAGATAAAATTGGAACCGGCCAGGGAAATAACTTCGTAAGCTGGCACAAACTAATATTCTTATTAGGTCTGTAAACCACACGAAGAAGAATTGGGTCCTCAGCGGTAGATAGCTCAATAAACAGGTAATTCATAGAACACGTACACTGGGATTCACATACAATTCTTATATTCCTAAATATACCTTTACGAAAATAGACTCGAACTCTAACTCCCATACGCCGAACTCTATCAGCACGAACAATTTCATACAATTCCATCTGAAATAGACTTTGATTCATCTGAGTAACTTTTTCACCAACGAGATCAGAAAAAACGATGTATAACCCATTTTATCCCAAGCACATTTAATTTTTTTCGATTTGAAAAAAACTCTTACCAACTCATATTTGTGACACTACATTTTTCATCAACTCATTCAAATCAACGGTTTCTAGAACCATTCCTTTAATGAAACAGTACTACAATATGACACTGTCTTTAATATATTTTATATACATATACATGAAATATACATGATATATTTTGACAGCAAATATTATTACTGATGCCAGCATGCAAACATTAATAATGCAGGTACTCAAGAAATATTTGTAGAAAATTAAGGAAATACCGTTCCGCTAATGGAACACTAGGATGATACGGATTAAGACATACAATGAATGTCAATCTCAGAACCAACAAAATTGATGTTGCAAATCTGAAGGGTTGGCTTTTGTTTCGAGAAAACCTTTAATATATTATGGGAAACCACACTATCACTTGGTTCTGAGCGGACCCTGTCCAAGCCAACTGAAATATTACTATGGCTGGGTAAAGTGGAAAACATAAATACATATATATATGTATATATCTATAAAGTATTGAAAATTATATAGTCAGATAATAATAAGTCATAATGGCGTTAATTCGCATTTGAAAGTGAATTAACGCCATAATCCACTTATGGCTTTAATTCACTTTCAAATTTGAACTAAAGCCATATGGCGTTAGTTCGTTTTAGGAAGTGGCCTAAGTTCACATTTGAAATTGAATTAAAGTCACTCGCATCAATCTCAATAATTTACATTATTTACATGTAAAAAAAAGTTTACGTATAAACAGTAATGTTGGAATGGGACCCCTGCTCGACCACATGTAGGATTTGAAGTAGGCGCGAGACTGAGTGTATCCATGATTTGCATGAGTTTAAAGAAAGTAAATACAATCAAACTCGCACTTACTCCAAATTGCATATGTGGCCAAGCAGGGGGGTTGCGTTTAAAAGTGAATTAACGCTATAATCCACTTATGGCTTTAATTCACTTTCAAATTTGAACTAAAGCCATACATTAAATTGAACTAACGGCATATGGTGTTAGTTCACTTTCGAATGTGAACTAATGCCATACAATGTATTTGAGCTCTAAAGCGCGTTATATGTCCAATGTCCCACCATGATCGGACCACGTTTAGTTTCCAACCAACCTACCTCCCTTGCCCCTTACATGCATACATACATATGAGGTATGTAGGAGGTAGGTTGGTTGGAAACTAAACGTGGGCCGATCATGGTGGGACATTGGACATATAACGCGCTTTAGAGCTCAAATACATTGTATGGCATAAGTTCACATTCGAAAGTGAACTACCACCATATGGCGTTGGTTCAATTTAATGTATGGCTTTAGTTCAAATTTGAAAGTGAATTAAAGCCATATGTGGATTATGGCGTTAATTCACTTTCAAATGCGAATTAACGCCATTATGGCGTTAGTTCTTATGGCCTTCGTTCACGGCACCGTATTTTTGAAGCGTTACCCTCAAAGCTCTGCACTTAGAGCACTCAGCCTCAAAGCTGGTCCAGGTAGCAACCTACTCCAGTGCCGTTAATTTGATCCCAACGGCAAATGGTGGCTGGACCAGATTCGATTTCACTGGGATTAACTTGGGGCTGGCACTTAACCAACCAACCGTTTGGTTAGGTTTAATAGTTTTCGTCTGAATTTCGATTGTATTAATTCGAGTTGCGAATTCAATGAGGACATGTAGTAGATCTGTTCCCAGTTAATACCACACATGCCACTTTCGAGCACTTCGAAGTCAATGCTACTTAAGTCAGTGTTGTGTAGATTGATATTTTGAAGTTGAAGTCGAATGCCAAGTAAAAGAGATCATGCTTAGAAAAACCAGGAGCTGGTCACTGGTCACTATGAATAGAAGACCGCTTTGTTGAATTCACTCACGACTCATACAAATATTGTCAATCTCAGAATTAACAAAAATTTACCGTAATTCATCTATCTTAGCTTTATGCATTAATGTCGCCAAACTGAAGGTCTGGCTTTTGTTTGGAGAAATAGAAATAGTAAGAATTATATAATCAGATAATAATAAGTACAAAAGAAATACAAAAGAAAGTATTTATAATAGTAATTAAGATAGCAGCATGCTTACAGGGCAGGCACAGAAACTGAACTCTACCAACTGAAAGAAACCATAGAAAGCGCCCTTGATGCGACAGAAATAGTTATATGCGCTTTCTTGGATATTAAAAGAGCATTTGGCAACACATCCCAAGATGCAATTGTTCGAACTCTGGGCAGAAAGGAAGCAAACCACACAGTACCAAAATTGATGTATGAGCTCCTAAGCAGAAGATGAGCAGAGACACACACCAGGAGGCATAATAAAAGTCGACACAACAAGAGGATGCCTACAAGGAGGAGTTCTATCTCCTCTCATGAAGAACCTATTATTATATGCACTAGATGTAAAGCATATGGCGATGACATAGTAATCATAGCCAGAGGAAAAATGGAGGAGACCCTATGCGATACTATCAATGGGGGGCTAACTTTAACTAAGGAATGGTGCCTGTCGGCTGGGCTAAGCCTAAATCCGGCAAATACCACCATAGTACCCTTCACAAGAAAACGAAAACTGGAACGACTAAAACCAATAAGTCTGTCGGGTACAACACTGACTCCGGTAAAAGAAGTTAAATATCTGGGAGTAATCAAGCAAGGTTGTTCGACCCACAATAACCTATGGTGCAATAGCATGGACCAAGGGAACCAATCCGATCAGCGCGAGGGAGATACTCAGCAAAATTCAAAGGTTGGCATGCCTCTGTATTACAGGAGCCATGAGAACCTGCCCAACTGCGGCCATGGAGGTGCTACTGGAACTGACTCCTTTGCATCTAGTGGTAGCAGAGTGTGCAAACAAAACAATCATGAGAATGGCAAAAGAAGGGATAGGTAAAGACAGGTGCATTACATCGAGGCAATTCGACGCACTAGTCAAAAGCTACCACTCCTGGCCATTCCGAAGGATGACATGATTACGAAATTCAACTTCCAAAAGAATTTTACCAATAACGGATCAAAAACTGATGAAGGAACTGGAGCAGGAGTTTTTGGACCCAGGACAACGTACTTCGAATCCATGGGCAAATGTTCCAGCATCTTCAAGTGGAAATTTATGCCATAGACAGATGCGTTCAGACCATCTCCTCAGAAAAGAATTCAGGGAATTAGAAAGAAGGAACCGGATTGAAACCTTGAATTACGCTCGTGGAATGAAGTAGGCCAAGAAACTGCTAGGGCAATATAACCGAAAGAGGTTCGAGGCATGCATCAAAATGAGCAAGAACAACCTCCGTATCCTAACAGGTTTCCTAACTGGGCACTGTAGACTCAGGGAGCATCTAAGAAAACTAGGGGTATCGGAAGAAAGTCTGTTACAAGCTAGGTTGGCTGGGCCACGGGGACGGTGAGTAGGACGGCGGCACGCTTGCAGTTGCACGGCTTAGCTCGTCGGACGGGGCGATTCTTATCCTCCCACTCGTACACCACCAGTTGCAAACAAAAAAATATCGTGCCTGTAGCTAGCTAAGAGAAGACAGAGAGAGGTGAAAAGATAGAAAAAGAAGAAAGCCAAATACCCTAACAGACCACGGACGGACAACTAAAAGATAGGATAGAGAAGAGAAAGAAGAGACATAAAAGAGGAAAAGAAAGGTGTACAGAACTATGCCTTTACAACCAAAAGAGACCGGAAGGGAGCTCGCGCAACTAAGTTAACTAACCTAACCTAATCCTAAACTAACCTACCTAGCTTAAAACTATACCTTAACTAAACCTAACCTATCTTAAAACTACCTAGCTTAGCCCTAACACGAAACAACACCCTTCCAGTGTCGTTTGGCGATGCAGGTTCGTCAAGAATCCGAGGGTGCCTGTTGGAATTGGCACAAGTCCGCCTGCCCACTCCTCATGTCAGTCGACATGACCTTCGCTATCTCCCTTGGCGAAGTTTGTGGGAGATAGCCCCTTAGCGGAGACGTTAGCCACAGCCTAACGTTCCACTTTGTCAACTACCCCGAAGAAGGACGGCCTTCCCTTACCCTACACACACATATCGGCAAAGATGACTCTACTCCATTAAATAAAACATATTTACATTCATTTAAATCCAATATAATTCATTTTATTGATAAAAGGGGAAATTAAAACTTAGCCTAACTTTAAAACAAAAGGAAAAATTCAAAAAAAGCAAAAGAAAATACTAAAAAAAAGGGTTCTAACCCTGGCTAAAGGCTACGGACGTCACACAACAAACTGAGGTTTCCAATACGTGAAACCTGCTACTCACAGTTTTACTGGTCCCCCGACGTCCTGCTCGCAGCACGGTGAAGGACGGTACCTGCGAAATAAATGCGGAAATTGTGGGGAGAAATCCCTCTTTTACGCGCGAGTTACATATATGTCAACGCCCGCAATTTCACACATGTCAAAATCAGCAAAAGACGATAAGTATGACCTATTTATCCGGTCAATAACCAAATAGCTGATCAAACAGTAATTGCATTTTTGTATTTTTGTATTCCTAAGAATTGCACTTGTGCATTGGATGGCGAAATCGCTGACACTATGTCTGCGATTGTAATGTATGAAACAATAATATAATAAATACAGGTGAAGCACACGAAGGCGGTGCAGTAGTTTCCATTACTAAGTAAGAGTTGTATCAGTATTGTTCTAGTGTTTTGCTTAATAAAATATAATCACTCTAATAAAATATAACTTGTGTTTTTTTTAAAACTCGTTCGACCAGATTAAATAAGTGGCGCAGTCGGTAGGATCCTTTTTTATTAATAAGGATCTAGTGATCGTATCAAGCATCCAAAAAAATAGTTCGTGTGAAGTTAAGTTTTTTAATAAACGCGAATAGTGTATTATACAGACATACCAGTAAAATCGACAAAGATTAAGTGTAGATTCGTATAATCACATTAAAAAGAAAATACGTTAAAGTTATATAGAGCACCTATAATCGACAAAGATTGGTGTAGTGATTAGTGAATGAGCAGACAAAGATTACACGACGAACACAGAATAATGCCCAATTACGAGCAAGTGGTAGCAGAACTTGAGCTTCGAACCCAACAACTCGAACAAGTGCGAATTGCCTACCAAGAACTACAACAGCAACAAAACAGAGGGATACGTGATGGGATACTCAAGGAAATCCGTTACATGCCTGTCTTCACGGGACAAGGCGAAGTCACTATAAACTCCTTCTTCAGTTGTGTGGAATACTACCTAAGCCAAGTCAGAGAAGATGATGTGAAGAACGCTGTGGTGCGAACAATTTTCTATGAAAAAATACAAGGAGAGGCGAAGAATTCAATCATCAACCTGCCAAGAACAGAGGACTGGATGACAATCAAAGAGACGCTGAAACTTCGTTACAAGCCGGACACGGAGCCGCATGAAATCTACAAGCGGATCACAAATCTCAGAGTCAACACGGTAAGCGAACTAGCTATACAATTACAAAGCATTAAGTATAAGGCAGACGAGCTGATCGTATATTACAAAGGAGAAAACTTCATAGATCTAAGTAACGTTGAAATAATTCTAGTGAACACAGCGAAAGAAATGACGCAAGGAACTCTATTAGATAGAATATATGAGGAGAATGATTTAGGAAAAATAATCTCTATTATCAGGAAACGAAGGTATGAGGATTCTTGTATCAGGCCAGAATTTCGAAAGGCAAAGCATAATCCAAACATACAAGAACAGACTCGTAACCTAGATAGGTCAGGTAATTATCGACATACGAATAACAGGAATTATTCAGGCCAGTATCGCCAAAACGATAGACCAGGACATAATAAAAATCATTCCGGACAGTATAGACCAAATGTAGATCATAGAAATTCTGGGAATTTTCGTCAAAACCAGAGACCGCAGGGTGACGCCATGGAGGTAGACAATATAGTTAGAACTAGAGATCAAGTTAATAACGGTCAAAATTCACGGAGCTGTAGAGTATATCCGGGCCAATATCGCCATGAACAGGGTACGTCTAAGCTTAGTTTAGAACCGATAAGTAGCGTTCCATTAGAACCGGTAGAACCGCCAAGCGAAATTAAAGAAAAAGGAAGTCACGAGGTTTTTTTTATGAACTAGCCTCGGATAACTTACCCCAAATTACAATAACAATCAATGCGAAAATATACATAGCATTGATAGACACAGGCTCAACCCTTAGCATAATTGATGACAGACTCTATGAATTCGATAAAATTCCTATAACACCTATATATTTCACAACAGTGACTGGTAAAGATACCATTTTACATGAGGTCCATACACATGCACCGCAAGAGTTTAAAGCCCCTTCAAATGCCCTAATCAGATGGAAAGTAAAAAGACTCTGCAACAGAGGTTATAAATTTATAATTGGCATGGACCTATTGAACAATTTAAATGCGCTATTAAATATAGACGAGGGAACTATTAGATTAAACAATCAAATATTAAATTTTATACACATTCCATATCCCCTAAATGAAATATGTTCCCTAGAACCCATTGAATCCAAGATAAACCAAATAGAACTAGATCATTTAAATACGGAAGAACGAAAGGAAGTAGAGAACCTTTTAAAAAGATTTAGTAATCTATTTTTCAAGGAAGGTGATAAATTTACTAGCACCTCAGAAATTAAACATGAGATCGTCACAACAACCGATCAACAAGTAAACGCGAAACTATATAGATACCCCCCTCAGCATGAAGAGGAGGTCCGTAGACAAATAAAAGAAATGGAAGCTCAAGGAATTATCCGAAAGAGTAATTCAAAGTATTCGAGCCCACTCATTGTTGTTCCAAAAAAAATGGACAACTCCGGCAAAAGGAAATTTCGGATTGTTATCGACTACAGAAAGTTAAATGAGATAACAATCGACGACAAATTTCCTTTACCAAATATCGATTCTATATTAGATAAACTTGGAAAAGCCCAATATTTTACCACGTTAGACCTCGCGAAGGGATACCATCAGATCCTAATAAAAGAGGATGATCGCAAAAAGACAGCTTTTGTAACACCTCATGGTCTATATGAATTCATAAGAATGCCATTTGGTCTAAAGAATGCCCCCGCGACATTCCAAAGACTAATGAATGACATACTTAGGGATCATATTAATAAAACGTGTGTAGTTTATCTAGACGATATATTAATATTTAGTACCACATTAAAAGAGCACATTAAAGCAATAACAACAATTTTTAGAATACTAGAATCAAAACATCTCAAAATACAAATCGACAAGTGTAATTTCATGCGAAAGGAGACCGAGTTCCTAGGTCATATCTTAACCAAAGACGGGTTAAAACCAAATCCTGATAAGATAATGGTTATCGAAAAGCTAGAACTCCCGAAAACACAAAAGCAAATTAAAAGCTTTTTGGGCATAACTGGCTATTATAGAAAGTTCATTAGAGACTACGCAAAGGTAGCCCAGCCTATCACTAAATACCTTAAGAAAAATGCGAAAATAAATACTAGCGACCCAAATTACATAGAAGCATTTGAGAAATTAAAGCAGTTAATAAGTAGTCATCCCATATTAAGATATCCAAACTTTGAGAAAACATTCTGTCTTACAACAGATGCGTCTAATTACGCTATAGGAGCAGTTCTTTCTCAAGAGGGACATCCTATATGCTTCGCGTCCAGAACCCTTAACAAACATGAGAGAAATTACTCTGCTACAGACAAGGAATTTCTCGCAATAAAATGGTCAACAAATTACTTTAGGCCATACCTTTACGGTAAGAAATTCAAAATATTTACTGATCACCAGCCTATTAAATATCTTTACGCTAAATATAGAGGTAAAGACTTATCACCTCGACATCAAAGATGGCTTCTGAAGCTAGGCGAATATCAATTCGATATTGAATACTTAAAGGGTAAGGAAAACAAAGTAGCGGATTTTTTAAGCCGCATAGAAATTAACGAGGACGTTAAATTTGAGGAGGGAGAGAACGCAGGCCCCCCACAATCTGAAAACTTTTCACTTAATTGTAATAATTCAGAATCAGATTTCATATTTAATTTAGAAGATAATGAAACTATACATTCTGCAGAAGAAGAATTAATGGACCATATTCCGATCGTGGAAGACATTGTCAACAAGTATAAGACACAACTGATACTCACAAATGATAAAATAAATGAAATTGATATTTTACATGGAAAAAGAATAATCTATATAGCAGAACACGATTTTAATCGATTAGAAGATATTTTGAGAAGATTTATTAAGAAAGGAAAAATCGGAATCTACTCAGAACTTGCTGATTACAAATATAATAGAGTCCAAGAAAAGATTAGAGAAATGTTCTCCAATGATAAGAGCTTAAAATTCGTTAAGTGTTCTTATAGAGCTCAAGACATAGCCACAGAGGTAGAAGTTGTGAAACAAATATCCTTTTATCACGTAAGAGAAAGTCAACATTCAGGTATACAGGAAACATACAACCAAATTAAAACAAGGATTTACTATCCAAAGTTAATGGAATATATTCAAATTGTTATCAATCAGTGTGACGTCTGTCAAGCAGTCAAATATGACCGCAATCCAATTAAAGCTAAATTCAATAAAACCGAAACACCTACAGATATTAATGAGATAATCCATATTGACACATTCGTTATAAAAAAGGTTAGCTTCCTAACGATAATAGATAAATTTTCTAAATTCGGATCTGCATACCGTTTAACAGATAGAAATCACATTACAATTATTGATCAGTTAGAAGAACATTTCGCGAAATTCGGAAAACCAAAGAAAATAATTGCCGATAATGAATTCAAAGCGATTCAAGTTAAAGAATTTTTAGAAGAAGAAGGAATTATCCTACATCTAACGAAACCAAACAGCCACACGGGCAATGCAGACATTGAACGTCTTCATAACTCTATAGCTGAAAAGTTCAGAATAATTTCGTTTAACAAAAATAAGTACTCAGTCCAAAGGATCATACAAAAAGCTGTACGAAATTATAATCAAAGATTTCACTCTACGATTAAACACAATCCTTTAGAGGTACAAACTCGTAAAGTTGATGTAGAACAAATTAGACGGAATATAGAAGAAATGAAAGAAAAGAAGCTCAGAAAATTAAACAAAAATAGAGAGGATTATGAAGAAAAGAGATCAACAGGATTCATAAAAAACTATAAGGCAGTTAGGCACAAACAAGAACCAAAATATAAGAAAGCAAAGTTAAAAAATATCGCTTACACAAACATTAAACGACCATTAAAATTTTCAGGTGATGACATGGATATTATTTCTGATAATAATGATTCCACAGACGTATTGTCAATTTCTTGACGTGCAGGAAATAAAGGAACAAAATGGTTATGTAAAGCTACATTTGAATGACATATCAATTAGTAACGAAACCGACATTGTATTACATGTCATAAATCCATTAGAAATCATGGCATTAGTTAAAAATATATCATTAAATCTTAGGTCAGTACCATTAAAGCAGCGATACATGCTAGACGAAGAAATATCCAATATTATTCATAAAATTAGAACTCTTATTCCGGTGCAAAACAGGCGGAAACGAGGCTTGCTAAATATCGTAGGATCCACGGAAAAATGGTTATTTGGAACCATGGATGAGGAGGATAGGAAAACTATAGAAATATATCTAAAAGAAGTAAAGACAAATAGTCACAATTCCATAATTGCATTAAATAAACAAATCAAAATTAATTCGTTCTTCAATGACACATTTCAAATTTTAAAAGATAACGTTGAAAGAGATAGGGAAATAATTGAAAAACAAATGAATACAGTTCAAAGAGTAGAAAGGGAAATAGCCATGAAGCAACTATATTTTGATCAGTTATTCAAACTTAAATACATAGCAGCCAAGATTGAACATATACAAGATAATATAGCTTCAGCAAGGAATAATATTTTACACCCGAACATTTTAACAAATGAAGAAATTGAAAGATATAAAATAGACTTTTATAAACTAAGCCAGATAAAACTAGGGTTAGCTAAATTTGAAGAAAATTTGTTAATATTTGCGATTAAAATTCCAACAAATTATGTCACAGTTCCACTCAAACTATTACTTCCTGTACCAAATATGAATTTCTTCGAAATAGAAGCCGAAAAGGAATTTATTATCGAATACAAAAATAAATCGCTGAAATATGAAAAAAATAAAGATGTCACAGAATTGTATGAAAGTAAACATTGCGTTTTTAAAGAAAATTGTAACTTGTATCAAAATAAGCAAACTGAACTCATATCTATTGATGATGGAACAATTTTTGTAAAAAATATTAATACGCACTTAAATCAAACATGTGATGATAGAAACATTATACTTAAAGGAAACTATTTAATTAACATTTTTAATTGTACAATCACCCTGTTTGAAAATAAATACTCCAATGTAAAACAGATAATGAAACAACGCTTCTATTATCCAAATTATAGAGAAAATTATAATTTTTCAGAAACATTAAAGTTTAATAAGATTTTGCTAAAACCAGTTGAAAACTTAAATGTATTAAAAGAAATAGAATTGAAGAAAAATATATCATATAATCTAAACATAATATTCATTGTAATAATCATAATAATGTGTGGAATAATATTATTGTTATGTATACGTAAAAAGAGAATACAAATAAAATTAAGTAACCGAATTCAGGAGAATTCTAATTGTAAGGAGGGAAAAGTTACATATAAGTCAACGCCCGCAATTTCACACATGTCAAAATCAGCAAAAGACGATAAGTATGACCTATTTATCCGGTCAATAACCAAATAGCTGATCAAACAGTAATTGCATTTTTGTATTTTTGTATTCCTAAGAATTGCACTTGTGCATTGGATGGCGAAATCGCTGACACTATGTCTGCGATTGTAATGTATGAAACAATAATATAATAAATACAGGTGAAGCACACGAAGGCGGTGCAGTAGTTTCCATTACTAAGTAAGAGTTGTATCAGTATTGTTCTAGTGTTTTGCTTAATAAAATATAATCACTCTAATAAAATATAACTTGTGTTTTTTTTAAAACTCGTTCGACCAGATTAAATAAGTCGCGCACACTCCCAAACACGCACTGAAGCCAGAACTAATTTTACAGTTAACAATAATTATTTATATATAAGATAAAAAAAACTAAAAATCAAAACAAGTGTGTTTTTGATTTGTCAGCAAAGTAATTTTTAGTTTTATTCAAATCCGGGGTAAGTATTATTCAAATTAACTATTTTGGTGCGTCAAACATTTCTAAAAATCTTTATTTCACAGACAACTGGAACTGGACGGTACATCTTCGAAGGACGAGTATTTACAGGGTAAGTTACATACACACAAATTCATTTTAACGAATGTCTTTTTTTGCAGATAAACTGCTGCATATGCAGCCTGCGGCAACAAGTCTCTGCAGATTTTATGGATAATTAAATTAAATTCCAGAATAACTACTAGGATTTTGTGAGGCATTAGCCCACAAAAGAAAAAGGTGTCTGGGCAAGTACCTACTATCGGAAGAAGAAATGCAATCACTAGAACCATCTCTCATTCTCAGATTCTTGAAGGAAACTGGCTTAGAGAGAGTACTCTGGAACAGATTTCTTCACCTATGCACAATAGGAGTCCATTACCCTCAATACAACTCTGAAAAGAACTGTATTTGAGGGGAACTCGTAATTGTGCTAAGGTTTTGAAAGGGGCACAACAGATCTTGAAGATCGCGGTGGAATATACCCTCAACAACAACAATAATAATAATATTACTCGCCCAAATAAACTCGCTTTTGGTCAGTCTTCAGTATAGTACACTGAAGCTTTCTAATTGTAATACAATTCTATTTTTAATCTAGTAAGGTTCTCTTATTATTGTTATTAATAACATTTTATCGAATGTGTCTCCTTGCAATTAAGCTGTTTTAGTTCGTGAATTTTCCAACTCATGAAAATTTCCATTTTCGAAGAGAGAACTGAATTTAAAGAAACCTTTAAATACTTCCAAAGAAATGGAAGTTCGCACCTCAAGTAGATGTAAAAAATTATTTTCCACTGGATCTGTAGCAGAAAGAATTATGATATTTGAAAACCGTCCTGAGAGACTCTTGAGTAATGTTAATGACACACAAAGTGTTGGGAGACAAGTCTTAAAGGTGAGCATTTGTACTGGATTTGTGTTCAATTTATGGTTTCTAAGAATAAAGGAATAACAAATAAAAAACAGCAGCTCCAATGTATTATTAAGATTGTTCTATGTACTATGCTGTATGTATGTATATATGTACAAATGAATGAAGAACAATAAACACGTGCATATCTCCAGCTTATATCCATAATGTTTAAAAATCTTTAATATGAGACTATTTAACAAGCGTGGCACTTGTAAAAGGTACCCAGATAATCATACTATGGAATAAATAAAATAATGTTTTGCTACAATTTACGTACGTGTGAACTTCTTGCGTTAATCGAGTTTTCAACCTTTTTATTTTCTTATACAACTACTGCTCTTGATCCATGTACTCGATTGACCAAATTTCTTATTTTTGTTTGTTTGCCTCATGTTATCAAATTGTGCACTCGATGACCGACGTTACGTATGCTGGTGTTGTTCATTGCACTGTCTGGTGTTAATTGTGTCGTTCGTTGCCTATGTTACCAAAGCCTTGCAGGCTTAAGATTAGGATTTTGTATGACTGTTATAATTTTTTTATTAACAAATTTCATATCAACCACTTAGGAACCGTTGGGTAGCAATAAACATGTTTTTTGGGTAGATGGGTGGTCTTTCAAATTGGACGTTTAAAATGAGTTAGCCATACTGATGATTAAGCAACTTATTTCATGCAATTTTCTTGATGTTAATGAATTTAGGTTTTCCAGCTATACTGTATTATTTTATACTACATTTTGTAAGTTGACGAAGTCATCCTTATCAGAGCAAAGCCAAGCTTTTATGAACGTACGAATACGACAATATACTGGCCAAACGCGACCTCGTGCTTGTAATTACATAAAATGCAATTCGAAGTTTTATTATAATAATTATAGTAAATTGTGAATTAAGGGCAGGGCAAATTAATAGCACAAGTATTGATTCCCAAGTTGCAACACAAACTACCAGCAAAGCCGCTACAAAGCAATCACGTTGAACTCCGTTAGATATATTAAGAGGTATAGCATAATAAGTTTCATATGAAAAATAAGTGTTTGACAATTAAGATCCAGAGTAAATAGTTCAACAAATTACATCAGAAATAAGAGAAATTGGGACAGAGTATATTATTGTGAGAAAACAGATTAGCTTCTATGAAAATACTCAACAAAACGGTGCTTAAATTTGCCGGTATTAAGGTTTATCGCAACCTTGCTGTGGTTATAAGGGGTACTATATGTGAGTCTCATCTGTCACACTTTTTTATTTCCTATATTTATAAAGACATCGGAGTAAAATTTTAGAATTAAGTACTAAACTATTAATAATTGTTCATGCCCGCAAAATTTAACAAGTGGAGCCATGTAGGGCTTTCTGAAGTTGGCATGGATTTTGGAAAAGTGACGCACCCCATCGAGTGATATATCGGTTGATAGATTTATCGAGATGAAGGTTCGGTTAACAGTTTTTTGATCCAAATCATTAATTCGTCCATTCATTTTCCATGTTGTACATGTTCCACTAAAGGCGATCCCCAGGCCACTCGAGACTTCGCCATTGACTCCTACTCATCAGGAGCTATGCCCAAGCGCAACCGGGCGAGTGTTGGGATTTGGTCCAACCATCCCGATCTGGGTCTGCCAAGCGGTCGCCTACCTGATATCCAACGTTGAGTTGTTCGCGCACTGCCATGTTTCTCACCCTATCCCGGCGAGTAATTCCATTCCTTCATCCTTCAGGCGCTATTCATGAAGGCAAAAGACATAAAGCAGCAGAAAGGATTTAAATATGTATGGTACAGGGATAATCCAATTCTTATAGGAAAAGTTGAGGGTCGAAAAGTTATATCAATTATATCGTTCGATGATCTTGCACTTATTTAGTGCAATGTGTAATAGTCATTTAAATGTAAATGGTCTAAGCGATAACTTTTCTTCCCATCTTCCAAACTGTGATAGGATTCTCTACTGTAATAATACTTGGAACTGTGATAATTTATTTACTAATAGCTCTTATTGTGATAAGAAACTTTTAATTGTACACCAAAATATCAGAAGCCTGAGAAAAAACTTTTCTAGTCTTCTCACACACATTGATTCTTTTGCATGCCTTCAAGATATTGTGTGTGTGCACCTTAAATTGTTTCTATTTGAAAAAAACTCTTACCAACTCATATTTGCGACACTATATTTTTCATTAACTCATTCAACTCATATTTTTGTATAACGGTTTCTAGAACTGTTCCTTTAATGGAACAGTAGGACAATATGACACTGTTGCCAATATTTTGACAGCAAATATTACTGATACCAGAATGCAAACATTAATAATGCAGGAAATCAAGAAATATTTATAGAAAATTAAGGAAATACCGTTCCGCTAATGGAACACTAGGATGATACGGATTAAGATATACAATCAATATCAATCTCAAAACCAACAAAATTAATGTCGTAAATCTGAAGTTCTTGCTTTTGTTTGGAGAAAACATTTAATATATCCCGTACTATATTAAATGTTTTCTCGAAACAAAAGCAAGACCTTCAGATTTGCGAAATTAATTTGCACACTATCACTTAGTTCTGAGTGGACCCTATCCAAGCCAACTGAAAAATTACTATGGTTGGGTAAAGTGGAAAACATAAATGCATATACTCGTATATATATATCTATACTACTTACTTTACTTTGTAGGCCTACGATCCATGTAGGGTCTGAGCCTGATGTATCGCTGCCTTCCAACGTTGACGGTCCTGGGCACGCTGCTTCCAGTCATAAAGACCAAGCTGTCTTATGTCCGCGATGACTTGGTCTTTGTACCGGAGGTTTGGTCTTCCTCTCCTTCTCGAACCAGGAGGCTCGGATTCGAAGACCCTCTTAGTTGGAGCGTTGTTGTTCATGCGCTCGATGTGGCCGAGCCAGTGCAATCGACGGATTTTTGCCTACCGGACTACATCCACATCCTGGTACAGCTCATAGAGTTGGCGGTTGTGTCTTCTCCTCCATTCGCCTTCCTCGCAGACGGGACCATATATCCGACGTAGAACTTTTCTTTCGAAGGCACCAAGAATCAGCTCCGCAGTTCTGCTTAGTGTCCAGCTTTCGGCTCCATTTAGCAGGACTGGCAGAATAAGAGTTTTGTAGAGCATGATTTTGGTCCTTCGAGTTAGGAGTATTGAGCCCAGTTGTTTTGACAAACCGAAGTAGCATCGGTTGCCAAGGGCGATTCTACGTCGGATCTCCACTGTGATGTCGTTCGTGGAGTTCACGTTTGCCCGAGGTAGACAAACTCCTTCACTACCTCAAATTTGTGGCTGTCGATAGTAACGTTTTGTCCGAGGTCGTGTGCGGCGGATCGTTTCTTGCTCGACAGCATATACTTCGTCTTATCCTCATTGACCTTAAGACCAGCTCGTTTCGCCTGTTCTTCAATCGCCGTGAAAGCTTCTATTACGGCTCGCTGGGAACGCGCAACGATTTCGATGTCATCTGCGTATCCCAACACTTGGACTGACTTGTAGAAGATAGTGCCTTCCGTGTTTACAGCAGCCCGCCGCACTATCTTCTCCAGCACCAAATTGAAGAAATCATACAACAGCGCATCTCCTTGCCGAAATCCAGTGCAGGTTTCAAACGGCTCGGAGGTCCTCGAACCGAACTGCACGGTGCATCGCGTATGTGTTAGCGTGGTGCGACACAGCCGGATCAGTTTTCCCGGGATCCCGAATTCGGCCATCGCTTCGAATAGTTCCTTACGATGAATGCTGTCGTATGCGGCTTTAAAATCGATAAAAAGATGGTGCGTATCGATTTGAAACTCGCTGGTCTTCTCCATGATTTGCCTTAGTGTGAAGATCTGGTCTATAGTCGATTTGCCGGGCCGGAAGCCGCATTGGTACGTGCCGATTAGTGCGGTGCAAAACGGCTTTAGACGTTCACACAGGACGCTGGACAGGATCTTGTAGGCGACGTTGAGCAGGGATAGTTGGGCCAAGAGGTAGGATCGCCTTTTTTGTGGATGGGTCATATGGAGCTGATATTCCAGTCGTCGGGCATGCTCTCGTCTTCCCAAATTCTACAAATGATCTGGTGCATGCTCCCTACCAAAAAATTGCCACCGACCTTGAAGAGCTCTGATGGTAAGCCATCTGAGCCTGCGGCTTTGTTGTTCTTCAGCTTTTTAATGGCTGTGCCGACTTCTTCAAAGCTCGGTAGGATGACTACTTCATCGACTGGAGTTGGTATTTCTTCATTCCCTATCACTCTCTCCTGGTCCGGCCCGCTAAGCAGCTATTGGAAGTGCTGATTAAGCACATCCACTATTCCCTGCGGGTCAGTAACTAGATTACCCTCAAAATTTCGAAGAGCCTGGGTGCCTTTCCTAAAGCCTTTGGCCAGGCTTTTGGCTTTTTTATAAAAGGGCCGTATTTTTTGTTTGTCCCTAGACTCTTCAATATCCTTGAGCTGGGAGGTTGCGAGAGAATTTTTCTTCAGGCGTAGAAGTTTTTTCTCCTCCCGTCTTCTAGCCCGATACTCCTCATGCGCTGCTCTAGTTTTTCGTTGTAGCGTCTTTTGGTATGCCCCGTCGGTTGCACGTTTCTTTTGCTCACACTCGGCATCATACCACGAGTTCCTTGTCAGGGGTGGTAGGTAGCCCAAAGTGGTTTCAGCCACCTTTTTGATGGCCGAGCGGCAGTGCAACCACATACCGATGGCGTTTATGTTCGACGTAGGCATACCGGAGAGTCTCTCACTTAATTGCTCTTCGTAGGCTCTGGCAATCTCCAGTGTGCTCAGGCGTCCAATGTTAAAATTTGTCTTTGTTGGCTGGTGCAGCTTTCTGACATTGGACAGTCGAGCTCTGAATCTTGCTGCTACGAGGAAATGATCAGAGTCGACATTTGCCCAACTGAATGTTTGGACATCCAGGATATTTGACGCATGCCTTGCGTCAATGAGCACATGGTCGATTTGGTTGGCGGTTCGTTTTCCTTACCGATTTCGGCATTGAAGTCTCCGAGCACGATTTTGATATCGTACTCCGGACAGGCTCCGTAGGCACCGTCCAAGAGGTCGTAATAGTCCTCTTTGACAGAGTCTTCAGCCTCGTCGGTGGGGGCGTGTGCACATACAAGGCTGATGTTATTGAATCTGTCTTGGATACGGATCACAACCAGGCGATCACTTATCGGTTTAAAGTCGATGACCTTCGACCTTAACCGTTTTCCCACGACGAATCCGCATCCAAATATGTGCAACCTTTTGTGACAGCTGTAATATATGTCGCACTCTTTCTTTCTCATTATCCCTTGTCCTATCCAGCGTATTTCCTGGAACGCAGTAATATCCGCCTTGTACTGCGTGAGGATGTTTTCCAGTTTATGAGCGGCCCCCGGAGTGTAAAGTGTTCTCACATTCCAGGAGGCCACTTGCAAATCGTAGTCCTTTTTCGTTCCGTGTCGTCGATGTTGAATGTCCGTCCGTTGATCCGAGGCAGGATTATCTATCATAACAATTCTTTTTTTTCCGTGGGCGGGTTGTTAACTCTCCGCACAACCGCCAGTCTGGTCGGGGTGGATATGCACCCTCTTGCCTAGGGTGTTCGCTGCATACATTGGTTCACCTCATAACGGTTGATGTGATGGCTATCCAGGGGGCGCCGCTTGGAGGCTGTATGTCAACTTGACCTGCGCAATAACAGGGATCATTCCTAACATCCCGCCAAGTTAGTTATATATCTACAAAGTATTGAAAATTATATGGTCAGATAATAAGTACAATAGAAATATATGCAAATATCTACGGTGAACCAAGAATTGTGGATAGGTTTATTTTTTTTTCTTTTTTTTTCGAGATATTTTTGAAGCTCTACACTGGAGCAGTCCGACTCAAAGCTGGTCCATTGAACTGCCAGGTAGCAACCTACTCTAGTGCCGTTAATTTGATCCCAATGGCAAATGGTGGCTGGACAAGATTCGATTTCACTGGGATTAACTTGGGGCTGGCACTTAACCAACCAACCGTTTGGTTAGGTTTAATAGTTTTCGTCTGAATGGGTAAGTGATTCTCAAATAGTTAAACTATTTTCGATTGTATTAATTCGAGTTGCGAATTCAATGAGGACATGTAGTAGATCTGTTCCCAGTTAATACCACACATGCCACTTTCGAGCACTTCGAAGTCAATGCTACTTAAGTCAGTGTTGTGTAGATTGATATTTTGAAGTTGAAGTCGAATGCCAAGTAAAAGAGATCATGCTTAGAAAAACCAGGAGCTGGTCACTGGTCACTATGAATAGAAGACCGCTTTGTTGAATTCACTCACGACTCATACAAATATTGTCAATCTCAGAATTAACAAAAATTTACCGTAATTCATCTATCTTAGCTTTATGCATTAATGTCGCCAAACTGAAGGTCTGGCTTTTGTTTGGAGAAATAGAAATAGTAAGAATTATATAATCAGATAATAATAAGTACAAAAGAAATACAAAAGAAAGTATTTATAATAGTAATTAAGATAGCAGCATGCTTACAGGGCTGGCACAGAAACTGAACTCTACCAACTGAAAGAAACCATAGAAAGCGCCCTTGATGCGACAGAAATAGTTATATGCGCTTTCTTGGATATTAAAAGAGCATTTGGCAACACATCCCAAGATGCAATTGTTCGAACTCTGGGCAGAAAGGAAGCAAACCACACAGTACCAAAATTGATGTATGAGCTCCTAAGCAGAAGATGAGCAGAGACACACACCAGGAGGCATAATAAAAGTCGACACAACAAGAGGATGCCTACAAGGAGGAGTTCTATCTCCTCTCATGAAGAACCTATTATTATATGCACTAGATGTAAAGCATATGGCGATGACATAGTAATCATAGCCAGAGGAAAAATGGAGGAGACCCTATGCGATACTATCAATGGGGGGCTAACTTTAACTAAGGAATGGTGCCTGTCGGCTGGGCTAAGCCTAAATCCGGCAAATACCACCATAGTACCCTTCACAAGAAAACGAAAACTGGAACGACCAAAACCAATAAGTCTGTCGGGTACAACACTGACTCCGGTAAAAGAAATTAAATATCTGGGAGTAATCTTTGATAGCAAACTCATCTGGAAAAAACATACAGAAGAGATAACCAGGAAAGCGACGCGTGCTCTGACTTGACGGGCAAATCCTGGGGATGCAGTCCAAGTATTCTAAGATGGATGTACATCTCTATTGTTCGACCTTCAATAACCTATGGTGCAATAGCATGGACCAAGAGAACCAATCTGATCAGCGCGAAGGAGACACTCAGCAAAGTTCAAAGGTTGGCATGCCTTTGTATTACAGGAGCCATGAGAACTTGCCCAACTGCGGCCATGGAGGTGCTACTGGAGCTGACTCCTTTGCATCTAGTGGTAGCAGAGTGTGCAAACAAAACAATCATGAGAATGGCGAAAGAAGGGATAGGTAAAGACAGGTGCATTACATCGAGGCAATTCGACGCACTAGTCAAAAAGCTACCACTCCTGGCCATTCCGAAGGATGACGTGATTACGAAATTCAACTTCCAAAAGAATTTTACCAATAACGGATCAAAAACTGATGAAGGAACTGGAGCAGGAGTTTTTGGACCCAGGACAACGTACTTCGAATCCATGGGCAAATGTTCCAGCATCTTCAAGCGGAAATTTATGCCATAGACAGATGCGTTCAGATCAATCTTGAAAGAAATTGTACCAACTGCGACATAGCAATAATATTGGACAGTCGAGCCGCTATTATGGCACTAGGCTCCAACATCATCATCAAAGCTCAAGGAGTTGAGCAGGAGAAACCGAGTAAAACTCTGCAATGAAATCCTGAAATCCTTCCTGGCAAGAAAAGGAGCATCACAACCATTCATAGGCCCTGAACCATTCTGCGCTTTAGGAGACCATCTCCAGGGAATTAGAAAGAAGGAACCGGATTGAAAACTGGAATAACGCTCGTGGAATGAAGTAGGCCAAGAAACTTCTAGGGCAATATATCCGAAAGAGGTTCGAGGCATGCATCAAAATGAGCAAAAACAACCTCCGTATCCTAACAGGCTTCCTAACTGGGCACTGTAGACTCAGGGAGCATCTTAGGAAACTAGGGGTATCGGAAGAAAATCTCTGCAGATTTTGTGGGTAATTAAATTAAATTCCAGAACAACTACTAGGATTTTGTGAGGCATTAGCCCACAAAAGGAAAAGGTGTCTGGGCAAGTAGCTACTATCAGAAGAAGAAATGCAATCACTAGAACCATATCTCATTCTCAGATTCCTGAAGGAAACTGGCTTAGAGAGAATACTCTGGAACAGATATCTCCACCTATCCACAATAGGAGTCCATTACCCTCAGTACAACTCTGAAAAGAACTGTATTTGAGGGGAACTCGTAATTGTGCTAAGGTTTTGAAAGGGGCACAACAGATCTTGAAGATCGCGGAATATACCCCCAACAACAACAATAATAATAATACTACTCGTCGAAATAAACTCACTTTTGGTCAGTCTTCAATATAGTACACTGAAGCCTTCTAATTGTAATACAATTCTGTTTTTAATCTAGTAAGGTTCTAGATCTTTTATTATTGTTATTAATAACATTTTATCGAATGTGTCTCCTTGCAATTAAGCTGTTTTAGTTCATGAAATTGCCAACTCATGAAAATTTCCATTTTCGAAGAGAGAACTGAATTTAAAGAAACCTTTAAATACTTCCAAAGAAATGGCAGTTCGCACCTCCAGTAGATGCAAAAGATTATTTTCCACTGGATCTGTAGCAGAAAGAATTATGACATTTGAAAACCGTCCTGAGAAACTCTTGAGTAATGTTAATGACACACAAAGTGTTGGATTTGTGTTAAATTTATGGTTTCTAAGAATAGAGGAATACAAAATAAAAAAATGTATTATTAAGGTTGTTCTATGCACTATTCTGTATTGTTACTTACTTACTTACTTAAGGTGGCGCTACAGTCCGGGGTGGACCTGGGACTCAACCAACAAGTGTCTCCAGCCAGCTCGATCTTTAGCTAGCTGCCTCCAGTTTCGCATGCACAGTTGGTTGAGGTCCCTTTCCACTTGCGTGCGCCACCTGAGTAGCGGTCTTCCTCTACTGCGCCGTCCCTCGGGGGTGGATTCGAAGACTTTCCGGGCCGGAGCATTGGTTTCCATTCGCTCTATATGACCTAGCCATCTCAATCGTTGTATCTTCATCTTTCTGACTAAGTCAATGTCGCTGAACAGCTCGTACAGTTCGTTGTTGTATCTTCTCCTCCACTCACCCTCTATGCAGACGTTACCGAAAATCACCCGAAGAATTTTCCCCTCGAAGCAACCAAGAGAAACCTCATCCGCTATTGACAAAGTCCATGCTTCTGCGCCATATAGCAGGACTGGGACGATTAGGGTCTTGTACAGGGTTACTTTGGTTGTTCGAGAGAGGGCTTTGTTTATCAATTGCTTTCTTAGCCCAAAGAAGCAGCGATTAGCAAGAGTTATTCTTCGTTTGATTTCAGCGCTGGTGTCGTTGTCTGAGTTAATAGCGGTGCCTAGGTAGACAAAGTCCTTGACTACCTCAAAGTTATAACTGTCTGCTGTGACGTTTTGTCCGAGACGTCGGTGTTGGGTGTCCTTTCTGGTTGACAGCATATACTTGGTCTTGCCCTCATTTACCGTTAAACCCATCTTCGCGGCCTCCGTCGCAATATTCACAAAAGTGCTATTGACATCACGCTGTGTTCTTCCGATTATGTCAATATCGTCGGCATATGCGAGTAATTGGACGGACTTCTGCAAGATTGTGCCTCTGGTGTTGCCATGCGAATTTTGCACAATTCTTTCAAGTATGATGTTGAAGAAGTCGCATGACAGCCTTGTCTGAATCCTTTTTTGACATCAAAGGTCTCGGTTAGGTCTTTACCGACCTTGATGGAGCAGCGTGCATTTTCCATCGTCATGCTACACAAACGGACGAGTTTGGTAGGGATGCCAAAACTAGATATTGCTCTGTATAGCTCGTCTCTATAGATGCTGTCATACGCGGCCTTAAAATCGATGAAAAGGTGGTGGGTATCGATTTGCTGTTCCTGGGTTTTTTCCAAGATCTGCCGCAGCGTGAATATTTGGTCGATGGTGGATTTTCCAGGCCTAAAGCCACACTGGTATGGACCGACCAGGTTGTTGACGAATGGCTTTAGGCGTTCACACAACACGGCAGATAGGATCTTATAAGCGATGTTTAGAAGACTGAAGCCTCTATAGTTGGCGCATTTTAGAGGGTCTCCTTTTTTGTGGATCGGGCAAACAATGCTGAGGTTCCATTCATCGGGCATGCTTTCTTCCGACCATATTTTACAGATGAGTTGGTGCATGCTCCTTACCAAGTCATCGCCTGCTGCTTTGAAAAGCTCATCCGCTAGGCCGTCAGCTCCAGCAGCCTGACAGCGGAATTCGGTTCTTCATCGCCGTTATACAGTCTGCAGAAGTGGTTCTTCCATATCCTCAGCATCGACTGTGATTCTACTACGATGATCCCTTGATCGTCCTTGCAGGCTTCGGTTCGGGCTTTATAACCCTGACAGGTTGACCTTACCCTTTGGTAAAACTTCCTTACCTCATTCCTGCAGTAATAACTCTCTATTCTACCGATCGCGCGCTTCTCATGCTCCTTCTTTTTTCTCCTGAGAAGCCGGTGTTCGTCTCTCCTTTTCTGCTCGTAGAGCTCGCGAGCAGCTCTTGTCCTTCTTTGCAGTGCCGCTTTGTAGGCCTCTTGCTTAGCTGCATTCGCCTGGCGACACTCGTCGTCAAACCAGGGGTTTCGTTGTGGTGGCCGAGTGAAACCCAGCACATCAAAGGCGGCATCTCTGATAGCTTTTTGGCAATGTTGCCACTGGTCTTCAATACTTGGTGTTGGCGGCAAAGAACTTCTTCTGAGATAAAGGGAGACTCGATCGGAAAAGGATTTGGCGATCTCTTGCGATTGTAACCTTCCGACGTCGAACTTCCTCACAGTATTTTCTTGTCTTGGCGGTGTTTGGGATATCCGCACCCTTACCTTGGCTACAACAAGGTAATGGTCCGAGTCGATGTTGCCTTCTCGAAACGTTCGGACATCCATAATACTGGAGGAGTGCCTTGCGTCGATCGCAATGTGATCAATCTGGTTGACGGTTGATTGATCAGGAGATCTCCATGTTCCTTTGTGAATATTGAGGTGTGGGAACCGTGTACTGGCTACTACAACATTTCACCCCGTAGCAAAGTCGATCAGCCTAAATCCGTTATCGGAGGTGGTGTCGTGTAGGCTGTACTTCCCGACCGTACTACCAAAGACACTCTCTCTTCCCAGCTTTGCATTAAAATCGCCTATGACAATTTTAATGTCATAGCTAGGGCACTGCTCATATGTCTTGTCCAGGAGCTCATAGAAACTGTCTTTGGTGTCGTCGTCTTTCTCCTCTGTGGGGGCATGTGCGCATATTAGGCTTATATTGGCGAATTTAGCCTTGATGCGAATTGTCGTAAGGCATTCGTTCACACATCTGAACGATAAGACTTCTTGCCTAAGTCTGCCCCTAACGACGAATCCACATCCAAACAAGCGCTGCTTTTGCTGCCTGTAGCAATCACCGTAGTAAATGTCACAGTTTGTCATCCTCTTTTTGCCCGGCCCATCCCATCGCACTTCTTGGATGGCGGTAATGTCTGCTTTGTAGCAGTCCAGGGCTTCCGCTAATTGTTCGGCTGCACGTGGCCTATAAAGGGACCTTACATTCCACGTGCAGATCCGAAGATCGTTGTCCTTAATTCGTTTGCGGGGGTCGTCATCAGTAATTCCGTCCGTTTCCGATGCTTGTTGTTGCTTCGTAACTTCTTCTTTTTTTAGTGTGGCCGGGCAGTTACCCCGACGGCACAACCCCCAACCTGGAGGACCAGTTCCTTTTTTTTACCCCTAGGACAAGAGGTCGCACTTATAAGTTTAGCAGGTTGAGTTCGGGTGAACTACAACCAGTACCCGATGGCTACCACTTCGAGGTAAAATAAGCACAATTGATGTATAGGAAAAGTTACAACACTGGGCAGCGCCAGGTTGACGACAATCAGTGCCTACCCGATTCCCACAACATCCAGCCGTATTGTTACGGCACGCTGCATATGCAGCAGTTTATCTGTAAGAAAAAAAGAAAGACTTTAGTTCGAACACATATGTATATATATAACTTACCATGTGAATACCCGTCCCACGATGATGTCCCGTCCAATCCCAGTTGCCTGTGCAATATAAATTGTTATAAGTGTTTTGTTCACAAAAATATAAATATTGAAATTACACTTACCGTAATGAAATTAAAATAAAAATTAAGTTGACAATTGACACTTGACACTTACAAGCCGCACACATGCGCAAATGTGACGAGACTCGATTGTAAGTTCCAGTCGGAGAGTTCAGGCAAGTAAAATGCAGGAGGATGGTGGAAAGTGAAGGAAAGTTCAGACAGGGAAACCTAATGGTTGAGTTACTTGGAACAAGAGTACTTTTCCAATTTGGAAAATTTTGCGGAAGAAAGGAAAAATTTAGATTCTTGGAGAAAACGTGATCGCGATCGGCAGTGTTTTGTAAGAGTGGAAAATACTAAAAAGTTTCTAGCGGAATCAATTCTATTAACTGAAAGCCGAATGCCTTATAAAATATACATTAAACGTATAAAGTGCGCGTGTGATGTTTTTTCAATCAAACAATGAAAAGTTAGCCAAATTAAGCTAACACATACAATTACATACATACATACTCGTATATATATCTAAATAGACCAAAAATAATTCTCAACATAAAAGGAGAAAGATTATAAAACAAACAGTGAACATCTGCAACAAAATTATACACATATAACAAATTAACAAATTAACATACAAAAAAAAACAAAAACACAAGAGGATATTCAAACACAAACGATATACATATAGACTTGGACACAACACAGTGTCGGCCAACGAAAAGTGGCCTAATTTCTCGAGAAGCCGAGGTGGAAGTGTGCTGGAGGAAATTTTGGCCAACCATAATTTTGTGCCAATGAAAAGTGCTGGTGTGCTACAGGCCAGAAGTGTGCTGTGCGCGGAGGAGCTGGAGCTGTTTTTTTTTGTTTCGTTACTTTGAATTTTTTTTGAATTTAGTGAAGTTTTTTTTTACATTTTATTTAGTTTTAATTTTAGTTTAATATTTTAAATATAAATCATAATTGTCACTTAGTTCTGGCTTCAGTATTTTGGTGTGAGTGTACGAGGGAAAAGAGGGATTTCTCCCCAAAATTTTCGTTATTTCTTTCCACAGGTGTCGTCCTTCATCGTGCTGCGCGCAAGACGTCGGGGGACCAGTAAAACCGTGAGCTACAGGTTTCACAAGTTGGAAACCTCTTTCTGTGGTGTGCCGTCCGTAGCCTTTAGCCAGGATTAGAACCCTTTTGTTTAATTTGAATTTTCTTTTGCCTTTTTTGTTTTTTTGAATTTAATTATCTTATTATTTCGTATAGGTTAGGCTTTGATTTCTTTTGATTTTCAATTTTTTTATTATGAATAAAATTAATTATATAGTTTTAACGTGAATGAGTATAATGTTTTATTAAATGGAGTGATTTTCTTCTTTGCCATTATGTGTGTGTAGGGTAAGGGAAGGCCGTCCTTCTTCGGGGTAGTTGACAGAGTGGAACGTTAGGCTGTGATTAACGTCTCCGCAAAGGGGCTATCTCCCACAAACTTCGCCAAGGGAGATAGCGAAGGTCATTTCCATTGACATGAGGGGTGGGCAGGCGGACTTGTGCCAATTCCAACAGGCACCCTCGGGTTCTTGACGAACCTGCATCGCCAAACGACACTGGAAGGGTGTTGTTTCTTGTTAGGGCTAAGTTAGGTAGTTTTAGGATAGGTTAGGTTTAGTTTAGGTTTAGTTTAGGTATAGTTTTAAGCTAGGTAGGTTAGTTTAGCCTTAGTCTAGGATAGTTAGCTTAGCTCTGCGAACTCCCTTCCGGTCTCTTTTGGTGGTAAAGGCATAGACCTTGAACACCTTTCTGTTCCTCTTTCCTGTCCTTCTTTCTCTTCCCTTTCCTATCTTTTTAGTTGTCCGTCGCACAGTGGGGCAAAAGTAGTGGTTTTGTGCGATAAATTATTTTGAAAGGTCTAAAGTGACTTTTTGTGTTTTAAAGCCTTGCATATGAGTGAAAACTAGTTCAAATTTAACTTTTACTAAAAAAAGACAAATTTGGAGGGTTTTTCAATATAAGCTAACTTGAAACTTACAGAAAAACATTTTTGTTTTTCATTTTGGTGTTTATTATCTAGGATAATGTAGGTTTTTCAAAGACAAATGTGTTGTTAACAATAAGTATACGATAAATTTAATAAAAATGAAAACTATGAGTACTGTTTTCGGTTTTTGAATCTTATAATTTGTATTCAATAATACATTTAATATTTAACACAATTTAGTTTATTCATTTTCAAAAGAAATGTCTTCCACATCAAACAAATTTATAGTATCTGAACAAAAAACTTTTTTACTAACAAAAATGTTTTGACTCCTAAGACTTGACAACAAAGGATCTGACGAAATCATCATTCTATTGAAAATATCCGTTAAATTGTCGATTCTTGATGTTTTTCGGCTGAATTGCTCCCTAAAAGTTTTGAAATCTTTGTTTCTTGATTCCAAGGCTTCTTCACTTAACTGACCGATCGGCAAAAGACAAGAAGAAGCAATTAAAGGGCCATGTATTAAAATTTTGTGCACTGTTGTACTCATATAGTACCAGGGATACAGTGATACGAAATATCGTGCGGTATCTTCACAATAACTTTTAAATTTTTCGTTGTTGAGCTTGAAACCACTTGAAAGGCATTGCAAAATTGTATAAAATTTTTGAATCAAAAGCACATCAATTCCAGTGATGGTAGCGGATAACCTACTTTTTTCAAAAAAAAAAACATTTTTAAGCAAAATTAATAAGTTAAGATAAATTAATAACTTCTGAGGATAGTACAAAAAAAAAAAAAAACAGCCTTTTTGAAAAATTGCTAACACTATTTTTCAAAAATAAAAAAAAAATATTTCCGGCAAAAGTTTAGCACTTCTGCTTTCACATTTATATTAAGGACATACGTTATAATTATGGTCAATTAATAGATATGCTAAACTTTTGCCGGAACAGAAGATATTATGCCAAAATTAAAACAAAGTAAAAAAAAAAAGCACATTCACTTCAAACCCCTTAACTAATTATAATTTTTTTTTTTTCATTTTTGAAGTAAACAAATAAGATCTACACATTTTTACCTTCTCCAGACATATTTTATATTTTTAATGGAACGCTTAATAACAAAGATATGCAGAAAACAAAACTAACAACTTTTTTCGCTTTCTCCCAATTGCAATTTTCGCAATAAACTTGCTAACTTTGATCGCTTAACTAACTAAGTGCATAACATAAAAACAAAAAAAAAATTAATTTTTCGTATCACAAATACCGTGTACTTTGTGAAACGAAACAGTTTTTTCCTGTTTACCTTATATTTAAAAGTGACCTTTTGCGCACTGTTCTCTATGGGGCTGCCCCACTGTGTCGGTGGTCTGTTAGGGTATTATGCTTTCATCTCTTTCTATCTTTTCACCTCTCTCTATCTTCTCTTAGCTAGCTACAGGCACGATATTTTTTTGTTTGCAACTGGTGGTGTACTAGTGGGAGGACAAGAACCGCCCCGTCCGACGAGCTAAGCCGTGCACCCGCAAGCGTGCCGTCGTCCTACTCACCGTCACCGTGGCCCAGCCAACCTAGCTTGTAACAAATGGCGCCCAACGTCTTAGGAACTAATGTGGCTGCTGTAAGGGCAACCACACTAAGTTACCGGGACACACCGGCTAGAGGCACTATCGTGACTTCAAGGGAATGATTTTCACTCTCTCTTTCCGAAGGTCATCACCTTGGACTCTCGATGCAGGGTTTCAAAACCCGATTCTTCATGAGGTGTGGACACTGAGTCTGGAAGCTTAGCTCGTGTTTGGGAGATCATCATCTGATATCCCAGCCAGCCTTTCAAACAGTTTCGACTGTTGAAAGTTGTGGTTGGGGTAGGAGAGTTGATCACCGGCACTCGTCAGGTATCCGAGGAATTAGTCACAGCCGAGTGTGACGTTCCATAAATCTGTCGGTTTTAACTACTCGGAGAATGGTTTCTGGAAAACCGACAATTTACTCTACACACACAAAGGCATTAATACCATATACAAAACATTAAATAACCCATTCATACATATAAACCATAAACACATTTCAAACATTCATTTAATATACAATACATTTAAACATATTAATACTAAGCATATAATATTAATTAACAAAGCATATAATTAAAATACAATTCACATTGTTGTGATCAAACAACAAACAAAAAAGGCAACACGACACCTGCATGAAAGGATGTAAAAAAGTGTGACAGACTAGACGGACGGACGATCGGACGGACACACCGAAATTATAAAGGTTCCGTTTTTGTAGACGGAATTTTAAAAATTCAGTATGCTCTATGATGCATGTACGCAACACAGATGCGATTTGCACTCCACTGACAATGAGAGTTATTTAGTACAGCAACTAGCTGGGAACGATTTAGAAAAGAGATTGAAGACAATCTGGAACCTACCTGGTTACAATACCCTACGAACTAAAGGTTGAAATTGATCCCTTGTGTAAAATAAACTCACTAGTTATTTAGTTCAGAATTGTCTTTATTTATTATTATTAAGTGGACTGCAACATTTTAAAAATATAATTTTATCTCGACCGCTCTCCTTGGAGTTCGTCGCCTGAGTGCTGATAGCGAACTGCCTGGATGATACTGCATGCACACACACACAGGATCGGAGATATTGTGTGGTAGATAATTCCGGGCACGGGCACGGGCTCTCGTTCTATATTAAGAATATTGAACACACTGCCCACTTTAAACCTACAGGTTTAATTAATTTTATTCGTATTTGGTACGTTCGTTTTTATTTATTGATATAATAGTTTCATAAATTGTTTTTCTAGAATTATTCATAAATTGGGGCCTACTCTGAAGAGCATTCGCTCAACGAGCTTGGAAAAACCATAGACGCCCCTGTTTATGTCCGTGGAAAACCAAGTCTATTCAGGTAACACATTTCGGTGTATGGTTGTTGGTTATTTGGCTATGCTTGCATTTTGTGCATGCTTAAAGCTGGCCAAGTAACCCTGTCACTATATTCTCCACGCACTGCAGTATCCAGTCCCAGTTGTCCAATCGCTGCAACTCCACTTCTCGCACACTGGGGCCAGGTGGATGAACCATCAGACCTCTGGTCAGAAAATGCCCTGAGATTGGTGCGTCGGGCTCGTTCGGATCGCTGGGGATATGCTCTGTGCCCCTGCCCACTTTGACTTCTGAGAGTCAGAACTTCGCTTATTGCTCCTCTCTTGACCTCTGATCGGAAAAGGTCCTGGTGTTGGTGCGTTGGGGTCGTCCGGGTCACTGAAGATGTGCTAAGTGACCCTGCCCACTTTGACTTCTTAGAGCCAAAATGTAGGGGAAGGAAGTCAGGAATGAAAAAAAAACTGGTTTATCTTTTCTGCCAAATGCGTCTTTATTTTTTGGTGCGCTTTCACTGATTGACTGCATCGCCCGTTAACAATTTGGCAGATGTCTTTTAAAGTGACTGGTAACAAATGTGTGTTTGTAAGTGGATATATATATGAGTGGATTTATAGTATTAAAAAGCTTTTTTCGAGCAGATCATTTGATCAGGCTGAGGATGTTATTTAAGTATATAACCACCGCAAAAGATGTAAAGAGTACGACCATACCATCCGAATTCGACAGTACGGTTGAATAGTCTTCGAACGTATTTTCTTTGCTGCCTACAACTCGGCCAGCCTGATAGAGTAATCGTCCCGATTACATGAGTGTAATTACATAGGATAAGGGCGAATATATGAAATATAAAATATATCATCATTCAGTTTCATTTAAAATAATTCATTACGATCTTGAAATGTATATAACAGAAAAAAACATTAATTCATTAATTCATAAAAAATTGCAAAAAGACTTTAATTTCATTATAACAGAAAAAGTGATGAGATATAATTGGAAATTGGTTTGAGTTGCAAATGTATGTAAGTGTATTTCACGGGTTTTATGCGATTTATGCGCTCCACCTGGCCATTCGCTTGCGGTGACTGAGTGGCCGTCAAAATATGTTTCACGTTATTTTCAGTTAAAAAAACGGAAAATTCTTTCAGATGGTCAATATGTAATGTATCGAAAGGAAGATTTCCTTTTGGAATTGAATGAAGTGTGCCTTGTTGCTTTCCAGAATCGGGGGAGAAATAAATACACTTCAAGCATCTTCCGATATATTCCTTTATCTTTTGTTTCATTTTCGGAAACCAATAGCTGCGCAATATGTGTGCGTAGCATTTTTCTACGCCTAAGTGGCACATTGTTTCATGACTGATACGGATAATTTCATCCTCCATGTGTGATGGCACCTAAAACAAAACATTATCTTTACCTTTTCGGTATATTAAACCGTGTATCATTTCGAAAAACTGACTTTCATTTTTTTCTAGCTCAGCTGAAATGGCAACTATTTTTGGATCTTGTTTCTGTGCAGCCGCTAGGACAAATTCAAAAGATTCGTCCACAATGTGAAGAATGTTGAAAGAACGACTAAGGGCATCAACATGGTTCATGCGGTCACCTTTTCGATGCTCCACAGTATAGTCGAAGCTTTGCAGATCCAACACCCAGCGAGAAATACGAGGGTTTATGGACTTTTTTTGTAACGTTAAAGTTAGCGCTTGGCAATCTGTTACAATTTTAAAATGTATGCCAATCAAATAGACCTTAAATCTTCTCAACGCATATATTATAGACAGTGTTTCGAGTTCGTAGCTATGATATCTACTCTCGGTTTCAGAAGCTCGCTTTGAAGAATAGAAAATTGAGTGAAATTTGTCATCGCTTTGCTTTTGTAACAATACTGCACCGAAGCCTGTTATGCTCGCATGACAATGAAGTTCTGTGGTGTTGTTTGGACTGTATATAGACAATACAGGAGACTCTATGAGCTTTTCCTTCAAAAGTTCAAACGATTGCACTTCTCGTGGACCAAATATGAATGGTGAATCTTTTTTGATCAAGTCATATAAAGGCTTCGCAAGGTAAGTAAAGTGCTTAATGAACTTTCGGAAGTAAGAGCAGAGACCAACGAAACTATGAACATCTTTTACACAAGATGGTAAAGGAAAAGTTCTAATAGCATTAAGATTACTTGGATTTGGACGAATGCCTTCTTCATTTATCAAATAACCCAAATAGGAAATTTCACTTTGTAAGAACCAACACTTATCAAATAGTAACAGCAAACAATTTTCTGTTATTACATTAATAACTTCCTCTAATATAGACAGATTTTCCTGAATACTTTACGTAATACGTAAGTATTTTTCCTTCTCGAATTAAACTTCCAAATACATGTTTCATGTATCTCTCAAAAACAGATGGAGCGTTCATTTACCCAAAAGGCATTCTCAGGTATTCGAACTGGCCCAGAGGTGTAATAAAAGATGTGTATTTTATAGAATCCTCCGCAACTGCTACGTGATGGAAACCATTTTTCAGGTCGAGAGTTGTAAAGAATCGCTTGTGCTTGAGACGATCAAGATGATCCTCTATTAAAGGTAATGGGTGATTGTCGCGCAACGTAAATTTATTTAACTCTCTATAGTCAACGCAGAGTCTCAGCTCTTTGTTTTTTTTGAATTAAGACAATGGGAGATGCGTACTCCGATTGCGATTCGCGAATAATACCTTTATTGATTAAGTCATCTAATAAACGTTGTAAGGCTAACTTATGCGCATAGGGTATTTTTTTTGGCGGACAACTAAATGGAGTTTCTTTGGTCAATGTGATTCTCATTTTAAAATCACTCCGTGGATTGAATGCATTTTCATTTGAAAGGAAATAAGCTGGTCTAACTATGTCTACTACTCCCACTTTATCAATTTCAGATATTTTCTCATTGATATTTAGATGTAACTCACAGTGTGTATCCCTCATGTCGATGTTTAACATTTGATAGTTGAAATCGTTCTCTTTCTCGTCGGCGGTGGAAGTAGAGGTGGTTATATGATGGTCTTCATCAGGGTGATCTTGATTTTTCTTGAAAGTTTTATTTTCCGGAGCAGGTTTTTGCAACACCAAACCAACCTTTCCAATGAAATCTCTACCTAGAATAATGGGATAACTCATTGAAAATGTTTTAACAATTAATATATTTAGGGTGATAATTAAATTTTGATACGTAGCTTTTGTTGTTATACTCCCCAACACATCTAAAGGACTGTTGTTCACACCACAGTAACGATGATCTTTCGGCAATTGTTTTGTGATTATGACTGGTGGCACAAATTGTTCTTGTACAATACTTATTGGGCTTCCAGAGTCGATTAATGTTAGGAGTGTTGAAGAACTAATCATTTTAACACCGATGAATTGGTAGTTTATATTCACTTCAAAATCATTTAACTGCAGATTTGTATGTCGTCTCCATCAGCTGATTGCGAAAGTCTGTCAACAAGTCGATTATCACTGCTGGTTAGCGGCTGAAGTGTCATCACAGGCTTTTTGTTGTTACATCTCGTCGATATGTGGCCCTCTTCTCCGCACTTAAAACAAGTTATTGGTTTTCTAGTTGAATTATTTGCTGTTGGTGTTATCTCCCGTCTATTTACAGATAACGTATTCTCCTCTTTTCTCTTTGATGGCGTAAAGGTCTTCGCACGTGGAGACGAATGTTGTGGTGGGTAGGACTTTGGGTACCTGTACTGGTAGCTTTCACGACAATTATTTTTAAGTTTTTCGTATTTCCTCAGCGCTGACTTTAGCTCGCACATGTCATTCGCGTTATAAAGAATTGTTTTGTTAATTTCAATGTCAGAAATACCTTTAATGATGAATTGAATGAGGTCCTCTTCTTCAACAACATCGTGTGAGGCTATCTCCTGCATCGACAAAACAAGAAGAATCCATGCAACAATGCATGGATTCTTCTCTGAGCTTCTTCCTATTGCGAAGACTTTCATAGATATCGCATTTTGTGACCACTTTACGAAACTCGTTTATTAATGCAACTTTTAATTCATTCCAGTTTTTTGGATTAATAGTTCTTAAGAATAATTTGGCAGTACCTGTGAGAAGCCTTTTCCCATAAATGAATTTGGTCTTATTGTCCATATCCACAACCACTGAACATTCTTCGAACTATTCTATCCAACGCTGTATGGGGAAGTTGTCATAACCGCTGAACGCTGGAACAGAATCTTCTATGTCCCTGAAGTTGTAATTTGTGGACGGAACGGTACTGAGCCTCTCATCCATCAGTTGCAATTCCTGTAACTGGTGCTTTAGCTTTATTAGGTCCTCCTTTTTCTTGCAGATTCTCCTCATTCTCGACAACCCTTCATCTAGCGCCTGTTCTTCTGCACCTTGTGAATCACCTACCTCGTCGGATGACTGATCCATTTCTGGTGTTGATTCGTCGGTCTCAGAATTGTCGCTTATAATTCTGAAAAGTTCCTCTCTTGAAAAATCTGCCACTGCCTCCTCAATACGTAATTTCAGCTCAGCTTTGGTTCCTTTTGATTGGATTTTCAGATTTCTTAGCACGTTTTTTAAAACCGCGACATTGGCCGAATTTAAAAAAATCTTCCCACTCTTTAGGCATTATTAAAAAGCAAAAATAACTCGAATATGACTAATTAAAAGAAATCTTGCGCGTATTTCTACTCAATTCCAAATAACGGAGTCAAAATCCCACTTCGGAGGTTTGTAGGGGGAGGAAGTCTTCTTCTTCTTCTTCTTCTTAGGGCGCTACAGTCCGAGGTGGACCTGGGCCTCACTTAACATGCCTCTCCAGCCAGCACGATCTTTCGCCAGCTGTCTCCAGTTTCGCTCACCAAGCCGGCCGAGGTCCCCCTCGACTTGTGTGCGCCACCTTGTACGTGGACGTCCTCTGTTGCGTTGTCCCACAGGCTCAGAGTCGAAGACTCTTCGGGCCGGAGCTAAGTTGTCCATACGCTCTAGGCGTTGGATCCGTAGACGCCTGGCTAGACTCATGTCGCTGTACAGCCCATACAGTTCGTGGTTGAACCTTCTCCTCCAAAAGCCATCAACGCAAACAGGACCAAAGATCGCGCGCAGAACTTTTCTCTCGAAAAGACCAAGAGACTGTTCATCCGCTTGGGATATTGTCCATGCCTCTGCGCCGCACAGCAGGACTGGGATGATCAAGGTCTTATATAAAGTCAGCTTGGTCTTCCGAGAGAGGGCTCTACTACTCAATTGCCTTTTGAGCCCATAAAAACAGCGGTTGGCAAGAGTTATTCTGCGTTTGATCTCGGTACTGATGCTGTTTGTACTGTTTACCGCGGAGCCGAGGTAGACGAAGTCCTTCACTACCTCAAAGTTATAGCTGCCAATGGTGACGTTCTGGCCAAGTCGTCGATGTTGTGCGTCCTTTCTTGATGACAGCATATTTACCGGCAGACCCATTTTAGCCGCTTCCGTTTCAATACCAGCAAACGCATCATTGACGGCTCGCTGTGTTCGCCCAATCACGTCAATGTCATCCGCGTAGGCTAGCAGCTGAACAGACTTTTGGAAGATCGTGCCTCTTTTGTTGGCTAGTGAGTTTTGCACGATCTTCTGAAGAACGATGTTAAAGAAATCACATGACAGCGCGTCGCCTTGTCTAAAAGTAACGATGATCTTTCGGCAATTGTTTTGTGATTATGACTGGTGGCACAAATTGTTCTTGTACAAAACTTATTGGGCTTCCAGAGTCGATTAATGTTAGGAGTGTTGAAGAACTAATCATTTTAACACCGATGAATTGGTAGTTTATATTCACTTCAAAATCATTTAACTGCAGATTTGTATGTCGTCTCCATCAGCTGATTGCGAAAGTCTGTCAACAAGTCGATTATCACTGCTGGTTAGCGGCTGAAGTGTCATCACAGGCTTTTTGTTGTTACATCTCGTCGATATGTGGCCCTCTTCTCCGCACTTAAAACAAGTTATTGGTTTTCTAGTTGAATTATTTGCTGTTGGTGTTATCTCCCGTCTATTTACAGATAACGTATTCTCCTCTTTTCTCTTTGATGGCGTAAAGGTCTTCGCACGTGGAGACGAATGTTGTGGTGGGTAGGACTTTTGGTACCTGTACTGGTAGCTTTCACGACAATTATTTTTAAGTTTTTCGTATTTCCTCAGCGCTGACTTTAGCTCGCACATGTCATTCGCGTTATAAAGAATTGTTTTGTTAATTTCAATGTCAGAAATACCTTTAATGATGAATTGAATGAGGTCCTCTTCTTCAACAACATCGTGTGAGGCTATCTCCTGCATCGACAAAACAAGAAGAATCCATGCAACAATGCATGGATTCTTCTCTGAGCTTCTTCCTATTGCGAAGACTTTCATAGATATCGCATTTTGTGACCACTTTACGAAACTCGTTTATTAATGCAACTTTTAATTCATTCCAGTTTTTTGGATTAATAGTTCTTAAGAATAATTTGGCAGTACCTGTGAGAAGCCTTTTCCCATAAATGAATTTGGTCTTATTGTCCATATCCACAACCACTGAACATTCTTCGAACTATTCTATCCAACGCTGTATGGGGAAGTTGTCATAACCGCTGAACGCTGGAACAGAATCTTCTATGTCCCTGAAGTTGTAATTTGTGGACGGAACGGTACTGAGCCTCTCATCCATCAGTTGCAATTCCTGTAACTGGTGCTTTAGCTTTATTAGGTCCTCCTTTTTCTTGCAGATTCTCCTCATTCTCGACAACCCTTCATCTAGCGCCTGTTCTTCTGCACCTTGTGAATCACCTACCTCGTCGGATGACTGATCCATTTCTGGTGTTGATTCGTCGGTCTCAGAATTGTCGCTTATAATTCTGAAAAGTTCCTCTCTTGAAAAATCTGCCACTGCCTCCTCAATACGTAATTTCAGCTCAGCTTTGGTTCCTTTTGATTGGATTTTCAGATTTCTTAGCACGTTTTTTAAAACCGCGACATTGGCCGAATTTAAAAAAATCTTCCCACTCTTTAGGCATTATTAAAAAGCAAAAATAACTCGAATATGACTAATTAAAAGAAATCTTGCGCGTATTTCTACTCAATTCCAAATAACGGAGTCAAAATCCCACTTCGGAGGTTTGTAGGGGGAGGAAGTCTTCTTCTTCTTCTTCTTCTTAGGGCGCTACAGTCCGAGGTGGACCTGGGCCTCACTTAACATGCCTCTCCAGCCAGCACGATCTTTCGCCAGCTGTCTCCAGTTTCGCTCACCAAGCCGGCCGAGGTCCCCCTCGACTTGTGTGCGCCACCTTGTACGTGGACGTCCTCTGTTGCGTTGTCCCACAGGCTCAGAGTCGAAGACTCTTCGGGCCGGAGCTAAGTTGTCCATACGCTCTAGGCGTTGGATCCGTAGACGCCTGGCTAGACTCATGTCGCTGTACAGCCCATACAGTTCGTGGTTGAACCTTCTCCTCCAAAAGCCATCAACGCAAACAGGACCAAAGATCGCGCGCAGAACTTTTCTCTCGAAAAGACCAAGAGACTGTTCATCCGCTTGGGATATTGTCCATGCCTCTGCGCCGCACAGCAGGACTGGGATGATCAAGGTCTTATATAAAGTCAGCTTGGTCTTCCGAGAGAGGGCTCTACTACTCAATTGCCTTTTGAGCCCATAAAAACAGCGGTTGGCAAGAGTTATTCTGCGTTTGATCTCGGTACTGATGCTGTTTGTACTGTTTACCGCGGAGCCGAGGTAGACGAAGTCCTTCACTACCTCAAAGTTATAGCTGCCAATGGTGACGTTCTGGCCAAGTCGTCGATGTTGTGCGTCCTTTCTTGATGACAGCATATTTACCGGCAGACCCATTTTAGCCGCTTCCGTTTCAATACCAGCAAACGCATCATTGACGGCTCGCTGTGTTCGCCCAATCACGTCAATGTCATCCGCGTAGGCTAGCAGCTGAACAGACTTTTGGAAGATCGTGCCTCTTGTGTTGGCTAGTGAGTTTTGCACGATCTTCTGAAGAACGATGTTAAAGAAATCACATGACAGCGCGTCGCCTTGTCTAAAACCTTTTTTGACATTGGAGGTCTCGGTGAGTTCGTTACCGACCTTGATGGAGCAGCGAGAGTTCTCCATCGTCATCCTGCTCAGTCTGACGAGTTTGGCAGGAATGTCAAAGCTAGACATGGCGCTGTATAGCTCGTCTCTATACACGCTGTCATATGCGGCCTTGAAATCGACAAATAGATGGTGTGTGTCGATCTGCATTTCTTGGGTCTTCTCCAGGATCTGCCGCAGTGTGAAGATTTGATCGATGGTGGGCTTCCCGGGTCTGAAACCACACTGATACGGACCTATCAGTTTGTTCACGAATGGTTTCAGGCGTTCACACAAAACGGCAGGGAAGATTTTGTAGGCGATGTTAAGGAGACTTATCCCTCGATAGTTGGCGCAGTCAAAGGGGTCTCCTTTCTTGTGGATCGGGCAAACGATACTGAGATTCCACTCATCGGGCATGCTTTCCTCCGACCATATCTTACAGATGAGCTGGTGCATGCGCCCTACCAGATCATCTCCAGCTGCTTTAAACATTTCAGCGGGCAGACTATCTGCACCAGCAGCTTTATTAGACTTCAGTCTCGATATCGCTATCTTGACTTCGTCTAGGTCGGGGGGACGGTATTCTCTTCTATCATCGTCCGTTGTGTTGAGTGGAACATTCTGCCTGACAGCGGTATTTGTGTCCTCATCGCCGCTCAACAGTCTACAGAAATGATTTTTCCAAATTCTCAGTATCGACTGCGAATCTACTATTAGTTGTCCATTTTCGTCCCGGCAAGCTTCTGTCCGAACTTTATATCCATTCGATAAAAGTTTTACCCTTGGTAAAACTTTCGGACATCATTCCTGCCATAACACCTCTCCATCTCCTCGATCGCGCGCTTCTCGTGCTCTTTCTTTTTTTTCCTGAGCAGCCGGTTCTCTTCCCTTCGTTTCTGTTCGTAGAGCTCACGAACAGCTCTCGTGGTTCGATGCAGCGTTGCCCGGTAGGCTTCTTGTTTTGCTGCATGTGCCTGCCTGCACTCGTTGTCAAACCAGGGGTTTTTCCTAGGTGGCGTTATAAAACCCAGCACATCAGTAGCGGCTTCTCTGATGGCTATTTGACAACGTTTCCATTCTTCGTCTATTGTTAGTGCAGGCGACGTCGAACTTTCGGAGAGTTTCAGGGAGACTCGATCGGCAAAGTTCCTGGCAGTCTGTTGCGATTGTAGCTTTTCGACGTCAAACCGTCGTTGTCTTCCTCGACCCCGCTGTTCTCTCGATATCCGCGTCCTTACCTTGGCTACAACAAGGAAATGGTCCGAGTCGATGTTGGCGCCTCGGAACGTTCGGACATCAAGAATACTGGAGGAGTGTCTGACGTCGATCGCAACGTGATCAATCTGGTTGACGGTTGAATGATCAGGGGACCGCCAGGTCCCTTTATGGATATTGAGGTGTGGGAACCGCGTACTAGCTACAGAGAGGTTTCGCCCCGTAACAAAGTCCACCAGCCTAAGTCCGTTTTCGGACGTGGTGTCGTGCAGGCTGTGTTTACCGATGACTCTAGCAAAGATGTCCTCCTTACCCAGCTTAGCGTTAAAATCTCCTAGAACGATCTTGGTGTCGTAGCTGGGGCATTGATCGTACGTTCTTTCTAGGAGATCATAGAAGTCATCCTTGCTATAGTCATCTTTGTCCTCTGTTGGGGCGTGGGCGGAGATTAGGCTGATGTTGCCGAATTTAGCCTTGATGCGGATTGTTATGAGGCGCTCGCTTATGTACTTAAAGCCTAAGACTTTTTGCCTAAGTCTGCCTCGAACAACAAATCCACATCCAAATAATCTCTGCCTTCGCTCTCTGTAACAATCGCCGTAGTAGATATCGCAGTTTTTCATCCTCTTTTTGCCCGGCCCATCCCATCGCACTTCCTGGATTGCGGTAACGTCTGCTTTATAGCAGTCTAGGGCCTCCGCGATTTCATCGGCTGCACGTGGTCTATTCAGGGACCTCACATTCCACGTGCAAAACCGAAAGTCATTGTCCTTTTTTCGTTTGCTGGGGTCGTCAACAGTAAGTCCGTCCATATCCGAGGCATTTTGTGCTTTCTGAACTCAGAGCTCTTTTACGTGGTGAGGAAGTTAACCCCACGCACAACCTCCAACTTTGAGGACAGATCCATTTGTTCAGCCCTGGACAAAGGGGTCCGGAAGGATCCGGTGTTGGTAGCCTCTTGCAGACTGTGAGCGCCGCCGTTGGCCCTAAAAGAAGGGCTCATCCGGCGCCATCTCTATTCCAGGGTCCCGACCTTACCATGGAAACCAGGTAGCTCCTGCTGACTGGAGTTGTGGATGCCGCCATTGGCCAATCAGTTGACCAGCTCCTTCGCCGCCATCCTAACAAGAGTGATGAGCCCTGGTAGACTCACACTCCCCCCTCTCTCGTTTGCAGCCGCCCAGAAGTCCCACGGGGGTTGGTTACCCCATCTTCTGTCAAGGGTACTCGGCTCCCGGATTTCACCACGGGGAGGTGAGAGTAGGAGTTCGTTAATAGAGGCTAGGTGCACACGCTTGTGTCTGCATGGTTCGCGTATTAACGCTTCGAAATCCAGGGGGAGGAAGTCAGGAATGAAAAAAAACTGGTTTATCTTTTCTGCCAAATGCGTCTTTATTTTTTGGTGCGCTTTCACTGACTGACTGCATCGCCCGTTAACAATTTGGCAGATGTCTTTTAAAGTGACTGGTAACAAATGTGTGTTTGTAAGTGGATAATAAAATATTAGTGTGTTCTAATTACGGCTGTTATTTGCCAAATATATTTCATGTTTATAGTATATTTTTATATATTTATTGCTATACATTGCCAACATCTATTACGCTACACGGAACGGTTGCGGATTATTCTGGAATAAGTTGTTGTATATGTCTTTGATTATTTAATCAATTTATTGGTTTATTTATTTTGTTATGGTTTTAAAGATAAAGAATGTCACCAATTACGTGTGTCGTATCAATTTGCCGGTTTTGTTGTATGAAAATGTGCTTGCGCTTTTACCTTTATAATTGTTTCCACCCTCTGCCTTAAGCCGTGGGCTGCGTCGAGAAATGGAGGAATTTGCCATCCCCATCCTCTGTTCCCAACACACCTATGATGTAGGTTTCCGAGGAGTGGCCCAAATTAGTGAACTCCTCTTTCGGGAAGTTCTCTAAGTCAGAGTTCTCACTTTCTGTCCCCCGATAAATTGGCAAACAGCAAAGAAACTAAGAAAGTCATTTATGTAGATATTTTATTCTTATTGTTGCACGACAACACAAACAACACGAACACACAAGCGAAAGAAATTATAATTAATCAATTAATTACTAATTAATCAAATCAATTATTTGCTATTTAAATGACAAACTTTAATTCATACCCGCACTTCACACATTTGAAATAATATAAACAACTTTGAGAACTGTCAAGTTTGCGAAGTGCGCGAAATAATCATATGCTCTGTCTCTTTCTAATACATGTAAAACTCTATATTACGAAAAAAAAAGAAACACCAAGTTTAAGAGGCAGAGCATATCAAAATGTTTATAAACATAATGTCAAGTATGTAGATTGTTGCATTGGAGTAAAGTAAATTAGGTCAGAGACCTCTCCCAATAATGTAATGATGTATTATGTACATAACAAAAGCTTAACAGCTGACCGAGGTACGATCAATTAATACAAAAATATCAGACCAAATAAAAGGTCATATTATAACGAGACACAAATCAAGTGATTTATTTTTGTGTGAAAGTACCAGCAACAAAAGGAGTGACGTCACCAGTCACAAAATACGTACATATCAGTACTAGGGTCAGTGTTAAACCCATTCAACGAGCGCTTCGGGACATCACACACCCGAATCATTGGTCCTTCGAGTCAAGGGAAATCATTGGAAAACATCAAATCAGAGAATCAGCAAAAGAGGAATCAACTCCTTGAAGGAATCCTCAACTCAACAAAATCAAAAAAAAAAAAGTGAATAAAGCCTGTTAGTGGCCAACGGTTCAACAGCAGCGGAATCAACCACCATCAGCAGTTCACCCAGCGGATCATCATCAGTCCAGTTCACCCAGTTCACCCGCAATTGAAGCAGTAGCGGCACTAGCCAACGGACAAAAGAAGATCTAGCAACCAACAACAGGATACCTAGGATTAGCTCACTAACCAAAAACGCAAAAAACCATCCTTTTTAAATAAAATAAAAAATAAAAAAAATCAAAACATACATACATACATACATACTCCTTGAACATTTCGAACAAGCTAACAACATTAAAACGATAATAAGTGAACATTTAACAAAAAAGGTGAATATATACATAAACAGATTAAACATTCTTACATACAAACATTTCTCAACAATACATATACTCTTACAAACTAAATTAATCTTAAACAATCTATATTAAGTGCTTAAAAGTGTAAAACATTAACTGAATAAATTTAAGCAATACAATAGGAAATTTGTGATTTTACAAAACCTATATAATGTCTAAGATTAGCAAATACATTGAATTTCAAGATTTAACTCTTAAAGAATTATTAACCGACTTGGAAGAGTACGAAAAAGATACCGCGGCGCGAAAGTCAAGGGGATATTTGAGTGCGTGTTTAGCCGATGTCGATGAAGTTTTCAAACGCGCGAAAAAAGAACACTCCTCCATTGTGAACAGTGCTGCAGATCCTTTAAAAGATAAATATTTATTAGACGAGACATACTCTAAAATAAAAAGAACATATTTTACCTTCGTCGGCCTTCTGCGCGATGAACTAGATAAGTTAAACGAATCAACCAACTGTGATATATCTCGTCTAAACCAATCGCGGTCCGCAGCATCAGATATTCGATTACCACGAATAAACATAAAAACGTTTTCCGGTAAATACGAGGAGTGGTGTGAGTTTCACAATGTGTTCCAATCCACAATTGATCAAAATGTTGAACTATCGGATGTTCAGAAACTGCAATTCCTCAAAAGTTTCACAGCCGGTGAAGCAGCTCGGTTAATTCAGCACCTACCCATGGACGGAAAGAATTATTCGTCTGCTTGGGAAATACTTACTGAAAGATATCAAAATAAGAGGAAATTGGTCAATACACAGTTACGAATTTTAATGGAACAAAGTAAACTCACCCACGAATCCGCCGCGTCTTTGAAGTCTCTTCATGATACGAGCACTGAGTGTACTCATGCTCTATCCAACCTTGGAATCGCAGTCGACACTTGGGACTGCATCTTAATTTATATAATATTTCACAAGCTGCCCCCCCCCCCAGACCCAGAGAGACTGGGAGGATAAGCTCGGAACATCGAAAGCTCTTCCGGACTGGAAGTCCTTTCTAGCATCCATTGAAGGTCGATTAAGTTCACTGGAAAACATTGCAGAGTTGAATGTCTCCAAACAGCTATCACATCAATCATCAATCACATCTCGGAAAGCTAATAACTTCCTCTCGAGGTCATCAGAGAAGCAATATCTTTGTCGACTTTGCAAAGGCACTCATGGCATTCGATTATGCAAGAAATTCTTAAGCATGGACGCCAAAACTCGAACCGAAACAGTGAAGAAGAATTCCATTTGCTCCAACTGTTTAGGTTACGACCATCATGCCACAAATTGCAACAGCAGTAATCGATGTTACAAGTGCGGCAACAAACATCATACAATGCTGCACATCGAGTTCAACAACCCGAGCAACCCTGGGCCATCAACATCAAACGTGACGTTCAACGCACATGTCAACCAACTCAACACGAAGGTTCTTCTTGCAACAGCTTTAGTCAAGGTAATGAGCATCGATGGAACTGAGCGCACTCTCCGAGCACTGATCGATCCTGGTTCTGAAGCAACATTCATTACCGAGCGCGCAGCAAAATTACTTCGACTAAAAAGAGAGAAGACAACAGCAAATGTAACAGGTTTAGGACAAATATCGACTGGAATTTCACGTTACCAAACACGATTCAAAATGTATTCAAAAATAAATACATCTTTTTGTCTTGAGGTAACAGCATTTGTTTTTTCTCAACTGACCGGATTGTTGCCAACCCAATCAGTTTCGAACAATAATTGGACTCATCTTTCCAGCTTAACCTTAGCAGATCCTTCCTATAATGTTTCAGGGAAGGTTGATTTACTTCTAGGAGCCGACGTTTATTCGTCCATCATCTTCGATGGACTCGTTAAGAGCCACAGAGGATCACCAATTGCACAACAGAAGTGAGCTGGGATGGATTCTCACTGGAAAAACGTGTGTAAATAAAGGGCACAAGTCTATTACAGTGCAGAATCATCACAACTCTCTCGATGTTCAACTTAAACAATTCTGGGAAATCGAAGAAGACCTCGATCTCAGGAAATTGACGGCAGAGGAAGAGCAATGCCAACAACATTACGCCAGGCACATCAAGCGACGAATCGACGGAAGATATGAAGTTCGGCTCCCATTTAAAGAAGACATCCAGCCAACCCTTGAAGCATCCAAACCAGCAGCGATGGCAAGATTTTTTCAAATCGAAAGACGACTTGCTTCAAAACAAAAGTTAAGAGAAGCATATACGGCTCGCACCAACGAATATGTTACATTGGGGCACATGACAGAGGCTAACACAGACACGCATCTACGAAATAAAAAACACTATTACCTGCCACATCATGCTACCTTCAAGGAGTCTAGCACAACAACAAAATTGCGTGTGGTCTTCGACGTCTCATGCAAAACAGGTGACGGTACATCATTAAATGACCATTTACTGATTGAGCCACGCTTACAACCCGACATCATCGACCTGGTTGCAAGGTGGCGGAAGTTTCGCATCGCCTTTTCAGCACACATTGGGCTGATGTACAGACAGATCTGGATGTCATCAGAAGATACTCCATATCAACTAATGTTATGGAGACCGACGACACAACACCCAATCAGGACATACACACTTAACACAGTGACTTTTGGCACAGCGTCAGCACCATATTTAGCAGTGCGGACTCTGCATCAACTCGTCAAGGACGTGTCTCACTCGCACCCACATGTAACACGCGTACTCACCGAGGGATTTTACGTCAACGATCTCATCTATGGAGCCGGCAATGAAGCCGATGCAATTCAGCTGCAAATGGACACTCTCTCCATACTTAAAACAGCTGGCTTTCCACTCCGCAAATGGGCGAGCAACTCAGCGAAAATCTTAGAGCAGGTGCCTGAAAACGAAAGGGAGATAAATTTACCATTGGACTTCAATTCTTCAGATGCCATAAAAACATTGGGGATTCAATGGCATCCAGCAAATAATGTTTTCAAATTTAAAATACAATTACCAGGCACCATATCACACACCAAACGATCCGTTCTCGCAGATATAGCTCGCTTATTTGATCCGTTGGGATGGATTTCACCAGTCATCGTGAAGGCAAAACTTATTCTCCAACAGTTGTGGCGCAACGAATCATTGTGGGACTCACCGCTCGCAAGTGACATCGAAGAGGAATGGATCAACCTCCGCAACGGGCCATATTGCCTCCAGCACATCGAGATTCCCTGCTGGATCGGGTTCGAGGAGTCAGCTTTGGTCCAACTACATGGCTTCAGCGATGCTTCAGGGAAGGCTTATGCTACCCTCATATACGCCCGAGTAATCAAAAATGGGCGAGAGGAGATAAATATTCTTGCCTCAAAGACAAGGGTAGCACCAGTGAAGCCAATTTGCCTCCCACATCTGGAACTTTGTGCAGCACATCTACTGGCAAAACTTTTACAGCGGGTATCGAAGTCCATGCAATTCACCAACGTAGAAACATACCCATGGTCAGACTCGACAATTTGCTTGGCTTGGATTCGGGGAAATCCTTCAACACGCAAAACGTTCGTCGCTAATCGACGGACATACAAAATATAACTGGAGTAGACATCTGGCGACACGTACGAGGTAAGGAGAATCCAGCAGACATCGCATCGCGTGGCCTCTCACCAGAGGAATTAGAAAGCAGCAACTTGTGGTGGCGCGGCCCCAAGATTCTGCAGGGTTTTGTTCCACAGCATCACCCAGCAGAAAACCCAATAGAAACAGAAAGAAAATGTACAATTTTATACAAATAAATTAACAAACATACTCACAAATTTTGTACACGTTGTCTTTCACTGCGCAGTCATCAATAACACGTTAATTGAAAAATTGTCCAGCTTAAAACGTCTCATCCGTACCATAGCGATATGGCGAAGATATTTCAACAACCTTCAACCAAAAAGGAAGCTGTCATTAAAGACACATCCACTCACAGCAGAGGAATTAATGGCATCGAGAGATCGACTCATCAAATTGGTTCAGTCAGAAACATTTTCCGCGGAAGTTGAAGCACTGTCATCAAAGAAACCACTTCCAAAGGGAAGTACGATTCGCAGCCTGAACCCATTTCTTGATGTCACTGGAATTCTTCGTGTTGGAGGAAGACTTACAAATTCGACACTCAACTTTAACCAACGTCACCCAATAGTATTAAGCGAGTCGCATCATTTTACCAAGTTGGTCGTCACCGATACGCATCTCAACATATTGCATGGTGGCCAAGAAATGATGATGGCCGAAATCCGGAACACATACTGGATAACAAACTTAAAACGCAGGGTTAAGTCCATCATCCACAAATACATACGTTGCCACCAATACAATGCGAAAAGGCAACAACAACTTATGGGCAGCTTACCAGCAGAAAGGGTGTCAATAACACGGCCTTTTACGAACACTGGCGTAGACTACGCAGGTCCCTTTGATGTAAAACTATGGAAAGGCAGATGTAACAAGTCAACAAAGGGATACATCGCAATCTTCGTCTGCCTATCGACAAAGGCCATCTATATCGAACTGGTAAGTGACCTCAGTTCAGCAGCTTTTATAGCAGAGTACCGGAGATTCGTCGCAAGACGAGGCTTTGGCAACATGTTCAGCGACTGTGGCACCAACTTCAAGGGTGCAAACAACGAATTGACTAAGGATTGTAAATTCCTATCAAAGGAATGATCAATTGAAATCGCCAACGCTTTAACGCCATACAACACCACATGGCATTTTAACCCTCCATCATCATCACACTTCGGAGGTCTCTGGGAAGCTGGTGTAAAATCCATTAAGCACCACCTTAAGCGGACCATCGGCGCATCTAAATTGACATTTGAGGAATTTAACACACTGCTCAATCAAATTGAAGCGTGTCTTAATTCCAGACCATTATGTCCCATGTCATCCGACCCTGACGACTTAACGACGTTAACTCCAGGCCACTTTCTCATTGGAGCACCATTAAGGACACTGCCGGAACGAAATCTAAGAGAAAGGAATATGCATCAACTATACAAATGGAAGAATATACAAAGACTTACGCAAGAATTCTGGAAGCGGTGGAGCACAACATATTTACATCAGCTTCAACATCGTCCGAAGTGGCTAAAGGAAAACAACAATATTAAAGTTGGAGACATAGTGTTGGTCAGAGAAGACAACTTACCACCATCATCATGGTTACTCGCTCGAGTCCTAGAGCTACATCCTGGGACGCCGAACGAATTCACAAACCCCCTCGCGAAAGAACAGTCCCAAACAGACAATAATGGGTAGACTTTTAAATGTATGTATGTAGTATGTAGTCTGTATTGTACCACCCCTTATAACAAACATTCAACAAATATCATGCCTTATAACTAAACAATCATAACATAATCTTATAACTAAACAAACCACAAAAACATCATTCGTACAACAATCAATCAATTAACAAACTATATTAATATGAATAAAATCAGCACTCAAACAAATTAAAGACAACAATAGCACAATACAAAAAAAACATACCACAGCCTGTTAAGGGTAATGAATCTGTAACTCCCTGCAACCATCAACTCCATGCAACACTTCTGTGCAACATGATGTGCAACACTTGTTCACAACCTGGACACTTGTTTACATTACCATCATCTATGTACGTCACTGATGGTTGCACTCAAAAGAAATAAAAACAACATTTCTATAATTTAACGTCACAACAGAATTAACAATTTTTTTCTTATCTTTGTAACACTAATAACTCACTTGAATGTCACGCATGCTCCGAACGAGAAAAAACGCACGAGGAAAATCCTGAAACAACACGAACTTGCAACAATATGAAGAGCACAACACATGGTCAAATATTCCGACGACAACATAACAGAGAACCATATTTCAACCCGAGCCCGGGAGCATGTTGCACGACAACACAAACAACACGAACACACAAGCGAAAGAAATTATAATTAATCAATTAATTACTAATCAATCAAATCAATTGTTTGCTATTTAAATTACAAACTTTAATTCATACCCGCACTTCACACATTTGAAATAATATAAACATCTTTGAGAACTGTCATGTAAAATTCTATATTACGAAAAGAAAAGAAAAAAAAAAAAAGTTTAAGAGGCAGAGCGTATCAAAATGTTTATAAACATAATGTCAAGTATGTAGATTGTTGCATTGGAGTAAAGTAAATTAGGTCAGAGACCTCTCCCAATAATGTAATGATGTATTATGTACATAACAAAAGCTTAACAGCTGACCGAGGTACGATCAATCAATACAAAAATATCAGACCAAATAAAAGGTCATATTATAACGAGACACAAATCAAGTGATTTATTTTTGTGTGAAAGTACCAGCAACAAAAGGAGTGACGTCACCAGTCACAAAATACGTACATATCAGTACTAGGGTCAGTGTTAAACCCATTCAACGAGCGTTTCAGGACATCACACACGCGAATCACTAATGTTTTTTTTTTTTATTATTATTTTCCGAACAAAACTTCGACAAACGAAGTCTTCACATCCTTGAAATGAAACCGTATTCCGCGAACCTAAACCAAGCCCTAATTGATGAACTTGACCTAAATCATGTGTACATGATTGACCGGGAAAAATTAACAAAGAAAATTAAACTGTTTTGTAGAGACGTATTTAATTTCGTGTACGGGTGTACGTCATAAATTGGTAGTCGTTCAATGCAACCGTAACTCCTCTACCTAAACCAAACATTGGCTCGATGAAGCTGACCCAAAATATCCGCTCGAGTTACGTCACCCACTTACCCCCCCGTCACCACATAAACCCCCGTCGCCACCTATCCCACACATGCCGATACTGGAGTAATCAACACCACAAGTCATCACCCCCACACTGCCTTTCCCGCATCGCTCATCAATAAATGTAATGCACAGGTGAACAGACGAACTTAGAAACCAAAGCTGCAATTCAGCGTCTAGGCGATTTCCGCTCTAAAGGGAGTTCGTTTAATCACCTTTGCAACCAAATTGTGCTTTGTATGTATATCAATCACTGTACTGCACAGGTGACCATATGAACAAACATAAAACGCATACTCAGCGTCTAGGCGATTTCCGTCCCATTTTTAAGTTCATATGATCACCTTTGCAATCAAAGGTTTCATGCTGTATAATTGCATAAAATAAAATCAGTTCGATCTAATCATTCAACCCAACAAAATTGTTTTTTTTAAAAGGCTCCCGAGTTAAACACATAACTCGCGCAAACGGTCATTCATCGAGGATCGCGAACGAGAAAGGAAAAAAGGGTTTCGTTTGTTATTACAAACGATGGCATTCCAGCATGTTTCCATGCAATTGTATAACCACACAGATCATAAAATTGTTTTTATCTCGACCCACAAATTGTAGACTAACCGACATGCGACCGACGAAACTGACCCAAATATCCGCGCGAATTAGGGGATCCACGCGGACTTGCTGTTAAAAAAAAACAACTTGCTTCAACTAATGACTGACAATAACTGATTTATTTGATTTTATTCAGTTTACACTTTGGTTCGTTTTGCAGAGGTGATTGCATGAACTTTATTTAGGGCAGATGCGTCCCAGACGCTGACATTGCAGTTAATGCGGTCACCTGTGCAATTACAAAAATTCAAAGAAATACATGTTTGTATCGCCGACGGCGTCCCAGACGTTGACGTTGCAGTTGGTTGTGAGCTTGATGATGAGGGGGCAATGGGGGCACTGACCAGCTATATTTGCTGGTGCACATGCAGGCAGGTGTCGAAATACAGGTGATCGTCGTCGTCGTTGGCGTGTGAAGATGAGGGGGCATCGGGTGTGCAGGCGGGTGACGTACTATAGATGATCGTCGTTGGTGTTGGCTGGTCAGGGGGCGACGAGTGCGATGGGCATGCAAGTGCCGTAACTCCCCCTTGGAATAAAACGACGGCCACAATGATGTCATTGGGGTTGGAGCTAGTGTGGGGTGAAATGATCCTGGGAAGACTGTAACATGTTGACTTTCAGTAGGCTTTTTGATGATAAAGATGCCCACTATGATGACTGTGACGCAGAAGATGATGGTTATTGTTGCTGCATAGTTTAGAATTTTGGTCCTTTGTCCGATTTGCAATATTTGGGCCTGTGTGTGCGGCTACTTGGTGGTGGGGGCACGTGAACTGTATCCCAAAATACGTCTGGATCGTCTTCGTATGTGATCCCATTCGCTTCGACCTTACATCCCTTGAAGTGGACCAAGACGTTGTCTTCTACTGGGAAGGACTTGGAGCTGCAGGATGAATTTATTATTAATTTTGGATCATTAATAAATAATATAAAATTTGGCTGCGGTTGATTAAAAGTTTGGATTTTCCCAACGTCGATGATAGGACAGTGTGCTGCTAGGTTCCTCATTAGTTTCCGAATGCATCCAGAATTGATGGCTTCTTCTTCTGTGGCTGGGTTACTGCAGTAGTAAGTTTCCTCTATTTTGGGGCAAAGTGCGTCATAGTATTGAATGTGATCTTCATTATAGTTTATATCTTGTTTTGATATTATTTGTTTTGTATTGTTTATAGGAAGTGGTATAATTTGATACATAAAATATTTTTGTTTTGATGTAATAGGTATGCGAATATTGAAAAATATTTTTGTGCCATTGTGTGCTTGTAAATTCAAAAATTCATATATTTGTTCGAGTGCATTGATATGTATTTCTTGATTTTCTAGTATGTTTTTGATTCGTGTTAATTCTTCATCCGTTAGTAAAAGCTTAGCGATAATGTTAAGTTTACTTAGAATTACTGCCTCTGAGGTGTCTGAAAGGTGGTTAGTTAAAAGACCTATGTTAAAGTTTATCTGGTTAAGATATTGTGTTTCTATTAGTAGGTTTTCCTCTCTCATAATTTTGTTTCCTGTCTCGTTAAAGAAGACTACTATAGCGTTTTGTTCTCTATTTATGTGGTCAGTGATGTTTTTAAATCTTTTGATAATTTGTATGTTAAGTGTGTGTTCTTTAGTTAAAGTGTCTGTCATGTTGTTAATATTAGTGTTTGTGTCTTGTATTTGTCTGTATATGTTGTTTGCGTCGTTTGTGTCTATATTCCCTGTAATATATTATATTGCCGACCCCAATCCGTTTATCAGACCACGTTTTTACCTTTAAAAGGGATATAGGGTCTCTAGCTTTCTATTTAGTTCATTGAACTTAAGTTTTGTTATCTGTAGAGAAGATTATATTGTAGCTCTTTGTTCAAATATATTAAGGGAATTGGCTATGTCATCAATGTTTTTGTGATAGTCGTCTAGGTCAACCAAATGTATTAAATTATGATAGTTATTTATGAATCTAGAATGTTCTAAACGAAGTGGTAGTAGACTGTGGTTCTTAGGGATGTGGTATGTTTCTATAATTTGTGAAATAGTAGGTGTATATCTTTAATGAGGTTAGTAAGAAAGGAAAATGAAAATGATTAGTGTAAGTGTCGAGGGCAGTATTGTATACTATAACTATTTGTTTAGAGTTCTACGTTTAAACAATCAAACAGCACCAGAAGCCTAAGCTGTCAAACTGACAAACAACAAAAAAAAACTTCACTTCCTTTTTCTTTTTCCTTCTCGCACGTTCTTAGCCTAACACGGTATCATTCTAATCTGAATTAATTAAAGTAATCCTTTATAAAAAATAGATTGTTTCTTATTACACTTTCTCTAAACATACTGGTCCTTCGAGCCGATGGCTTCGATTTAGTGAAACTTAATTATTAAATAATTGTTTTCCTAAGAAAATATAATACAACATGTCGAAGATTCCGAACGCTAATCAACTTTCCGCAATACTGGAGCAGCAGCTTGAGCTCTTCGAGTTGATCAGCGAATGCGTCAAAAAACTAGAAACCGGATCAACAATCACCAAGCAGAGAATCCAGTCTCGAAGAAGTGCACTTTGTGAAAATTTGAGTTCCTTTAAAGAAAATCATCAGTCGGCAATCTCCATCAAAGCAGTCTTGAAAACTGAAGTACGCGAAGAGTTCAAAAAGCAGAAGTATTTTACTAGCAAAATGTATCGCGAGTGTGAGGAGAACTATTTGGAAGCAATGGAGCACATGTCTATGCGATTGGATGAGCTAGAAGCAAAGTCCAGCTAGCCCATCAATCGCATCTAACGTTCGTCTCCCGCAGCTCCGGTTACCAACATTCAATGGAGAATACTCTGAATGGCTTCCATTCAAAGAAACATTCATGGCAGTTATAGGTGCCGATCCATCGCTAACATGTGTCACAAAGCTCCATTACCTAAAGGGATGTCTCGTGGATAAAGCACAACAGCGCCTACAAAACCTCTCGACCACCGCGTCAAATTTTCAAGTAGCATGGGACGACTTAGTGTCATATTATGACAACAAAAGAGTGCTTGATGATTCCGCTGTGCAAGTTCTTTTCTCTGCAAAAGCTGTAACTCGTGAATCTTCTTCTGAACTTGAAGCGTTGTACAACGATATCAATCAGGCGCTTGGTTCCTTAGAAGGTCTTGGTCGTGATGTCAACCAGTGGAATGACGTTTTAATACACTTGGTTTCACGCAAACTAGACGCTGCTTCTGTGAAAGAATGGGAAAATTCTTTGGGATCATCAACAGAACCACCATCATGGAACGATTTTAAGACGTTCATAATAACACGTATTCGTTCGTTACAAGCCTACGAACGTGCAACTTCAGCTGGAAATGTAAAGAAGCCATCTGGTCCCATCTCTAAACAACTGAAAGCAAAATCGCATCATGCTTCCTATCAGCAGGCAAAACAGGTATGTTCAAGTTGCAAAGGCGAACATTACATTTCTTCTTGTCCAGGATATCAATCAAAGAGTTCACCACAACGTCTTGAGCTGCTGAAAGAACTTCACCTGTGCTACAATTGCCTCGGCCCTCATCAAGTGAACTCGTGCCATTCAAAAAAGCGTTGTCAGAAATGTGCCGGCAATCATCACACAAGCATTCATCAAGCCAACATTTCAACCGCACCAACCACAGGCATGAGCTCAGATCAGATATCGACTAACAATAATTATCGTTCTAGCGCTTCAACACATTTGGTATGCGCCGATCAAGCTCCGAAGCAAACGACAATACTTGCAACTGCATTGGTGAGAATTATCTCTCGTTCTGGGGAGCCCTATGTAGTCCGAGCATTCCTCGACCAAGGATCAGAAGTCAATCTCCTTTCACAATATCTCCTCCAGCTTCTTCAACTTCCGCGATCGTACACCTCTTTGTCAATCGTCGGAATAGGAGGTGATTCATCAGCGTCTCAACCGTCGAAGGGACTGGTGAATCTAACTCTTCAATCACTCATCAACAACTTCACTTGCACTTTCAATGCATATGTTCTTCCTAAACTCACAAACTTTTTACCTTCAGCCGTTATCAACAACACAGATTGGCCGCATTTAAAGGGCATTGAGTTGGCCGACCCCAAATTTGATCAACCGGGTCGTATCGACTTAATCTTTGGAGCCGAAGTATATAGTCAAATTTTGAAGAACGGGTTGCTTAAAGGTCCTAAACACACACCAATAGCACAGCAGACATCTCTGGGGTGGATAATTTCTGGATCATCACCATCAAGATCAGAAAAAGTAAAATCTGAGGCTCAGTCTTTTAATAATAATAATAATAATAATGATTTCTTTATTCCTTTACAAATGATAAATACATAATTACATAATAGGAGGGTGAGGATATAATAATAATAATAATAATGGCGGCGCTACAGTCCGAGGTGGACCTGGGCCTAGCTTCTCAGCAACCACTCGTGTTGTGCGTGCTATTGTTCTCTCACGAGCGGAGGGGACCTACAGTTTAATGCCGACTCCGAACGGCGATTTGGAGAAGCTTTTCCTAGACAGTTATACTCTTTGAGCATTGTCAGTGACTCGAAAGAGGTGGAGCCGTAAAAAAATGTTTGATGATTTTTCCGAGATTCGAACTGACAACCTCGAGCGTAGCAGTCGACGCACCTACCCACTACGCCACGGCGCCCAAGATATACATATGCCATAGAAAAAAATATAAAATAATTATTTAGACTGCATAATGTTTACAAATAAGAGTGGTTAGTTTTCAATGCACAAATCGAAAGATAGCATCAATGTTCATATAGTCAATATTGAATAGCCAATCCTTAACATTTTTTAGAAACGAATGAAAATTATTTGTTTCTCTCATCACAACAGCTAGACGAAATAAATTAACCCCAAGATTTTCTAAACACATAAACAAAAAAGATAATAAATTCACAATCACTACAATAAATAACAAGAAGATTCATAAAAGTAAATTAAGAAAACAAACAAAGAAACAAAAACATTCACGGCATATGAATGTTAACATGGTAGTTGATCAATGAACATGATCATGAGGCTACTCCACCATACATACAATTCTATTAGTTATAAAAAATAAGAAAAAAAAAAAACATTCACGGCATATGAATGTTAACATGGTAGTTGATCATTGAACATGATCATGAGGCTACCCCACCATACATACAATTCTACTAGTTATAAAAATAAGTAACCCACATATTATATATATAGACAGGTCACTGCATTCAGCATTTTCGTTTTTTTAGAACACCTTTCGTTACCCCACAATTGATTGAAATATATAACGTACCAAAAAATCGAAGCATACTCCTCCTCCAAATAGGACCCGCAAGAGCCATCTCTAACTTTCAGAATCTCATCCACTCTCGAAGAACTCGAAAGGAAGTTGGCAACAATACACCCCACCATCAGGCAAAAAAGAGGTTTAATTAATGGATTAGGGTCCGCCACTAAACTCATAACCGGAAATTTAGACACACAAGACGCAGAAAATATTAACAAACAAATAGAAAACATAAATACTAACCTTGATAATATAACACACTCAATTTTTAGCCAAAATGCAATAAATTTCCAGATGATAAACAGGCTCAAAAACATTACTAACCACATTAACAAAGACCAAACCATTATAACATCCTTTTTAGAAAAAACAACTAATAGGATAAAGCACGAAGAAGACACTCTAATAGAAATGCAATATCTCAATCAAATTAATTTCAATATTGATCTCTTAAGAAATCATATCTCCGATATAGCTGAAGCAGTGATCCAAAGTAAATTAAATATAATATCTAAATTTATACTTAATCAGAATGAATTAGATTTTATACGAAATAAATTGCAAAACCAAGATGTTACAATCACTTCAAACGAACAGATATATGAATTTCTCAAACTACAAGCCTATAATAATGGCTCAAATATTATATTTAACATTAAGATACCAATATTTTTACCACAGAGATTCAATATATACCATATCATTCCCCTTCCGTTGAATGATACGAAATTAATAATAACAGAACCATATATCATTTATAATAAGAAATACATACAACACTATAGCGCCCCTTGCCCCAAAATAGAAAACATATACTATTGTTCGCAACCGAAAATTCGAGAAGAAGTCACCAACTCCAAATGTATCGGCAACCTGATGACGAGCAAAACTGTTCACTGTTCAATCTACGATGTTGGCGAAATTGAAAGCATAACGTAACCTGAGCCGAACTATATATTATTCATTAATGTACCAAAAGTTCTAATAAACTCTACTTGCAGCCTCCAAACCACAATAGTAGAAGGCACAGCATTAATCCACTTCCAGGGATGTAATGTCAACATAAATGGTATATCCTATGAAGACAACCCAACAACTTTCTGGGATGAAATCCACGTCTTACCATCACCAAGCAGCACCATTCACGCAAATTCCACAAGAGATACACTCAGCCTACAAAAACTCAAGGAGTTAAACTTCAAAACACAAGAAGAATTGCATATCCTTGGAGTCAAAACCTATAATCGCCACTATATCACCGGTACATCCACAATGCTCTCTTTGGCAATCGTCATCACCGTTATCGTCATCACGAGCATCACCATCAAGAAACAGTCAAGACCAAAAGTTCCAGCACTGCAATCTTTCGCTCCTGCCCCAATGACTTCATTGTGGCCGTCACTCTACAGTAAGGGGGGAGGAGTTACGTCACCCACTTACCCCCCCGTCACCACCTAACCCACACATGCCGATACTGGAGTAATCAACACCACAAGTCATCACCCCCACACCGCCTTTCCCGCATCGCTCATCAATAAATGTAATGCACAGGTGAACATACGAACTTAGCAACCAAAGCTGCAATTCAGCGTCTAGGCGATTTCCGCTCTAAAGGGAGTTCGTATGATCACCTTTGCAACCAAATTGTGCTTTACGTCGTTACGTTACGTCACCCACTTACCCCCCCGTCACCATCTAACCCACACATGCCGATACTGGAGTAATCAACACCACAAGTCATCACCCCCACACCGCCTTTCCCGCATCGCTCATCAATAAATGTAATGCACAGGTGAACATACGAACTTATCAACCAAAGCTGCAATTCAGCGTCTAGGCGAGTTCCGCTCTAAAGGGAGTTCGTATGATCACCTTTGCAACCAAATTGTGCTTTGTATGTATATCAATCACTGTACTGCACAGGTGACCATATGAACAAACATAAAACGCATACTCAGCGTCTGGGCGATTTCCGTCCCATTTTCAAGTTCATATGATCACCTTTGCAATCAAAGGTTTCATGCTGTATAATTGCATAAAATAAAATCAGTTCGATCTACTCATTCAACCCAACAATATTGTTTTTTTTTAAAAGGCTCCCGAGTCAAACACATAACTGGCGCAGTCGGTATCTCCGGTGAACGGTCATTCTTGTTCAAGTAATAAAAGAAAAAAATATATATGCGTATCAAAAAATAATGTTTAAAAAGTGTCCGACGTATTGAACCGTAATAATAAAAATATATATGTGTATCAAAAATAATGTTTAAGAAGTGCCCGACGTATTGAACAGTTATAATAAAAAAAAAAACACTATTTTGCAACAAGAACCCGGTGGGCCTCAGCTCTTTATCACTGGAGAAAGAACCCTTCAACCTTCCATCGTTGGACATATTCATAATCAACATCATAATTTTTGGGTGCACGTAAGTGCTAGAATAAGTAGTGTTGTATGTAATAGAGAACCTATATTAATTAAAACTATTCGAACTTCCAAACCTAACAAATTTGAACAAATAAATTAAAAATATTGTAACCTACTGTGACCTCCATCGAGGAGCACTCCAGTAATAATATTGAATTTTGAATAACTAAAGCTATTGTAAGTTGCTGCGAACTCCATCGAGGAGAACTACAGCACAATAGTCACAACAAAAAAAAACATAAAAATTTGCGTTTGATAATTACACTACCCGAAAGCCTAATCAAAAAAAGGCAAAAGAAAGTCAGCTTCTTTCCATACAATTTAAGGAAACTTTCAAAAAGCTTAAATTCCATTCCGGGAAATAACTCAATCTCTGAAGCCTCAACCTCTGAAGCCTCAACGTCGTTGCTCATTGATTTATCTCTTCTTGATAGTACTCCTAACATAAACACAATGCCTAACCAAAACGAACGAAATAGTCAACCTGAACCCACAAGCCAGGTGGATATCTTTAACTCGCTCAGGATTCCTGATGCGATTAAGGACCTCCCCAAGTTTGACGGGAGCCCGCGACTTCTCCATGACTTCATAAACAACGTAAAGGAAATACTCCTCCATATAAAAGGGACCGATAAAACACCATACGCTCAAATACTCCTTAGAGCAATACGCAATAAAATCGAAGGTAGAGCAAACGAGGCACTAAATAAGTTTGGCACACCATTAAATTGGGATGCTATCAAAAATACACTAATTCTCCAATAGTCTGATAAAAGAACGGAAACGTCTCTTATTAGGGATCTTCATGTTCTCAATCAATACGACAAAACATTAGAAACCTTTTATGGAGAAGTAATGGAAATACAATCAACTCTGTGTAATAACATCCTTATACACGAAAAAGATGTCAATGTAGTAAAAGCAAAGAAGGAACTTTACCTGGAAATATGTCTCAATGCTTTTCTTAGCGGTCTCAGAGAACCTCTTGGGTTCAGAATAAGAACGATGCAACCAGATTCCTTAGTTAAGGCACTTTCCTGCTGCATTAAGGAACAAAACATATATTACCAAAGGAACCAAAATAATATGAGACATAGAAACAATTACAAACCTTTTAACATAAGTAGTCCTCACCAATTCCAAAATAGACCAAATAATCATCCTTACAATCGAAATAGAGGCGAAATCCAAACGGCGAACCCAGGAACATCTTACAGATCCGATCAACAAAAGCCTCAACCCCCATTTTTCAGACATACCTTCAATAATAGCAATTCTACAATGCGTCAATCCAAACCCCTGCTAGACCGAATACCTGCTTTCAGTCAATTCCTAGAAGTCACAACACACAACAAACAAGGAACTTCAGAAATGAAAACTTTAACCTTCACGAAGTAAATAGCATTGAGAATAGCACCAACGAACAAACACACCTGACAACTGATGTAGTAGATGCATCAAATTTTTCCAAATTAGCCTCGGAGAAAGCATGGGCTACGTAAACTCAAAAAAATACCTTACAACCTTACCATTTATTGAAATATCCTCACCTTTCGGTAAACCATTAAAATTCCTCATTGACACAGGTGCAACTAATTCCTTTATAAACCCAGAATATATACCCCCAGAACGACAGGTAAACTGTAATCCAGTTACCATCAAGACTGTCTTTAAAACCTGCCAGTTAGAAAAAGTAGCAACCATACCCATATTTTCCGAATTCAATCAAAATGGTAATTTTACATTTCTAATCTTTAAATTCCACAAATTTTTCGACGGCCTATTAGGCGTTTACGCTCTAACGGCCCTAGAAGCTAGAATCGACCTCGAAAACAAAACTCTTTCCACCAGAAACGCTGCTATTACTTTGAATTTAAAACAGAACCACTCTTCAGAAAAAATAATAATTCCCGCTCGATGCAAAACATTAGTGAAACTCCCGGTTAGTCAAAATAATGGTAATGTCTATATACACCATCAAGTATTAAAACCTGAACTGCATGTAACTGAAAGCATTTCCTTTGCCAAAAATGGCTTTAGTAAAATGGAATTAACCAATTTCTCCAACGTAGACCAAACTCTCATATTGGAAGAACCTTTAGGAGTAGAACATTATAACCCAACTGAGTTCCTAGAAATAAATAACCTCCACACTGAAACGCATGAGGAAGTGAAAAAAACAGATATAGACAAATTACTGAGAACCGATCACCTAAATACCGAGGAACGGAAGAAACTCTGCAACCTGGTTAAAGAATACATCGACATTATCTACAAGGAAAGAGAACAGTAGATGAAATTCCTATCTATACGAAATCGTATAGATATCCATATGTCCAAGTCAAATCTCAAATTACAAAAATGCTAAACCAGGGTATAATACGAAATAGCTATTCTCCATGGAGCTCACCAGTTTGGGTGGTCCCCAAAAAACTAGACGCTAGTGGCCAACAAAAATGGAGACTTGTCATTGACTACAGAAAAGTCAATGACAAAACCATTTCAGACCGATACCCGCTACCCAATATTACTGAAATCTTGGATAAACTAGGAAAATGTCTTTATTTTACAACTCTAAACTTAGCCAGCGGATTCCATCAGATAGAGATGGAACCCAACCATGTGGCTAAAACAGCGTTCACAGTCGAAGGCGGACATTACGAATACGTCCGAATGCCCTTCGGTTTAAAGAACGCTCCATCCACATTTCAAAGAGTGATGGATAATGTCCTAAAAGAATTGGTTGGAAAAATTTGCCTCGTCTATTTAGACGACATAATAATTTTCTCTACCTCTCTACAGGAACACCTGGAAAATCTAAGATTAGTATTCAGTAAACTACGGGAAGCAAATTTTAAGATACAAATGGATAAATGCGAATTCCTTAAAAAGGAAATCTCATTCTTAGGACACGATATAACACCTGACGGCATAAAACCAAATCCCATGAAGATACATGCGATCAAAAAATTTCCTCTCCCAAAAACGCGAACCGAAATAAAAGCCTTCCTAGGTCTCATAGGGTATTATAGGAAATTCATCAAAGACCTAGCCAAACTCACGAAACCTCTAACTGATTCCCTAAAGAAAGGCGCTGAAATCATTACAGACCAAAAGTACATAGATGCTTTTGAAACATCCAAAGCATTACTTATGAACGATCAGATATTACAGCACCCGGATTTTAACAAACCTTTCATCCTTACTACGGATGCCAGCAATTACGCGTTGGGTGCTGTACTGTCACAAGGTCGCATAGGCAGCGGTAAACTTATCTGTTTCGCAAGTAGAACCTTATCTACTTGTGAAAGAAAATACTCTACTATAGAGAAGGAATTGCTTGCCATCATATGGGCCACAAAATATTTCCGACCGTATTTATTCGGAAGGAAGTTCCAAATCGTCACTGATCATAGACCCCTTACTTGGATTATGAACCTCAAGGAACCTAATTCCAAATTGGTAAGGTGGCGTCTCAAATTAGAAGAATACGACTACGAGATTGTCTATAAAAAAAGGCAAATCAAATACCAACGCGATGCTTTGAGTCGTATAAAAATAGACAACCCAAATACTCTACATAATCACGAGATGTTTAACAATGATGAAGAAATGATCTCTACTGTACATAGTGCTGACGAAAATTTGGATGATGGCATCCCTATTTTAGAAAAACCTCTTAACGAGTTTAACATCCAACTCGTTCTTCAAACTAGCACCAGAGGATTACCTCTTACAATAGAAAATATTTATAAGAATAGGCGGAGAAGTATCGTAAGAAAGCCTGCTTTCGATGAGAAAATTATAATAGATATATTAAAAAATATTGTTCCCCCAAATAAAACAACAGCAATTTTCTCTAGTGATGACATTTTTCGAGCCTACAAACGACTTATTCCAAATATTTTTCGTAAAAAGTTAAAATATGACAGGAATCCCCCGAAACCCCATTATAATATACCTGAAATACCCCTTAAACCACTAGAAATAATCCACATAGACGTTTACTGTATACACAACCAACAAATTTTAACCATAATAGATAAATTTTCCCGATTTGCCAGTGGCTACACTTTAAGTTGCAGAAGCAGTGTAACTATGCTTAAGTGCATACAAAATTATATAAGTCTGTACGGAGTACCTAAGAAAATAGTATCTGATCAAGGATCAGAATTCGCATCGAATATATTCCGTGATTTCTGCAGACAATATGAAATAACACTACACCACACATCCTGCCAACAAACTAGTAGTAATTCTCCAGTGGAACGACTACATTCCACGTTAACCGAAATATACAGAGTAATAATGCAGAAGAGGAAAGACTGTAAGCTCACCACAGAACATGACGAAATCTTATCCGAAACGTTAATAACATATAATAATGCCATACATTCCATTACCAAGCATACACCCTATGAACTATTTTTTAGCAGGCCCTATAAATTCACAAAAACACAAAATTTCGAAAATGAGCACGATTATCTTCCCAAGTTAAACGAATACCTTTCAGACCTTTCTCCCAAAATACAACAAAGTGTCGAAAATATTACACAAACTCGTTTCGGAAAATTTAATAAAGCAAGAGAAGACCCTGAAGATATAAGCGAAAATGCTGTAGTTTTTCGGAAGGAAGCTTTTTTTTTTCTTTTCTTTTTTATTCATTCCAACTTAATTTATATTTTTGTACAATGTTCATTACAATAATTACAATAATGCAAGTTCATTAAGAAGGAAGATGATCATTCTATAACTATGAAAGTTAGTGTTGAATGATATAAAATTTATATAATACAAGTAATATAATGTGGGGTAAGTATTACATAATAGGAGGGTGAGGATATAATAATAATAATAATAATGGCGGCGCTACAGTCCGAGGTGGGCCTAGCTTCTCAGCAACCACTCGTGTTGTGCGTGCTATTGTTCTCTCACGAGCGGAGGGGACCTACAGTTTAATGCCGACTCCGAACGGCGATTTGGAGAAGCTTTTCCTAGACAGTTATACTCTTTGAGCATTGTCAGTGACTCGAAAGAGGTGGAGCCGTAAAAAAATGTTTGATGATTTTTCCGAGATTCGAACTGACGACCTCGAGCGTAGCAGTCGACGCACCTACCCACTACGCCACGGCGCCCAAGATATACATATGCCATAGAAAAAAATATAAAATAATTATTTAGACTGCATAATGTTTACAAATAAGAGTGGTTAGTTTTCAATGCACAAATCGAAAGATAGCATCAATGTTCATATAGTCAATATTGAATAGCCAATCCTTAACATTTTTTAGAAACGAATGAAAATTATTTGTTTCTCTCATCACAACAGCTAGACGAAATAAATTAACCCCAAGATTTTCTAAACACATAAACAAAAAAGATAATAAATTCACAATCACTACAATAAATAACAAGAAGATTCATAAAAGTAAATTAAGAAAACAAACAAAGAAACAAAAACATTCACGGCATATGAATGTTAACATGGTAGTTGATCAATGAACATGATCATGAGGCTACTCCACCATACATACAATTCTATTAGTTATAAAAAATAAGAAAAAAAAAACATTCACGGCATATGAATGTTAACATGGTAGTTGATCATTGAACATGATCATGAGGCTACCCCACCATACATACAATTCTACTAGTTATAAAAATAAGTAACCCACATATTATATATATAGACAGGTCACTGCATTCAGCATTTTTGTTTTTTTAGAACACCTTTCGTTACCCCACAATTGATTGAAATATATAACGTACCAAAAAATCGAAGCATACTCCTCTTCCAAATAGGACCCGCAAGAGCCATCTCTAACTTTCAGAATCTCATCCACTCTCGAAGAACTCGAAAGGAAGTTGGCAACAATATACCCCACCATCAGGCATAAAAGAGGTTTAATTAATGGATTAGGGTCCGCCACTAAACTCATAACCGGAAATTTAGACACACAAGACGCAGAAAATATTAACAAACAAATAGAAAACATAAATACTAACCTTGATAATATAACACACTCAATTTTTAGCCAAAATGCAATAAATTTCCAGATGATAAACAGGCTCAAAAACATTACTAACCACATTAACAAAGACCAAACCATTATAACATCCTTTTTAGAAAAAACAACTAATAGGATAAAGCACGAAGAAGACACTCTAATAGAAATGCAATATCTCAATCAAATTAATTTCAATATTGATCTCTTAAGAAATCATATCTCCGATATAGCTGAAGCAGTGATCCAAAGTAAATTAAATATAATATCTAAATTTATACTTAATCAGAATGAATTAGATTTTATACGAAATAAATTGCAAAACCAAGATGTTACAATCACTTCAAACGAACAGATATATGAATTTCTCAAACTACAAGCCTATAATAATATATATATTTAACAATAAAATATTATTATTATATAAATATTATATTTAACATTAAGATACCAATATTTTTACCACAGAGATTCAATATATACCATATTATTCCCCTTCCGTTGAATGATACGAAATTAATAATAACAGAACCATATATCATTTATAATAAGAAATACATACAACACTATAGCGCCCCTTGCCCCAAAATAGAAAACATATACTATTGTTCGCAACCGAAAATTCGAGAAGAAGTCACCAACTCCAAATGTATCGGCAACCTGATGACGAGCAAAACTGTTCACTGTTCAATCTACGATGTTGGCGAAATTGAAAGCATAACGTAACCTGAGCCGAACTATATATTATTCATTAATGTACCAAAAGTTCTAATAAACTCTACTTGCAGCCTCCAAACCACAATAGTAGAAGGCACAGCATTAATCCACTTCCAGGGATGTAATGTCAACATAAATGGTATATCCTATGAAGACAACCCAACCCTAGGATGAAATCCACGTCTTACCATCACCAAGCGGCACCATTCACGCAAATTCCACAAGAGATACACTCAGCCTACAAAAACTCAAGGAGTTAAACTTCAAAACACAAGAAGAATTGCATATTCTTGGAGTCAAAACCTATAATCGCCACTATATCACCGGTACATCCACAATGCTCTCTTTGGCAATCGTCATCATCGTTATCGTCATCACGAGCATCACCATCAAGAAACAGTCAAGACCAAAAGTTCCAGCACTGCAATCTTTCGCTCCTGCCCCAATGACTTCATTGTGGCCGTCACTCTACAGTAAGGGGGGAGGAGTTACGTCACCCACTTACCCCCCCCGTCACCATCTAACCCACACATGCCGATACTGGAGTAATCAACACCACAAGTCATCACCCCCACACCGCCTTTCCCGCATCGCTCATCAATAAATGTAATGCACAGGTGAACATACGAACTTATCAACCAAAGCTGCAATTCAGCGTCTAGGCGAGTTCCGCTCTAAAGGGAGTTCGTATGATCACCTTTGCAACCAAATTGTGCTTTGTATGTATATCAATCACTGTACTGCACAGGTGACCATATGAACAAATTTCCGTCCCATTTTCAAGTTCATATGATCACCTTTGCAATCAAAGGTTTCATGCTGTATAATTGCATAAAATAAAATCAGTTCGATCTAATCATTCAACCCAACAAAATTGTTTTTTTTAAAAGGCTCCCGAGTTAAACACATAACTCGCGCAAACGGTCATTCATCGAGGATCGCGAACGAGAAAGGAAAAAAGGGTTTCGTTTGTTATTACAAACGATGGCATTCCAGCATGTTTCCATGCAATTGTATAACCACACAGATCATAAAATTGTTTTTATCTCGACCCACAAATTGTAGACTAACCGACATGCGACCGACGAAACTGACCCAAATATCCGCGCGAATTAGGGGATCAAGCGGACTTGCTGTTAAAAAAAAACAACTTGCTTCAACTAATGACTGACAATAACTGATTTATTTGATTTTATTCAGTTTACACTTTGGTTCGTTTTGCAGAGGTGATTGCATGAACTTTATTTAGGGCAGATGCGTCCCAGACGCTGACATTGCAGTTAATGCGGTCACCTGTGCAATTACAAAAATTCAAAGAAATACATGTTTGTATCGCCGACGGCGTCCCAGACGTTGACGTTGCAGTTGGTTGTGAGCTTGATGATGAGGGGGCAATGGGGGCACTGACCAGCTATATTTGCTGGTGCACATGCAGGCAGGTGTCGAAATACAGGTGATCGTCGTCGTCGTTGGCGTGTGAAGATGAGAGGGCATCGGGTGTGCAGGCGGGTGACGTACTATAGATGATCGTCGTTGGTGTTGGCTGGTCAGGGGGCGACGGGTGCGATGGGCATGCAAGTGCCGTAACTCCCCCTTGGAATAAAACGACGGCCACAATGATGTCATTGGGGTTGGAATGATCCTGGGAAGACTGTAACATGTTGACTTTCAGTAGGCTTTTTGATGATAAAGATGCCCACTATGATGACTGTGACGCAGAAGATGATGGTTATTGTTGCTGCATAGTTTAGAATTTTGGTCCTTTGTCCGATTTGCAATATTTGGGCCTGTGTGTGCGGCTACTTGGTGGTGGGGGCACGTGAACTGTATCCCAAAATACGTCTGGATCGTCTTCGTATGTGATCCCATTCGCTTCGACCTTACATCCCTTGAAGTGGACCAAGACGTTGTCTTCTACTGGGACGGACTTGGAGCTGCAGGAGGAATTTATTATTAATTTTGGAACATTAATAAATAATATAAAATTTGGCTGCGGTTGATTAAAAGTTTGGATTTTCCCAATGTCGGTGATAGGACAGTGTGCTGCTAGGTTCCTCATTAGTTTCCGAATGCATCCAGAATTGATGGCTTCTTCTTCTGTGGCTGGGTTACTGCAGTAGTAAGTTTCCTCTATTTTGGGGCAAAGTGCGTCAGAGTATTGCATGTGATCTTCATTATAGTTTATATATTGTTTTGATATTATTTGTTTTGTATTGTTTATAGGAAGTGGTATAATTTGATACATAAAATATTTTTGTTTTGATGTAATAGGTATGCGAATATTGAAAAATATTTTTGTGCCATTGTGTGCTTGTAAATTCAAAAATTCATATATTTGTTCGAGTGCATTGATATGTATTTCTTGATTTTCTAGTATGTTTTTGATTCGTGTTAATTCTTCATCCGTTAGTAAAAGCTTAGCGATAATGTTAAGTTTACTTAGAATTACTGCCTCTGAAGTGTCTGAAATGTGGGTAGTTAAAAGATCTATGTTAAAGTTTATCTGGTTAAGATATTGTGTTTCTATTAGTAGGTTTTCCTCTCTCATAATTTTGTTTCCTGTCTCGTTAAAGAAGACTACTATAGCGTTTTGTTCTCTATTTATGTGGTCAGTGATGTTTTTAAATCTTTTGATAATTTGTATGTTAAGTGTGTGTTCTTTAGTTAAAGTGTCTGTCATGTTGTTAATATTAGTGTTTGTGTCTTGTATTTGTCTGTATATGTTGTTTGCGTCGTTTGTGTCTATATTCCCTGTAATATATTATATTGCCGACCCCAATCCGTTTATCAGACCACGTTTTTACCTTTAAAAGGGATATAGGGTCTCTAGCTTTCTATTTAGTTCATTGAACTTAAGTTTTGTTATCTGTAGAGAAGATTATATTGTAGCTCTTTGTTCAAATATATTAAGGGAATTGGCTATGTCATCAATGTTTTTGTGATAGTCGTCTAGGTCAACCAAATGTATTAAATTATGATAGTTATTTATGAATCTAGAATGTTCTAAACGAAGTGGTAGTAGACTGTGGTTCTTAGGGATGTGGTATGTTTCTATAATTTGTGAAATAGTAGGTGTATATCTTTAATGAGGTTAGTAAGAAAGGAAAATGAAAATGATTAGTGTAAGTGTCGAGGGCAGTATTGTATACTATAACTATTTGTTTAGAGTTCTACGTTTAAACAATCGAACAGCACCAGAAGCCTAAGCTGTCAAACTGACAAACAACAAAAAAAAACTTCACTTCCTTTTTCTTTTTCCTTCTCGCACGTTCTTAGCCTAACACGGTATCATTCTAATCTGAATTAATTAAAGTAATCCTTTATAAAAAATAGATTGTTTCTTATTACACTTTCTCTAAACATACTGGTCCTTCGAGCCGATGGCTTCGATTTAGTGAAACTTAATTATTAAATAATTGTTTTCCTAAGAAAATATAATACAACATGTCGAAGATTCCGAACGCTAATCAACTTTCCGCAATACTGGAGCAGCAGCTTGAGCTCTTCGAGTTGATCAGCGAATGCGTCAAAAAACTAGAAACCGGATCAACAATCACCAAGCAGAGAATCCAGTCTCGAAGAAGTGCACTTTGTGAAAATTTGAGTTCCTTTAAAGAAAATCATCAGTCGGCAATCTCCATCAAAGCAGTCTTGAAAACTGAAGTACGCGAAGAGTTCAAAAAGCAGAAGTATTTTACTAGCAAAATGTATCGCGAGTGTGAGGAGAACTATTTGGAAGCAATGGAGCACATGTCCCGCAGCTCCGGTTACCAACATTCAATGGAGAATACTCTGAATGGCTTCCATTCAAAGACACATTCATGGCAGTTATAGGTGCCGATCCATCGCTAACATGTGTCACAAAGCTCCATTACCTAAAGGGATGTCTCGTGGATAAAGCACAACAGCGCCTACAAAACCTCTCGACCACCGCGTCAAATTTTCAAGTAGCATGGGACGACTTAGTGTCATATTATGACAACAAAAGAGTGCTTGATGATTCCGCTGTGCAAGTTCTTTTCTCTGCAAAAGCTGTAACTCGTGAATCTTCTTCTGAACTTGAAGCGTTGTACAACGATATCAATCAGGCGCTTGGTTCCTTAGAAGGTCTTGGTCGTGATGTCAACCAGTGGAATGACGTTTTAATACACTTGGTTTCACGCAAACTAGACGCTGCTTCTGTGAAAGAATGGGAAAATTCTTTGGGATCATCAACAGAACCACCATCATGGAACGATTTTAAGACGTTCATAATAACACGTATTCGTTCGTTACAAGCCTACGAACGTGCAACTTCAGCTGGAAATGTAAAGAAGCCATCTGGTCCCATCTCTAAACAACTGAAAGCAAAATCGCATCATGCTTCCTATCAGCAGGCAAAACAGGTATGTTCAAGTTGCAAAGGCGAACATTACATTTCTTCTTGTCCAGGATATCAATCAAAGAGTTCACCACAACGTCTTGAGCTGCTGAAAGAACTTCACCTGTGCTACAATTGCCTCGGCCCTCATCAAGTGAACTCGTGCCATTCAAAAAAGCGTTGTCAGAAATGTGCCGGCAATCATCACACAAGCATTCATCAAGCCAACATTTCAACCGCACCAACCACAGGCATGAGCTCAGATCAGATATCGACTAACAATAATTATCGTTCTAGCGCTTCAACACATTTGGTATGCGCCGATCAAGCTCCGAAGCAAACGACAATACTTGCAACTGCATTGGTGAGAATTATCTCTCGTTCTGGGGAGCCCTATGTAGTCCGAGCATTCCTCGACCAAGGATCAGAAGTCAATCTCCTTTCACAATATCTCCTCCAGCTTCTTCAACTTCCGCGATCGTACACCTCTTTGTCAATCGTCGGAATAGGAGGTGATTCATCAGCGTCTCAACCGTCGAAGGGACTGGTGAATCTAACTCTTCAATCACTCATCAACAACTTCACTTGCACTTTCAATGCATATGTTCTTCCTAAACTCACAAACTTTTTACCTTCAGCCGTTATCAACAACACAGATTGGCCGCATTTAAAGGGCATTGAGTTGGCCGACCCCAAATTTGATCAACCGGGTCGTATCGACTTAATCTTTGGAGCCGAAGTATATAGTCAAATTTTGCAGAACGGGTTGCTTAAAGGTCCTAAACACACACCAATAGCACAGCAGACATTTAATAATAATAATAATAATAATAATGATTTCTTTATTCCTTTACAAATGATAAATACAATTCATACAAATTCTTTGAGATACATTATGAGTTAACACATTTGTAGAGAATAGTTTGGTACAATCTATTGTCAGAAGACAAGAGGCGAGAGTGCATATCACTTTATGTGTATACAAACTAATATAAAGATAATTGATGAGGAAATGAAATACAATATTCAATTAAATAGAGAAGTGATAACAAATAACAACAATAGATAGATAAGATAGAAAATTAATTTTATACCAATGGATTAAAAAACAAATCGATTTCATTATGATCAAAAGAGAAGAGCCATTTTTTAACATTTTTTTCAAAAATACTGATTTCTTTCTCTCACACCTAAGGTAACAGGTAACAGATGTAACAAATTAAATAAGCGAGGCGCAGTAACGTAAAAGAAACGGGAGAAGTAAGTTTTATGTGTAGTTGGAATAGTAGCGACGTGCATGGTATTGATACGTAGCTTATACCTATCATCAAGTCTTACTTGGTAGTAACCGGAGTTGTCAAAAAATATGCTTAATACCTTATAGCAGTACAGATGTCTCAGAGGGAGAATATTAAGACATTTGAACAATTCGAAACTGGGTGTTCTGCGATTTACTTTTTTCATAATCCTTATTGCATGTTTTTGCTTAATCAATAATGGTTTTATTTTATTATAGTAAGCACCACCCCAGCAAGAAATACCATACTGTATTTTAGATTTAAGTAAACCATTATACACCATTTTTAAAATTTGCGTATTACAGTAAAGACTAAGGTGGTAAATTTGTCTAACGATCTTATTTAAATATAATTTTATATAAGTTGTGTGATCTGTCCAAGCTAGCGTATAGTCTAAAACAATACCTAGGTATTTAAAACTATCAACGCACTCAATTCTAAAACAATCCTCACTGCAACTTATATTTTCATAAAATGCCGATAAAATACCTAAAAGTGAATCAGCTAAACACATCCGTTGGCAATAAGGCGAGTGATAATATATGGGCATATCTTTGCAGATTAGACCCTTGATATTAAACATCATAAACTTAGTTTTGTTACTGATTACCAAGCTATGTTTTTTAAACCATCTTCTTAAAATGTCTAAATCCCAATTTACATCTGATATGATAATTCATATTAGAATAGGAAATGGCTGTGTCGTCAGCGAAAGCTGTCATTTTGCCCTTAAAAGCATGAATAAATAACGAATTCATGTAAATTAGGAACAGTAAAGGACCCAATACAGATCCTTGAGGAACACCTATATTGGAAAAACGTACGGATCTGAATTGGTTTTTAATCTTTACTTCTTGCTTACGATTCAACAGATACGAGGTAAACCACTCAAATATGAAGCCCCCAAAACCTGCATTAAACAATTTATGTAACAATATAGTGTGATTGTCCATGTCAAATGACTTAGTAATATCAATAAAAAGACAAGACGGGATTTGCGAGTTATTCAAACTATCGTATATTTCTCCAGTCAGCTTTAATAATGCACTTTGTAGACTTACCACTTCTGAAGCCAAACTGGCAGTCGCTAAAAAAGTGGGTCTTATCAAGAAAAGATAACATTCTATGCTTTATACTCTTTTCAAAGATTTTTAAAAAAAACTGACAAAAGGGAAATAGGGCGATAGTTATTCAATACTCTGGTATCATCCTTTTTGTGGAGAGGAATTACCACTGCTGTTTTAAGGCAATCCGGAAAGACTCCTTTACGTACACAATCATTAAAGATAAAACATAGAATGTCAGAAATCTGAAATCAAATATATTTCAATATGTTGCTTGAGATATTATCATACGAATGTGAATTAGAAGCTTTAAGGGAATTTATAAATTGTTGAATTTCAAGTGATGTGAATTCCTCAAAGAAAAAACTTTCTGGTTGAAGGCACGATTCCAATATGGTATTCTCACTAAAATACTGAGAATTGCTATTAGAATTAATGTGATGAGAACCAGTATTTGAAAAGAAAGTGTTAAATAAATTGGCAACTTCCAATGGTTCAGAAACCTTTTTCTTTTTCTTATTAATTTTTTTAAGAAGTGGCATAGACATCCAATTTTTTAAAGGCTTTAACTTACTGTCCCTTTTATTATTTTTTTGGCATGATAAAAAAATAAAGTACTTTAATCTTGAAAGAAACAAATCAAAAGCGATATTAGGATCAGTAGCATTATATACTTCATTCCAGAATTCAAAATACAAATGTGTTTTTAAGGCAACAAAATCTATTTTATTAAATTCTCTGCCTGTAGATAAGTTTTTTCTGGCAATCACACAATTAAGCTGAATACTGGTTAAACTATGGTCAGTTATTTTCAGGTCATAAATTGTTGTTTTATAGTCTACGCGGCTGTTCCTGTGTAATCTTATAAACATATGGTCCAAACACGAATTAAAACGAGTAGGCTGGTTAATTAAAGACTTTAAACCAAATGAAGACATCAAAGACATATAGCTATCTATGTACATCAGAAGAATCAGCGAGGATATTAATATTAATATCACCCAATAAGACTATGTTACTATTTTTTTTCACTGTCGTGTAGATGAAGAACTAAATGAATTGGTGAAAATGTTTTGGATGCAAGAGGAATCCTTTGGCGTACAAAAGGGAGAACTTTCTCCGGAAGAAAAGCATTGTGAAGAGATTTTCGCCTCAACTCATTCTCGGAACAGCGAAGGAAGGTACATCGTTCGACTTCCCTTCAAATCGCTGCCGCCGACCTTTGGAGACTCTCGCACCCCAGCGCTTAAGCTGTTACATCGAATGCAAAAGAGGTTCAGCAGAGATCCAGCGTTTCATTCCGAGTATTCCAAGTTTATTTCACAGTACGAGCAATTAGGACACATCCAACGAGCATCTATTCCATCTGATAGAAATTTTGATCAACTTTTCTATCTCCCTCACCATGGCGTGACACGTGAGAGCAGCTCTACAACTAAATTTCGGGTCGTTTTTAACGGATCCTTAAAAACTGAGAAGGGAACATCGCTCAACGACTTCTTGTATGATGACTGGAATTTTCAACGAATCCTTTGGAGTTCGTCTTAACGACCGTAACTTATGGAACGAAGCCAGCTCCATTCCTTGCCATAAGGGTATTGCATCAACTTGCTGAGGACGAAAAACATCGTTTTTCTGACGTGAAGGACGTTGTTGGGGCGTAGATAAAAGTAACCCGGTACCACAACCTAATATAGTACAATCACTTGTTTAATACTTCCTATAATGTCAACTGTTATACCAATTTTGAATTTTGCGCCAAACTATTATTGTACGCCATATTTTGTAAAACAACCTAACATGTAAGAATTAATAACATAAAGAACTGAATAAAACTGGAATCACTTGTAGTCAACCCATCGTAGAAAGAAGTCGTTTCTGTTAAAAAATCGAATTTCGCTCCTTTTGAGTTTTTTTTGCTTTCGTGATTCTCGCAAGTTCGCTCAACTATTTCGTTTGAATTTCGCAAACTAAAAATCCTTTTAAGAAAAATATCGTTGGACTTAAACAACGAAGTTTCGGAAAAAAGGCGAGCAATTCGGCTCGAACATTTGGCGACCGTGACAGGACAAATTCCTGATATAAAAAAAAAAATAAAAAATAAATAAAGTACAGTTCTCGAAAAATCTCGTCGGGAGTGGTTTGATTTCGCGATTGAAACATAATTAATTATTCGCTCCCACCCAACTTAAAATCACGGAAATAATAATCGTGGAATCATCAAAGTTCGCAGTTTCATCGTAGTGATCATCTCAACATCGTTTCGATTTCTTCACATAATCAGTGCATCTTCATCGTCGCTTCTTCATCAGCAGATCTTCAACATCGTTCCTGTATCATCGTCTTCATCCTCTTCTCCACCAACAGAATCATAAGCTGCAACCCAGAAAGTGCATATTGGAAATTCGCTGCCATCAGTATAGTGCCAAAAAAAAAAACTAAGTCTTTGCTAAATTATGCAAATGTGCGTCAATTCTATCAATAATAAAATTTAAATCATACAAGTAAACTGAACAAAGGTCATTGCCCAGTATACCTAATACAGATATAGACATACATATATCATCGAAAACGCACCTTTGCCATAACTAATTAGCAAATATAAAAACAAGTATTTAGTTGCTGAAAACATATTCATTAATATAACACATTGCTGTTGGCTAGTGAAATAAAGAAATTAAATATACCAACAAATTGCCAAATTCTATATTTTCTACGAATTGAAAAAAAAAAAAAAAAAAAAAAAAAAGAGAGTATTAATAAAGCTTTAATAACGTCACATACATAGTAAAGTCGTGCTGTCTCTCTCAATCATCAGCAAAAGTGCCTATAATAGAAATGCAACATAGTATTGCATCATTCATCGCAGTTTTCGTCGTATAAGCTTAATCATCTTCGTTTTCATCGTCGTCAAAAGCTTTCAATTACATTTTCTCGTGGCTGCTTTAACCTCTGTGAAGTGCATGGTGCACTCATCACATTTCCAATAATTTGTTGGTGATCATTTAAATTAAATTTACAAAAAGCTCTTACATTCGCCGTCGCTTATAATTACAATTCGTCGCAAAACTTTCACTCCTCGTCGATCAGTGCAATTCATAGAATTCTCTTGCAACATTCTTGGAAGTGTTGACGCAACATTAAGGGTCAATATTGTCGCGGACACAAACCACGAATATTTGTGTTATACTACAGTCTCACTAACATCATTATCGATATGTCTCTTGAGGAATTAAAAACAATGCGTGCATCCACAAAGGGTAGTATTACCCGAATCAAAAATCTAGTTGAAACGAAATCTCTTTCGCCACCTGAGCTGGAATGCCGCTTAGGACTTTTGGAATCGTATTTCAAACAACTTTTGTCGTATCAAAGTCGGATTGAATCTATTTACCCAGAAGATCAAGGGCGATGTGAAATGGACGAGCTATACGTTTCAACTAAAACAAAAATTCTTTCTCTAATGGGTACTAATAGAAGAAGCAGTACATTAGAAACGACCTGGTCTTTTCCTCCGGTTGCGAGTCATTTACCAAAACTGCGGCTGCCTCGATTCAGTGGCAAATATTCAGAATATAAAAATTTCATCACAACTTTTAAGAATTTGGTGGATAATGACCATTCACTTTCGAACATGGAAAAGTTCAATCATTTAATAGCTTGTCTATCTGATCAGGCGCTCGGAACTGTTAAAGCTTTTCAAGTTACAGAAGCTAACTATCCAAAGGCCCTTGAGCGATTGAAGGACAGATATGATAATGACTGTTTGATATTTTTGGAAAACATTTCGCAACTTTTTGATTTGCCTAGAATATCCCGAGAATCAGCTAGCCAGTTGAGGAGTTTGGTGGATAACGTTTCAGCTATATTTTCTTCACTTCAATCTATAGGATCTGAAGTTGATATTTGCAATGCAATAATAATCCATCTTGCGTTAAGCAAAGTGGATTCGGAGACTCGTATGAAATGGGATGAGCAGTTGGACTACAGCACACTGCCATCGTGGGACTCTTGCGCTGAGGTTTTAAGTAAGCGTTGTCAGTTTCTTGAAGCGCGTGAAGGCGGTCGTAGTGAACCCACTAGCAAACCGACAAACAAGATGAAACATCATAACACTAATGTTCATTACCAAACTTTACTTCTTTCTTCAAACAAATCATGTGCCTTTTGTAGGGACTGTTCCCACAGTTGCACAAATTGTCCTGCTTTTTTAAAATTGTCTGTGGTAGACAGATTCACAAACACTAAATCCTTAGGATTATGCATAAATTGTTTATCCAAAGGACATACGGTTAAGAAGTGTCCTTCTTCGCATAAGTGTAAGATTTGTTCACAACCACATCACACTTTACTTCATCGAACTCAAACAGATAACACTTCAAGTTCGTCGTCACATCGGGACACCAATTTTGTAGCAGCCACCAATTCAGCATTGGAAAAGGAGTCTTACACGACCACTGAAAATATTATTTTAGCAACGGCTCTTATTTTGGTTAAAGATTCTTCAGGATGCTATCAGCTGGGTAGAGTTCTGCTAGACTCCGGTTCCCAGGTTAATTTTATAAAGGAAGAGTTTGCCAAGTTGTTGCGGTTAAAAACTAAAAGGAAGACGGTACACATCGTTGGCATTGGAAGCACTGAGACTAGAACCAATTCGATGGCTCAGACGGTTATTCGCTCACGCTTTTCAAATTTTGAACTATCATTGGACTTTCTAGTAACGCCTTCTATAACCGGATATCAACCAAATGCGTCAGTAGATACCAAGAGCTGGAATCTACCAAACATCGAACTGGCAGATGACTATTTCTACAGACCTAGCCCTATCGATATGCTACTCGGAGCCGAGTCATTCTTTGAATTGCTGTTAGCAGGGCAAATAAGATTAGGAGCATCACTTCCGTCTCTTCAAAATACGCGGTTAGGGTGGATCGTATCAGGCAGATACATCTCCAAGGCAGAATCCAAAAAGAAGATTGAGACGAGTTGCATCAGCTGTGTTGACGAAAGGTTGGATAGACTAGTAGAGAAGTTTTGGGAGCTCGAATCGGTATCCACAACAAAGCCAAAATGGACAGAAGAGCATAAACAATGTGACAATAATTTTATTCAGTCATTAGAAACAGCACCTAGTGGAAGATTAATGCTAAAACTTCCTTTTAAAAAGAATCCTACGCTCTTAGGTGATTCATATCACATAGCTTTTCGTAGATTCCTTGCCTTAGAACGCCGATTTAGAAAGGATCCAGAACTCAAAGCAGCTTATGTGGATTTTCTAAAAGAATATCACACTTTAGGGCATATGTCTATAGTGGACAATCCAAACACAAACGAACCACATTTTTATTTACCTCACCAAGGAGTGCTACGTCCGAACAGTACGTCCACAAAACTACGCGTCGTCTTCGATGTTTCGTGCAAGTCTTCGTCATCCGTGTCTCTGAATGAGATATTAATGGCTGGTCCTACAATTCAAGACGACCTGTTTTTAATCCTTCTTCGCTTTCGCTTGCACAAATACGCCTTGACCGCTGATATAATCAAAATGTACAGGCAAGTACTGATTCACCCGTCAGATCGAAAATTTCAGCTCATTCTCTGGAGAGAAAACGAAATGTCTCCAATCCAAACATTTTCGTTGAATACTGTAACATATGGTATGTCCTCGGCACCGTTTCTTGCTATAAGATGTTTACAGTATTTGGGAGACAAATTCGAATGTCAGTATTCTTTGGGTGCAAAAGCTATACGCGCCGATTTCTACGTTGACGACATGCTCACGGGAGCCGAAGATCTGGACACATTAAAATTGATTCAATCGGAAGTCGTTACAATCCTTGGGTCAGCAGGTTTTGAGCTATCTAAATGGCACAGCAATTGTTCTTCGCTTCTATCCGATGAAGGAAAAAGGGAATTGAAGTTAACAGACTCAAATATCGCAAGCACTCTGGGAGTTACTTGGGATTGCTCACAGGATACGTTTCGTTTTCGATACAACCCCACGCGGACTTATCTATCATACACCAAAAGGACTATTCTGTCAGTTACATCCTCGTTGTTTGACCCGATGGGTTTGTTGGCCCCCGTGCTAGTTAAGGCAAAATTTCTGCTACAACAACTTTGGATTGAAGGATTGGATTGGAATACAGAGATCCCACAGCTGTTCAAAAGAGATTGGCATCAGTTCATGATCGACTTGTCAACAGTGCAGCGCATCTCGGTTCCTAGATACGTTCAGTTTTCAAAGGGCAATCGCATACAGGTCCACGTATTTTGTGACGCATCCATCAAAGGTTATGGATGTTGCATCTACATTCGATCAATAGATCGGGATGGATCTATAGCTGTCAGACTTTTTGTGGCGAAGTCCAGGGTAGCTCCGTCAAAGAAAAAGACGCTTCCTCGGTTGGAATTATGTAGCGCACATCTCTTAACAAAACTCTGGCGAAGGATTCTGCCATTTTTTGAGGATTCGGACAATGAAACTTATTTTTGGACTGATTCTACAGTTGTGCTTCATTGGATCACTTCGCAGTCTTCGCTTTTAAGCACGTTCGTAGGAAATCGGGTAGCAGAAATACAGGAGCAAACAATGGATGTCAATTGGAGGCACATTCCAACAGAGGAAAACCCAGCAGATATTGTATCTCGCGGTTGTTCGGTTCAGGATTTAGTGGATTCTATTTGGTTTACCGGACCACGATTCTTACTAGAATCACAAGAGAGATGGCCTTCAATTTGTAGCCCAGAACTTCCGCAGGAAATATTACTAATCGAAAAACGGAGAAGTGCGTTAACATGTAAAAAAGGCTATCCTAACGACTTAATGGAATTCATTAACAAGCATAGCACATACACCAAGTTATTGCGTTCATTTGCATTTGTTCTTCGATTTATTACAAGATTGAGAAACACTAAAATTGATTTTCCAATACATTTGAGTTCACAAGAACTTGAATCAGCGTTATTCAGAATTGTATGGGTTATTCAAACTAATACGTTTTCGGAGGAAATCAAACAAATTCGCAAGGGAGAAAGTTAACGTAGCTCATTGAAGCACCTAAGTCTATTTCTCGACGAACATGATGGATTTTCTATACTCAAAGTTGGAGGACGCTTAATCAACGCCAATGTTCCAGAAAGTAGGAAACATCCGATCCTGTTGCCAAGGGATTCGCAATTTGCTTTGACATATGTAAACTATGTACACAGGGAAAACTATCACGCTGGCTCAAGAGCTTTGTTGGCTCTAGTTCGTCATCGATTTTGGATTGTCAACGCTCGAGACTTAACTCGGAAGGTTGTGCGAAGTTGCATCCACTGCGTCAAATATAGACCTAAATTGTTTCAGCAAGTTATGGGAGATCTTCCAGCAGAGCGTGTAACGGTTAGTCGTCCCTTCTCTCGCTGCGGAGTGGATTTCTTCGGCCCAATTAATACTTATTACCGAATTAGAGGAAAGGTGCCTTACAAAACATATATAGCCGTTTTTGTATGCTTCGCTTCTAAAGCTGTACATCTTGAGGCTGTATCTGACTTATCCTCGGATGCATTCATCGCGTCTCTGAAGCGAATGATTAGTCGCAGAGGTCTTCCTAACGACATCTTTTGTGATAATGCTACCAACTTTGTAGGAGCTGAGACAAAACTCTCCGCTCTACACAAATTTTTGTTTCACAAGCCGACAGTAGACTCAATTTTGAAATTCTGTACAGAGCTCCACACTTCGGCGGTCTTTGGGAAGCCGCCGTAAAGGTCGCAAAAGGTCACATGTATCGCACCCTCAATCAAGCCAAATTATCATTCGAGGAACTGACCACCACACTGTGCGAAATTGAGGCAGTCATGAACTCTAGGCCCCTTCACCACTGACAAACGACCCGAACGATTTCGAGGCCCTTACCCCGGGACATCTACTCATCGGTTGTCCTATTAAGGCTATCCCTGAACCAGCAGACGATGCTGCCGATCCCGGCCTAATCAGCTATTGGCGAAGGATACAAAGCGTGAAGACATACTTCTGGAGGCGTTGGTCGGACGAATATGTAGCAGAGCTTCATCAGCGGTCAAAATGGTCAACACCTCATTCAAACCCAACGCTGAATACGATGGTCATCATCCACGACGACAACTTGCCGCCGCAAAAATGGGTGCTCGGTAGAATTCATAATCTAATCAATGGACGAGATGGACGAGTTCGCGTTGCTGAAGTCTTGACGTCGAAGGGGCTGCTTACAAGGCCAATCAGAAAGCTGGCTCCATTACCGTGTTGAAATCTAGTTATTTCAACGGGGGCAGAATGTTGGGGCGTAGATAAAAGTAACCCGGTACCACAACCTAATATAGTACAATCACTTGTTTAATACTTCCTATAATGTCAACTGTTATACCAATTTTGAATTTTGCGCCAAACTATTATTGTACGCCATATTTTGTAAAACAACCTAACATGTAAGAATTAATAACATAAAGAACTGAATAAAACTGGAATCACTTGTAGTCAACCCATCGTAGAAAGAAGTCGTTTCTGTTAAAAAATCGAATTTCGCTCCTTTTGAGTTTTTTTTGCTTTCGTGATTCTCGCAAGTTCGCTCAACTATTTCGTTTGAATTTCGCAAACTAAAAATCCTTTTAAGAAAAATATCGTTGGACTTAAACAACGAAGTTTCGGAAAAAAGGCGAGCAATTCGGCTCGAACAGACGTCATAAAGCAAAATACTTATGTCGACGACGTTTGTGATGGATCGACTACTATCGAAGAAGGTAAAAATCGTATTAATCAAATAATAAATCTCTTTAAGGCAGGTGGCTTTGAACTCCAAAAATGGGCTGCTAATGATGAGGCGCTTCTCGATGATATTTCTAAAGAAAATCGAGATACATCTTCATCATCATTACGTATCGAAGAAGATCACATACATCGCACTTTGGGTCTTAATTGGCAACCTAAACTAGACCGCTTCATCTTTATCCTAGCTAAGCGCCAAGATCCTGATGTTTGCACTAAGAGGCTGGTTCTGTCTCGCGCCGCTCAACTTTTTGACCCTTTAGGCTGGCTCTCTCCGGTAGTCGTAAGAGCAAAAATGTTTATTCAGGAATTGTGGCGGGCCGAACTCGACTGGGATCAACCAATTACTCCACCACTTGAAGTTCGTTGGAAATGTTATATAAGTCAACTTCAGGATTTGTCGATGATCTCAGTTCCACGCTGGCTTGGATTATGACCGTCATCGACAGATGTCGAATTCCATGGTTTTGTGGACGCTTCGAAAGCAGCACTGGGAGCAGTCATCTACATGAAAGTGATCAATAGCAGCATACCCCAAATAACCATTCTATCATCTAAAACAAAGCTGACACCAATTACCAGAATGGAGAAAACGTCTAAGAGGTCACGGACTGTTCGAGTTACAACTCCAAAATTAGAGCTGTCAGCGGCATTACTTCTAGTGCGACTTGCTCAACATCTATTCGACGTACTAAACCTGCAGAAGACTACAATACATCTGTGGACCGATTCAAGTACAACGTTGCATTGGATTCAAGGCGAACCAGCAAGATGGAAGGATTTTGTTCGAAATCGGGTGAGTCGAATTCAAACCCTTCTTCCTCAAGCCAAGTGGCATCACATACCAGGTGAAGACAACCCAGCCGATCTGGCATCTAGAGGTTCTTCGCCGCGACAATTGGCAGAAAGCAGCCTATGGTGGCAGGGACCGCCGTGGCTGAAACTCAATGAAAATCATCGGCCTCAACTTTGTCCAATACCAGATGCAAGCGTGGATCAAGAGGAACGCCATCGATCCGTCGTGGCTTTGGTTAAACGAGACATTGCAATCTGGGATCTTATTCATCGGTATTCATCACTAACTAGACTGCTACGGATAACTGCATGGTGCATGCGAGCGGTAGTTTCCTTTCGAAAATCTTCAAAAAAATCTTCTTTAAATCAACCTTCACCACTTACTCCACGAGCTAAACGATGCTAAAATATTTTGGATTAAAATTACACAAAACATTCATTTCGAATCTGAACTTACTCAACTCTCCAAACTTGAGCCTATATCAAAAAATAGTTTCCTTTATCGTCTTGCTCCATTTATAGATTCACAGGGAATCCTGCGGATTGGCGGGCGGCTCCGCAATGCCCAAATCGATGCGGATATGAAACATCCAATTATTCTACCGAGAGATTCTGTGTTTACGAAACTCGTGTTGGGATACACGCATCGTTCAACTTTTCATGGTGGCGTGCAGTTGATGCTGGCTACTTTAAGAAGAAATTTTTGGATACTTGGAGGCCGCAACCCCGTACGTTCATTTATTCATCGTTGTGTCGTCTGCGCTCAATACCGGGCTAAAATGGCTAAGCAGTTGATGGGCCAACTTCCAGTCAGCCGAACCATTCCATCTAGGCCCTTTTTACATTCAGGAGTAGACTACGCCGGACCATTTACTTTAAGGGCATGGAGAGGCCGAACTACAAAAACTTACAAATCCTATCTCGTCGTCTTCGTTTGCTTTTCATCATCCGCAGTACACTTGGAGTTAGCAACAGATTATTCGTCGGAAGGATTTCTTGCTGCATATAAAAGATTTACCAGCCGACGTGGTATTTGTGCAACCCTTACAAGTGACTGTGGCACTAATTTTGTTGGAGCCGATGCAGAATTACAGAGGTTGTTTACCATCGCTTCAAAAGAGTCTCAACAAATAGCCGATAGATTAGCCAATGATGGAACAAAGTCGATTTTCAATCCACCGGCAGCACCGCACTTCGGAGGCAAATGGGAGGCGGCGGTTGAGTCGGCGAAGTTTCACATTAAGAGAACGATCGGCGAAACTCTCTTAACCTATGAGGAGTTTTCAACTTTGCTGTCGCAGATAGAGGCTGTACTTAATTCTCGCCCCATTTGCCCACTCACTGACGACCCTAGTGACATCGAAGCATTAACTCCTGGACATTTTATTGCTGGTGATGCTATCAACGGTGTTCCAGAGCCGTCTCTTATTCATCTGCCAGACTCGAGATTATCCCGATATCAACTTCTTCGCAAAATGCTTGAACGGTTTTGGCAGAGATGGTCTGTCGAATACCTCCAGCGCCTTCAAGAAATTGTAAAGTGGCAGCAAGCTACACGACCCATCAAGGAAGGAGCATTAGTTGTGATTGCTGATGAAAGGCATCCGCCAACTAAGTGGCCTTTAGGTAGGGTAGTTTCCACGCATCCTGGCGCTGATGGGCATATAAGAGTGGTGACAGTTAAGACGCAGTCCTCCATCCTAAAACGAGCAATTGTTAAGCTGTGTCCTTTGCCAGTTACTATCGAAAGTCAGGAAACATCAAATCAACGGTCCTAAGACGTCGAGGCGGGCGGAATGTTTAGAGTTCTACGTTCAAACAATCGAACAGCACCAGAAGCCTAAGCTGTCAAACTGACAAACAACAAAAAAAAACTTCACTTCCTTATTCTTTTTCCTTCTTGCACGTTCTTAGCCTAACACTGAATTAATTCTGAATTAATTAAAGTAATCCTTTACAAAAAATAGATTTTTTATTACACTTTCTCTAAACACTTGTCACCTATATGTTTTGAGAATCTGGGCGCTAACATGTTGCGTCTAGCTTCTCTTCTGAAAACTATCTGGTTTTCCAATATAACCTCTGGTTCTTGTCTCGATTTGTTTAATTTGTCTGTTCTGGCGTTTTTTTTTTCGCTTTTTCCTAAATTTGGGGGTATAATTCGTTAAAAAATTAATTTAATTTTGAAAGATATTCGTGATTATTGGAATAAAATAATGTTTTATAAAATGTATGGGGGCGACCGAAGAAAAGTTCGTATGGTGTGTGATTCGTGGCTGAATGTATAGCATTGTTGTAAGTAATCAGGGCTTCGGTTAGCATTCCTTCATGAGTGGTAGTCAGTTTTTTCTCTTTCCTTGCTGATAATATCAGCCGATATGTCTCAGTAAGGGTCGAGTGCAGTCTTTCCACTGGAGAGTTGCTACTGCTTTGTTGAAAAGATGTAATATGAAGTTCGATGTCGTGTTGCTCACAAAAGTCTTGGAAAATATTCGACATGCTAAAACGCACCCGAGATGCTGTTGATTGGGAAACCTACAAAAGTTCTCTCAACACCTTCAAAATTGAACTAAGAAGAGCCAAGCGTGTGTCTTGGAGACTCTTCTGCGGCAAAATTGAAGAAGTTTCTGAAGCCTCAAGGCTGAGGAAAGTATTAGCATCGCTCCCGAAAACACACAGCTTTCTAAAAAATCGGATGGTACCTGGACGTAGACACCCTAAACCTTCTTGTGGACACCCACTTCCCGGGAAGTCTAGCTGCTAGATCGATCTGTCTTGGCAATACACCAACCAGATCCTCTTGTAGCCCTCTTAAAATAGACAGCGCATCTGTCAAGTTATCACTAAATAATTTTAAGTCATATAAATCAGCTGGTCCTGATTGCATTATACCTGCAGAGCTCCAAGTAGTTGCAGATCTCATTCTCCCCTGGCTGACAAGCATCTTCCAAGCCTGTCTAGATTTAGAATATGTCCCCAGGTCTTGGAAGGAGGTTACAGTAATCTTCATTCACAAGGCCGGCAAATCCTCACATAACAAGCCTAACGACCTTAGACCTATCAGCCTCTCTTCTTTTCTTCTAAAAACACTCGAGAAGCTGATTGATCACCACATCAGAAGCAGTATTGCGTCTGGCAGACTCTCGCATGCTCAACATGCGTACAATAAGGGTAAGTCAGTGGAGACAGCTCTACACACCCTCATAGGTACGATTGAAAAATCACTAAAATACCCTGGTAGCTTTCCTTGACATTGAAGGAGCCTTTAACAACATCACTCCCGAGGCAATTACCTTAGCGCTTAACAATCTCGGTATTGAAAAGTCCCTTGTGGCTTTTATTCACCAGCTACTGGTTAGCAGAGTAATAAACTCTAAACTCGGTGAATCCAATGTCCGCAGAACAGTTAATAGAGGAACCCCGCAAGGTGGTGTACTCTCTCCTCTTCTATGGAATGTTGTGGTCAATGATCTGCTACTGAACTTAGAGGAGGTAGGATGCAGGGTGATTGCCTATGCGGATGATGTTGCTATTGCAGTTTCCGGAAAATTTGTCTCGACACTAAGGGACATCATGCAGCATGCCTTCCATAGACTAACCTCATGGACCAATGCATGCGGTCTTGGAGTTAATCCGCAAAAAACGGAACTAACACTCTTCACGAGGAAATATAAAATTCCCCCCTTTGACCCTCCCTCATTGTGTGGCGTAAAACTTACGCTCACAGATAAGGCCAAATTCCTGGATCTCATCTTAGATCGTAAACTAAGCTGGAAGTCCAACATCATGGAGCGTATCAAGAAAGCTACCACTGCGCTCTATTGCTGCAAAAAAGCAATCGGATGTAAATGGGGCCTTCAGCCTAGAATAGCATACTGGCTGTACACAGCCGTAGTCAGACCAATCATACTTTATGGAGTCTCAGTATGGTAGACAGCTCTTGACACAGCCGTCAACCGCAACCTTCTTAACCGCGTGCAAAGAACTGCAAATATATGCATCAGTGGAGTGCTAAGGACGACACCACCAGCATTAAATATTCTACTGTATCTCCCTCCACTTGACTTGTTTGCCAGACAACTAGCAGCCTGCACAGCGGCAAGACTCAGAACACTACACCTGTGGAATAACTACCATACGGGTCATTCCACCATTCTAGATAACCTCGAGTTTCTACCGCACGACACCGACCTCCTACTGCCTCATCTTGTCTTTGAGAAAAACTTCTCTACCAGCATACCCTCCAGGTCAGACTGGAAGTCTGATACTCAGACGCTGGACGGTCCTCTGCATATTTTCACAGATGGATCCAAGACGGACGAGGAAGTAGGAATAAGTGTCTACTCCAAAGATCTCAATTTTAGTATATCCCTCCACCTTCCAGAACATTGTAGCGTTTTCCAGGCTGAGACAATGGCAATAAGAAGAAATGCCACCAGAAGAAAACTGAATTTATAAACCACCATTAGGTCAAACTCGTAATTCAAAGGATTTTTGAAAGATCGCTAGAGAAATAAACGGATCAAACTATAAAATCGGTGTAGGCGTATCTGCTGGTGACCTTGCTACACACTTTAGGTTTCTTTTGACTAGTGCTGTGGATTTAACATTGTCCTACGCTGAGCCACTAACAGTTGATGAAACACTGGACGCTGATGTATCTATTGAAGAAATAAAGAATGTGATCTTCAGTGCTAAAAATGGGAAGGCACCAGGTGAAGACGGAATCCCATACGAATTTTTTAAAAATGCAACACCTTCGTTCTTGAACAGTCTTCAAATTCTGTACAACAAAGTCTTTACTGGAGCGGAAATTCCATCCTCTTTTAAAAAATCTGTAATTTTTCCAATTCATAAAAAAGGACCCATCGACATAGCAGAAAACTACAGTGGAATTTCCTTTATGAATACGATTGCCAAAATATTCTGCGGCATTTTGGTAAAAAGGCTAGAAAGATGGGTCGAGCAGAAAAATATCCTAACCGATTTACAGGCAGGCTTTAGAAAAGGTTATTCAACTGTAGATCAGATATTTACTCTGACATACATTGTCAAAGCGTATCAAGCTCGAGGTAAAAAAGTTTACTCTTTTTTTGTGGACTTAAAAGCCGCCTTTCTATTGACAAGGTAATAGAAATGCCCTTTTTACCAAAGAAATGTACACGCATACCAATGCAGCGGTTTGGGATGGTACTACTTATTCAGAGTGGTTTGAAACGAATACAGGTGTGAAACAAGGATGCCTTCTCAGCGCGCTGCTTTTCTCTCTGTATATGAACGACATAGTAGATGCTCTACCAGGGGGTGTTAGAATTGCTAATACCATAATCAATGTGTTGCTATATGCAGATGACCTCGTCGTACTTGCTGAATCTCCGGAACATATGCAACTGATGATCAACCGCCTGTCTTGTTACTGTAAGAGATGGGGATTAAGAATCAATACAGAAAAGTCGAAAATGATGGTGTTTACGCGATGTCCAAGTATCCACATTAAAAGGCAATGGAAATACGATGGTCAACCACTTGAAACCGTTAAAGTGGTGAAATATTTGGGAGTCAAACTGAATCCACCACTAAATTTTAGTAAATATCTTAGAGATAAAGCAAATAGCTCTCAAAGTCTGCTCAACTTTTCGTGGAAAAATGTGTTCTACAACAAAAAAATTAATCTATCTGTAAAATATAAGATATTTAACTCGATCGTTAAATCCACCCTCTATTACGCCTCGCAAGTGTGGGGGGCTGATGAGTATGAAGAAATTGAAGCATTCCAAAGGAACTTTTAGAACTATTAGTAACGACTGCGCCGAGACCCTACATATTGACATGGACAATTTACGTGTTTTGAAAAATAAACTATACCGCATTATACAAACCAACGAAAACAACACCCGAAATACGTTAAAAATAAAAGCTCGAGAGTTAGAAAGCAGGATACTATACAGTCAACTAAATTATGATCTGAACCAAAGAAACTATTTTCATGATTCGTTTAGTTATAACGAAATATCTCTGATATTCAAAGCAAGATGTGAAGTTCTTTCACTAAATGGTAACCCCTATAATGGAAAGTCCAACCAATTCTGTACACTTTGTAATCTCAAATCGAAGGAAGACTGCTTTCATATTATAAGTATATGCCCAATATTCAGACCACAAAGGATAACCTTTATTGGAAAACAGACATTAACAATGCTCGAAACCTTACAACTTTTAAACGAATGTGACTGGAAAATTCTTATCAGTTTTTTAAAATCAATTTATAAATATAGAATGCTGTTAATGACTGAATATATTTGAATTGTAACTTGAGTTTACACGTAAAAATTTAAAATACAAATTTAAAATTCTGCTAACCAGGCTGACGGCTTAGCCATAGCTCTTAAATTCATATTACAATAACACTCTTTTGTTAAGAATTATTAATAAATGAATTACTTACTTACAATGGCAATAAAAGAAGCTCTGTCTTGGCTCGAGAACAACGTGATATCCAAGAAGGACATCATCATCTGTTCAGACAGCCAGGCAGCAATCAAATCCCTGAACTCGGTCACTTTTCTCTACAAGACCTCCCTAAATTGCCGCCTATTTCTTAACGAGATGGCTGAGCATTTTAACATTTACCTCATGTGGGTGCCGGGACATAGTGATATTCCAGGGAATTGTGAAGCTGATTATCTCACCAGGAGCGGTACGATCTCCACAAACCTCCCCGCCTATGCCATTCGCTACAGCTAATCTTCTTTTAAAGAATCATACCATTAAAAACACCAACTCAAGATGGTCAGATGGCACTACGTGCCTCATTACAAAGCAAATCTGGCCTAAACTTTGTCTAAAACGTTCACTCTATCTTCTCAGAATGAACAGGTCATCCCTAAGGATTCTCATTGGCGTTATCACAGGACACTGTGCCATTGGCACTCACGCCTCAAGAATGGGACTCCCTCATAATGATTTCTGCAGAAGCTGCAGAGACGAAGGAGAAGAAGAAAGCATAACGTATCTTTTCTGCACTTGTAGCGCTCTCTCCTCTCGCAGGATGAAACACCTTGGAGCCTACTTCTTTAACGACTTGAGCGAATTGCACAACGTTGGCATCAATCAATTAAAGAGCTTCGTTGAAAGCACTAAATGGTTTTTCGGATAAGGAACACAAGATCCGCGTGGTATCACAATGGGCCTAATTTGGCCTAAGTGTGACTGTTTTCTACAGTCAGCCACTTCAACCTAACCTAACCTGACCCTTGATCGGAAACAACTTTCTTTGGAATGCCGTAAAGGCTAATATAGTTTTTCAAGCAATTAAGCACAGTTATGCTGCCACACGCGAATCTAGAAAATTTATCAATTACAATTAATATTTGGTTGCCGTTTATGCTGTAAACGTCTATATGGAGTATATCAAGAGGTTTCAGGGGTATTTCGGGTTTTTGAAAATATGGTTTGGGAGGGTTTCTGTCATATTTAAGAATCTTGCAATTTTCGCAATTGTTAATTGTTTTAGTGATTTTATTTTTCATATTAGGGAAGAAGAACTTCCTTTTCAGATGCGAAAGAGATTCATTAATTCCTCTGTGATTTGATTTTGTATGATAATTTCGGATAATTTTTTCTTGTTCGTCCTCGTTTCTTATATCTTCAAGGATCTCGGTGCAACAGACTATTCGGAAGGTTTTAGATTGGGAAAAATACCTGGAGTATGTTGATTGAACTACCCTAAATGTCTCATCGTCTGTGTAGATAGCACTTAGCCTATTTGGCGGAAGAAACTTCTTGAGGATGTTAATCATAGATTCCATCATTTAGATTTTCCTGAGCACTAAGAATTGTGTTTGAAATTCTTCATCTTTGTTATTGAAAAATTCTTCGGTATCCATAATCTGCTCGTTGTGTTTAATATGACTAAGAGCGTCAGCGTTCGTGTTTAGGCTACCCTTCTTGTAGATTAACTCATAGTCATACTCCTCTAATCTGAGTCGCCATCTGACTAGCTTTGAGTTTGGTTCTTTAAGACTCATTAGCCAGGTTAGCGGTCTATGATCCGTCACTATCTGGAATTTCCTTCCGAAAAGGTATGGGCGGAAGTACTTGGTCGCCCATACAATGGCGAGAAATTCTTTTTCAATAGTGGAGTAATTCCTTTCACTTTCTAAAAGGGTGCGACTAGCGTAAGAGATTGGTTTGTCGCTTCCTATACGACCTTGGGATAGGACCGCCCCAGTGCGCAATTGCTTGCATTGCTTGTCGTAAGTATGAAAGGTTATTCGAAATCGGGGTGTTGGAGGATTGGATCGTTCATCAATAAATGTATGTATGTATGTATTACATGTTTCGAATGCAGTTTGGTATTTGTCATCAATTACAACTTCTGCATCTTTCATGAGGCAGGCTGTTAGAGGCTTGGTTAATTTGGCAAGGTCCTTAATGAATTTTCGGTAATAGCCAATAAGACCCAGGAAGGCTTTTATCTCCCTTTTTGTCTTTGGAAAAGGAAATTTCTCTATAGCGTTAATTTTCGCATGATTTGGTTTAACCCCTTCCGCAGTTATAAAGTGTCCTAAGAAGGCTACTTCTTTTTTTAAAAATTCACATTTGTCTAATTGCATTTTGAAATTTGCCTCTCTAAGTTTTTTAAAGACTAATTCGATGCTGTTTAAGTGCTCTTGCAGGGACGTCGAAAATATGATGATATCAAGATAAACTAGGTAAATTTTACCATTTAAATCCTGCAAGATATTCTCCATAACCCGTTGAAATGTTGAAGGGGCCTTTTTAAGGCCGAAAGGCATTCTTACGAATTCGTAACAGCCGACTTCAACAGTGAACACTGTTTTTGGAATATGTTTTGGGTTCATCTCGATTTGATGAAACCCGCTTGCAAGATCAAGTGTTGTGAAATCTAGGCATTTGCCCAATTTATCCAGGATTTCAGATATATTTGGGATAGGGTACCTATCAGAGATGGTTTTTTCATTGACTTTGCGGTAGTCAATTACCATTCGCCATTTCTTACGTCCACTGGCATTCACCTTTTTTGGTACGATCCAAACAGGGGAGCTCCACGGGGAATAGCTATTGTTAATGATACCTTGATCTAACATTTTGAAGATTTGGCTTTTTACTTCCTCTTTGTGGATATACGGGTACCTGTATGATTTTGTGTGGATCGGTACATCATCCGTGGTACTGATATTATGTTTAATTTTACTAGTGAATGACAGAGGTTCGCCTTCTCTGTACAGGATGTCATTATAGGTCTTACATAATTTAATTAGTTTTCTTCGTTCCGCCGTGTTAAGATGATTTGTCCTTATTAGGTTAACGACTTCATTCGCTGGTGTTTTTAGATTTAGTCAGAAGATCAAATCAGAAGAAGGATTACGAGTGAGATGTATTTCGTTGATAGCATTTTGCGTGTAAAGGATTTTATTTTCGAGGTCAAGTTTGGCGTTTAGTTGCACAAGTGCATCTGTACCAAGTAGACCATCGAAGAAATTATGGAATTTGAAAATCAGGAATTTTAGGGAACCGTGTTGGTTAAATTCTGTGAATACAGCTTGTTTACTTACTAAGTATTTTTTAAAGACTGTAGTGATTGTTACGGGTTCACAATCATCTTGCTGATTTTGGGGAATAAACTGGGGATGAATGAAAGACGAAGATGCTCCGGTGTCAATGAGAAGTCTAAGCCTTCGCCCAAATGGTGACGAGATAGTAACATATGATAGAGTTGTGAGGTTCTCTCTGCAATTTATGTAGCCTGTTGGTTCACCGAGGCTACTGTGATAAAATTTTCGTCGTTTTGAATGTTCGTTAAGAAGTTTTCGACATTTTGACGATTTGTATTATCGGAGTTATTTACTTCACGAAAGTTCCTAGACAACCTAGTATGTTTTGATTGTTCTGGTTGTAGGCTTTGTTCGCACCTTGTTGCACCCGTGTGTCTTGAGAAATTAGTGTTTTCGGATTTTTTGAAATTATTGTTATTGGAGAAATTTTTTCTTTGTGAAGAATGTGGCAAAGATTGGAAATTTTGGGAAATTTGTGAAGGATGTGGGAAAGTTGGCGAAGAATTTACGAAATTTTGAGAAGAATGCGCGAAAGAAGGTCTATGTCAAAACTGTTGTCTTGAATTATGATTTGTTGTGTTTTGATTAAACCTACGCGATTGATTATCATTTTGTATAGGTTTATAGGGCCTGTAAAGGTTTGGTTTGTATTGGTTCTGATTCACCGAAAATTTTGGGTAGGAAATATTTTGTTCCTTGATACAGTAGGTGAGCAACTGCCAATGAATTTGGCCTCATTGCCCTTACCCTTGCACCAAGAGGTTCATTAAGGCCGGTGAGGAAGGAGTTCAGGCACATCTCTGAATAGAGATCTTTTTTAGCTTTAATTACGTTTGCGTCAGTTTCATGTATTTGGATGTTATTCGAAAGGGCTTGTACCTCGATTATTTCTCTATATAGTACTTCGACAGACTTATTGTTCTGTCTTATATTATGGAGGTCTCTTATTAAGGACGTCTCTGATCGCTTATCAGAGTAATGTAATATAAGGTTATTTTTCATGTCGTCCCAAACAAGCGGCGTGCCATATTTGTTCAGAATCTCATGAGCCTGTCCTTCGATCTTGTTCCGGATGGCTCTAAGAAGAATTTGACCATAAGGGCTTTGTCTGTTCCCCTTATGTACAGAAGAATTTCCTCGACGTTGTTGAGGAACTCATATAACAGTCTCGGATTCCCATCAAATTTTGGGAGGTCTTTTCGCATCCGGAATTCTTAGCGAACTGAATATTTCGGTTTGATTAACTGCCAGTGTAGTTGCACTGTTGTCCAAAACGTGGTTTGTTGCCATTACGACGGAGTTTTCGTTAACCGACGAGGAAGAACCAGAAGCAATTGAGATATTAGAATTTGAATTTGAGTCAGAGCCTGACTTCTCCGAAATAGATGTTAAGCTTTTAGATAGTTGTCGTAGTTTATAGGGTACAAATCTTGTTTTGGGCTTTTGATTGGTTTTTTGTTTATCAGACATTAGAGAGAAGAGGAAAGATAATATTTGCTGAGCTTAACACAATATATGTATGTATATGTTTTTTTTGTTTGTTTTTTATATAAAGAAAAGAGAATGCAAATAGTTTATGTATTAATAAAGGTTGTATGTATATGCGCACAGTATTTCTATAATTTTTATATTATTTGTTATTATATTGTTTTTTTTTCGCACTTTTTATTACTATTTTTCTTGTATATCTGTACATAAGTATGTTCTCATAATTTTTTTTTTTTTTTTTTTTATTTTGTGTTTTGTAGAATATATATGTATATGTATGTATTTTTTCCTTATATGTATATTGTATATATTTTATTTATTGATTGATTTGTTTATTTATTGATCTACTGGAGAGTCTTTTTAACTGGAGTGCCTTTCGATAAGAATCGCAGTTTTTGGTAAAGATCGCGGTTTTGTTATTTTAATTGGAGTGCCTTTCGATAAGGATCGCAGTTCTTTTATACCGGAGTGCCTTGCGATAAGGTTCGCGGTGTATAACGGAGTGCCTTGCGATAAGGATCGCGGTATTAATGAGTCACTGATTCTAATACTAGCACTTACATGCACCCAAAAAGGACTGTGATGATCCACTGCATCTGGCGAGTTGTTGAAGCAGGAACGTTGAAAACGGGAATTGTTGAAATCAGGAATGTTGAAATCGGCCAGGAACGTTGATAGCAGGAATCAAGAATGTTGAAATCAGTCAGGAACGTGAGTTATTGTAGCACTATTTGAAAGTTGTATCTTCAAAGCAAGAACGTTGGAAAGAGAGGTTCTACAGTGAATTAATGGGTCGAAACCCAACAGTTTACAAGTCACTTCGGGGTGGATTGGCCACTTACAGTTAATCCAAAAAGTAAGTATACACAACATCCTGAACTATATTTTTCTAAAGAAAACTAAATATTTGCAACAAAAATCAACTATTTTTTTTTCTGTTTTCACAAACGTAATACTATTTTTCAAAAAGAACAAACATAACAAAATAACAAAACATAAACAATAGAATTCAACGTAAAGTAATATGAATGGAAATTTACATCAAAAAAGTAAGTATACAAACAAAAAATAATATTTTCTGAAATTTTTCTCTGCTCTCTAGTCTTCTTATCAATATATCGTTGGGTAGCCTTTGGCTTTTATAATTGCTTGCATTCAATTTGGCATAGAGTTAACCAATCTTATGTTACTTTTGGCCTATTTTAGCCAACTCTTTCTGAAGCACTCTTTTCAAGTCATATTTTGTCTTGACACCGTGTTTTTGAACTTCCCGTGTCAAATGTTCCCATAAATGTTCTATTTTGCATTCATGTCGGGCGATTGGGTGGGGTTTTCAGCTGGTTACGAACATTATATAATAACTATTCCTTAACAATATGAGAGGTTTGTTTTGGGTCATTATCTTGTTGAAAGATAAATGTTTTCAATATGTCCAAATAGGCATATTTGTCCATTGTACCATCAATGAAAACTAAAATACCGACGCCATTTTCTGCCATACACCCCCATACCATTACGGAGCCACCACCGTGCTTTACAGTTTTTTTTTGCTTTACAGTTTTTACTGCGGTGAGCATGCACAAACAATTTTTTTCTCGACGTTCATCGACTAATACCTCACGAACGCTGAGTGGTATTTTTTAGGAAAAATTAATCATGCAATGTTTTATTTATCACTATATACACAGTAAACTACATCACTATTATATATATATTACATGCAAAATTGCTGTTGCACCAACTCAAACATGATGCAATTGAACCGATTCGGGCTTGCATACGCAGAAAACCCCGCTTGCAAACACTTATTAAAATGCACTTATATATATTTACATATGTATGTATACATATGTCTTGATTACTCACCCCGAATGGGTTTATATTCGCCTGTTGAACTTTCCAGTCTCTTTATTTATTTTTATTTTTTTTTTGTTAATTAACAAGTTAACTTTGCACAAATAGGACAGGCTCACTTTTCGGCTCTGAAGGACCGTGTAAAATAAAGTCAGTAGTTATTTAGTTCAGAATTGTCTTTATTTAATATTATTAAGTGGACTGTAACATTTTAATAAAATAATTTTATCTCGACCGCTCTCCTTGGAGTTCGTCGCCTGAGTGCTGATAGTGAACTGCCGGGATGATCCTGCATGCACACACACACAGGATCGGAGATATTGTGTGGTAGATAATTCCTTTGTGCGCTTATTCTCGCACGGGCTCTCGTTCTATATTAAGAATATTGAACAGCTTGGTTCAATTAAAAATACACCTATTTAAAAGAAAAACCTAGTAAAACAGAGTTTACGATTTCCTACAAAATAGTTAGAAGCGGTACAAGAAAAGAACAAATAAGGAGCTTTAAAAAGCTTCAAAACTTAATAAAAAGAAACCAACTATTCACTGGGAAAAGCGGTAAAAGATCAAAATTCCTGCACCACCAATTGAAGTAAATCAAAATAAGTGGGCAAGGGAAGATGAGGAGAATTTGGACGTTCCAAACGCGCGATACTCAATGGTACCCGTCGACTTCGATGGGACGGTAATGATTGATGACTTAGCACATGTAACTGTAACACTCAGAGCACTAAAACATGAGATCAAGGAACTTAAGCCTAAGAAAGCTCCTGGCTATGATTTAATCACTGGGGAAGTTGTCAAAGCTCTACCTACAACACTTTTGTATAACATTCACATGTTGCGCTCAGATTAAAACGCATGACAAATCAATGAAAAGTTGCGGAGGTCATTATGGTCTTAAAACCAGGAAAACCGCCAAACGAAATAAAGTCACACAGGAAAAATCTGTACTCAAGCGCATTCATGGACGAATATACATATTTTATTATATTTTAGTACCAATTATACCTAAGGAATCGACGCTTCCGTGTAAGACATATAATCGATTACCAAAAACTTAGACTAATTTCCGCTGGTGTGCCAAGGATGTTTTGTTGAGCCACTTCTCCATCTTTTATACACTCGCGATATACCCAAAGAAGACAGCACTATCCAAGCAAGGTTTGCCGATGATACAGCCATCCTTGCAATAGGTGAAACTATCGAAAAGTCTACTACATAACTGCAAATTGCTCTCAATAAATTATGCGAATAGACGCGATACCTGGGCATGACACTCGACGTGAAGTTGAAGTAGAGTTAAATGAAGTTAAAATGAAACGAAAAGAACTGGATATTAAATATAGAGAAATGCACTGGTTACGCGGAAAACATTCCCAGCTCAGTACTTAAAACAATCAGCTTCTGTATACAAGTTCAAGTGCTTAAGCCTGTGTGGAGGGACGGTGCATAACTCTGGGGTCGTACTGTAAAAACAAACGCCAATATCTTACAAAAATTTCAGAACAAAGTGCTTAGGAACATTGTACATGCGCCATGGTATGTTCGAAAAAACGATATCCATCGTGATCTTGGAATCCCCACAATCGAAGCTGAAACTAGAAGCTTCTCGCGAAAGCATAAAAACCGACTAATTGGACATATAAATGCAACAATCCCACAACTTTTGGATGAGAGCAATTTAATCCGCAGCACAATGATCGATTTATGGTCGCTATCTGGACTTAAATATTAAGTGTAAATTTTTTTTAGTTTTTGTAATGCACACTTTATTTATTTGTAATTCTATCAACATATCTAATGCTTCAGGAGGCAAATGTTTCGGACGAAATTAGCAAATTATGAAGAACATCTTGGTTGGTTGCGAACCGTGTCTTGAAGCATTCACGGTACAGCTTGTAATCTTTTTGAAGTGCTTCTAAGACGACTTCCGACAATTGGCCAATGGAAATAGGGAAGTTTTCGATGACGTCAGCACCATGAGAAAGAATTTTATGGACGGTCACAGGCATTTTGTACCAATTTTATTTCAAAACTTTATCACTTCATCCGTACTTCAGAAACGGAAGATTTGAAAAGTCCGTTCTCAGGCAAAAATAAAAATATTTATTTTCTTGTTAGTGACGACCTTTATGTTGCAAGAGCATTGCTGCCTTTAAAAACCAAAAAATATATTTTATGGCGGTTTTTGTGCATATCATTTTCACTCTCAATTAAATGGGAAGATTGAAACTTAGGAATAAAATTACTTTCGTGATCAGACTATGTCGGACTTTTTTCTTATCGTTCTTTATCCAATAAAAATTGATTCATATAGATATCATTCAATTGCTGCATATAGACACCACTTTCACACCTTAGTTTTTATAACTGCTCAAAAAAATTTATTTTTTCTAAAGTACTTACAATATTTACGATAACGATTACTTTCAATTTTTTGAATATTTTTTTGTTGTCTTTGATAACTTGTACTTACAGCGACAATGTCAATTCTCAAATGAATCACACAATAACAAAGTGAGCTTAAGCTGCATGATTGCGGTGTTAGTAAAGATGCAAATTTGAATGCTAGCCTCTTTTGTTGTTTTGCACTAGGTATTTGTATATTGTTCTCTAGAATAAATTGTAAAATAGTTAAAAAAAATATGTTCATTTTTGACCTATGACCATATACTGATGAATAAAATCGGCCACTGTGCACCGGCTATAAAGAACTAAACTTTTAGACCTGGCGAGATAGGAAACCGCGTCCAAATCACTACAAAATATGTAGCATATTACACTGCAAGAACTTGTAGTACAAATATATTCTATTTGAAGGCAGGTGTTTTTACTGGGTAAAAATACCCTTCGCTGTGAAAGAATGGTCCCCATAGATTCTTTTGAAAATTCTCACAGACAAAAAAAAATTTAAATAATAAAAGTAACAAGGACTAGATTGCGAGTACAACTCGCACGGGAAAGGTTCCGTCGCATAAATATTTTTTGAAAGAATCATTTCTGAGTATTTGACTAAAATGTTCTTCTAATTTCAACTCAAACCGACTATTCATTACTACATTGATACATACAACAAACATCTGTAGATACATATGACCCTATCCAAATTTATCTAACACAGTAAATCCCTTCTATCACTGCTCATGCCTGTGGTGTGTTCATTGCTTTTGGGCATTTAGGGTTGAAATGAATAAGATAACTTATCATCGCTTCGAGCATGGAATTTATGTGTGAAAATAATAATAATTGCAATTTGAATTCTTTAATATTTCAAAATTTGTACATAAATCGATATTTTGAAATTTATCATTTCTTAATACTTACGCTGAGATCTACAAAACTGTGTTTTCAGATCTTCAAAATTCGCATGTCCATGGTTGATCTTTTTTGGATAATATCTCGAAAATTATGAGGGCCAGAATGCTTGAAAACTGTATTAAATGAAAGTACTCAATGACGCCGAGTTTATGTGATCATTTCAGATTTTTAAACACAGATAAAAAACATTTAGAAATAGTGTTTAACTAAAAAATATAGAGTAGATAAAACAACAAAACTTGTTAAAAAATAATCTTTATTACTTGAATGTACACGAAGGACTGCGTCGAGCTTTCACAAAAATTGCACCTTGTGCGTGCAAAATTTCACCGTAAATAAATTCAAACAGTACGACCCAACTACGGCGGTGTCGAAAATTTTTGCTCGTGGAGAATACGAGACGTGGAGAATTTTGTTTGCGAGTTCTGGTCCCACGGTTCGTTACAAAAATTAAATACATAAGAGCTCGACTGAAATATAGTAATTTAAACCTTTGAGGGTTTCTAAGCCTCTAAATTTAATAAAATAAAATTGAATACGAATCGGACTAAAAATAAGCAAATATGTTATTTTGATGTAAGTTTACATTATTACTTATGGTTAGAAATAATTTGAGAAGAAATGTATAATTATTAAATAATGAAGTTATAATTAGATGTCATTTGAATGCACTTGAGACTTAAATGACTACCTCAAACCGTTGTGGTGGTTGAGGCCGGGGTGCAGGCGTTTTTGTCTTTTCGAATAAAAGTGCGCAACTATCAAGCCAATCATGCTAGCTAGTAAGAAATACCCTAACGCATAGTGATGATAATCATGCGGGTTCATATCTTCTGGTCTCGGAAGAGACTTCGTTTGGTTAATTGCTTCATTAATCCTGCTCTTTCGTTTATCAAAATCCGAAATGTCAACATCATTTACTTCAGATGTTTCGGTGATGTCTCTGGCAACATTGTGATTTAGTATCCAATTGGAGATTTTTGCACTGGGAATGAAGGCGCCTTTCATGATAGTTCTGTGTTCTATTCGTCCGTGGATGATGAGAGAAGGTAACTTGAGTGTGCAAGACCTTTTGAATTCCAGTAACACGTTTCCAGTTAAATGCAAAGGGCGGGTACTGCCCTGACAAATGAGATGCGCGGTTACACTAGAAACAATGGAAAGTATCCAACCGTTGGATGTCCTTAGATTCTTCAATTGGTTTTGTGCTTGTATTAACTTGATAGTACATTCAGACATTGCGCTATGAGTATCGTTCAATAAGGCTATTTCACAAATATGGTGATCGTTTTGATGTATAGAAACCGGGTGCGTTTGACGGGAAAGCTAATTCCAGAGCTGAACAACTTTGCAGGACCCTAACTCCGCTTCTGTTAAAGAAAAGTACTTATCCCTTGTTAAAGTGACTGCCAAATATGAATAACTGCCCTTTATCATATAACTTGATTGATAATTTGGAATTCTTTTGGATTTGTGAGAGCAACTGCATCTTAAATATTATTGTATTATTCTACAAGCGAGCTTTAACTGTTGCCATTTTGTAAATATCGATGACAGACACTGAGTAATGTTAGTGTGCCTGGCAGATGGTTGCGTATTAGCTGCAGTTGCTGTGTAAATTGGTCAGACGTTATTAATTTTGGGTTTATTCTTTCATGGCTCAGATCTATCTTCAATAAGACGTCTTGGACGCGTCGAAATTGGTGACCAGCAAGGTTAAATATTGTGTTAGTGAGGACAAGTTTAAAATTACCTCATTTATTCCTTCGTTTTTTGGAATGGCGTTGGTTGTTTGAAAGAGATGTTCTCTAAGAATCTTAAATTGTTGGTAGATTTCAATCATGTTGCGTTTGGGAATATTTGCCGTAGTATCTGCTATAGAGCTTTGCTTGCTTGCTTGGGAGTTTGGCAACTCTGGTCAGTGAAAAGTGCAAGTAAACAAAGCAGAGAAATTTAGATGGAGAATTATCTTGTTTAAGAGCATTATATAAAAGTGAGAGTGTATCTAACAAAGTTTAACTGATGTAATGTACCAGAAGCTCGATTGTAGATAAAATATCCAGTGGCTTAACTAAAAAGTTGTTTATTGTGCTCATCAAGACAGTGCTTGATCGAAATTACAGTGAGGTATAAAATTGAAACAACTGTGTACTCTACGAAAAGAACTTTGATCTCTACAGTTAAACACTAGGGAAATTAGAAGGCTTAAAAGGCTTTTGTCCTTGATAAACTTTAAGACAGTGGTTCAGGGCTTTTAAAATTTTTATAATTTCGAAAATCATAAAAATATGCAACGCACTCCTAGTAAGCCATCAGAGGCATCAAAATCGCAGCAGATACCCAAAGCAAAGAGAAAGTTGGTGGAAATGTCTCCGGAAATCATGCCGCTGGGCAGGAAACATGAATGTCAATGACCTCAAGTACTTGATACAACACTCTATGCCTGTACTCTTTGATGAAAAACTTAAAAATTTGTCCACAAAAGTAAAGACCCAGGTAGATGAATTGTCACTGAAGATATGTGAACTTTCAAGTGAGAACCAAGCGCTTAAAGAGGAAGTTAAAAAGCTAAAAGAGGAGCGAGATAAGGATAAATGACAGATGATTCAACTAGAAGACCAGATCAAGAGAAAAAATCTTGTATTTAGAGGAATCGAAACACAAGAGGCCGAAATCAAATACGCTAAGAAAATGTTTGCTATCAAGGGAAAGATATCAGTGCTAACCAAGCTGAGAACAGAGAGGATGGTACAACAGGTGCTGAAAAACACAGGAAAGTTACGAGGTACGGTATCTCAATTGAGCATTGTTGTATCTGTAAGTTTAGCTTACAAGTATAGCTTTCTCTCTTTCTCTACATATACATACATACACCGATGTTACCTACTTGGTTTAACATCGGTGTATTCAACCATGAAATAAAGAACACTTAATAAAAATATAGACAGTCTTTTTAATACAACATGGTGTCAGGTGTGTGTCATTAAATTCGCGAATTAGTCAATTTATTTACTTGATGTCAATTAAAACTGTAAACGTAATGCCAGAATCGGTATCCATACCAGTGTCGGGTGCGTCAATTGCGCCGTTATCATCTCTCTCACCTTTAAACCTAAAAAGCACAAATTTACCAGTCGCTTGGAAAAAAAGAAAATGGCTAACCCTATTTAAAATCGACATGCGTGCATCGAATTTAGAAAGCCAGGATGATAAACGAAATGTCGCGCTACTTCTTCATTACATGGGACCGGAATGCCTGGAAATTTTTCACTCGTTTAATGAAAATTTGGATACAATAACATTTCAAAAAATTACAGAGAAATTTGATGCTTATTTTCTTCCAAAAGTGAACATTGTAATGGAAAGGTATACATTTTTCACCAGAAGGCAAGGGCCTACAGAGTCGATTGACGAATTCGTTACGGTTCTCAAGAATCTAAGTTAAACGTGTGAATTCGGTGCTCTTCGTGAGGATCTGGTACGTGACATATTCATTTGTGGCTTAAGCAATAATTTAGGTAACCTCAAAGATTGCTCAACGAAGGGAAAATAAATCTCGATAAGGCCATCGAAATCTCTAGAAGCATGGAAATTAATAAGGAGCATGTGCAGCAACTACAACAACAATAGACCAATGAGAATTTTATTGGAGCCTTATCAAGAAGTCCAAGTTCAAATCAAAGTCATTATCGAAATTCTGCAACGGCAAACAAACACACGTACAGTCGCTTAAATCAACATACACAAGCAATGTCAGCCCCAAAACACGCTAATGGAGTTTCATCGAATTCAGTCACAGTCAAATTTACATCATAGCGCATATCACAAATCTTCGTCAAGACGCTTTACACGTCAACATTTCAACAATCAACACCCAACACACACAAAGTCACTTCCCACCGGTAATAGCAGTCCATGCAGAAACTGTGGTCAAAAGCATAAATACACTTGTCCAGCAATCGGCATCACATGCTATCAGTGCAAAGGAAAAAATAATTTTGCTAAGATGTGTAACAAAAAAATTAATGTTCGCAATTTACAACTACCTGATTTTGATTCTGATTGCCAGTCAAATTCTTCCGTACTGTTCATCGGCACTATACATCAACATTTTTCTAAACAACAGGGGAATGTTATTTTAAAAATCAAACAGTTTAAAATATCTTGTCAATTGGACACAGGTGCTGAAGGAAATGTGATGTCTATTAGGCAGTTCAATTTGCTGGGTTTTTCGACTAATCACATAACACATAACGCTGAGAAACTTATCACTTTTACGGGACAAGAAATCATGTCTATGGGTTATTGTTTTTTGGATTGTGTTTTTAAAAATAAATGTTACAAATTAAAATTTATAATAGTAAAATTTTATTGCAGAACAATTTTAGGATTAAGTGCATGCATGGAATTGGAAGTGATTTAAAGAGTGGATAAAAGTTATGTAAGTACTACTATTAATAACGTTGTGAAGTGTGAATTGAAAAGTAACATGAATAGTTTATTGTTAAAGTACAAAGATGTGTTTAATGGTTTAGGTTGTTTACAAGGCAAATGCCATTGAAAACTCAAGAATGATGTTTCACCGGTTGCGATAGTCCTCGTAGAATTCCATATGCTTTAATGTCTTCTTTAGAAAGTGAGCTAAAACGTTTAGTAGAACTTAAAGTTATTAAAATGGTATCTGAGCCAACTGAATGGGTGAGCTCAATAGTTTTAGTTAGAAAACCGAATGATCAAATTCGTTTGTGTCTTGATCCCCGCAATCTTAACAAAGCAATTTTACGCCCGCATCATTCATTTCATAATATTGATGACATCAAAGCTAAATTACATGGTGCGAAAATCTTTAGTGTGCTCGATGCAAATTCTGGATTTTGGATAGTTCAGCTTGATGAAGAGTCATCAAGATTATTTATTTTCAATACCCCGTTCGGAAGATGCAGATTTTTGCGATTACCCTTCGGCATTAATGCAGCTCCTGAAATTGTTCACGGTGAAATGATTAAAGGATTTTCTGGTATTAAAAATCTTATAATTTACATCGACGATTTATTAATTTAAAATTAAAAAAAATTAAAAAAAAACCAGGGTCTGTCGCTGATTTACAACGTTTTTTAGGCATGGTCAATTACTTAGGGTCGTTTGTGAAGAATTTATCAGTTTAGAATTCGATTCTTAGAAACCTTTTAAGGAAGGAAACGCAATGGCATTGGTCTGAGCAGCATGAGAAAGAATTTAAAACACTAAAATTTTTAGTTTCGAATGCCCCGGTATTAACTTATTTTGATCTAAATAAACCTTTGACACTTTCGGTTGATGCATCGAAAAATGCTGTCGGTGCTGTAATTTCTCATGGCTGCAGACCTATTGCCTATTCATCTGCCACTCTCACTACATCACAACAAAACTATGCCCAAATAGAAAAGGAGCTCTTCGCTATTTTGTTTGGCTGCACAAAATTTCACGCAAATATTTATGGAAAAAAAATTGTTGTAGAAACGGATCATAAGCCATTGGTCCCTCTTTTTGATAAGCCTTTGCATAAAGTACCGTCCAGGTTACAACGCTTTATGTTAAGACTCCTTACTTATGACTTGGAAGCCACTTACAAACCGGGTAAATATATGTATGTCGCAGATACATTGTCTAGGGCAGCCTTACCAAACGAGTCATTGACGGAATTCGACAAGGATATCCGTTTACATTGTAATTGAATTGTATCTTGTCTTCCACTTTCTATGTCAAAGTCAAAGGAAGAAGAAATTCGTCGTTAGACTCAAAATGATTTAGTCTTGTCAAAAGTCATTGACTATCATATGAACGGTTGGCCCAGTAATAAGAAAAATATAGAAAACTATGTTATGCCTTATTATAATATACGTAATGAACTGGAGGTTGTTAATAGTCTCATATTCGAATCAAATCGTCTAGTAATTCCATCAAAGATACGACACAATATTTTATTACTTCTGCATGAAGGTCATATGGGCATGGAGCGATGTAAAAATTTAGCAAAGAAGTCAATATATTCGCCCAATATTAACATTGATATTGCCAACCTTGTAAGCAATTGTGATGTTTGTACACGCTACCATTCGCAAAATAAGAAAGAACCGATAATGATGCACAACATCGTCGCCATTCCGTGGTTCAAAATCGGAATGGATTTATTTGAATTTAATAAAAAAGTCTATCTTCTTGTAGGCGACTACTTTTCTAAGTACGTAGAAATTGCCCAGTTAAATAAAAACTATACAACTAATATTGTTATAACTCATTTAAAGTCAATATTTTCCCGACATGGTATTCCACAAATTATGGTTACCGACAATGGCCATCCGTTCAGTTCAGAAGAATTTAGGAAATTTGCTCATAGTTGGTCAATAGATCATATTACTTCTAGCCCATATCTCCCTAGATCAAATGGGCTAGCAGAACGTTCCGTTCAAACAATAAAAAAGTTGTTATATAAATGTCTTGAGTCGAACTCTGATCCTTATATCGCCTTATTACATTACAGAACCACACCGAAGGGCAATTTTAATTCACCCTCAGAGCTGCTTATGTCGCGTCAACTGCGAACCAAATTACCTTCCTGCGCTGATAATCTAAAACCATGCCAAGTGAATTTAGATGACCATTGTAAGAAAGTAGAACATCTAAACAAGAAAACAGCAGCTTACTATAATAAGGGTTCAAAATCGTTGCCAGCACTTACAAAAGACCGACAAATTTATTACAAGAAAACTCCAACTTCTACGTGGCAGCCTGGTAAAATGTTGACGAAGTGTGATGAGCCTCGTTCTTACATAGTTACAGGGGAAGATGGTTCTAAATATCGCAGAAATAGGCAACATCTTTTGGAAACGAATTCTCCAAGATATAAATTAGTTGATACTAATGTCGAGAATAATCATAGCGTTGAACAACAAGATTTAGAGTCCCAACAAACACCTGAAAGAAATGAAGTTGATCAAAGATATGTTACACGCTTTGGTAGGCAAGTAGTACACCCACAACGTTTCACATACGAAGATAAGTAACACTTATAATTCTGAATTTCTAGAACTTCATTATTGAAAAATGTATGAATTTATTATTAATTAATTTACGAGATATTGAATTATAATTATATAAACCTTTATACTTTACAAATTACCCATACTGAAATGAATTACTTGTATATATATTTTATTTTGTTAGTTTCCAATTCCATGCATATCTGCAGCGATTGAATTATGTACATATATAAACATTTGCTCTGTAAAAAAGGGAGATGTTGTATCTGTAAGTTCAGCTTACAAGTATAGCTTTCTCTCTTTCTCTACATATACATACATACACCGATGTTACCTACTTGGTGTTATAGATATTAAGATTAGTCTATATTCAACCATGAAATAAAGAACACTTAATAAAATAATAGACAGTCTTTTTAATACAACAAGCATGATCTTAACTGCGAACATCAAATTCGTGAAAAGATTATGTTGACGATAAAGCAGTATATTTTATCTGTAAACGAAATTCAAACTATCAGCGTTTGGAAGGACAGGATGAGAATAAACAATCAATGGTTTTATTGGAATGGTAAACAAGAGCTGATGTGCGACCAACAAAAAGGGGAAGAGGTGTTAAAAAATATATATGTTGAGGCAATAGGTAACATTAACTTAGAATATAAAAGTATTTTATTTAGAATAAATGCAAAAAACTTGTAGATGTCTGTCGTAGTAAAAATTTAAAAGAACTAAGAGTACTGATAAAGTTATAACTCAAAAAAACCAAAACCACTAAAAACAATAAAACTCATTTAGTTGACAATTTAAACATAGTTTCCTACAATATACATGGTTGGAAAATAAATATCTATACCTAAGTTTCTTTGAAAATGTTAGAAACTCATGTCGTTGAAGAAAAAGTGGACCAATTCAGAAAATTCTTTAATGGATTTAATTTGTTTTGGAAACCTGCAATTCGAAACACTAATTTCAGTAGAGCAATTGGAGGATGTGTATATGGCATAAAAAAGATTTGGCCAAAAGTAAAGTGCAGCATATGTTCATAAGGGAAAGTGGAGTAGATCTATTTAAAATAGTATCAGAAGATTTTACATTTACATTGATGCCACTATACATAGGGAATCAATTGGGAACCTGAGTTTGATTTGATTCAAAAAATGTTTATAGAAAAGGAAATACATAATTCGGTTGTGCTCGAATGTACAAAAGTACAATGAATTTAGAAGACAATATTAGATATCTAGAACTAAATAAAAATTACCAACGCATATGTTATGACAAAAAAAAACATACTACCAGCATATCAATTACAAAATCAATATGATAAGAGATAGTAAGGAGTGGTGGAAGCTAGCAAAGTAAATAAGAAACCAAAGTTATCAGTCGAGCAGTGAGATTGCAGCTTCAGAGTTTAAGGTTTGTTTTCATTCACTCTTAAATCCACCACAATTGGCAAATGACAAATAAGGCTCCTGGGGAAGACCGAATATCATATGAATTTTTGAAAAATGCAATAATTGAGTTCTTGGACATGCTAGTACAAGCTTACAATAAAATTTTAGAAAGAGGTAAATTGGATGATGCATTTATAACAAGTATAGGGTTCCCTATATTTAAAAAAGGCAATGTAAATCAAACATGTAACTATCGCGGAATCTCATTTATGAATTGTATTGCTAAAGTGATGATGGAATTACTAAATGAAAGATTATTTCTCTGGATTGAGAAGCATGGAATTATGATAGAGTACCGGGCGAGTTTTAGAAGGAAGTACTCCACTGTGGATAATACATACATTTTAGCTTCAATAGTCCATTTAAAACTTCACGAAAAGAAAAAGGTTTATGTATTCTTTGTGGGTTTTAGAGCAGCGTTCGTTAAAGTACCAAAAAAAAATTTGATTTTTAAACTACACAATATTGGAATATCAACAAAAATAGTACATCTCATTAACGGGTGGTGAACTTTCAGAGTACTTTGAAACAGTATCGGGTGTAAAACAAGGATGCCTTCTATTCCCATAACTTTTTGCTCTATATTTAAATGATTTTAACATTTAGGTGGTGGCATTGTATTCAGTGAAGATAATATAAGATTGCTTCTGTATGCGGGCGACATCGTTATCTTATCAGATGGTGCTAACACATTGCAGACAATGATAAAACACTTAGAAGAATATTGCAATCTATGGAATATGGAAGTGAATTTGGATAAATCAGCAATTATGGTATTCAGAAACGGAGGAAGATTAGCTTCTACAGAAAAATGGGTATTCAAAAGCGAACAGATTAAAACTGTATCAGAGTACTGCTATCTAGAAGTGATTCTTACTCCAAAAATTTCCTTTTCCAAGCATGTTGAATATAGAAACAACTCAGCAAAAAATAGCATTAACGTCACATGAAAAAATGTTCTGGGTAGAAACGGAATATCTCTAAAATCGAAGTGGCAATTATTTGAAGCAGTCTGTAGAGCAGTCCAGGCCTATGAAGCACAATTATAGGGATGCAATCATTTTGAGGACATTGATAAACTACAGTGTTATTTTCTCAAGCGAGTGCAGAAGCTTCCAGCTAACACACCAATTTATGCCCTGTATACGGAGACCGGAATTGATTGTGGACAGTTTTTACACATTAGAGCTGCATTTGTAATACATAAACATTGTTTGAATGCGATGATAGAAGATTGAGAAGCATTTTCTAGACAGTTATACTCTTTGAGCATTGTCAGTGACTCGAAAGAGGTGGAGCCATGAACAAATTTTTGATGTTTTTTTTTTCGAGATTCGAACCGACGACCTCGAGCGTAGGAGTCGACGCACCTACCAACTACGCCACGGCGCCCACAAAAAAAAAAAAAAAAAAAAAATTAAAAGCGAAATTAGAAGAATTGAATGAAACACCGGTGGGTGGAGTTCAGTGACTTTATTTAAGGTTCACGTAGTCGCGACTGCCTCGCACAGTCCCTGTCACAGGCTTTTATACGCTGCAACGATAACGTTACAGCTCGGCCATCCTATCGTTGATCTCGTCCTCGAGATCGGAGCTGCCCCCCTCGCTATCGTCGCCGGCAAAACCTCCTTATGGGAGCTCACACCAGGGCTTGAGTTTGTTTGACGCCATGACGATATTCAATTTCCTTTGGTTACGTGGTATGTGTGGAATGTCTTCCACCATGTACCTGTCATTCGGCAGCACCTTGGTGACCATATAGGGCCCGCGATACTGGGGCTCCAGCTTCCTCGATTCTCCGGTAGCAGCAGGCTCGTTCTCTATGAGAACAAGGCCTGGTACGATGTTGGTCGTTGACGCTTGGAGTCGTACCTCGTTTTCTGTTGCCGCTGAATCTCCTCTATGTTGGTCAAGGCTTCGCTTCTCCGCTTTGCCAAATCGTCGGCCTCTATCCGGGTCCTTGCTCCCAACTCTAGCAACAGCTTGTCTCCCGAAATGCTCCTCGGTGTATCCCCCATTGGACTGCCCGGAGGTGAGTTGCCCAGTCGTCTCCCCTTTCCCCCGAGTGCATGCACTTGAGGGACGAGAGAACGGTTGCACCTTTGAACTCCAAAACAAAAAAAAATGTCTGGCGATGCAGAACGTCGAACAGCAATGCAGGAACCCAGAGGTCGTTGACCGCACGTACCGTATTAGTCTTTTGTTTCTTCTTTCTTTCTTTTTTCTTGCGGACGTTGTCTCCCGCTCACCGACCGTCGCTTACTCTTTGGATCTCGGAAAAAGTACCGCACTCTCCACGGCACGCAAGAGGAATTGTCGGCACACACACCTTCACTCGTTGGGTTTTTCGATCCCACTTCTGAGTTGATAGGCGAAATTAGAAGATTTGATTGAAACGCCGGTAAGTGGAGTTCAATGACTTTATTTAAGGTTCACGTAATCACGACTGCCTCGCACAGTCCCTGTCGCAGGCTTTTATACGCTGCAACGATAAGTTTACAAAATATATATATATAATAAATGAATAAATAAATAGACTAATAAATATATAAATAAATAAATATAAAAATAAATAATAAGTAACATGGGCCTAAGGGGTATGCATAGTAGGAAGCGGCGGAAGAAAGCAAAGGGCAACATCTTAATAAACGGTTGGTAACAGTAGTTGGGACAGTTGTCAGTAGTCGTCAGCAGCATTCGGTCGTGTCGCGGGTTAGAAGCAGAAGTTGTCGGCGCAGTTAGCACAGTTGTAAAATACGCATATTTGTCCATCAAGTTGTTTTAATAAGACTTATGAATTTAACCTACTTACTTTACTATAAAATAATAATGAATTAAACCTAGTTTTATGTGTTGTCGTAATTTTTTATATACAATTTCCTTTATTAAATTGAATTAATAAAATAAGGACTGATTAAACACATCCTTTTTTACATTTGGGGGCTCGTCCGCATTCTATTGCCCATTTGAAGACTTACATGCATGCCATCGTGATATCTCAAATTTAGAACATTTCTGTGAAGTCCATAAAATTAATTTTTACATATAATCGAAGTCTTTGGTGACGTGCAGACGAAGCCGTTATACAAAGAAAATGTACATTTAACCCATGAGTACAAAGCAGAAGTCACCAAATACCACCGTCAAAAGTAAGCAGCTATCACCAGCAGTGCAAGCGAGAAGAATACATAATACGCGGTCAACATAACAAAAAAAAAATAATTCAAAAATGAACGGGGCCCTTTGCCCCAGAAAATATGCAGCTGCAATCACTGATGTCAGAAGGTAATGACAGCACACAAAAGAAGGGAGCTGCACAAGGAGAAAATAAAACAACGGGAGATTATCTTCTCCAAAGTGAACAAATAGGACAGTGAAAAAAAATTCCGTCGATATATACTGGGTATTTCATTTAAACAGTGGGCGCCGTGGCCGCGTGGGTTCGTGCGTCGATCCATGCGCATTAGACTTTCACAGTCTAGGTTCGAATCCAAGTTCAGACAAACAATTTTTTCAAAAAAAAATTGTTCGCGGCTCCACCTCTTTCGAGTCACTGACAATGCTCAAAGAGTATAACTGTCTAGAAAAAAGCTTCTCAATCTCGCCGTTCGGAGTCGGCATTAAACTGTAGGTCCCTTCCACTCGTGAGAGAACAATAGCACGCACAACACGAGTGGTTGCTGAGAAGCTAGGCCCAGGTCCACCTCGGACTGTAGCGCCGCCGTTATTATTATTATTATTTAATTTAAACTAGTAACGGATTGCGCCGCGTTCAAGCAAACTCTGAGCAAGAAAGACGTACCTCGAGAAGTGGCGCAATGGGTCGTTTACTTACAAGAGTTTGATTTCGAGGTGGAGCACCGAGCTGGCGAGCGGCTGAAGCACGTAGACTGTCTTAGTCGCTATCCTCAGCAGGTTATGTCGGTTTCATCAGAAGTGTCCGCTCGAATCAGGAAGGCGCAACAGGACGATGCAATGATTAAAGCCATTTCAGAGGTACTTGTAAATCGTCCGTACGAGAACTTTAAGCTCAAAGGCGACCTTTTGTTCAAAGCAGTGGACGGGGCAGATCTTCTGGTTGTGCCGAAACTTATGGAAAGGAAAGTTATCTCTGATGCTCATAATGCTGGACACTTCGCCATTCAGAAAACCATGCACGCAGTTAGGCAGCACTACTGGATACCTCACTTGGAGAGCAAAGTCGCGCAGGTCATAAGGAACTGTGTCAAATGTATTGTGGGAAAGAAGCTGGGGAAGAAGAAGGCTTCTTGCATCATATCGAAAAAGGAGTCACGCCGTTACACACATTGCATGTTGACCATCTTGGCCCTATGGATGCCACAGCAAAGCAGTATAAGTACATCTTCGCCATGGTGGATGGATTTACAAAGTTCGTATGGTTGTACCTCACAAAAAGCACAAGCTGCGAGGAAGTTCTCAGGAGGCTGGCTGAATGGGATGCAAGTTTTGGCAGTCCGGTTCGCATTGTTAGCGATGGAGGAGCGGCGTTTACTTCAGGTATGTTCGAGCAGTATACACAAACGAATGGCATTGAGCATGTATGGAGCACCACAGGAGTTCCAAAAGGAAACGGCCAAATCGAGAGAGTCAATCGGTCAGTGTTGGCGATCATATCAAAGCTGTCATCGGAGGAACTGGCAAAACGGTTTAAATTTGTGCCAAGAGTGCAAAAAGCCATAAATAGTGCCATTCACGTATCCACAAAGAGATCCCTTTTTGAACTGATGTTCGGCATCAAGATGAACAACGCGGCTGAAGATCGTATTCTGCAGATACTTCAGGAAGAGATGTATGACAATTTCGATGACGAAAGGCAGCTGATGCGCTAAAGTAGAAATTCTGCACGCTCAAGCCACTTATAAGGAACAGTTTGATAGGAAACGGAGAAAGGAATATGGGTAGAAAGTTGGAGACCTCGTTGCGGTGCGTTGAACACAGTTTGTGGCCGGAAGAAAGCTGGCGAGTGAATACCTGGGGCCATACGAGATTACTAAGATTAAGCGTAATGGACGATATGAAGTACGTAAGGCTGCAGACGTGGAAGGGCCGAACAACACGATGTAGTATTCACACTACATACATACATACGCCACACTCCATTCTATATTGCAGTGCAAACATGCTTTCATTTTCACTACGTCAATGCATTGCACCATACCGCCACTCATATGAGTCACTCACCCAATATCGCACTCAGCATAATATGTCAACACACTGCATGCGCACGCAGCACTCTTGACCTTACCAAACAATTACACAAACCAAACGATCAATCCGCAAGCTAAGGGATCTCCGGCTTTGCATTGACTCAAGCCGAGCATAATGACCGTAAATTAGGTCATGCATTGATTTTAGCTAGCGCAAGTGTGATGAGCATAAACTAGGGCACGAGTGTTTGGATGAAGGGTAATGATCATGAACTAGAACGATATGAAGTAATGCAAAGGAACAGTGCTGTGGGTGCATTATGGGTATGTTGACTACTGCATGAGGAATATGGAGTAGGGATGGTAATAGCCCAAATGGGTATAAAAGGGAATGGATTGAAAGGATAGGCAGAGCAATTTGTAACTTTAGTTTAATATAACGGTCGCAGCCGAGCTAAGACAGCGGACCAAGTAAATATATAAATATAAATATTAAATAACTACTATTGTTTCATTTTGCTCTCCGTCTTTGTACTCTTCCCTCAATATACGAGGAAGCACGGGCATTTGACGTCATCACATGGTGGCAGCGGTTGGATAGACCAAAAATCGGCTATCTCAAATACCACGATCACGCGTACGTGAAAAAAAAAATTTTAGTGAAAAATAAAGTGGTGTCAGAAGTGGGAAGCAGAAAAGTATAAACGAACACAAAAAAAAAGTACATTTTATACGTACAGTGAAAACAAAAAGTGTAGCAAAAAAGAATTTTCAGTGAGAAATAAAGTGATGTCAGAAGTGGGAAGCAGACAATTATAAACGAACACAAAAAAAAGAGAACATTTAACATATATGTACAGTGAAAACAAAAATTGTAACAAGTAACAAGACCCACGACCGTAAGACCTAGCGAATTTCCAAGTGAACGCCTGAGGCAAAGTTTGGGCAGTGCTTAATAAGAAAGACCACGGCTCATCAGCTATAGGGCGCAAAGCCTGCCTGGCAACCAGAAACCAGAGACCAGCAAACCAGAGACCAGAAAACGAGACAGCAGAAACCAGAGACCAGCAGCAGCAAGGCTCAACAACAACAGCAGAGACCAGCAGCCAAGCAGCAGCAACATCAAAAGAAGAAAGAAACCAACAGACTAACAGCCAAGGTACACTATTTAAATTTAAGTTATATTATTAAATTTTTTATGTGTATATTTATATTAAAAAAAAAAGTTTCGCAAATCGTAGTCACCATTTTTACTCGCGGAAAAAAATAATAGTAGAACTCTTCGAGTCCCTACCCTTCCATACAGCCGAAATTATGGAATTTAAAGTGGGAATAAACGATATCTTCAATATCGTCCCCATATTTAATGGCGACTCCGCGGAACTGAACAAGTTCATCTCCTATGGAAATATCCTCTTCGGATAAATCCAGGTCAATGACCGCGAAATGTTCCTTAACATCGTTAAAACACGATTGCAGGGACCCGCGTTTGAACTCATTCAATTTAAAAATATAAATACGTGGAGTGGTCTTGTAAGGGAGTTAGAGAACAGCTTTAAGGAAACAAAGTCTCGCACCACAACCCAAAACGACCTCCTAGCCTGTTCTCAAAATCCCAGGGAAAGCGTCAAGGAGTTCGGGGATAAAGTCAACAAACTATTGACTGCACTCCACACCGCCACTTTTTCAAGCACCTAAGACAATACCGTCCATACGTTCTTATTTACGGAGAACGAAAAATTAGCCGTACAGGTGTTTGAGGATGGATTGAGAAATGACAGTCTAAAACTCATGGTACAGGCGCATGGCGAAACCGATTTAAAAAAGTCAATCGCCTACACCGTAGCCCATTCTCCGAGACTAGAGCGATATACTCCGTCTCGAACGCAACCTAGGCAAACCCATTTTTCTAGACCCACCTGTAGGACATGCGGTATCATGGGTCACACCGAACAAACTTGCTATAGGAACAAGCCCCTTCCTCATTTCATTCCCAAACGAGAGGTCCAACTCATGATTTGTAACTATTGCAAAAGAAATAACCACACAGAATACGAGTGCAGACTTCGGATGTCTTACTTACAAAACCATTACCTCCAGGCTAAAAATAACCTCCCGAGAGAAAATAATTTCGGTTCTAGACAAGAAAACAATTCCTCACAATCCATTTAGGCAGACCAACAACACAAATACAAGAGGTAATAACGAATGACGGGAAGTAAACTTCCATCAGGTTCCACACCGTGAACAGTCACGACTTGACTCACAGGGAAACGAATTTCGACAAGAGGGGACCGGAATATCTTCTCGGATAAGAAATCGATCCCGAGATACCCTCACCATCTCAATAATAATCTCTCTAATCCCAAAAGGTGACCTAAGTATGATCAGGATCCCCTTTGAAAACGGCAAATATAAAAACCTTGTCGTAGATACTGGTGCAGAAATTAGCATAATCAAAAATTCAACACATTCCCCAATGCAAAATAGTGCGAAAAACATTATCATTTCCACTGTGGGCGACGAGAAAATCACTAGCACCCACCTCACCACTGAAATCTTGTGCTTCCAATCGGGTGAAGACTTCCTCAAGATACCACACTCCTTCCACGTTCTTGATGGTGGTTTTGGCTTTAACTTCGACGGAATCATTGGTAACGATTTTTTAAAGAAGTACTCATGTTTGATCAACTACGGGGAAAATACTTTAAAAATCTACCCCTTTTCTCCAGATAACTCTCCTACAGGAGTATGTGGTTTAGGGGAAGTACTTTCACTTCCAAATCTTGATTTACCACATAGCAGCAGAAAGGGAAAGAAGGAATATCTTCCTAGCGAAAACGGTTGTAACCCTGCGGGACCATATCCATATCCAGGCATCAACACAAAACTAACACTACCCTCTGGAAAATGCAACAATCAGCCTTTTCAGCACAGAAATAAAGACTTGGAAAATAATAAGCCCAAGCAACAAAAATTAAATAAACACTTGGAAAAAAATAATACCAAGCACGATAGCTCAGCAGGTAACAAGACCGAGCAGAAACTTGATAAAACATTTAAAGAAATAAAAAACTCAGCAAACGGTAAGACTAAGACAACAGCAAACTTAGCAGAGTGTAAGACTGAGGAAAGAAAAACAGTGATACACAAGGAGAAACAAACAAAACTCCAATTCAATTAAAACGAAGAAACCAGCAAATGATAGAGATCCCTTTCAAAGATACATATTATAAACCCAAACTACAGGATATAGTTATCAGGAAGCAACAAATAAAGCCAGAAGTATACTTGAGCGAAACGATAGTAAGACCCACCAATTCAAAATTTAAAATACTCCTGATGAATATTGCAGAAGAAGACCAAGAGATCAGTACCACTGATATTCCCTTGAATTCTTACAATATGATTTCTTCTGACAGGCACCAAGACCGTGTGCAAAAGAGACTTCAAGAATTGGAATCAATCATCGATTTTTTGGCCTAGCATATAAGTTTTTTTTTTTTTTTTCAACTGCGCCGAAAGGCAAACTAGAATAAGATTAGGTTAGCTTAGAGCAACCGCATAGGGTCAGTAAGTTAGATAAGTTAGACTAGCATGTAAGGAATCTTTGTTTAAATTAAATAAAAATACGTTTGAAAAAAAAAAATAAACCAATCATTTTTAGAAGAGCGACAAACCATTTTAAACATTTGTAGAGAATACAATGACCTGTTCTACCTAACCGGTGATCACCTCACTTATACCAAAGCAATTGAACACAATATCATAACAGACACAAACAAACCACCCTCATTTTTGAAACCGTATCGACTGCCGGAAAGTTCCAGGCAGGAAATTCATAAACAAGTGAATGAAATGCTCCAAGATGGTATTATCAAACCCAGCTTCAGTCCATGGAATTCCCCTCTCCTACTCGTCCCCAAAAGGGCCGGTAACAATGGTGAGAAAAAGTGGAGAGTTGTGGTAGATTTTAGGAAGCTTAACGAGCTAAGGGTTGGCGACGCATACCCCTTACCAAATATAACAGACAGTCGTTCACAGACCTTCGTGGAGTATAAACGTGATTCGGCTTAGTGTGTGATATATTTTGCAAAATATATTAAGTATTGAACTAATCATTGATTTGCAAGTCAATAGTGTAGCTTAGTACAAGCAGTGCAGAACCGGCGTGTGGCGTGTCCCAGGTTCGATCCCTGGCCGGAAAGAACATTATTTTTTTTTCCTTTGAAATTAAAATAAAAAAAAGAAAAGTGAGCGGTGAAACGCCGAAAACTCACGTGATGAGTGAGGCGGTCAAATTACCGAAAGGGTCGACCGTTGATTCATCGGGCGATGAAGCAGCCGCATCAGGCCACCCAGCAGCTGCGTCATCGGATAGAGTGATAACGGCCAAAAGAAGGAAGAAGCCAAAGGCGACACCTAGGTCGGTAAAGCGCCCCTCTCTGTCAGCCTCAGCCGAAAAGCTGCCAGCCGAGGTGAGGAAGGGGACGCTAGTCACTCCCAGTGCAGCAGCGGAGGACGATTTTCCCTACGTCTCCGATGGGGGAGAAGGAAGATACACGGGGGCGAGCAACAGCTTCGCTTCCATAGCGCCGTCTGAATCAGACGTTGGTTGGAAGGGCTCTTCTATAAGTTGAACAGATTGGGTATAAACAAACCAGCACTGTACACGTTGCTTAATATGCTATCCAGAAGGTTCATCGTTAAAAATTGCGATGTAGTTTCTGTGGGAAAGTTTGACATTAAAAATGGTCTGCAACAGGGTGCGGTCAATTCGCCGATACTCTTCAATATTTACACAGCTGATCTGATAGGATCTCTTCAGCACTCGATAACGTATGCCGACGATCTGATTGCGTACAGATCAGGTCCTAAAATTGAGATTATTGTAACACTCTTGCAAAGTGACTACGAGAAAATTCAGCGATTTTGTGACGACTGGAAGTTGGTTATCAACCTTCAGAAGTCTGAAACCATCTTATTCAGAACGCTGTTGAGAAAGGCCTCGGCGGATACTAAACAGAATTGGCGAAAGTTCTCAGTTGTTGGACAACATGGGCAGCCACTAGCGAATCAGACTGTAGTCAGATACCTAAGGATTTGGCTAGATCAATATCTATATTTTAACAAGCATATAGATGCTGCTCTGGCCAGAGCTCGAGGGGCTTTCGCTCTTACAAAGAGACTGTTTCGCAACAGCCAACTCGATGCGAGAGTGAAGGTAATCTGCTACATGGCCCTTATTCGGCCGATGCTTGCTTATGGCTGTCCCGTGTGGTTCAATGTAGGAGCAAGCTTGATGGAAAAGATTCGGGTGTTTGAGAACAGAACACCAGAGTCCCAGTACAAAAAATTCTATCCTAATGAGATCCTATACAACAGGGCGAACCTGATAAGAATAGACAACTTTTTAATCAAGATGACTCGTAGGCACATTGCAAGAGCAATTATCTCGACGAACAACCTGATTTCAGGGGCTTACTACCCCAATTACGTACACCATGAGAGGGTGCACCTTAATGGCTTCGTTCCCCCAGAAGCATTCCTTTACTTCGACCAGGCAGGTCTGATCCAGGATAAAGATGCAGTTCCGTTAATCTTCCACATTGCTCGGACAACTGTGGATGGGCGACTCAACTACAGCCGAGACGTCGCACAGAGCACTGAGGATCTTCTCCGCTTTAGTAGATCGGTATCCAGCCGAGATGTTAAAGATGTGAGCAAGCAACACAAGCAGTTTTGGTGGTTAAAAGAGCGAGCTCCCTCGTTGATCCCTTTCGATCGGGGGTAGGTCTAGTACTCGAAGTCGGCTGTCATATATAAATTTTTTTTTTGCCTTGGCCGGCTTACATAGTTCTTAAGTGTTTAATTTAAGGTATGTTAGGAATATATATATAAAAAAAAGTGGAAATGCATATATGTAGGGATTGTTTACATATAATAAAATATATATAGATTTAATACTACATGTATGCATTCCCATTAGTGATAAGGTAGTTTATCTAGGTTAAGATTTATTGTAAGGTAGCTTTAAGTTGTATGTAGAATGTAAGAAAACAACAAAAAAAAATGTTCTTTCACTAAGTTTTTTTTAAAGCAAATTTTCTTAGTATTAATTGTTCATTGTCTTAGTAATAATTGTAGGATAAGTCGAAAGACATAATTAAGTCTTAAGTTTAGCTTAGAGTGCCCGCCGAGGGCCAGTAAGATAGGTCATAACAAGTTAGTTAAGCTAGTTTTAGTCATTTTTGTCTAGAAAGTAAGGTTAAAATAAAGTTCTAATAAAAATGAAAAAAAAAAAAAAATATATATAACAGACATATTCGACCAGCTGGGTCAAGCTAAGTATTTCAGTACCCTCGATTTAGCTAAGGGATTTCACCAAATACTGGTCGCTAAAAAGGAAAAAATGGCTTTCAGCACTCCTTTTGGGCACTACGAATATAATCGTATGCCATTTGGTCTAAAGAATGCCCCCGCTACTTTCTAAAGACTCATGAATAACGTCCTCATGGGATTACAAGGTATCGAATGCTTCGTTTATGTGGATGACATAGTAATCTATGGCTATGATCCCGCCGATCATAACAATAAGCTCATCAAAATACTCAATCGTCTGCGACAACAGAACTTAAAACTTCAGCCGGAAAAATGTAACTTTCTCAAAAGAGAACTAGTCTACTTAGGTCATATAATTTCAGAAGATGGAATCAAACCAGATCCAGAAAAAGCTAAAGCAGTGAAAACTTTTCCGGTACCCAGAAAACTAAAAGACGTAAAGTCATTCTTAGGCTTCGTAGGTTATTACCGAAAATGTATACCTAACTTTGCCAACTTGGCCAAACCAATGACTAAGCTACTACGAAAAAATCTTGAATTCAACTGGGATGCCTTCTGTGATCAATCATTTAGAACTTTAAAAGAAAAAATCATTAAACCACCCATATTGTCTTACTCCGACTTTAACAAAGAATTTATAGTTACCACGGACGCCAGCGACCTAGCCCTAGGAGCGGTTCTCTCACAAGGACCAATAGGCATGGATAAACCCATCTCTTTTGTTTAGGCCAAAACTCCTCTTGAACATCCCTGAAAGAGCTCCCTCTGGATGTCAACAATAAAAATGCTTATTAGCCAGAAAGCCACTAGCCACTTTACACTTTTTTATTCTTTCTAATTTGGGTAACATTGTATATATGTACATATGCATTTCCTTTTTCCTTTTTCTTTTTCGTTTTGCTTGTACCTTGCTTCTTGATGCCAACACCTCTGCACAAAAGCACGTGAACCTTTTTTTTGTAAAATAAATTGAATTAAAATTGTATCTTGTGAATTTCATTTAATTGCGGCCGTGCCGTTCAATAAGTCTAAAAAAGCTTAGACATACAAATTTGGTGACCCCGACGTGATCGCGCGAATTAAAAAAAAAAAAGAAAATCAGTTTGGGAACAATCTGTCTAATCACAATTTCAATGGCTCCAGATAAATCAGGTGAAAAAGCATATGAGAAAAAAATCGCAAAGGCATTGCTCTCTGCAAAACATAAACGCATGATATCGATCTCTCAAATCGAAAGATCGGTAGAGTTTGAGCACCGCGTGGTTTGTAACTTGTCAAAAACGTCACTGAATGAATTGGAAATCCGTATTGATGCGCTCAACGATGCCTTCAATTGCTTTAAAGTTGAGCAAGCTAAAATCGAAGAATTAGATCCCGAGGAAATCAAGCAAGAGGAGAGACCCAAGTACGAGGAGATGTATTTTCAGACAATAGCCGCTTTAAGAACGCACCTCCAACAAGTTAAGTTCCCCAATGTTCCACCTAAAGACGAAAAGAGCAGCACCAGGTTTGACCCAGTTCGACTCCCGGAGATTGATTTACCTATATTTTCAGGTGATGTCACCACGTGGATTTCTTGGTTCCAGACATTTTGCTCTTTAATAGGTGATAATCCACATTTATCCAAACTGTCCAAATTTCACCATTTGATTGCTAAGTTGAGTTCATCTGCAAAGGCCCCAATTGCTGGCTTAAAAATAGAAGCGGAAAACTACGACGATGCCATAAAAATGCTGAAGGAACGATTCGAAAATAAAAAGGTTATCGCCCAGGAGCACTTACTTCGGATTTTCAACCACCCTAAGCTCCAAAAACCATCTGCGTTGGAAATACGCGCCCTCATGGACAACATTAATAATCAATTGACCTGTTTACGTAACCTCAATTGATCGGTGGATCAATGGGATGATATGCTCGTAACTCTCGTCTTATTCAAGCTGGACTCTATAACACTAACGGGATGGAATGATGCGGCTCCAACTGATCGTCTACCAGCGCTATCGGAATTGTGGGAATTCCTCAAGAAACAGTGCTTGAAAATCGAAGGTACTGTACCAATTTCTATTAATCATAATTCGCATGAGGCTATGACCAAATTTCGCCCGAAAAATCATAACAAAACCATAATCGCTGTGTCAACAAATAATTTTAAGTGCATGTTCTTTGGGCTAAATGGTCATTCTATTTATAAATGCTCAAAATTTACTAGCTTGTCAGTTTTTAATCGCATGCAAAGGTTGAAAGGTTTACAACTCTGCTTAAATTGTTTGAAAGCAAGACACGAAACATCTCAATGTTCATCATCTAACTCTTGCCGCAGTTGTGGGCAAAGGCATCACAGTTTATTGCATCACTTCAATGACAATTCAACACCTACAATTTCACTGGCACATAGCAGTAGCAACTCTCAACCCATGCACCAATTAGACACCGATCATTGCGGTGCTGCAATTTCAAAATCAAATATTTTGCATGTCTCCGAATCATCTTCACAACGCAAATACACAATTCTTGCATTTGCAGTGGTACACGCTTCAAACAAAACCAATACACCAATTGCATGCAGAGTTCTTTTGGACTCGGGTTCTCAGGTTAATTTGATAACAGAATGATTTGCAAAATCTCTGGGACTACATCGACAGTCCACTACGTCCAGCCTCTCTGGACTTGGCAACTCAAAAACCTTAAGCCGTGCTAAAACTTCTTTAACAATAAAGTCACAGTTTAATGATTATTCTGTCGTAATTGAAGCCAACATCGTTCCACTAATCACTGGACCCAATGAGAAAATAGATATTCAATATTGGAGTATCCCAAAAAACATAAAGCTCTCAGATCCTCTCTTTCACAATCCACAAAAGGTAGATATACTTTTAGGCACTGAGTTGTTTTTTAGTATTTTGTGCCTGGGTCAAATTAAATTGGCGGAGTCTTTACCGATATTACAAAATACGTTATTAGGATGGGTTGTCTCAGGAACAATTTGCTCTAACACTGAGAAGTCTAATATATGTGAGTGCATGAACACCGTTTGCAACAGCTGTAATGAGAATCTCAACAACACTCTAAAACTCTTTTGGGAAATGGAGAGTCATGAATCATCGCCAACAATATTAACTGAAGAAGAGAAGCTGTGCGAAAAACATTTCGTCGACAATTACCTACGCATGGAAACGGGCAGATATCAAGTAAAGCTGCCATTTAAGCTTGAGGGCAGCATGTTGGGCAAATCGTATGAAACAGCGATACGTAGGTTTTTCGCTCTGGAAAGAAAGCTACATAAATGCAATGAGCTTTATGATCAATATACTTCATTCATAAATGAATACATACAATTAGAGCATATGGAAATTGTATCCAACATGAACTTGGCCACACCACACTATTTCTTGCCACAGTAGTTCGACCACCAAGTTAAGGGTGGTCTTTGATGCCTCAGCCAAGACGTCCTAGGGTTATTCTCTTAACGATTTACTCATGGTAGGACCAGTTGTCCAGCCCGATCTCTTTGCAATTACCTTGAGATTTCGTATTCACAACTATGTTTTCACGGCCGACATCTCTAGAATGTATCGCCAAGTAGCAATTGATCCAGAAGACCGTAATTATCAGTGTATATTATGGCGGTTCAAACCTAACGAACAAATTATGACGTATCGACTTAGCACTGTCACATATGGCATTCCTCGGCTTCATTCTTGGCAACTAGAGTTTTGAATCAGCTAGCTGACGATGAGGGTGAAAATTTTCCATTCGCAGCCAGGGCAGTGAAATCAGATTTGGTGGTGGTGGACGATGTTTTAACGGGTGCTGAAACTTTGGAAGAAGTCTGGCAAAAGGAGGCTTTGAATTGAGGAAGTGGTACGGAAACAACCCAGTCCTACTAGAAGGAATACCGCTAGAACACCGGGAAAAGTTATTTCGCATAAAGAATGTTGATGCCGTAAAAACACTTGGAGTTGCATGGGACCCTGCATGTGATCAATTTTTGTATGAAGTAACACCTTTGATTAATAATTTATTTTTTGTGTTTTGCGGCAGCAATTTGGTGTCAGGTGTGGGGTTGATGAACAACTCCACAACAGAGTTTAATTTTTCCACACAAAACCACAAAAACGAACATTTCAAGCTGTTGCTGGAAAAACTGGATCTTCAATCCAAACTGCTAACCGACCAAGCAACAAGGATGGAGAATCTTCAACATTCAATCACCGATATCACACTTCGAATGGAGAAAGGCGAAAGCACCCAGCATGAGTTATTTAATACTCGCATACAAGAGTTGTCTATTTCCTCTTCTCCTACAGATCCTCGAATTGCAACGCACTCTAAGCCAGTTACACCAGCAGAAGCAGACCAACCTGTGGTTCCAGCCTTGCACTCCACCAATGTGAATTTTAGATCGAGAATTACCACGACAACATCACCGTCTGTCTCACCTACTTCACGTCATGTTGAGGGAAATGAGCAGTTCCCCCGGGTTGCTGTACAGCCGCGGGAGTTCGATGGAACAGTTCCATGGCGCAAGTACCATCTACATTTTGAGACTGTGGCTAGAGTCAACCGGTGGACAGAAAACTTAAAAGCACTCTACTTAGCTCCATATCTCCGAGGAACGGCTCTAACTTTTTTTGAGACACTGCCTCCACGCGTCCGAGATGATTACGTTAGCACGGATGCTGCATTCCGTCAAAGTTTGGGCAACGAGTTCGAGCAAGCAACTGCACACACTCAACTTCGTGGGCGTCTTGAAAAGCCGAAGGTGACTTTTAGCGAATTGGCAACTGACCCTCAACGTCTTGTCGACTTGGCTTTTCCGGATTGTCCATAACATGCAAAAAATCAAATTGCTGTGGGTCAATTTATCGACGGAATATTCGACATTGACATACAACAGTGTGTGCGGGACTCTGTACCTGCGTCATTAGAACGCGCTTTATCCTTGGCAGTTCGTGCAGAAGCGAATCTCGTCGCCACGCGGCAAAGTCGTAGACAGATGCGTGTTGCGGAGTTGCATGTGAACTACGCCAAAGATACCAGCGAGGTTGACGATTCGGGAAACGAAACTGGGGCAGTTTAAGGGAGCGTAAGCTGCCACCTAAAATCCCCAATGCTCCCACCTGTAGTGCCCACACTTTAGGGACTACATAATAAGATCGTGACTAAGGATAATATCCCTAGTAGGCCAAGGACTCGTGCCTGGTTACCGCTTATCCCCTCCGATGCTCCCACCATTCTCAAATTCATCCAGGTTTGCAACCCGGATCTTCCAACTCGCGAAACTGGAGGATCCTAAAGGTGACACGCGAGCGGCTACTATTGTCATCAATAAGGAGTCGTTCGCGCTCCTCACGAAATCTAGTGGAGTCATTCATTATGGCTTCACTAGTGTAACTCTGAGGGTTTACAAAATGGATGGGGAGGACTCTGCGATGGTTGATCACTCTCCCTCCACCTCATCGTCTGCTAAACTTGCCGGTAATACACCGGCCGCAGTCATTGAGGAGGAGGGGGGATGCTTGGCCGCGGTGCAGCCGTCTCCCTCCACCTCATCTTCCATCGCCAAAACGGGAGCTATCCCGTCAACCTCTTTGGCTCCCATGGAGGATGAGGGGGAGAGAGAGGGCACTCCAGAGCCCTCACCAGATCCAGAGGCTCGAGATGAGGATGTTGATTGTATCAACTTCTCTGATCTCGAACTCACGAGTACCCCGCCTAATAGCCAAGACTCTCTTTTTGGGATCGACCTTGGCGATGATTTAAACACCACCTTGGTGGAAGGAGGACTACCCGATGGCGCTGCTTCAGATAGTCCAAATTAATCTCCACCATTCCATTTCGGCTTCGGCCGCTCTACTTCTCCGTCTCAACACCTACGGAGAAGATATTATCCTAGTCCAAGAACCTTGGGTCGTCAATGATCTGGTGTGTCGACTCAGGACTCCTAACTACATTCTCTTCTTCATGAGAAATAGAGGTAAGCCCAGAACCTGCATTCTTGTGAAGAGCTCACTAAATGCCTTTCTTCTCTCCAATTACAGCGATCGAGATTCAGTCGCCGTTTGCCTAGAACTAGGCACAGAAAAAGTCTGGGTAATATCAGCGTACGTGGCACATGACCATGTTGCAACTCAATTTGCGAACCCACCTTTATTACAAAAAACAGACAGGAGGTGCTAGACATCACCCTGACTTCTGACTCTATTGCTGACAGCATCAAAAACTGGAAGGTCTCTCGTGACCACTCCTTCTCCGATCATCGCTATATCACCTTCGATGTAGTAAGATCGCCTCGTTCACAAATATCTTTCAGAAATCACCGAAAGACCAACTGGGATAAATACAGAGAAACTGTATCGGCAATCTTAACTGATACACCTTTCTCCATACCCAACTGTCCTGCCGACCTCGACACTTCTGTGGAGAGGCTCACAAAAATCTTTAACCACGCACTGTCTATTTCCTGCCCTATCAGCAAGCCTAAGGGCAAGTCGAAACCACCATGGTGGAATCGGGAACTGGACAAGTTGCGCAAGGAAAGCAGGAGATCTTTTAACAAAGCGAAACGCACCCGAGATGCTGTTGATTGGGAAACCTACAAAAGTTCTCTCAACACCTTCAAAATTGAACTAAGAAGAGCCAAGCGTGTGTCTTGGAGACTCTTCTGCGGCAAAATTGAAGAAGTTTCTGAAGCCTCAAGGCTGAGGAAAGTATTAGCATCGCTCCCGAAAGCACCCAGCTTTCTTCAAAAATCGGATGGTACCTGGACATCTTCCAGTCTAGACACCCTAAACCTTCTTGTGGACACCCACTTCCCGGGAAGTCTAGCTGCTCGATCAATCTGCCCTGGCAGCACACCAACCAGATCCTCTTGTAGCCCTCTTAAAATAGACAGCGCATCTGTCAAGTTATCACTAAATAATTTTAAGCCATATAAATCAGCTGGTCCTGATTGCATTATACCTGCAGAGCTCCAAGCAGTTGCAGATCTCATTCTGCCCTGGCTGACAAGCATCTTCCAAGCTTGTCTAGATTTAGGATATGTCCCCAGGTCTTGGAAGGAGGTTACAGTAATCTTCATTCACAAGGCCGGCAAATCCTCGCATAACAAGCCTAACGACCTTAGACCTATCAGCCTCTCTTCTTTTCTTCTAAAGACACTTGAGAAGCTGATTGATCACCACATCAGAAGCAGTATTGCGTCTGGCAGACTCTCGCATGCTCAACATGCGTACAATAAGGGTAAGTCAGTGGAGACAGCTCTACACACCCTCATAGGTACGATTGAAAAATCACTAAAATACCCTGGTAGTTTTCCTTGACATTGAAGGAGCCTTTAACAACATCACTCCCGAGGCAATTACCTTAGCGCTTAACAATCTCGGTATTGAAAAGTCCCTTGTGGCTTTTATTCACCAGCTACTGGTTAGCAGAGTAATAAACTCTAAACTCGGTGAATCCAATGTCCGCAGAACAGTTAATAGAGGAACCCCGCAAGGTGGTGTACTCTCTCCTCTTCTATGGAATGTTGTGGTCAATGAACTGCTACTGAACTTAGAGGAGGTAGGATGCAGGGTGATTGCCTATGCGGATGATGTTGCTATTGCAGTTTCCGGAAAATTTGTCTCGACACTAAGGGACATCATGCAGCATACCTTCCATAGACTAACCTCATGGACCAGTGCATGCGGTCTTGGAGTTAATCCGCAAAAAACGGAACTAACACTCTTCACGAGGAAATATAAAATTCCCCCCTTTGACCCTCCCTCATTGTGTGGCGTAAAACTTACGCTCACAGATAAGGCCAAATTCCTGGGTCTCATCATAGATCGTAAACTAAGCTGGAAGTCCAACATCATGGAGCGTATCAAGAAAGCTACCACTGCGCTCTATTGCTGCAAAAAAACAATCGGATGTAAATGGGGCCTTCAGCCTAGAATATCATACTGGCTGTACACAGCCGTAGTCAGACTCAGAACACTACACCTGTGGAATAACCACCATACGGGTCATTCCACCATTCTAGATAACCTCGAGTTTCTACCGCACGACACCGACCTCATACTGCCTCATCTTGTCTTTGAGAAAAACTTCTCTACCAGCATACCCTCCAGGTCAGACTGGAAGTCTGATACTCACACGCTGGACGGTCCTCTGCGTATTTTCACAGATGGATCCAAGACGGACGAGGGAGTAGGAATAGGGGTCTACTCCAAGGATCTCAATTTTAGTATATCCCTCCACCTTCCAGAATATTGTAGCGTTTTCCAGGCTGAGACAATGACAATAAAAGAAGCTCTGTCCTGGCTCAAGAACAACGTGATATCCAAGAAGGACATCACCATCTGTTCAGACAGCCAGGCAGCAATCAAATCCCTGAACTCGGTCACTTTTCTCTCTAAGACCTCCCTAAATTGCCGCCTATCTCTTAACGAGATGGCTGAGCATCTTAACATTTACCTCATGTGGGTGCCGGGACATAGTGACATTCCAGGGAATTGTTAAGCTGATTATCTCGCCAGGAGCGGTACGATCTCCACAAACCTCCCTAGTGGAGATCTTCCGCCTATGCCATTGGCTACAGCTAAACTTATTTTAAAGAATCATACCATTAAAAACACCAACTCAAGATGGTCAGATGGCACTACGTGCCTCATTACAAAGCAAATCTGGCCTAAACTTGATCTAAAACGTTCACTCAATCTTCTCAGAATGAACAGGTCATCCCTAAGGATTCTCATTGGCGTTATCACAGGACACTGTGCGATTGGCAATCACGCCTCAAGAATGGGACTCCCTAATAATGATTTCTGCAGAAGCTGCAGAGACGAAGGAGAAGAAGAAAGCATAACGTATCTTTTCTGCACTTGTAGCGCTCTCTCCTCTCGCAGGATGAAACACCTTGGAGCCTACTTCTTTAACGACTTGAGCGAATTGCACAACGTCGGCATCAATCAATTAAAGAGCTTCGTTGAAAACACTAAATGGTTTTTCGGATAAAGGAACACAAGATCCGCGTGGTATCACAATGGGCCTAATTTGGCCTAAATGTGACTGTTTTCTACAGTCGGCCACTTCAACCTAACCTAATAAGATCAGACCTCTCATTTAATTTCAATTCATGCTCATTTTTGAGCAAGGTCAATGTCAGCACACATTATGCTCATTATCGGCGGGAAACCCTAAGCGCCATAAGTAAGCGCCACCTGAAAACAGGTGTGACACAGTCACAAGAGAACTCCGTCGCATGCAATAAAATACCAACAAAGCGATACTTGCACAATAGCATGACATGACATGCATTAATTTATGCAACTGAAGATGCAGCACAAATTTCTAGGGAAGTAGTATATTGGAACGCTTTCGTAACATATGTATGACACACTAACCCAGTGCACCCAAAATTACTTAAACTACTAATAAAGAATGTGTGAATAGAGGGGATGACTGAAACTAAAAGATAGTATATACTCGTAAGTAGTCGGATTTCAAGAGTTAAGACAGAGTCCAGAAAGTATTCATAAATAAAGTGCCGAAAAGAATAAACAAAACACTTCTTTTATTTTTTTGCACTCTCCGGCGTTTACTCTTCTCCCGAACTCGAGAAAGCACGGTAAGAGTCGTTACATTGTAGTGGCACCAAATAAATCAAGTACAGTGGTATAGCATTTCGGGGACGAACACCCGAAGTTAAGTGAAATCAAGTAAAAAAGTGAAAAAAAAAAAAATAAATAAAATAAAATGTATATAAGTCTCATAAGTGAGTGTGACATTTTACCTGTCAAAGACATTTGACCTGTCAAAGTGCAAGTGTAAACTTTTCAGTGCTCCTCGTTTCTTTAAATTTAAATAAAATTCAAAGCGGTTTTTTCGGCCCGAGTGTGTAAATTTTCATCACTTAAATCAATTCCTACACAATCCTATTAAGATTCTAGTGATTGAAGCTAATTATAACGCGTTACTGAAACTTCTCCAGAATTTTTTAACAACAACAAGAAACAATTGGCAATTAAAACACCCACAATGGAAGTTGGAAAACTATCAACGAACGAGCTAAAAGTGATTCTCAACGACATACTTGCCGAGTAGCTCAAAGATCTCGCAACAAGAGCCGATCTCATGGCAATTTCCAAGGAGATTGGCTCATTGAAATCTACAAACGCACAGCTTAACCACAGATTAGCACTGATGAGCGAGAGATGCGAGCTCTTGGAGACACAGCTAGAAATTCTGTCACGGAAAGCCAACGACAAGTCGATTTTGGTACACCTCCCCTTAGACACAGAAACCAATGCAGTCCAATTAGCTGAACAGACCTGCAAGCGGCTTCTAAAGTTGAACGAAGGGGATGACTTGCCAGTAAAGTCTTGGAAATTGGAAACAGGAATGCACAACGCGGCACTGTAATTATGGAACTCTCTTCGGCATAATACACCGATAAAATTATCACGGTTGCACACGCGAGCAATCACTTATGTACAGGAAAAAACGACAAACACTGCACAATCTCAGAGGAAAACTCAAAGAAATTGCTCCGAACGCAAAAATAATGGTGAGAGGCGACAAATTGCAAATTAATGACCGCACTTTTGTTTACAAATTTGCAAGAGGCCTAGTTGTCAAAACGGCTGCGGAATTGTCGTTTGTTGTGCATATGTTTGGTGACAGATCATCTGAGTTTTCTGACTGCAGCGAGGGCACGAACCTAGTTTCAGCTCCAGACTTTCCTTCATCTTCGCAGCAGCAACAACTCACTCCTAGATGGCAGACTTCGAATCCAACGGCCGTGTTAAATCAATAGGTAAAATCTGTCGTCTGCCAAAAAACAATTAACTCTCAGAAATTACTTATATGTTCCTATAATATTACTGGCCTTAAAAGCAAACTACTGTTACCAGATTTTTTCAAGTTTTTGCAAAAATTCGATGTATTTATACTTTTGGAAACTTTCTTAATAGAAAAGAGCGAAGACGCATATTATAAGTATTTCAAAGATTTTAAAATGAAATTCACTCCAGCAGTCCAGCAGCAGCAGAACTAGTTTACATGGAAGAGCAAGTGGGGGCATACTATATGGAATTAGAAAAAAATTATTGAAAACAAAGTGATTTTTCATGTTTTGATCAACAATTTAAATTGTTTAACATTCCCGTGTACTTGAATTGCAATAACTGGCGGAATGATTTTGATAGTTTAGTAAATTTTATGAATGACACCTTTTTAGAGAATGTGATGATTATTGGAGACTTCAATGCGAGAATTGATAGATATCAAAATCCTTCTTTTCATAGCCTACAATGTCATACCTTGTTAGAAGTCCAAAGAAACTCTAAGGAGGAAATTTTTAACCGTAGAGGCAGACTATATCTGACTTTTTTAATGACTTTGGTCTATTCGTGCTAAATGGGGCTTCTAAAAGTGATTCTTTTGGGGAGTTTACGTTTATTAGCGGTCAGGGGCAGTCTGTCATAGATTTTTTCACAATATCAGGGAAGTGGCTTAATGTGTTCGAGGACTTTACGGTCGACCTGGCCAATTTCTCAGCGCACTTGCCAATAAAAGTCCAAGTTCGCTTTGACATAATTGCCCAGCAAAGAAACATGAATAATTCTTTTAAGCTTAGGTGGAAGGAAGGCAATGCGTCTGTTTTTAAAACACTCTTAAATCGCAACTGCTCTTTTCTTCCTCCGCAATCACAGTGTACTGTGGAACAAATCTGCGAAAACATAGTAGAAGTCATAAAAATGTCAGCTCCTTTAGCAATTCACAAGAATGATAAAACTTTACCCGCGAACAAATGGTTTGATAAGGATTGCAGAAATTTGCGCAAACTGTCTTTCGTTTATCTGAAACTCTTTAAATCAACTGGCTCTAAATTTTTCAGAAACAAATATCTTATTATAAATATTAAATTAATTATTATATATAAGCGCATATGTTTGTTGAAAAAAACTAGCTACCTCAAAAATATGGCGGCCAAATTAGGTAACTGCACAAATTCTAAATCATTTTGGATGCATGCTCGGGAATTAGGTGTACGTTGTCAAAGTACGAAGGAGCCTCTCGATGCCGAAACACTTGTAGCTCATTTTAAAACTCTTTTGTTGGCTGATGAGAACCTTCACACCTACGCATTGCCTAATGTTTCTGTCAGTGAACTTGATGCCCCTATTTCGCTCGATGAGCTTGAAGCAACTCTTAAAAAATTAAAAATAACAAGGCACCATTAATTGACGGTATACCGGTTGAATTTTACAAAAACTGCACTCCGGTTATGAAAAATTATCTTCTTCTCTTTTTTAATAGACTATATAGTGAGTAGTTTCAACAAAGCTGTTATTTTTGCTATTTTTAAAAAAGGAGATGCTAATTTCGCAGAAAACTATAGAGGTATTTCTATTTTGAATTCAGTAAGAACAATTTTTACCTCTATTATGTACGATAGGCTTTCCAAATGGGTTGAAGCGAACAACCATCTTAGCAGTTTCCAAGCCGGGTTTCGTCCAGGCTTTTCGACGATGGATCACATTTTCGCTCTAACAAGCATAGCCAGAAATTATATAGAGAAGAAACGCAAATTATATAGTTGCTTCGTAGGTTTTAGAGCTGCTTTTGGTAAAGTGAATAGACAGGCTTTAATTTACAAACTATCGCGCTTAGGTTTGTCACGGAAATTTCTGCTGATATATATCAATTTTCTTTCCTTATCGAGTGCAACTGTTTGGGATGGTTCTGAGTTCTCTGACTGGTTTGAAACAACAGCAGGTATTCCTCAAGGGTGTATCCTAAGTCCCCTTATCTTTGCCTTGTTCATCGACGAAATCAGTCACTTACTTCCCAGTGGAGTCCTTTTTGCCAGCCTATTGGTGAAAGTCTTGCTTTATGCTGATGACTTGGTTTTGCTTACTGACAACCCATTTACGCTGCAACTGCAAATTATCAAACTCCTTTCATTTTGCGAGACTTGGTGTCTTCATATCAACGTCCAAAAGACGAAGGTACTTATTTTTGCAGCGCGTAAAAGTAGAAGACAACCTGAAGAAACGTGGTTTCTTAAAGACGCTCGCATCGAGGTTGTTCAGGAGTTTAAGTATCTGTATCTGAAGCACATCCTTAACTTTGTCCAGCATTCCATAAATAAAAGTAATGAGGCTAAACTCGCTCTGAACATGATGTGGCCCAAGTTTTTCGCAAATCAGAATATTGATCTGGCTTCTAAATACCGAGTATATATTGCGACTGTTAATGCCTGCATGTGTTATGGAGTCCCAGTTTTCGGATTTACAGTCATCGATGCCTCCGAAGTAGTCCACAGGCAGTTTTTCAAGCGCTTATTCCGGCTCCCCAACTCAACACCGAATTACGCTATTTACGTCGAGTCAGGTATTACGCCCATTTATATACAAAGTTTGAAAGCTAGCACGGACTTCATAACAGGGGTGATGAAAAAGAACAATAGTGTCCTTCACAAATCTATCTTGCTGAAACTTCTTCGTACAAATGCCACGCCATTCAAAGAATGGAACCAGATCGCAGCATCCCATGACACAGTTCTCTCTTTGCTGGAATCTAATGTTGATCTATGGCAAGACATGTTTTCAGATTTGATAGCAAAGGTTGACGAAAAGCTGTATATCCAAAACCTCACCAGAGCAACATCGTCTACATCCAGAAATGTCTACAAACACTTAAACCACCTTCTTTTTGATAATAGCTATTTTAGGAAAGAATTCACATCCAACGTAATTAGTACTATCTTTAAAGAGAGAGTCGAAATTTTGACCTTGAACTTTATACCTCATCGAGACGATCTGCCTAAAGTATGTACTCTATGCAACAGAAGGCAAAACGAAGATATCTACCACTTCTTTGCAGTTTGTCCCATTTTACAGGAAATTCGAAGGCTATATTTTCAAGAAAGTCAGATATCTTTGCCGCGTTTGTACGAAATTTTGAATGGAACAGGAGGATGGCTAAACCTGTATAACTACTGCAATCACGCTTTTGCCTACCGTAATAGCTTTCTATAATTATCTCAGACATTTACCTAGTTATTGCATTATAACTTCTTTATCCTTATGTGTCAAATCATTAAAATTGTCATACTATTATGCCCTCCAGTCATATGTATAATCTCTTATCTTATTTTATGTTTCAAATCATTAAAATTGTCACATTATGCCACTTTGCTAGTTAGTTCGAAAATTGGGTCCAAGCTATGAATTTTATTTGAATGTTATTATTACAAACTTGCTTTTGCTGTTATATAGTTTATTTATTTCTTTTTATTTTTCAATGTCTCTCCAGGCAGACGGCAGGTATTTGCCATGCCATAATTCTTGTAAATTGTTTTGTAAGCCCTTAATATGAAATAAAGAATTTTATAATAATAATAGTAATATAAGTCTCATAACCGTAAGATCTTGAGCAGTGATAAAAGTCCAGGCCATAATTCCCAGATTTAGGGCGCGAAGCCTGCCTGCCAATACCATCTACAGCAGCAGCAGCAGAGGCAGCAGCAATACCATCAACATATCAACATAGTAGCAGCACCAGTACCATCAATCTACATCAACCAGCAGCAACAGTAAGAATTTTTTACAGACTACATTTAAGATTAGTATAAATGTTCTATAAAATTATAAAATTAGCAATTAGTATAAAAATTTGGTACACAAAAGTTTTTCAAAAAATTTAAAATTCTTACGCGAAGAAATAAATTAACGGTAGAGCTTTTTAAGGCCCTACCCTATCATAACCAAACCTCTGATTCTCTCAAAATGGATACTAAGAATACCTTAAACTATATAAATATCATGATCCCGGAATTCGATGGAAAACCGGAGAGCCTTGGTAAATTCGTCTCCTGTGGAAACATACTATTCTCACACGTTAAGGACGACGACGCCCAATACCCTATTTTCCTTGACATAGTCAAAACAAAACTCCAAGGGCCCGCGTTCGAACTAATTCAATATAGTACCATCTCAACATGGGCTGACCTTGTATCTGAATTAGAGGGAGAATACAAGGAGCAAATTCCGCGGTCCGTCGCACATAACGAACTCACCTCTGCAAAACAGGGATATAAAGAAAACGTTAAAGATTATGGAGACAGACTGACACATTTACAACATCAATTAGATAGGACAACATACGATAATACTCCTGAAAATGTGATAAGGAACTACCTTATTAAAGAGCACACAAAAACCGCTGTACAATCTTTTGAAGATGGCTTGACAAACCCAAATCTCAGACATTTGATAAAATCCAACAATTTGCAGACTTTAAAGGCCGCTATTACTTATGCTGTAGAACAATCCCTACGATTGGAAGACAATAATACTTCATCAACTTCTTCACGAACCACAAAAATTGTGTGCCAAACTTGCAACCGAGTAGGCCATACATCGGCCACCTGTTACATGTCCGCTGGCCGGAGCCGACCACCCGTTTGTCAGACATGTAACAAAACCGGGCATACTTCTGCGATTTGCTATCGCAACACAAATTTCCCGAGTTTCGCCCCGCCACAAATAAAACGAGTGGTACAACGCCTCCAATTTCTCAGACCAGGCCTCCCAGAAATTGAAATAACCAAAATACTTTTAGGAGCAACCAGAATTCGGGCTCCCAAAATAACCTTTCCCGTGGCAGGAATCATGACGTACGGTTCAATCTAACACGAAATAATTTGGAAAACGACCATACTCGGGGGGTGAACAACGGCAATCACTCCCGAGTACAGGCAAATGCCGACGTGCACCCTACCCCGAAATAAACTTCAGCATGATCGTAGCATTCTGCCCCGAGTATCAGGAGCCAGTGATACACATCATGTTTAAGTCATCGGATATACGGGATGTAACATTCCTAATTGATACTGATATCAGTCTAATAAAGCAAAAAAAACTTGGAAATGAGAATGAGGCAAGGCAAGTCAAAATGTACCATCTCCACCATTGTGGGAAATGCATTTAAAACATAAGGAGAAATCGAGGGGAGTTTAGAATTTAACACACACACTCACACCATCTCTCTCGAACACTCTTTCCAAATATTAAATAATAACATTAACCTTCCATATGACGGCATCCTTGGAAACGATTTCCTCATTAAGTATCAGGCAAAAGTAAATTATGAAATAGGACAACTAATAATAATAATAAAAATAAATAAAAATAATAGATATCTCATTCAATAAAGAATCCAGTGATATCATAATCAAGAAAAAACAGTTAATGCCAGGTATTTATATAGAGATACTAAACCAACAAATTTCAGGGTCAAAATACTACTATTAAATATATTAGATTCAGACCAAGAGGTACACCTTAAAGATGCTGATCTCGAGTGGGAGAACTTGCATAAATTAAATGTCATTAAACCAGATGGACTGAAGGATCCGGTGAAACACCGACTAAAAAAGTTGGAATCACTTTTAAATTTCAAACATTGCAACCCGGAAGAAAAGAGGTCCATTCTTGACATCTGACGCGAATACAACGATTTATTTTATTTAGATGGTGACCACCTTTGTAGGAGTGTTTTAAAAGAGAAACAGCAACTGCGAGCGTGAGAATCCGTTTAATGAGTGCCGCTTGTTATGTACAAAAAAAGTGGAGAGTTATCAGTAATATGCTAAACAGTGGTGCACAAAAGTATTCATACCAAATTACCCTACACCTTTCACATACAAATGCTATACAGCATAAAATTGTTACTGAAGAAGGGAAGTCACCCCTGTTTACAAGACCATATCGGCTCCGTGACAGCTCGAAACAAGAAATTCATAAACAGGTCAATGAAATGCTAAAGGATGGCGTGGTACAACCTAGTTATAGCCCGTGGAATTCACCATTGCTACTCGCTCCCAAGAAAGCAGGTCCAGATGGTACGAAAAAATGGAGGGTAGTGGTCGACTGTAGAAAATTGAACGAACGAACAGTAGGATATGCCTATCCATTACCAAACATTACAGACATCTTGGATCAATTGGGAAGGGCAAAATATTTTAGTACTCCCGACCTAGCTAAAGCTTTCCATCAAATCCTTATGGATGAGGCAGACAGGCACAAAACAGCTTTCAGTACCCCGTTTGGACACTACGAGTATAACCGTATGCCATTCGGTTTAAAAAATGCGCCTGCTACATTTCAGCGGATCATGAACAATGTACTCATGGGACTACAAGGGATAGAATGTTTTGTTTACGTAGATGACATAGTCATCTATGGATATGATCTAAACGATCATAATAATCGACTGATAAGAGTTGTCAATCGTTTAAGAGAACATAATTTAAAACTCCAGCCTGAAAATGTATTTAGGGCATGTTATCTCATAGAACGGAATACAACCAGATCCAGAAAAAACAAAAGTAGTGAAAACGTTTCCAACACCTAAAAAACCAAAAGATATAAAATCTTTTCTCGGATTCGTAGGATATTACCGGAAGTTTATCCCGAATTTTGCTGAAATGACCAAACCACTGACAAAACTGTTAAAAATGAATGCACCTTTCGATTGGGATGCGATGAAGCATTTGGAGCTCTAAGGGAGAAAATTATCAGCCCACCCATTCTAGTATATCCCGACTTCGATCAAGAATTCTTAGTCACAACTGATGCAAGCGATATCGCAACACTTTTCTTTGCTAGTCGTACTCTGAACGAGGCAGAAACGCGTTATACAACTTCCGAAAAAGAATTACTAGCCATTGTTTATGCTTTAACTCAATTTCGACCATACATCTATGGGAAAAAATTTACCATTACCACCGATCACAGTTCACTACAATGGTTGATAGGTCGCAAAGATCCCACATCAAGATTAATGCGATGGAGAATTTTATTGGAGGAATATGACTACAAAATAATTCACAAAAAGGGAAAATTTAATACGAATGGCGATGCAAGAAGACCTTTAAACAACTTCTTGAACAAACTTTTGGAACGTTGAATATAAAAATACACCTGTATACTGACGACAGAACGTACTTGACCGACAAAGAAGACATAGAAAAAGTACTCCACGAATATCACGACTCACCATTGGGAGGACATCATGGAGTAAAACGAACGGCAAAACGAATTAAACAGACTTACTACTGGCCGACAATAACCAAAGACACAACGACGTATATTAGAAAATGCGAGTCGTGCCAAAAGAATAAACTATCAAGAAAAAATAAAATACCAATGAAGATAACAACGACAAGCAGAACACCATTTGAACGAATAGCCCTAGACCATTACCCGTCCGTCATGATGGCAACAAATACGTACTTACTTTCCAAGACGATTTGACCAAATTCTCGGAAGCAATACCAGTACCCAATGCTGAGGCCCCAACAATAGCCCGCATGCTGGTCGAACGCTTAGTGTGTAGATTCGGGATTCCGGACTCAATTACAGACCAGGGGACAAATTTTCTTAGCAACCTATTCAAAGAAGTTTGTAAAATCCTCCAAACTAAGAAAATTCAGACGACTCCGTACCATCCACAAACAAACGGGGCTCTAGAACGTAGCCACAGAACATTAGCAGAATTTATGCCCTATTCAATATCTGTGTATAACACAACACCACATAGCAGCACTACGTATTCACCATACGAACTCCTTTCAGATATCCTCCACGAATCCCAAGTTCTCTCAATAGAGAACCTCAAATTTTATACAATTACGACAATTACGCAAATAAATTACGAGCACGACTACAGCATGGCTATAAAATTGCTAGAAAATCACTATACGAAAGAAAAGAACAATCAAAAAAATACTATGACAGGAACAGTAAAGTAAAAACATTCAACGTAGGGGACAAAATACTACTGAAAAATCATACGAGAAAAAACAAACTCTCCACACTTTGGAACGGACCTTACGAAGTTCTAAAAATTCCTTCGGAAGAAAAGACGGTCATACTAATTGGAAAGAAATCAAAATTAATCCACAACAACAATTTACAGCTACTACAACAATAACAACCAAAAAAAAAAAAAACTCAATCAAAATTTTTTACCATACATAGGTATGACCATAGGCACATTCCTACTGTTAGTGCTCCCAACTTTAATCGGTGCAACAATCAAGGTTACTCCACTACAACAACACCCTGGAATCTACTTCGAAGAACTAGGAAAAGCGGAACTATATTCCAATGTCTTAAATTCAAATATAGAGAACATAAAAAACCTTATAAAAGACCTAGTGAATCGTACATCCGACCTTCCAACCATCGCACAATTAGAATCACTAACAACACTGCTAACCCTTCTTATTATTAGGTACGAAAACACTATATCTAACGTTCTAGACCTGGTAACAAACGTCAAAACAGGTACTCCTCACCCAACAATAGTAACCCTTGACCAATTAAGAACAGTCCTAACAAACTTTAGAAGATACATGCCGAATGACCTAAGACTACCATCTATAATCAACAGGAACGATGTACTCCAACTATACAAAATCAGTACAATAAAAACCACCGTACTGGATCACAAAATGCTATACGAATTCCTAATTCCCCTTCCTTTCAATGAAAACTTCCACCTTTACAAAGCCATACCCTTACCAACCCCACACAACAACAATCTCGTCTTTATACAACGCACAACACAGTATGTTCCTATCGATTTCAAGAAGGAACACTACTACAATTTAGACGAAAACGAGCTAAGCAACTGCAAAACGCACAACAACCAATTTCTATGCCCAATGACTAACCCACTTTTTAACGCTAATGCATATCAACCCCAATTCGAGATACAACTACTCCGAAGAACAAACACATACCCCACGAACTGTGATATAAAAGTGTCAAACATTTCCACAGTCTGGATACAACTATCACAACCAAATACTAGGTTATTTTCCTCTCTAGAAAGTTACATGGTCGATAAAATTTGTTAAGAAACACTAATAACTCACACTCTAAAAGATACAGCTACACTAGAAATATCAGGAAACTGCTACCTAAAGACAAAAGACCTTACTTACGAACAAACAACGAAAAGACCACATACATTCATAACGCTTTTATTCTTCTACTTAACCTTTCCAACATCCTCACAAAGGTCAGAAAAGCTACAAATAAGACCGACAAAACAACGTTTATAAAATTTTCAAGCCAAGATGAGCTCAAGCTGGTTTCCCTCTTGGAATTTACTCAAGAAAGAAGAAACAACACCATTAATTTCATTGGATAACCATAATCTCCACCTTTATTCCCTGATCTTCTTCTTCTTCTTCTTCTTCTTAGGGCGCTACAGTCCGAGGTGGACCTGGGCCTCACTCAACATGCCTCTCCAGCCAGCTCGATCTTTCGCCAGCTGTCTCCAGTTTCGCACACCAAGCCGGACGAGGTCCCTCCCAACTTATGTGCGCCACCTTGAACGTGGACGTCCTCTGTTGCGTTGTCCCACAGGCTCACAGTCGAAGACTCTTCGGGCCGGAACTAAGTTAACCATACGCTCTACATGGCCTAGCAATCTTAGGCTTATTTTAGTCATTGCATTATTATGCTATCGAAGGTACAAAACGTACAAAGTTGAACCCAAACCCGAACCTAAGACCGGAAAACCCAACCCACAAAAAGACACTGTTCAAACAGTTCAAGCAATTCAATCACCCGGTCCAACTAATAAAAAACCGTCATTTACGTTAGACTGCTCATCAGAAGAATAAAGGAAACTATAGTGTACCAAATCTTTAGCATAAGAAAATTATTTTAACACATAATTATTACATTAATTTATTATCACATTAATATATTATTAAAAATCGTTACATTTTGTACATTTGCACAGTACATTTGCTCGAATACAAACCCCGAATAAAAAGTATATTATAAAAAAGTGTCGAAACCACATTTTAAAAACGGGAGATTTCTTTTGTAAACAAACTGAACCAAATAAACATTTATATATTAATACATTACAAAAAAAAAAATTCTACCTAAAATACAAGAAACATATATTGATACTAAATAAGTTATCAAATAAGTAAATAACATATAAGACGTAAATATATAAATTCCATTAGTAAAACTTAAGACTTGTTGAGTAATAGAAAACAACCTCTGTAAAAGAATACCACTATACAACAAACTTTATGTAGACATGAAAAAACATAAGACAAACAAAACTGTAAACTCTAAAACTTCATTCTTGAGTACTCCGATTTTAAACTCTATTACAGAAAATTAATCTCTTCAAGCTTAATTTTCTTTTTCGAAGGGGAGGAGGATGTAGTGCCCACACATTAGGGACTACATAATAAGATCAGACCTCTCACTTAATTTCAATTCATTCATGTCATTTCCTCGTTCACACACTCTTCCACACTACGTCACCTAGCCAGTGCCCAAATGGCACTCGCCTACCGATCATACGCTCATGTTTCAGCAATGTCAATGTCAGCACACATTATGCTCATTATCGCCGGGAAACTCTAAGCGCCATAAATAATGAGTATACTCATGAAAACAGGTGTGACATAGTCACAAGGGAACTCCGTCGCATGCAATAAAATACCGACAAAGCGATAGCCGAACAATAGCATGACATGACATACATTAAATTATGAAACTGAAGATGCAGCACAAATTTCTAGGGAAGTAGTATATTGGAACGCTTTCGTAACATATGTATGACACACTAACCCAGTGCACCCAAAATTACTTAAACTACTAATAAATAATGTGTGAATAGAGGGGATGACTGAAACTAAAAGATAGTATATCCTCGTAAGTAGTCGCATTTCAAGAGTTAAGACAGAGTCCAGAAAGTATTCATAAATAAAGTGCCGAAAAGAATAAACAAAACACTTCTTTTATTTTTTTGCACTCTCCGGCGTTTACTCTTATCCCGAACTCGAGAAAGCACGGTAAGAGTCGTTACATTGTAGTGGCACCAAATAAATCAAGTACAGTGGTATAGCATTTCGGGGACGAACACCCGAAGTTAAGTGAAATCAAGTAAAAAAGTGAAAAAAAAAAAAATAAATAAAATAAAATGTATATAAGTCTCATAAGTGAGTGTGACATTTTACCTGTCAAAGACATTTGACCTGTCAAAGTGCAAGTGTAAACTTTTCAGTGCTCCTCGTTTCTTTAAATTTAAATAAAATTCAAAGCGGTTTTTTCGGCCCGAGTGTGTAAATTTTCATCACTTAAATCAATTCCTACACAATCCTATTAAGATTCTAGTGATTGAAGCTAATTATAACGCGTATATTTCTAAAATAAAAAACCCATTGGCACTCACTAAAGAATCTTCTTTATGAACCGTAAAAGAAACGTTACTGAAACTTCTCCAGAATTTTTTAACAACAACAAGAAACAATTGGCAATTAAAACACCCACAATGGAAGTTGGAAAACTATCAACGAACGAGCTAAGAGTGATTCTCAACGACATACTTGCCGAGAAGCTCAAAGATCTCGCAACAAGAGCCGATCTCATGGCAATTTCCAAGGAGATTGGCTCATTGAAATCTACAAACGCACAGCTTAACCACAGATTAGCACTGATGAGCGAGAGATGCGAGCTCTTGGAGACACAGCTAGAAATTCTGTCACGGAAAGCCAACGACAAGTCGATTTTGGTACACCTCCCCTTAGACACAGAAACCAATGCAGTCCAATTAGCTGAACAGACCTGCAAGCGGCTTCTAAAGTTGAACGAAGGGGATGACTTGCCAGTAAAGTCTTGGAAATTGGAAACAGGAATGCACAACGCGGCACTGTAATTATGGAACTCTCTTCGGCATAATACACCGATAAAATTATCACGGTTGCACACGCGAGCAATCACTTATGTACAGGAAAAAACGACAAACACTGCACAATCTCAGAGGAAAACTCAAAGAAATTGCTCCGAACGCAAAAATAATGGTGAGAGGCGACAAATTGCAAATTAATGACCGCACTTTTGTTTACAAATTTGCAAGAGGCCTAGTTGTCAAAACGGCTGCGAAATTGTCGTTTGTTGTGCATATGTTTGGTGACAGATCATCTGAGTTTTCTGACTGCAGCGAGGGCACGAACCTAGTTTCAGCTCCAGACTTTCCTTCATCTTCGCAGCAGCAACAACTCACTCCTAGATGGCAGACTTCGAATCCAACGGCCGTGTTAAATCAATAGGTAAAATCTGTCGTCTGCCAAAAAACAATTAACTCTCAGAAATTACTTATATGTTCCTATAATATTACTGGCCTTAAAAGCAAACTACTGTTACCAGATTTTTTCAAGTTTTTGCAAAAATTCGATGTATTTATGTAGGATTGAGAAGTTTAAAACAACACAAAAAAAAACAAATCTGAATACGATCTCATTTTGCAAGAGTACCGCTAAATTTTTTTTGCTTTTCTTGTAGGCGTATTATGATAATGAAGATGACACTTGCTACGTGGTAACGAAGGAGAACGGACACGCACTTTCATTTCTTTGGCGCTTCTCACATTTTTTTTTAACTTTGTAACTTTAATTTTCCTTTTAATACGCATTGAACTTTGTAACTTTAATTTTCCTTTTTATACGCATTGAATTTTTTTACTTTTTATATGCATTGAATTTTGTAAGTCTATTTTTAATAAAGTGTAATTGGAACCTACATTAAATGGTGTCACAAGTGGGATATGCGAGAATTACAAAATCACAGTATCGACGAAAATTAATTGCTACGTTTTTTTTTTACAAAAAGTACTTTAATAAGAAAAGCTACGCATTGGATACGGATTTCTTTTTTTTTTTCTATGTTTGAAGACGATCGGTTAACGGCATGAACTGTTTCCCACCATATCGGTACCTATACAACCCCGTTAATTATTGACTTTATGGAGAAATTGCAAGCCTTAACTGCGCGCACTCTTCAAGAAATTCTAAGGTCACACGGCGTTACTACGCGCTCTTACGTAAAATCTGATCTTGTTAAATTAGTTTTCGCTATTTTGTTCGGCCACGATAATCACATGTCAGAACCGGAGTCGATAGGCACACAGGCCAACCATACCAACACGGAAAGGACACCGTTGGAGGACAGGTTAGGGTTCATAAATAATATCCCTATACCTCCCCTGCATTTACCTATCGCTGCCGCACCTACACCTTTTGGAAACAAGATTCCAACCAACAGCGGAGCTTCCAAAATGACTGCATCGATCAATTTTGTCTTCCGAGATGTCGAAGAATCGTTGGAGTCTTTCTCAGGTGAAACAGGTAAGACTTTTTCTGATTGGATATGTGACTTCGAAGAAATTGCTTCAGCATGCGAATGGAGCGAAATTCAAAAATATTTATACGCGCGAAGGTTGCTGAAGGGCGCTGCAAAGCTGGCGATTGAATCTAGCGATGGTATCTATAATTGGAATAATTTAAAGGAGACGATGAAATCGGAGTTTGATGATACTCCCAACAGCATAAATGTTCACAAAATGCTCGAGTCGCGAAATAAACAACAAAACGAAACATATTTAGAGTATCTGTTTAGCATGAAACAAATAGCTCGGAGGGGACATGTGGACGAGCAATCTATAATTCTTTATATCATTCAAGGCATTCCCGATAGTACCTTAAATAAGACAGTTTTATATGAGGCTACCACGTTGGAGGAGTTAAAGATTAAATTTAGGGTGTATGAAAACATGCGGAAGCACACGTCTAAACCGAGTTGTAGTAGGCAAATCAACCCAAGAACAACTGGTGTCAACAGTGAGTCCAAACCAAGACATTTGGGCAAGCGATGCTCAAATTGCGGATCCTTTTTCCATTTACTGGAAAACTGTCCGGATAAATCGAAAGGTACGCGCTGTTTCAATTGCAATTGTTTTGGCCATTTATCCCGAAATTGTCCGAGCAAGAGGAACGGTGACAACTTCACGTCAAAACCCAGGGATCAAGTTTGCCGAATACGCTTGGATGATGAGTACCTAGAAATTCAAGTTCGTGATAAGAAGTGTCTGGCGCTTGTAGATAGTGGTAGTCAAGTCTCACTTATGCAGAGATCAGTAGCGCAAGCAGTTGGAGTTCTTGATTATGAATTTCCTGGAAAAATATTACACGGGTTCGCTGGAACACCAAAGAGATCATTGGGAGCATGTTCATTTGAAATATTGATTGACTCTATGAAAAAAATTGTACTGTTCCATATTGTGCCTGATAATTGGATGTTTGATAAAATTATTCTAGGCAAGAGCTTCCTATGTAACGAGAAGGTCATATTCGATCATGGAAAGATAATCGTCGTGAACGATTCCAAAGATTCACAAACTGTCGAACTGGAAGAAAACGATATCAATAGAATTGAGGTCGAACACTTGACGATAAACGCGGATGAAGTGATTTCTGCCATCGAGGATGAGGAGATCCGCAACCAGGTCGCGCATCTGATTAAAAATTATGAGCCAGTTAAGTGTGCAAAGTCTTGTATTGAAATGCAAATCGAGCTGGAGAATGAAACCGTCATTTGTCAAAAGCCACGTCGGCTGGCCCCGATGGAAAGAGATGTTGTCAAGGCAACCATACGAGAGTGGATAGACGAAGGCATTATTCAAATGAGCTCTTCCAACTATGCAAGTCCGATAGTCCTTGTAAAGAAGAAAGATGGTAGTCCTAGACTTTGTGTCGACTACAGAAAAATGAATAACATCATAATCAAGGATCGTTACCCATTACCTATAATAGAGGAAGTCTTAGAAAAATTATACAATGCTCGGGTATTTACAACGCTGAACTTAAGAAACGGTTTCTTTCATGTGGATATTGCCGCCGAATGCAGAAAATATACGTCATTTGTAACGCCCGATGGGCAATATGAATTTCGTAAAGCTCCATTTGGTCTTTGCAATTCCCCTGCTGTCTTCCAAAGATTTATTAACACAGTTTTCAAAGACCTGGTGCGAGATGATTTCCTGTTGATATATATGGATGATTTGGTTATACCAAGCAAAGATGAGAAAGAGAATTTGGAAAAACTAGAAGTGGTGCTTAAAGTTGCAGCTGATCATGGACTCCTAATGAAGTGGTCGAAATGTTCATTCGTTAGAAGATGCATAGCATTCTTGGGACATATAATTGAGGACGGATCTGTTCGACCATCAAATGAAAAAATCCGCGCCGTTAAAGGATTTCCTCAACCAAACAACACTAAGCAGGTTCATAGTTTTTTGGGTTTAACGGGCTTTTTTCGCAAATTTGTTCCGAACTATGCAACAATCGCAAAACCGCTTTCCGATTTGCTGAAGAAAGATATGCAGTTTGTTTTTGGCGAACGAGAACGAGAAGCATTTCAGTATCTTAAAGATGCATTATGCAATGAGCCTGTTTTAAAGCTGTTCAATCCGAACCTAGAAACCATACTTCACACGGACGCTAGCAAGGTGGGCTTTGGAGGTGTCCTACTACAAAAACATGGCTCCGACTTCCACCCGGTGTTTTATTTGAGCTTCAAAACCACAGCTGCTGAACAGAACTATACCAGCTACGAACTTGAAGTTCTAGCCATAATAAAATGTCTTAAAAGGCTAAGAGTCTATGTTTTGGGACTTCAGTTAACTATTTTTACTGACTGCAAGGCTTTCGAAGGCACTATGAGGAAGAAGGACTTATGTCCAAGGGTCGCACGCTGGGCCATCATGATGCAGGAATTTAATTGCAAGGTAATGCATCGACCAGGAAAATCAATGCAACATGTGGACGCTCTGAGTCGTCATCCAACTGTCATGGTAATTGAAGATAGCATTCTACATCGTGTAAAGGAATGCCAGCAGACTGATGAGTTTTGTAAGTTGGTGACTGCGATCCTTAAGGAGAATAAATACGAGGATTATGAAGTACGTGGTGGCGTTCTCTATAAGTTTTGTGATGGGGCTTATCTTCTAGTAGTACCAAAAGGGATGCAACGACAAATTATTCAAGGAGCTCATGAACGGGGCCACATAGGAGCCAAAAAAGTTGAAACGATTTTGCGTCAGGATTATTTTATTCCGAAAATGCGGCAAAAGGTTGAGGGAGTCTTATCCAATTGCGTAACCTGCATACTATCTGCAAAAAAACAAGGGAAACAAGAGGGACTATTAAACCCCATAGACAAATCCGATGTCCCTCTTCATACGTACCATATGGATCACTTGGGTCCATTACCGTCCACTAGCAAGAATTACAAATACCTTTTTGTTGTTACTGATGCCTTTTCGAAGTTTACCTCTAATTTACCTCTAATTTATTCCGAGACTACTGTCAAAATAATAACATTAGCCATATTTGCATAACGACTGGAAACCCGCGGGGCAACGGACAAGTCGAACGCCTTAATAGAATTATTATTAATACGCTCACAAAGATGACTATTGACAATCCCTTAAAATGGTATCAACACGTTCCTCGGTTGCAAAAAATTATCAACTCAACAGTCTCCAGAAGTACAAGCAGGACGCCCTTTGAGTTAATGTTTGGTACCAAAATGCGAAATCCAGCTGATTTAGACCTAGCGAGGGTAATTCAAGAAGCAATTTTAGATGACTTCGACGCAAACCGATGTATAATGCGCCGTAAAGCTAGTGAAGAAATTGCAAAGATCCAGGAAGAAAACAGAAAAACCTACAATCGCAACAGGAAACAAGCAAGGAAGTATTCTGTAAATGAATTGGTAGCCATTCGAAGAACTCAGTTTGGAGTTGGATTGAAGCTACGTATTAATTATCTGGGGCCTTATCGTATAACCAGAGTCAAACGTAATGATCGCTACGCTGTTGTTAAAGTTGGTGAACACGAGGGCCCAAATTACACCACTACTGCTGCGGACTCCATGAAGCCGTGGCCCGGATTAGATGACGATGACTCCGGAGATGACGCTTTTTCCGTAGATAACTGCTCGCCCGGGTCAGGCGAGCTCTAGGATGGCCGGATGTAGGATTGAGAAGTTTAAAACAACACAAAAAAAAACAAATCTGAATACGATCTCATTTTGCAAGAGTACCGCTAAATTTTTTTTGCTTTTCTTGTAGGCGTATTATGATAATGAAGATGACACTTGCTACGTGGTAACGAAGGAGAACGGACACGCACTTTCATTTCTTTGGCGCTTCTCACATTTTTTTTTAACTTTATAACTTTAATTTTCCTTTTAATACGCATTGAACTTTGTAACTTTAATTTTCCTTTTTATACGCATTGAATTTTTTTACTTTTTATATGCATTGAATTTTGTAAGTCTATTTTTAATAAAGTGTAATTGGAACCTACATTTATACTTTTGGAAACTTTCTTAATAGAAAAGAGCGAATACGCCTATTATAAGTATTTCAAAGATTTTAAAATGAAATTCACTCCAGCAGTCCAGCAGCAGCAGAACTAGTTTACATGGAAGAGCAAGTGGGGGCATACTATATGGAATTAGAAAAAAATTATTGAAAACAAAGTGATTTTTCATGTTTTGATCAACAATTTAAATTGTTTAACATTCCCGTGTACTTGAATTGCAATAACTGGCGGAATGATTTTGATAGTTTAGTAAATTTTATGAATGACACCTTTTTAGAGAATGTGATGATTGGTGGAGACTTCAATGCGAGAATTGGTAGATATCAAAATCCTTCTTTTCATAGCCTACAATGTCATACCTTGTTAGAAGTCCAAAGAAACTCTAAGGAGGAAATTTTTAACCGTAGAGGCAGACTATATCTGACTTTTTTAATGACTTTGGTCTATTCGTGCTAAATGGGGCTTCTAAAAGTGATTCTTGTGGGGAGTTTACGTTTATTAGCGGTCAGGGGCAGTCTGTCATAGATTTTTTCACAATATCAGGGAAGTGGCTTAATGTGTTCGAGGACTTTACGGTCGACCTGGCCAATTTCTCAGCGCACTTGCCAATAAAAGTCCAAGTTCGCTTTGACATAATTGCCCAGCAAAGAAACATGAATAATTCTTTTAAGCTTAGGTGGAAGGAAGGCAATGCGTCTGTTTTTAAAACACTCTTAAATCGCAACTGCTCTTTTCTTCCTCCGCAATCACAGTGTACTGTGGAACAAATCTGCGAAAACATAGTAGAAGTCATAAAAATGTCAGCTCCTTTAGCAATTCACAAGAATGATAAAACTTTACCCGCGAACAAATGGTTTGATAAGGATTGCAGAAATTTGCGCAAACTGTCTTTCGTTTATCTGAAACTCTTTAAATCAACTGGCTCTAAATTTTTCAGAAACAAATATCTTATTATAAATATTAAATTAATTATTATATATAAGCGCATATGTTTGTTGAAAAAAACTAGCTACCTCAAAAATATGGCGGCCAAATTAGGTAACTGCACAAATTCTAAATCATTTTGGATGCATGCTCGGGAATTAGGTGTACGTTGTCAAAGTACGAAGGAGCCTCTCGATGCCGAAACACTTGTAGCTCATTTTAAAACTCTTTTGTTGGCTGATGAGAACCTTCACACCTACGCATTGCCTAATGTTTCTGTCAGTGAACTTGATGCCCCTATTTCGCTCGATGAGCTTGAAGCAACTCTTAAAGAATTAAAAATAACAAGGCACCATTAATTGACGGTATACCGGTTGAATTTTACAAAAACTGCACTCCGGTTATGAAAAATTATCTTCTTCTCTTTTTTAATAGACTATATAGTGAGTAGTTTCAACAAAGCTGTTATTTTTGCTATTTTTAAAAAAGGAGATGCTAATTTCGCAGAAAACTATAGAGGTATTTCTATTTTGAATTCAGTAAGACACATTTTCGCTCTAACAAGCATAGCCAGAAATTATATAGAGAAGAAACGCAAATTATATACTTGCTTCGTAGGTTTTAGAGCTGCTTTTGGTAAAGTGAATAGACAGGCTTTAATTTACAAACTATCGCGCTTAGGTTTGTCACGGAAATTTCTGCTGATATATATCAATTTTCTTTCCTTATCGAGTGCAACTGTTTGGGATGGTTCTGAGTTCTCTGACTGGTTTGAAACAACAGCAGGTATTCCTCAAGGGTGTATCCTAAGTCCCCTTATCTTTGCCTTGTTCATCGACGAAATCAGTCACTTACTTCCCGGTGGAGTTCTTTTTGCCAGCATATGCTGATGACTTGGTTTTGCTTACTGACAACCCATTTGCGCTGCAACTGCAAATTATCAAACTCCTTTCATTTTGCGAGACTTGGTGTCTTCATATCAACGTCCAAAAGACGAAGGTACTTATTTTTGCAGCGCGTAAAAGTAGAAGACAACCTGAAGAAACGTGGTTTCTTAAAGACGCTCGCATCGAGGTTGTTCAGGAGTTTAAGTATCTGTATCTGAAGCACATCCTTAACTTTGTCCAGCATTCCATAAATAAAAGTAATGAGGCTAAACTCGCTCTGAACATGATGTGGCCCAAGTTTTTCGCAAATCAGAATATTGATCTGGCTTCTAAATACCGAGTATATATTGCGACTGTTAATGCCTGCATGTGTTATGGAGTCCCAGTTTTCGGATTTACAGTCATCGATGCCTCCGAAGTAGTCCACAGGCAGTTTTTCAAGCGCTTATTCCGGCTCCCCAACTCAACACCGAATTACGCTATTTACGTCGAGTCAGGTATTACGCCCATTTATATACAAAGTTTGAAAGCTAGCACGGACTTCATAACAGGGGTGATGAAAAAGAACAATAGTGTCCTTCACAAATCTATCTTGCTGAAACTTCTTCGTACAAATGCCACGCCATTCAAAGAATGGAACCAGATCGCAGCATCCCATGACACAGTTCTCTCTTTGCTGGAATCTAATGTTGATCTATGGCAAGACATGTTTTCAGATTTGATAGCAAAGGTTGACGAAAAGCTGTATATCCAAAACCTCACCAGAGCAACATCGTCTACATCCAGAAATGTCTACAAACACTTAAACCACCTTCTTTTTGATAATAGCTATTTTAGGAAAGAATTCACATCCAACGTAATTAGTACTATCTTTAAAGAGAGAGTCGAAATTTTGACCTTGAACTTTATACCTCATCGAGACGATCTGCCTAAAGTATGTACTCTATGCAACAGAAGGCAAAACGAAGATATCTACCACTTCTTTGCAGTTTGTCCCATTTTACAGGAAATTCGAAGGCTATATTTTCAAGAAAGTCAGATATCTTTGCCGCGTTTGTACGAAATTTTGAATGGAACAGGAGGATGGCTAAACCTGTATAACTACTGCAATCACGCTTTTGCCTACCGTAATAGCTTTCTATAATTATCTCAGACATTTACCTAGTTACTGCATTATAACTTCTTTATCCTTATGTGTCAAATCATTAAAATTGTCATACTATTATGCCCTCCAGTCATAAGTATAATCTCTTATCTTATTTTATGTTTCAAATCATTAAAATTGTCACATTATGCCACTTTGCTAGTTAGTTCGAAAATTGGGTCCAAGCTATGAATTTTATTTGAATGTTATTATTACAAACTTGCTTTTGCTGTTATATAGTTTATTTATTTCTTTTTATTTTTCAATGTCTCTCCAGGCAGACGGCAGGTATTTGCCATGCCATAATTCTTGTAAATTGTTTTGTAAGCCCTTAATATGAAATAAAGAATTTTATAATAATAATAGTAATATAAGTCTCATAACCGTAAGATCTTGAGCAGTGATAAAAGTCCAGGCCATAATTCCCAGATTTAGGGCGCGAAGCCTGCCTGCCAATACCATCTACAGCAGCAGCAGCAGAGGCAGCAGCAATACCATCAACATATCAACATAGTAGCAGCACCAGTACCATCAATCTACATCAACCAGCAGCAACAGTAAGAATTTTTTACACACTACATTTAAGATTAGTATAAATGTTCTATAAAATTATAAAATTAGCAATTAGTATAAAAATTTGGTACACAAAAGTTTTTCAAAAAATTTAAAATTCTTACGCGAAGAAATAAATTAACGGTAGAGCTTTTTAAGGCCCTACCCTATCATAACCAAACCTCTGATTCTCTCAAAATGGGTACTAAGAATACCTTAAACTATATAAATATCATGATCCCGGAATTCGATGGAAAACCGGAGAGCCTTGGTAAATTCGTCTCCTGTGGAAACATACTATTCTCACACGTTAAGGACGACGACGCCCAATACCCTATTTTCCTTGACATAGTCAAAACAAAACTCCAAGGGCCCGCGTTCGAACTAATTCAATATAGTACCATCTCAACATGGGCTGACCTTGTATCTGAATTAGAGGGAGAATACAAGGAGCAAATTCCGCGGTCCGTCGTACATAACGAACTCACCTCTGCAAAACAGGGATATAAAGAAAACGTTAAAGATTATGGAGACAGACTGACACATTTACAACATCAATTAGATAGGACAACATACGATAATACTCCTGAAAATGTGATAAGGAACTACCTTATTAAAGAGCACACAAAAACCGCTGTACAATCTTTTGAAGATGGCTTGACAAACCCAAATCTCAGACATTTGATAAAATCCAACAATTTGCAGACTTTAAAGGCCGCTATTACTTATGCTGTAGAACAATCCCTACGATTGGAAGACAATAATACTTCATCAACTTCTTCACGAACCACAAAAATTGTGTGCCAAACTTGCAACCGAGTAGGCCATACATCGGCCACCTGTTACATGTCCGCTGGCCGGAGCCGACCACCCGTTTGTCAGACATGTAACAAAACCGGGCATACTTCTGCGATTTGCTATCGCAACACAAATTTCCCGAGTTTCGCCCCGCCACAAATAAAACGAGTGGTACAACGCCTCCAATGTACGTATTGTAATAAATATAATCACACGTACAATGAATGTAGGACGAGATTAGCTCAGACCAGGCCTCCCAGAAATTGTAATAACCAAAATACTTTTAGGAGCAACCAGAATTCGGGCTCCCAAAATAACCTTTCCCGCGGCAGGAATCACGACGTACGGTTCAATCTAACACGAAATAATTTGGAAAACGACCATGCTCGGGGGGTGAACAACGGCAATCACTCCCGAGTACAGGCAAATGCCGACGTGCACCCTACCCCGAAATAAACTTCAGCATGATCGTAGCATTCTGCCCCGAGTATCAGGAGCCAGTGATACACATCATGTTTAAGTCATCGGATATACGGGATGTAACATTCCTAATTGATACTGATATCAGTCTAATAAAGCAAAAAAAACTTGGAAATGAGAATGAGGCAAGGCAAGTCAAAATGTATCATCTCCACCATTGCGGGAGATGCATTTAAAACATTAGGAGAAATCGAGGGGAGTTTAGAATTTAACACACACACTCACACCATCTCTCTCGAACACTCTTTCCAAATATTAAATAATAACATTAACCTTCCATATGACGGCATCCTTGGAAACGATTTCCTCATTAAGTATCAGGCAAAAGTAAATTATGAAATAGGACAACTAATAATAATAATAAAAATAAATAAAAATAATAGATATCTCATTCAATAAAGAATCCAGTGATATCATAATCAAGAAAAAACAGTTAATGCCAGGTATTTATATAGAGATACTAAACCAACAAATTTCAGGGTCAAAATACTACTATTAAATATATTAGATTCAGACCAAGAGGTACACCTTAAAGATGCTGATCTCGAGTGGGAGAACTTGCATAAATTAAATGTCATTAAACCAGATGGACTGAAGGATCCGGTGAAACACCGACTAAAAAAGTTGGAATCACTTTTAAATTTCAAACATTGCAACCCGGAAGAAAAGAGGTCCATTCTTGACATCTGACGCGAATACAACGATTTATTTTATTTAGATGGTGACCACCTTTGTAGGAGTGTTTTAAAAGAGAAACAGCAACTGCGAGCGTGAGAATCCGTTTAATGAGTGCCGCTTGTTATGTACAAAAAAAGTGGAGAGTTATCAGTAATATGCTAAACAGTGGTGCACAAAAGTATTCATACCAAATTACCCTACACCTTTCACATACAAATGCTATACAGCATAAAATTGTTACTGAAGAAGGGAAGTCACCCCTGTTTACAAGACCATATCGGCTCCGTGACAGCTCGAAACAAGAAATTCATAAACAGGTCAATGAAATGTTAAAGGATGGCGTGGTACAACCTAGTTATAGCCCGTGGAATTCACCATTGCTACTCGCTCCCAAGAAAGCAGGTCCAGATGGTACGAAAAAATGGAGGGTAGTGGTCGACTGTAGAAAATTGAATGAACGAACAGTAGGATATGCCTACCCATTACCAAACATTACAGACATCTTGGATCAATTGGGAAGGGCAAAATATTTTAGTACTCTCGACCTAGCTAAAGCTTTCCATCAAATCCTTATGGATGAGGCAGACAGGCACAAAACAGCTTTCAGTACCCCGTTTGGACACTACGAGTATAACCGTATGCCATTCGGTTTAAAAAATGCGCCTGCTACATTTCAGCGGATCATGAACAATGTACTCATGGGACTACAAGGGATAGAATGTTTTGTTTACGTAGATGACATAGTCATCTATGGATATGATCTAAACGATCATAATAATCGACTGATAAGAGTTGTCAATCGTTTAAGAGAACATAATTTAAAACTCCAGCCTGAAAATGTATTTAGGGCATGTTATCTCATAGAACGGAATACAACCAGATCCAGAAAAAACAAAAGTAGTGAAAACGTTTCCAACACCTAAAAAACCAAAAGATAAAAAATCTTTTCTCGGATTGGTAGGATATTACCGGAAGTTTATCCCGAATTTTGCTGAAATGACCAAACCACTGACAAAACTGTTAAAAATGAATGCACCTTTCGATTGGGATGCGATGAAGCATTTGGAGCTCTAAGGGAGAAAATTATCTGCCCACCCATTCTAGTATATCCCGACTTCGATCAAGAATTCTTAGTCACAACTGATGCAAGCGATATCGCAACACTTTTCTTTGCTAGTCGTACTCTGAACGAGGCAGAAACGCGTTATACAACTTCCGAAAAAGAATTACTAGCCATTGTTTATGCTTTAACTCAATTTCGACCATACATCTATGGGGAAAAATTTACCATTACCACCGATCACAGTTCACTACAATGGTTGATAGGTCGCAAAGATCCCACATCAAGATTAATGCGATGGAGAATTTTATTGGAGGAATATGACTACAAAATAATTCACAAAAAGGGAAAATTTAATACGAATGGCGATGCAAGAAGACCTTTAAACAACTTCTTGAACAAACTTTTGGAACGTTGAATATAAAAATACACCTGTATACTGACGACAGAACGTACTTGACCGACAAGTCTCACCGCGGTCTCGCCCTATATATACGTAGTGATGTAGCTTACCAACTTCAACCACAATACGGCCTCTGTTCCAATCCGGAATTTAATTTTCTGTGGTTAAAAATCCATGTCCGTAAGCATTTGATCCACTACTGTTTCATTTATAGAAGTCCAAACCTGGATAGCAATTCAACTTTTAATGAGTTTGATATGCTATCTGATTCCATAACAAGAATTGTATCCCTGTATCCTCACACCGAAATTGCCATTGCGGGCGATTTCAATGTACACAATTCTACTTGGCTTCGACATTCTGGCCAGACAACACCCGAAGGACGGTATGTTGAGATCTTCGCTGAGGTAAATAATCTGACCCAGCTTGTGAATGAGCCTACACGAATACCTGACATTGCAGATCATTCCGCCAACACCCTGGACCTGTTTCTCACCTCTCACCCTGATAAATATTCTACTGACATATTGTCGCCTCTAGGCTCGTCCGACCACTGTGTCGTATCAGCTAATTTCTCGTATTCACTCCACACAGTTAGAGAACAAATTCCTAAAAGAACCGTATGGCTATACGAGAAAGCCAATTGAAGCGGCCTTAACGACTTCTTTAGGAATTTTAACTGGTCTCTATGTTTCCTCGATAGTGACGTGGATGCCGCTGCTGATACGATCACGAACATCATTCTGCTGGGTATGAGATCCTTCATTCCCCATAGAGTGAAGAGTATCAAACCCAAAGCAAATGCGTGGTATGACTTGAGTTGCAAAGAGGCTATTAGGTTGAGGGAGTTGAGTTTCCGGACTTACAAAGCCAACCCTACTGAGGAAAACCGGAAAAAGTTTAAACGGGCCAGAAATGACTGCAATGCACTAATAAGACGTGTGAAATTCGCATATGACCAAAAGTTGAGGCAAAAAGTGCTACAATGTCCCAAGGGTAGCAAAAACTTTTGGTCATTTGTTAAAAATATAAGGAATTCAGCCTCATCTTCAATTCCCACGCTCATTTGCAATGACATTCCAGCTGTCAGCTCTTTAGACAAGGCCAATCTGCTTGCTGCGCATTTCGCGGCCAGCTCAACGCTGCCAGATTCGACCTTGTCTCCGCCTGTACTTGAGAGCGTCAATTGTATCATGGGACAAATCCATTTCCGCACTCGTACAGTTGCTAGAGTACTTAAAGATCTCAACGTGCATAAATCCGCTGGCCCGGATGGTATACCCCCCATACTTCTGAAGAGGTGTTCTTCTACGCTGGCAAAACCTCTGCGTAAGCTTTTTCATCTGTCCTACTCTTCTGGTCTCTTTCCGAGTGGATGGAAAACAGCATTTGTCCAGCCCGTCCCTAAAAAGGGCAAATCTTCGTCACCCTCCTCCTACCGACCCATAGCACTAACGTCCCTTCTTTCCAAGGTCATGGAAACGCTGATTAACCGTCAGCTTATGAAATATCTTGATTCGCGGAAGCTTCTTAATGACCGGCAGTACGGTTTCCGCAGCAACAGGTCCACTGGTGATTTGATGGCATATCTCACCGAAAAGTGGAACCAATCTTTGCACAATGCTGGAGAAAGCAAGATCGTTGCGCTTGATATTTCAAAGGCATTTGACAGAGTTTGGCATCAAGCTCTCTTGTCGAAAATGCGTGCTTATGGCATCGATGAGTCTCTTCTTCAATGGATTAGAAATTACCTTTCGAACCGTTCAATTCAAGTTTTTTCGGATGGGTTCAAGTCTGATATTCACCAAATTAATGCTGGTGTTCCCCAAGGCTCTGTTTTGTCTCCGACTCTCTTTCTCATTTTTATAAATGATCTCCTGTCTGCTCCTTCTAATCCAATCCACTCCTTCGCTGATGACAGTACTCTCAGCTTTTCATATTCGTTCCAAGACTCACGACCCTATCCTTCGGCCGTAGAATTGGAGCGGCAGCGTATGTTAAGCACATTAAATTCCGACCTTGACAGCATATTTAATTGGGGTAATAACAATAGAGTGGAATTTAATGCTTCCAAAACTCAATGCTGCCTACTGTCACTCAAGCGATCCCAAAACAATCAGCCATTATCCCTGAATGGCACTTGCATCGAAGAAACCGAAAAGCTTTCCATCCTCGGTATGTGTATCAACTCAACACTTAGTTGGAATGATCACATATTCGAGGTCGCAAAAAATGCTGCGAAATGTCTAGGTTTCCTTAAACGATGCAAGAAATACTACACCCCCTCTGATTTGGCTTCAATTTATAAGGCCTTCATTCGCCCCAAGCTTGAGTATAACGCTCATATCTGGTCTGGTGCTCCTAAGACCTCCCTGCACCTACTTGATAGAATACAACAGCGAGCGATAAAACTTATAGGAGACAGTGTTGCACGACAACATAAACACGCACGCGAAATAAACTCAAATTATTAATCAATTAATAATTATTTGTATTCGAATTATAAATTTTAAATATACCCGCACTTCACACACTTGAAATAATGTAAACAACTTTGAGAACTGTCAAGTTTGCGAAGTGCGCGAAATAATCATATGCTCTGTCTCTTTCTAAGACAAGTAAAATTCGATATTACGAAAAGAAAAGAAAAACCAAGTTTAAGAGGCAGAGCATATCAAAATGTTTATAAACATCATGTCAAGTATGTAAATTGTTGCAGTAGAGTAAAGTAAATTAGGTCAGAGACCTCTCCCAATAATGTAATTATGTATTATGTATATAACAAAAGCTTAACAGCTGACCGAGGTGACGAGTGATCGAAACCGAGGTACGATCAATTATTACAAAATTATCAGACCAAATAAAAGGTCAATTATAACGAGATAAATCAAGTGTTTTATTTTCGTTTGTGAAAGTTCAACAACAAAGGGAGTGACATCACCAGTCACAAAAATACATACCTATTAGCACCAGGGTCAGTATTAAGCCCATTCAAGAGCGCTTCGGGACATCACACACCCGAAACATTGGTCCTTCGAGTCAAGAGAAGCCATTGGTCCTTCGAGTCAAGAGAAGTCATTGGTCCTTCGAGTCAAGGGAAAACATAAAAATCATTCTCCAGGGGAGAATCATCAAAAAGAGGAATCAACTCCTTGAAGGAATCCTCAACTCAACAAAATCAAAAAAAGGGAATAAAGCCTGTTAGTGGCCAACGGTTCAACAGCAGCGGAATCAACCACCATCAGTCCAGTTCACCCAGCGGATCATCATCAGTCCAGTTCACCCAGCGGATCATCAACCAGTCCAGCACCAACGGATCACCGAACCGCAATTGAAGCAGTAACCACACCGTTCAAGCGGCACTAGCCAACGGACAAAAGAAGATCCAGCAACCAACAACAGGATACTAAGGATTAGCTCACTAACCCAATTGAGCATCAAGGTACGCAAAAGACAATCATTTTCAAAAAAAAAAAATAAAAAAAATCAAAGGCATAGTGATTATTCTTTATTAAATCAATACATACATACATACATACATAATCCATAAACATTTCGAACAATTTGTCAATAATAACGATAATAAGTGAAAATTAAACAACAAAAAGGTGAATATATATATATAAACAGATCAAACATTCTTACATACAAACATTTCTCAACAATACATATACTCTTACAAACTAAATCACTCCTAAACAATCTATATTAAGTGCGCTAGAAGTGTAAAACTGTAACTGAATAAATTTAATCAAATACAATAAGAAATTTGTGTTTTTACAAAACTTATATAATGTCTAAGATTAGCAAATACATTGAATTTCAAGATTTAACCCTCAAAGAACTAATAACTGACTTGGAAGAGTACGAAAAAGATACCGCGGCGCGAAAGTCAAAGGGTTATTTGAGTGCGTGTTTAGCCGATGTCGAGGAAGTTTTCAAACGCGCGAAAAAAGAACACTCCTCCATTGTGAACAGTGCTGCAGATCCTTTAAAAGAGAAATATTTATTAGACGAGACATACTCTAAAATAAAAAGAATCAACCAACTGTGATATATCTCGTCTAAACCAATCGCGGTCCGCAGCATCAGATATTCGATTACCACGAATAAACATAAAAACGTTTTCCGGTAAATACGAGGAGTGGTGTGAGTTTCACAATGTGTTCCAATCCACAATTGATCAAAATGTTGAACTATCGGATGTTCAGAAACTGCAATTCCTCAAAAGTTTCACAGCCGGTGAAGCAGCTCGGTTAATTCAGCACCTACCCATGGACGGAAAGAATTATTCGTCTGCTTGGGAAATACTTACTGAAAGATATCAAAATAAGAGGAAATTGGTCAATACACAGTTAAGAATTTTAATGGAACAAAGTAAACTCACCCACGAAACCGCCGCGTCTTTGAAGTCTCTTCATGATACGAGCACTGAGTGTACACATGCGCTATCCAACCTTGGAATCGCAGTCGACACTTGGGACTGCATCTTAATTTATATAATATTTCACATTTACAAAATATTTCCCCCAAACCCAGAGAGACTGGGAGGACAAGCTCGGAACATCGAAAGCTCTTCCGGACTGGAAGTCCTTTCTAGCATTCGTTGAAGGTCGATTCAGTTCACTGGAAAACATTGCAGAGTTGAATGTCTCCAAACAGCCATCACATCAATCAGCAATCACATCTCGGAAAGCTAATAACTTCCTCTCGAGGTCATCAGGGAAGCAATATCTTTGTCGACTTTGTAAAGGCACTCATGGCATTCGATTATGCAAGAAATTCTTAAGCATGGACGCCAAAACTCGAACCGAAACAGTGAAGAAGAATTCCATTTGCTCCAACTGTTTAGGTTACGACCATCATGCCACAAATTGCAACAGCAGTAATCGATGTTACAAGTGCGGCAACAAACATCATACAATGCTGCACATCGAGTTCAACAACCCGAGCAACCCTGGGCCATCAACATCAAACGTGACGTTCAACGCACATGTCAACCAACTCAACACGAAGGTTCTTCTTGCAACAGCTTTAGTCAAGGTAATGAGCATCGATGGAACTGAGCACACTCTCCGAGCACTGATCGATCCTGGTTCTGAAGCAACATTCATCACCGAGCGCGCAGCACAATTACTTCGACTAAAAAGAGAGAAGACAACAGCAAATGTAACAGGTTTAGGACAAATATCGACTGGAATTTCACGTTACCAAACACGATTCAAAATGTATTCAAAAATAAATACATCTTTTTGTCTTGAGGTAACAGCATTTGTTTTTTCTCAACTGACCGGATTGTTGCCAACCCAATCAGTTTCAAACAATAATTGGACTCATCTTTCCAGCTTAACCTTAGCAGATCCTTCCTATAATGTTTCAGGGAAGGTTGATTTACTTCTAGGAGCCGACGTTTATTCGTCCATCATCCTCGATGGACTCGTTAAGAGCCACAGAGGATCACCAATTGCACAACAGACTGAGGTGGGATGGATTCTCACTGGAAAAACGTGTGTAAATAAAGGGCACAAGTCTGTTACAGTGCAGAATCATCACAACTCTCTCGATGTTCAACTTAAACAATTCTGGGAAATCGAAGAAGACCTCGATCTCAGGAAATTGACGGCAGAGGAAGAGCAATGCCAACAACATTACGCCAGGCACATCAAGCAACGAATCGACGGAAGATATGAAGTTCGGCTCCCATTTAAAGAAGACATCCAGCCAACTCTTGGAGCATCCAAATCAGCAGCGATGGCAAGATTTTTTCAAATCGAAAGACGACTTGCTTCAAACCAAAAGTTAAGAGAAGCATATACAGCGTGCATCAACAAATATCTTACATTGGGGCACATGACAGAAGCTAACACAGACACGCATCTACGAAATAAAAAACACTATTACCTGCCACATCATGCTACCTTCAAGGAGTCTAGCACAACAACAAAATTGCGTGTGGTCTTCGACGTCTCATGCAAAACAGGTGACGGTACATCATTAAATGACCATTTACTGATTGAGCCACGCTTACAACCCGACATCATCGACCTGGTTGCAAGGTGGCGGAAGTTTCGCATCGCCTTTTCAGCACACATTGGGCTGATGTACAGACAGATCTGGATGTCATCAGAAGATACTCCATATCAACTAATGTTATGGAGACCGACGACACAACACCCAATCAGGACATACACACTTAACACAGTGACTTTTGGCACAGCGTCAGCACCATATTTAGCAGTGCGGACTCTGCATCAACTCGTCAAGGACGTGTCTCACTCGCACCCACATGTAACACGCGTACTCACCGAGGGATTTTACGTCAACGATCTCATCTATGGAGCCGGCAATGAAGCCGATGCAATTCAGCTGCAAATGGACACTCTCTCTATACTTAAAACAGCTGGCTTTCCACTCCGCAAATGGGCGAGCAACTCAGCGAAAATCTTAGAGCAGGTGCCTGAAAACGAAATTGAGATAAATTTACCATTGGACTTCAATTCTTCAGATGCCATAAAAACATTGGGAATTCAATGGCATCCAGCAAATGATGTTTTCAAATTTAAAATACAATTACCAGGCACCATATCACACACCAAACGATCCGTTCTCGCAGATATAGCTCGCTTATTTGATCCATTGGGATGGATTTCACCAGTCATCGTGAAGGCAAAACTTATTCTCCAACAGTTGTGGCGCAACGAATCATTGTGGGACTCACCGCTCGCAAGTGACATCGAAGAGGAATGGATCAACCTCCGCAACGGGCTATATTGCCTCCAGCACATCGAGATTCCCTGCTGGATCGGGTTCGAGGAGTCAGCATTGGTCCAACTACATGGCTTCAGCGATGCTTCAGGGAAGGCTTATGCTACCCTCATATACGCCCGAGTAATCAAAAATGGGCGAGAGGAGATAAATATTCTTGCCTCAAAGACAAGGGTAGCACCAGTGAAGCCAATTTGCCTCCCACGTCTGGAACTTTGTGCAGCACATCTACTGGCAAAACTTTTACAGCGGGTATCGAAGTCCATGCAATTCACCAACGTAGAAACATATGCATGGTCAGACTCGACAATCTGCTTGGCTTGGATTCGGGGAAATCCTTCAGCACGCAAAACGTTCGTCGCTAATCGAGTGACGGACATACAAAATCTAACTGGAGTAGACATCTGGCGACACGTACGAGGTAAGGAGAATCCAGCAGACATCGCATCGCGTGGCCTCTCACCAGAGGAATTAGAAAGCAGCAACTTGTGGTGGCGCGGCCCCAAGATTCTGCAGGGTTTTGTTCCACAGCATCACCCAGCAGAAAACCCAATAGAAACAGAAAGAAAATGTACAATTTTATACAAATAAATTAACAAACATACTCACAAATTTTGTACACGTTGTCTTTCACTGCGCAGTCATCAATAACACGTTAATTGAAAAATTGTCCAGCTTAAAACGTCTCATCCGTACCATAGCGATATGGCGAAGATATTTCAACAACCTTCAACCAAAAAGGAAGCTGTCATTAAAGACACATCCACTCACAGCAGAGGAATTAATGGCATCGAGAGATCGACTCATCAAATTGGTTCAGTCAGAAACATTTTCCGCGGAAGTTGAAGCACTGTCATCAAAGAAACCACTTCCAAAGGGAAGTACGATTCGCAGCCTGAACCCATTTCTTGATGCCACTGGAATTCTTCGTGTTGGAGGAAGACTCACAAATTCGACACTCAACTTCAACCAACGTCACCCAATCATATTAAGCGAGTCGCATCACTTTACCAAGTTGGTCGTCACCGATACGCATCTCAACACATTGCATGGTGGGCAAGAAATTATGATGGCCGAAATCCGGAACACATACTGGATAACAAACTTAAAACGCAGGGTTAAGTCCACCATCCACAAATGCATACGTTGTCACCGATACAAGGCGAAAAGAACCAACGTCACCCAATCATATTAAGCGAGTCGCATCACTTTACCAAGTTGGTCGTCACCGATACGCATCTCAACACATTGCATGGTGGGCAAGAAATTATGATGGCCGAAATCCGGAACATATACTGGATAACAAACTTAAAACGCAGGGTTAAGTCCACCATCCACAAATGCATACGTTGCCACCGATACAAGGCGAAAAGGAAACAACAACTTATGGGCAACCTACCATCGGACCATCGGCGCATCTAAATTGACATTTGAGGAATTTAATACACTGCTCAATCAAATTGAAGCGTGTCTCAATTCCAGACATTATGTCCCATGTCATCCGACCCTGACGACTTAACAACGTTAACTCCAGGCCATTTCCTCATTGGAGCACCATTAAGGACACTGCCGAACCGAAACCTAAGAGAAAAGAATATACATCAACTGGACAAATGGAAATATATACAAAGACTTACGCAAGAATTCTGGAAGCGGTGGAGCACAACATATTTACATCAGCTTCAACATCGTCCGAAGTGGCTAAAGGAAAACAACAATATTAAAGTTGGATACATAGTGTTGGTCAGAGAAGACAACTTACCACCATCATCATGGTCACTCGCTCGAGTCCTAGAGTTACATCCTGGGACAGATGGTCTGACGCGCGTGGTGACCATACGGACAGAAACAACAAAACTCAAACGACCGATCGCGAAACTATCCCCCTTGCCGGTATCGAACTCGCCGAACGAATTCACAAACCCCCTCGCGAAAAAACAGTCAAAACCAGACAATAGTAGTAGTCTTTTAAATGTATGTATGTAGTATGTAGTCTGTATTGTACCACCCTTATAATAAACATTCAACAAATATCATGCCTTATAACTAAACAATCATAACATAATCTTATAACTAAATAAAACACAATAACATCAGTCAATCATCATTCAAACAAACTACAATAATATAAATAAAATCATCACTCAAACAAATTAAAAGACAACAATAACACAGTATAAAAAAAAAACATACCACAGCCTGTTAAGGGTGAGGAATCTGCAACTCCCTGCAACCATCAACTCCCTGCAACATGATGTGCAACACTTGTTCACAACCTGGACACTTGTTTACATTACCATCATCTATGTATGTCACTGATGGTTGCACTCAAAGAAATAAAACCAATTTACGACATTTACATAACTAAACTTCACAACATAATTAACTTTTTTTTCTCTTTTCTTTTGTAACACTATATAACTAACTCAAATTTCGCGCATGCTCCGAACGAGAAAAAAAAGCGCACGAAGAAAATTCCGAAACAACACGAACTTGCAACAACAAGAAGAGCACAACACATTCCGACGACAACATCACAAGGAACCATATTTCAAGCCGAGCCCGGGAGCATGTTGCACGACAACATAAACACGCACGCGAAATAAACTCAAATTATTAATCAATTAATAATTATTTGTATTCGAATTATAAATTTTAAATATACCCGCACTTCACACACTTGAAATAATGTAAACAACTTTGAGAACTGTCAAGTTTGCGAAGTGCGCGAAATAATCATATGCTCTGTCTCTTTCTAAGACAAGTAAAATTCGATATTACGAAAAGAAAAGAAAAACCAAGTTTAAGAGGCAGAGCATATCAAAATGTTTATAAACATCATGTCAAGTATGTAAATTGTTGCAGTAGAGTAAAGTAAATTAGGTCAGAGACCTCTCCCAATAATGTAATTATGTATTATGTATATAACAAAAGCTTAACAGCTGACCGAGGTGACGAGTGATCGAAACCGAGGTACGATCAATTATTACAAAATTATCAGACCAAATAAAAGATCAATTATAACGAGATAAATCAAGTGTTTTATTTTCGTTTGTGAAAGTTCAACAACAAAGGGAGTGACATCACCAGTCACAAAAATACATACCTATTAGCACCAGGGTCAGTATTAAGCCCATTCAAGAGCGCTTCGGGACATCACACACCCGAAACAGACAGTAATATCGCGAAGTCAATAGACTCGCTCGAACATCGCCGTAATGTCTCATCCTTGTCATTGTTTTATCGCTATTTTAACAAACGATGCTCAAGTGAGTTAGCCAATTGCATTCCTCCCCTCCATGAATTCACCCGCAATACTCGTCTCGCCAGGAATGCTCATCAGTTCACCCTCAAGCCTGTTTTCGGACGTACAGTTAAGTTTAGAGAGTCGTTTTTTAGCCGCACCACACGAATATGGAATGCTCTTCCCAGCCTAATATTTCCCACTCACTACAATCTACAGACATTTAAGACCAATGTGCATAGGTACCTCCTTTCCATTTCTCCCTCTATACCTTCGGCCCGTGCTGTGTCTTGATTCCGGACACTTAAGGGTATTCGTAACCCCTTTTGCGCGCGCAAATTATATAAAAAAAAAAAAAAAAAAAAAACTTGACCGACAAAGAAGACATAGAAAAAGTACTCCACGAATATCACGACTCACCATTGGGAGGAGATCATGGAATAAAACGAACGGCAAAACGAATTAAACAGACTTACTACTGGCCGACAATAACCAAAGACACAACGACGTATATTAGAAAATGCGAGTCGTGCCAAAAGAATAAACTATCAAGAAAAAATAAAATACCAATGAAGATAACAACGACAAGCAGAACACCATTTGAACGAATAGCCCTAGACCATTACCCGTCCGTCATGATGGCAACAAATACGTACTTACTTTCCAAGACGATTTGACCAAATTCTCGGAAGCAATACCAGTACCCAATGCTGAGGCCCCAACAATAGCCCGCATGCTGGTCGAACGCTTAGTATGTAGATTCGGGATTCCGGACTCAATTACAGACCAGGGGACAAATTTTCTTAGCAACCTATTCAAAGAAGTTTGTAAAATCCTCCAAACTAAGAAAATTCAGACGACTCCGTACCATCCACAAACAAACGGGGCTCTAGAACGTAGCCACAGAACATTAGCAGAATTTATTAGACACTACGTGAACAAAGACTCACTAACATGGGACACTTGGCTGCCCTATTCAATATTTGTGTATAACACAACACCACATAGCAGCACTACGTATTCACCATACGAACTCCTTTCAGATATCCTCCACGAATCCCAAGTTCTCTCAATAGAGAACCTCAAATTTTATACAATTACGACAATTACGCAAGTAAATTACGAGCACGACTACAGCATGGCTATAAAATTGCTAGAAAAGCACTATACGAAAGAAAAGAACAATCAAAAAAATACTATGACAGGAACAGTAAAGTAAAGACATTCAACGTAGGGGACAAAATACTACTGAAAAATCATACGAGAAAAAACAAACTCTCCACACTTTGGAACGGACCCTACGAAGTTCTAAAAATTCCTTCGGAAGAAAAGACGGTCATACTAATTGGGAAGAATTCAAAATTAATCCACAACAACAATTTACAGCTACTACAACAATAACACCCAAAAAAAAAAAAACTCAATCAACATTTTTTACCATACATAGGTATGACCATGGGCACATTCCTACTGTTAGTGCTCCCAACTTTAATCGGTGCAACAATCAAGGTTACTCCACTACAACAACACCCTGGAATCTACTTCGAAGAACTAGGAAAAGCGGAACTATATTCCAATGTCTGGAAACTCGTGATATACTACGATTTAGACACTTTCGCTGAAGCCTTGACCCGCACAGACTACTACGTATATGAAATTGACAACATATGCAAAAACTTAAAGGAACTACCTAACTTCAAATTACTCTGTCAGAGTTCCTTTGCAGAAATTAAGCATCTAATGGAGGATATTCAACTTAAATACAACTATTTACATCAGGGTAATAGGAAAAGGAGAGCACTCATCAACGCAATAGGAGTTCGAAGCAAATCACTATTCGGGACACTAGACGACGACGATGCAAAATATTACGACAGACAAATAGAGAAACTTAGATTTAACGAAAATCACTTGCTTACACTACTGAAAAATCAAACGATTATACTAGAGACGACCGCTAATATATTTAACAAATCCGAAGTAGCATTAGAAAATCAGACAATAGCGATAAATTCAAAAATAGAGAACATAAAAAACCTTATAAAAGACCTAGTGAATCGTACATCCGACCTTCCAACCATCGCACAATTAGAATCACTAACAACACTGCTAACCCTTCTTATTATTAGGTACGAAAACACTATATCTAACGTTCTAGACCTGGTAACAAACGTCAAAACAGGTACTCCTCACCCAACAATAGTAACCCTTGACCAATTAAGAACAGTCCTAACAAACTATAGAAGATACATGCCGAATGACCTAAGACTACCATCTATAATCAACGGGAACGATGTACTCCAACTATACAAAATCAGTACAATAAAAACCACCGTACTGGATCACAAAATGCTATACGAATTCCTAATTCCCCTTCCTTTCAATGAAAACTTCCACCTTTACAAAGCCATACCCTTTTTTTTTTTTTTTTTTTTCCTCTTGTACAACCCTGCCGTAAAGGCTGCGACACTGCGACCTAAAAAGATCTATTGTATCGACGGGCTGGAGTTAATCCAAAAGATTTACCACTTTCCTTATGAAAGAGGAAGAGGAAAGGAGTTTTTCAATTCCACTGAAGTCAGTATTTCCCTGTGGAGAATACGTTTCCTTAACCAATGTAGTGCCGGACATTCACATAAGATGTGCTGAGATGTTTCGTCTTCTTCAAGACAGAACCTACATTCCGTGTTTTGACACAAGTTCATTTTGTTAAGGTGGTAATACAAGCCGCAGTGGCCAGTAAGAAAGCCCGTTAGCTTTCTTATGCTCTCCTTATCTAAGCTAAGGATTTCCTTGTAGGAATAGGGTCTGATTAATCTTTTGGATTGCCTGAGACCTGACCCATTGGTCCAATGATCTAGGCGAAGTTTGTTTTCCCATTCATTAATCAGCGCTGCAGCCGTCGCCCAATTGACACTGCAGTATGGTTCAGGGCCTATGAACGCAGTACTTGAACCCGCTCTAGCGAGTTCATCTGCTGATTCGTTACTTGCAATCCCTTTGTGTCCAGGGACCCAGCCAAGTTTCACTTTGTTGTGTTTGGCTAGGGATTGCAGAGCATCGTGGCAACATTTGACGGCTTTGGAGTCTATTTGACTGGACGATAAGGCCTTAAGTGCTGCCTGGCTATCAGAAAAGATTTGTATAATTGCGCCCTTGATACCTTTACCAAGATTATGTTTCGCGCAGATCTCAATGGCATGGATTTCGGCTTGGAACACAGTGGGACTAGACCCCATCGGTACAGAGATCCCAGTGTTGGGTCCACAGACACCAGCTCCGACTCCAGAATCCATTTTCGATCCATCTGTGTACCAAACTAGATTTCTGGGGTCTAGTGTTGGGACACCATTGGACCAGTCTACCCGGTCCAATATTTCAACTTCAAATAACCTGCCGAAATAGTTCTGCCTGACCATAGTGTCCGGCATTGTACAAAACATGTCTCTATTAGGGATTGAGTTGAGTATCCTAAGGTGACCCAATAGGTCACCTGGTTTGAATTGATATTCTAGCTGCAGTTTAATGGCATAAGTGGCAGCTATCTTCCTAACGAAGATGGGTAATGGTGTCAGCCCGATAGTAGCTTCGAGAGCTGTTGTGGGGCAGGTGCGCATGGCACCTGTTATGCCAAGACAGGAAACCCTTTGCAGTTTTTGCAGTTTGTTTGCCGATGACTGTTGAAGGGTTTTTGGCCACCATACGATGGCCGCATATGTGATAATGGGTCTCGCCATCATTGTGTACAACCAATGAATAATTTTGGGAGAGAGACCCCAAGTCCTACCGTAAAGACGTCTACTGGCCCACAGTGCTCTGGTAGCTCGCTCTATGGCGGACTTAATATGTGAATTCCAGTTGAGTCGTCTGTCCAGGATTACTCCGAGATATTTTACCTCGCTGGAATAAACTAGTGTGGTGTTGCCTATTATTGTGGGTTCAAGGTTGATACGAGTCCTCCTTGAGAAGGGCACTAGAACGGTCTTGCAGGGATTGATCGATAAACCCTCTGCGTTGCACCATTCCACGACTTGTAGTAGCGCACTTTGCATCATATTGCAAATAGTCGTGTCGTGCTTACCCCTTATAACAATCGCCAGGTCATCAGCATAACCAATTGTGGTGTAGCCATACCCTTACCAACCCCACGCAACAACAATCTCGTCTTTATACAACCCACGACACAGTATGTTCTTATCGATTTCAAGAAGGAACACTACTACAATTTAGACGAAAACGAGCTAAGCAACTGCAAAACGCACAACAACCAATTTCTATGCCCAATGACTCACCCACTTTTTAACGCTAATGCATATCAACCCCAATTCGAAATACAACTACTCCGAAGAACAAACCCATACCCCACGAACTGTTACATAAAAGTGTCAAACATTTCCACAGTCTGGATACAACTATCACAACCAAATACTAGGTTATTTTCCTCTCTAGAAAGTTACATGGTCGATAAAATTTGTTAAGACACACTAATAACTCACACTCTAAAAGATACAGCTACACTAGAAATATCAGGAAACTGCTACCTAAAGACAAAAGACCTTACTTACGAACAAACAACGAAAAGACCACATACATTCATAACGCTTTTATTCTTCTACTTAACCTTTCCAACATCCTCACAAAGGTCATAAAAGCTACAAATAAGACCGACAAAACAACGTTTATAAAATTTTCAAGCCAAGATGAGCTCAAGCTGGTTTCCCTCTTGGAATTTACTCAAGAAAGAAGAAACAACACCATTAATTTCATTGGATAACCATAATCTCCACCTTTATTTCCTGATCTTCTTCTTCTTCTTCTTCTTCTTTGGGCGCTACAGTCCGAGGTGGACCTGGGCCTCACTTAACATGCCTCTCCAGCCAGCACGATCTTTCGCCAGCTGTCTCCAGTTTCGCACACCAAGACGGCCGAGGTCCCCCTCGACTTGTGTGCGCCACCTTGTACGTGGACGTCCTCTGTTGCGTTGTCCCACAGGCTCACAGTCGAAGACTCTTCGGGCCGGAACTAAGTTATCCATACGCTCTACATGGCCTAGCCATCTTAGGGGTTGGATCCGTAGGCGCCTGGCTAGACTCATGTCGCTGTACATGTTCATGTTCCCTGATCTACTTGTTGCTTATTTTCATTGCATTATTATGCTATCGAAGGTACAAAACGTACAAAGTTGAACCCAAATCCGAACCTAAGACCGGAAAACCCAACTCACAAAAAGACACTGTTCAAACAGTTCAAGCAATTCAATCACCCGGTCCAACTAATAAAAAACCGTCATTTACGTTAGACTGCTCATCAGAAGAATAAAGGAAACTATAGTGTACCAAATCTTTAGCATAAGAAAATTATTTTAACACATAATTATTACATTAATTTATTATCACATTAATATATTATTAAAAATCGTTACATTTTGTACATTTGCACAGTACATTTGCTCGAATACAAACCCCGAATAAAAAGTATATTATAAAAAAGTGTCGAAACCACATTTTAAAAACGGGAGATTTCTTTTGTAAACAAACTGAACCAAATAAACATTTATATATTAATACATTACAAAAAAAAAAAAAATTCTACCTAAAATACAAGAAACATATATTGATACTAAATAAGTTATCAAATAAGTAAATAACATATAAGACGTAAATATATAAATTCCATTAGTAAAACTTAAGACTTGTTGAGTAATAGAAAACAACCTCTGTAAAAGAATACCACTATACAACAAACTTTATGTAGACATGAAAAAACATAAGACAAACAAAACTGTAAACTCTAAAACTTCATTCTTGAGTACTCCGATTTTAAACTCTATTACAGAAAATTAATCTCTTCAAGCTTAATTTTCTTTTTCGAAGGGGAGGAGGATGTAGTGCCCACACATTAGGGACTACATAATAAGATCAGACCTCTCACTTAATTTCAATTCATTCATGTCATTTCCTCGTTCACACACTCTTCCACACTACGTCACCTAGCCAGTGCCCAAATGGCACTCGCCTACCGATCATACGCTCATGTTTCAGCAATGTCAATGTCAGCACACATTATGCTCATTATCGCCGGGAAACTCTAAGCGCCATAAATAATGAGTATACTCATGAAAACAGGTGTGACATAGTCACAAGGGAACTCCGTCGCATGCAATAAAATACCGACAAAGCGATAGCCGAACAATAGCATGACATGACATACATTAAATTATGAAACTGAAGATGCAGCACAAATTTCTAGGGAAGTAGTATATTGGAACGCTTTCGTAACATATGGATGACACACTAACCCAGTGCACCCAAAATTACTTAAACTACTAATAAAGAATGTGTGAATAGAGGGGATGACTGAAACTAAAAGATAGTATATACTCGTAAGTAGTCGCATTTCAAGAGTTAAGACAGAGTCCAGAAAGTATTCATAAATAAAGTGCCGAAAAGAATAAACAAAACACTTCTTTTATTTTTTTGCACTCTCCGGCGTTTACTCTTCCCCCGAACTCGGGAAAGCACGGTAAGAGTCGTTACACACCGATTCAAAATCAGAGACGAAAAAAGATGTTATTGGAAAAATAAAATTTATTCATCGGACTATGTATGGCGAGTACAACGAGACGACAATGATAAAGTGGCGTACATACCACGTACCGATCTAAAACGTGGGTCTAACCAACGACAGCTAGGCTTGGTCGTGATTTTCGATATCAAAAGCGCACGTCTGGGACTCCGTGCTATACACCTACGGCCATATCTACCACAGACAGCTAAAACTATCCCGCTTGTGTCAGCGGAAATCCAGCAACCCCTAACTCTTTAGAGGCAGTTTTAGGGGAGAAAATTTCTCTCATAGAAATGCTTTACATCCGTTCGTCTAACATCCCCAACAATTTGTTAATTCCGTTGGAGATCAACGACGTATCCTGCTTGGGCATCCTCGACACGGGTGCCACCCGCACAATCATACGTCCTCGTCTCACCCGTAAGATGATCACCAACCCGGCGATGATTCAATCGCAAGCCGTAATCCAGACCGCTGCCGGGGAGACAACAGCAATGATTGGAGTACTATACGTTACACTTCAATTGGGGAATCTTAAATGCAAACAGCTTGTGTACATCGTTACTATTTCTGATGATTGCATCGTGGGCTTGGATGTTCTGCAGCGATTTTCGTCAACGATTGATTTACAAAATAAAAAGCTACGTTTGGAAGGAAAAGGTATTTCATTGAAAAGAATATTCGACCACAATAACATCAGCATTCCTCCACTCTCCGATTACTGGTTAAGCTTTATCCCATCTGTTCCAGACAAAGAAACGGTGCATGTCAGAGTACTTGCTCCACATTTACAACTTTCTATATCCGATTGCGTTTGTCAAGTATCCAACGGAAAAGTTTTTGTGCGAGTAACTAATACGTCGGAACAAGAAATGTTACTGAAGGAGGAAGATTTAATAGTTCACATTGAGACTCAACCGGAACTCTTTTTCTGTCGACGTGTTGATAGTCCAGAAACTAAAACTTCGCCCGCGCTGTCTAATGAGGTCCTAGAAATCATAGCGAGAACCGATGTCTACCAGAAAAAAGAGGAACAGGAAAATTTGGCTGCCTCAATTTCTCGTAATTATAACCTTTTTTCAGGCCCCCAAGGACGTACAACTTTAGTACGTCACCAGATCGATACGGGCAGTATGAGTTCAATCAAACAACCTCCTCGGAAGCCTATTAGTCGTAGATAAGACGCCACTCGAATTTTGGAAGACATGAAGACCCAAAATATCGTGTCACCTTCTCCAAGTCCATGGTGTTCGCCAGTCGTTCTGGTGCGGAAGAAAGATGGGTCGCTTCGTTTTTGTATCGATTATAGACGGCTGAATTTTATAACAAAAAAGACTCGTACCCGCTCCCGCGGATTAATCTTACGCTGGAAGCACTATGAGGATTATCTTGGCTTGCCACTTTAGATCTTCAGTCGGGATATTGGCAAGTAGAGATGAACGACAAGGATAGGAAGAAGACGGCGTTTTCCATTGGCAATGGATTATATGAGTTTAATGTAATGCCTTTCGGCCTGACCAATGCCCCGGCTACTTTTCAGCGCTTGATGGATTTGGTTTTAGGCGGGCTCCCGCACACAGTCTGCCTAGTTTATCTAGACGACGTTATCGTGCATGACAAAACATCTGTCGAGCTTCTCCATAATTTGGAAGTTGTTTTCCAGCGCTTGCAAGATCCACGTCTTCGTTTATCTCCAAAGAAATACTGTCTGGGCAAACGAAAGGTTAGCTTTCTGGGGCATATTGTTTCGGCTAAGGGAATCGCTGTCGACCCAGGGAAGATATCTGCAGTACAAGAGTGGCCAACCCCGCACAATAAAACAGAAAATCAGTCCTTTTTAGGACTCTGTGCGTACTATAGACGATTTATCCGAGATTTCTACGCGTTGGCAAAGCCATTAACCGCTTTGACTGGGAAAATTATTCACTTTCAGTGGACTGATGCCTGTCAAGATGCATTTATTCAACTTAAGCAGTAGTTAGTCAACACCCCGATTCTTGTGCAACCAACGGAAGGAGACATGTTTGTTGTCGACATGGATGCGAGCCAATTTGCGTGTGGAGCTGTTTTATCCCAATGCCAGGATAATCAAGAGAAGGTTATCGAATATTATAGCAAAAATTTCACAAAACCCGAAAGAAATTATTGCGTCACCCGAAAGGAACTGCTAGCCGTTGTTAAGGCCGTCACTCACTTTCAACCGTATTTGATTCGACGACATTTTTTATTGAAGACAGATCACAGCTCACTATGATGGCTCATGAATTTTAAGGAGCCAGATGGTCAGATGGCTTTGGCTGGAACGCTTACAACAATTTGATTTTACTGTTGAACATCGACCAGGACAAAAACACCAGAGTGCAGATGCTCTTTCCCGCCGTCCATGCGAAGAATCCCAGTGCCAACATTGTAGAAGTAGAAATGAACAGGAAAGCTTCGTGGTCCGAATCACATCAATTACGGGGGATATACACGAACAGCAATCCTTAGGTGGTGAACTTTCCCTAGTCAAAAAGTGGGGAGAGGAGAAATGACGGTCTGCAATTGAGACAATCCGTGGCCTGAGCCCGATAAATTCGTCGAATGGTGATTCGTACCAAATTTGTTATCGGTAAAGGGCCAAGGATGTCGATAGCCACACGTTCGAAGGGTGCCGCTACTGGTACTGGTTTTAAAGGTGCCCGAACTTTTCGAATGGCACTTACTTTTGGCACGTAATACAGGCTTTATATTGTTCCACGTCCTGTGAACAACCTACCCAATAGTACCGTTTTTTGATTTTGGACAGGGTTCAGCAATAAAGAGTAAAACTAATAATGTTATACAAGATTTGAAATCAAGTCATTATTAAGTGCAAGGCAAGAAGTGTTATAACGTAGGTTCAGTTTGTTTATTCTATTATAAACGGTGTCAACGCATGCTGTTTTTTTTTGGAGTTCATCAGTACTAAAAAACCATGGGAGCTTGAGAATCATTTTTAACAATTTATTTTGTGCAATTTTTGCACAATTGCCCCAATTGGGGAACCTTAAAAGATTAAAGGCTGGAAGATTGACTTGAAAATTAGTAATTTGTTATAGCTGCTCATACTCGATTTCCTACAAATAAATGGATATAGTATTTTTGTAATTAGATTTATTTTCTTAGCGATTTCACTGACATGGAGATTAAGGGTTAAGCGCTTGTCCAGGTGTACTCCTAAGTATTCAACATTCGATTTCCACTCGAGCAAATCATTACCCGGAAGTAGGCAAGCCTTTCTTTTTCTTGTGAAAAAGAGAGCTTGAGTTTTGGTGGGGTTAATTTTGATTTTCCAGTTACTGCAGTACTCTTCGAAAGTGTGAATTGCAGATTGCAAGTTGGTTTCGATATTAAAACCAATTGCATCCGATGAGTATATGCACATATCATCTGCAAAAAAAGCGGTGTTTGAGTTTGTAAGGTGAGGGAAATCGGAGGTATAAACATTAAATAGGACTGGGCCAAGTACTGATCCTTAGAGAAGTGTACCACGCAGCATGCAGAGTTCAATGTAACTTTAAAAATACGATTCGTTAGGAATGATTGTATAATTTTAACTAAATTCAATGGAAAATTTGGTGTCATCAATTTGTGCAGTATGTGCAGACCCTGGTGCCACACTGTATTGAAAGCTTTTTTCACATCAAAAAGGACAAGGCCTCTACTTTTTCCCATATCTAAACTTTTTTTTATGTCCTTAGTTACTCGATGGATTTGATGAGTAGTGCTAGAGGAGGTCCTTAAGCCGAATCGTTCCTTTGGCAAGATGATATTATCCTCTATGAAAGATACCAATTTAATTTTGATAACCTTTTCAAAACAATTGCCCAGGGAACTGAGAAGGCTTATAGGGGTGTTGCTTAATGGTGATTTTGCTTCTTTTCCTGTTTTTTTTTTTTTTTCATGCAAGGGAAAAGTATCCTAGACTAAAACAATTGTTAAATATGTTTCGCAAATAAGCTAAGGCTGAGTATGGAAGGTGTTTAAGGTATATATTTTTAATACCATCAATGCCAGACGCCTTTCGAATTTTTAAATTTCTAATGATACCCTTTAGTTCATTAATTTAGACTCGACCTTCGTTTCACCCAGGAGTAAATGAATTTAATAGCTGTAGCGAGTGATCAACGGCGCGATCTATATTTTGTGATGTGCTCAGATTATTGACAGATGAATGAATACTTAAAAAAGTACTTTGCGTTGGCTTTTTCACCATCTGAGAGTTATATGGAATTTCCAAAACTAAAAGCAGTACAGTTTCAGAAACAGGTCTTGGAACCTGAGGCTGCAGAGCCTAAACAAAGGCAGTAAGCCTTTCTGGAATATAACAAAAATAATTAAGAAAAAAACACGTACATATGTACGTACATATACATTGAATTCTACAAATTAATATTCGTATTTAACCAAGTTTCTATTACTAGTGCTACATTAACATTATGTTTACTAAGACAAGTAAAAAATTCAATTAATTTTCCTCGAATGATTCCAGCATTCCAATAGCAACTTTTTAAACTACAGCTACTATTCATTTAGCTTGATATAAGTACTTAATCGTTAATTGGGTGATGACATTAAATTGTTCTGCTCGAGTTGAGCAACCTCCAACTAAGGTAATCATCTCTGTGGTCAGGGCGTTAATCTCATCCATAGAAAAAAGTCCGTCCATTGTTTTTAGACCGGAGTTGTTGGTTTTCTACCAAACCGTTTGAACCGTTTCAGATGGTCGACTACTGACAGTTGTCTTGCGTGTAGATGAAAGAGCGGGAAAGCCCATTACATTTGTCTCAAAATTACTGGTTTTGGCAATTGCAAGTTTGTTTTTTATTGATAGCTTTGTTCCCATATCGCAAAAGCTTTGACGACTAATACAGACAGGATCAGTTGATTTATGCGTACCATTACAATTTGCACATTTAATATTTTGCGAATTACATTCGCTAGTTTTGTGACATTCAGCACCCACTATGCGGGTTTTAATCTGACAGTTTCTTTCACCGTGGCCATACATCTGGCAATTGTAACACTGAGTGATTCTATTACGCGACCTTCTTGCAAAATCCCATTTGACTTGGGTTTTGTATACTCATTTAAAGTTTTTTTTTTAGATCAAAAAGCCTGATTGAGCCGTTTTCAATAAAACCCACATGCAGGCGGTTGTTGGGAGAGGTTGGTACAGTCGGTGAAAAGAGTTCTTTCACATACCCTCTGCGAGATTGCACCAAGATTTGAGACGTTGCAGAGCGCCTTAATAGAGGCTGAAAATATTATAAACGGGCGTCCACTAACGCACCTGCCCGTCTCAGCTGATGATGAAGATCCTTTGACGCCCAACCATTTCTTGTTGGGAGTTCCCAACTCCACGCAAACTCCAGGCCAGATCGATGAACGAGCTCTTTGTCTAAGGAAGCAGTGGCGCATTAGTCAACAACTCAAGGATCGCTTCTGGAAGAGGTGGATCCGAGAATATTTACCGGTTCTCACCAGCAGATGCAAGTGGTTCCAGCGTGTAGAACCACTCAAAGATGGAGACTTATGTCTTGTCTGCGAGACCAACGTAACTAGAAGCCAATGGATTCGTGAACGGATAATAAGAGTTTTTCCTGGCCAAGACGGACAGATTCGTGTTGCGGAAGTGAAGACAAGCACACACAGCTATTCTTGATGTTGGCGAGGCTTCTGATCTGGCGCGCCTCACGGGGGGTGGGATGTCATAGAATTTATAAATACAAAAGTGTGACTCGGGTTCCGATTCCAAAGATAAACAGCGCTAGCTGTCAATCTGACGTTTTAAATTGTCCGAACGCGCCCATAAAATATAGTGTGACAAATATCCCGCCGAAAAAACTCAATTACGCGCCAAAAGGACATCATTCTTCGTTTGTCTTTGGAGTCGAAACACGAGCACGAAAGTTGCTAAAAAGAGTAAGTTTTCTATCCTATGTAAGTATTCCTAGTACTATTGCTATTAACGGGCGGTACGGAAGCTGATGCGCTCCGCTGTACCTTTCTGTACACTAATGCCACTGTAACTGTACGTGCTCCAGAAGGGAGTCCCGTACTAAGAATCACTTCCCACTTAAACCAAAAAAAATTACACTGTTTCGCTTAAAAATAATCCAAACCAACTACGTTTATAAAGTCCACGTATATATATATACGTATAAAAGTTTTCCCACAAAGGCGTACTTATCCGTATATCGTTTATCCGCTATCTCTACCGCTGGGATGTCCTCCTACTTCTTCGTTGTCCTCGTCTTCTCTCGTCTGTTGTATATATTTGTATCCTCTCTAATTTCTTCCTTTTTTGTAGTCTTCGTCTGGAATGTTCTTTTTTTTTCCCGCTTCTAATTTTTCCTTTTTTTTCCACACTCTACTATGAGACGGCACGTCTCTTATGTTCTGTGATCGCCAAAAGAATGACTTCCAATTCTTTTTTTTTCTCTCGGCTTAGAATTTCCCCAGTATGCAAAAGCTCTTCTTTTGCATGCGGAGGAATTCCAAAGCCGCACTCATACATATTCAACATTCACTCCCCCATCTTCACATATACAACATTCACTGGACTACGCACTCTCTTACGCAACATTTCCCATGCACTCTTCCACGCGCTCTTTTCTAACGCACATACACACTATGCACCCACGCATATGCATACGCTGCTACGGAGCCGGCAGCAGATCATCGATGGAACATTTGCTTCTCCTTTTTTTTTTTTTTTTACTTTTTCTCCTCTTTTTTTTGTAGGGAGATTCCCATAGCCACTCGAATAGCGGCTTTGACTCGCGATCATACAGCCCGTTGACCAGCCTTCCATGGTACGGGTGTATATTTTGTGGTTGTACCGACGCCGTGTGTTGTATGCCGACGGCTGACCTTGGCTGCCAATGTAAAGGGAATCACCTCCAGTACATTAACAGCCTCCCTCGCCACCCCCTCTCGCTCACATTCACTCCACAGTTGATCGCGGTAGCTAATGCAAAGGGAATCACCTCCAGAGCATTAGCAACCTCTCACGCTGCACCTCTTTCATACTCCCTTCACACATTTCATACATTCGTATGGAAGTTTCTTCTGGCGATTTTTTTTTTCTTTCATACAGCCCCAAAGGTATGTCAGGCGGTTGATATCAGTCTGTCTGTCTGATTGATATTAATTTATGTGTTTGTAATTTGCTTTATCGTATTGCTCATTGCATTTGCAAGGTTGGATATTATGTATTAAACGATGGTTATGATATTATTTGGTAGGTTATTATTGTTTATGGTCTTTATGTTTTTCTCAATGTTGATTTTCAGACTGTTTGTTTGTTTGTATGTATGTTTGTTCCGTCGTCTTGTGTTGTATATACCTACATACCTTTAAGGTCGTTGTCCGACGGCGACTTCGGGAGAAGTAGGAGATCCCGGGGACAATGACATTGACCCGTTTCGTTACTTTTAATGAAATTTGTTTAAATAATAAGCAACCCTTTGCTTTCGCGAACCCTAATGTCGCATCAGCTCCCGTTCAGACGTACAACAGGGGTGACGTTGGTGGTGGAGGATTGGGCATTTCCCTTTACCTCTCCTTGGGGATGGGGTTGGGTGGACGAGACACCACCCTTTCCTCCGCGAAATTTGCCTGCAAATTTCGAACGTAGGAATCCCTCCATCGTTCCTTTAATCGCGTTCGCGATATGGCTTTAGGTCTTTCGCATGCCATATTCCTTTTTCCTTTCCGCTCTCGTCCTCGAGCGCATATGTCCACGGGGATACTCTTTTCCGTATAATGAACGGACCTACATATTTCGGCGCCAGTTTCGCTGCATCGGACAGCACCATATTACGTCGCCATACTAATTCGTTCGGTAGGTAATGGACGTCCCTTTGCCTCAGGCTGTATTGGTTTGAAGTCTTCTGTATTGCTACAGTCAACTTCTTACCGATATCAGCCCTCAGCTCTTGGAACCTCCTACCGAGTTCCGTCATTTCCGTTTCGTTGTCTTCGTTTCCTGCCGTCGTTTCCTTTTGCCCGGAGGATATGTCGCCCGATCCGTTCGCGGTGTCGGCGTCCCGTTCGCCGACTTCTTCCGTCTCTTCGTTGTCTCGCCCGTTTGCTATTCCTATTCCCGATCTCGTTCCCGACGTCGTCCGAAGTTTGCATAGTAAGGGGTCACCCCCAATACCTAATGCTGTGCTGTGCGGATACAACAAGCGACCTTAGCCAAATGTGTATCCCACGTCTTATGGTTCTCTGACACGTACGCGCGTAAAGTCGTATTGATAATCTGATTGATCCGTTCCGCCTGATTGGCTTGCGGGTGGTAGTGCGCGGTAAATTTGATACGCGTCCCGTTTGCTTGACACAAGGGTATCAGTTCTGTTCCTCGGAACTGAGGCCCATTGCCGCATACGCATATGACGGTACTCCGAACAGGAGGAACACGTTGTCCTCCAGTTGCTTCACAATCGACTTTGCGGTTGCTGTTCTCAGCGGGAACAGTAGTGGAAACTTTGTAAAGTAATCCACTACTGTTAGGATATAAGAATATCCACTGGCAGACCTCGGGAGGGGTCCTACCAGGTTGACGCAGATCATCTGCCAGGGGTCCACTACCCCTCTTCTCTTCACCATCAAAACAGCCGGTTTGGTGTTCACCGGTTTCACGCTCTGACATACCCTACAGCACCTAACATTCCTGGTAATATCGGCCCGCATTTTCGGGCAATAATACCTAGTCCCTACTCTAGCAAAAGTTTTTCTAACCCCTATGTGCCCTGCTAGTGGATTGTCGTGACACTCTGCCAAGATCCTGGCCCTATCTGCCTTTGGAACTACCTCCTTCCACTCTGAATCTTGGTCAAGAACAATCACCTGTGTTGCCCTAATGAATTTAAAAAATCTCCCTAACTCGACCTTCCAGTTCGGATATGAGAGGGGGTTCGCTACAACCTTCTCCATCATCTTTTTGACCCACGGGTCAGAAACAACCGTCTTCTCGATTCCAGCAGCCACCTCTACGGCCCGGGAGAGCAAATCCGGAACTACGTGTTCCTTCCCCTTTCGGTGAACAATCTCAAAGTCGAATTGTTGTAGCTTCACCGCCCATCTCGCTAACCTGCCACAAGGGTCCTTCAGATTACTTAACCATACCAGGGAATAGTGATCCGTCACGACCGTAAATCGAACACCTTCGATATATGGTCGCAACTTCTCCACCGCCCATAGTACAGCCAAGAACTCCTTCTCACCTTCTCACCTATTGAGCGACCTACTTAGGTAACAAATTACCTTCTCCCCATAGTCAAATGTTTGACTGAGTACTGCTCCAATCCCATAATCCGAGGCGTCGGCTTGCACCACAAACGGACGCTCAAAATCCGGACAGGTCAGAATCGGGGCAGTTACCAGACACTCCTTTGTCTTTCTGAAACTCCCCTCGCACTCGTCACTCCATATAAATTTGGTGCTCTTCTTGAGCAAATTGGTCAACGGTTTGACCACGGTCGCAAAATTAGGTATGAACCTCCTATACCACGATACTGTCCCTAAAAAGCTCCTAACCTCCCTAACATTCTTTGGTACAGGAATCCTTACCTTACTAGCTACCTTTCTCGGGTTCACGTGTAAACCATTACGGTCAACCACGTATCCTAAATACCTGAGAGAGGACATGCAGAAGTTACACTTTTCTTTGCCCAACTTAAGGCCCACTTCGCGTAAACGTTTAAAAACTTCCGCCAATATTTCGAGGTGTTTATTGAAGATGCTCGTAACCACGATGATATCATCGATTTATACGAGCACATGTGGTTCTAGGTCAGGGCTTAGGACGGTGTCGATGAACCGCTGCTACGTTGCAGGTGCGTTGTGCAACCCAAAGAGCATCCTCCTGAATTGGAAGAGACCCCTATTTCGGACCGTAAAGGCCATGAACTGTCTTGATTCCTTCTCCACCGGTATCTGCCAATAAGCGGATTTTATATACAGGGATGACAAAAACTTTGCATCCCTGAGTTTATCAAGCGTAGATGTTATGTACGGGAGGGGATAAGCGTCCCTCTCCGTAACGTTATTTAGTTTCCGGTAGTCTACGCAGAACCGGAACGAACCATCCTTTTTCTTGCTCATTACGATCGGCGAAGCCCACGGACTGTTGGACTTCTCGATAACTCCTTCTCTTAGCATATCCTCCAATTCGCTATCTATATGCCGCTGAACCGCAGGAGATACTGGATAGTACCTCTGCTTAATTGGTTCAGACGACGTCCTAATTCTGTGCTCTACCAGACGAGTGCACTCAATGCCTTCCGGCATATTCCGGAATGCCCCCTCAACGGGGTCGTTAGCTGCCTTTCCTGGTCTTCATGCAACTCTGCTCTTTCCATTATTGCGGACACCGAGCTCCATTCGCCGGAGCCCATATCTAATACAACCCCCGCTCGGCTTAGAAAGTCCGCCCCCAAAATCAAAGTTTGGGGCAGAGTGGGTATGACCAAGCAGTCTAACATGAGGGCTTCTCCTCGCACCTCAAATGGTAGATACAATGTCCCCGCTACTCCTACTCCTGCACCATTCGCTAAAAAGACCCTACTCGTATTTCCCTGCGCTAAGCTAAGTCCTAACTTTTCCAAAATTTTCCACCCGTCCCTACAAATGATCATACGCGATGACCCGGAATCTAAAAGCCCTACCATCCTAACACCATATAAGCTAACTCCTAAATACAGGCGTACGTCGTTTTCTTGCCTCTCAAACGTGAAACCTAGACAAACATCCAAAACCACACGGTTGCCAGCAGGCAACCTTCTTACTGGTTACGACGCTCCTGCCCTGCTGACGTAAGAGGTCGTTGCCCTTTTCCCGAACACTTACGGCACTCTCTACGGATTACTCCCAGCTGCCCACACCCGTAGCACCTTCTCGGTGCAGAACAAGTGCTTGACATGTGTCCTTCTTGGTTGCAGTTGAAGCAACGCAATCCCTTCGTTGGTGGTGGGTCTATCCTCACCACTGGCACACTCCTTGACGCAGCTGTTGGGGGGATCCTCTGCGCTACTGTCGGTGGATCCCTGCGGATGACTGGTGAATGGTCCCGATGGACCGCCGCTGGTGAACTCCTACGGACGGGTGGTGGTGGTTCTCTCCGTACTGCTGGTGGCGGGTACCTCATCGCCGCCAACTTCGGCTCTTCAGTAGCCACATATGCCAGGTCTGGCTCCAGCAAGTTCCTGGATCTTGCTGTTGGAGGTGGCGCGAACGTCTCTTCGTTCGCTCGCACCATCTCCAACTTTCTCCCGAGACCCTCTAGGTTTTCCACTGTTTTCGGCTGGGTCTGGTAAAACGGTGCCAGGTCCCTCTGAAGGATACCCAGCTTACGACTTTCTGACAGGGGTTCTGTGAGGCGACCGAACATGTTGGTCATGATCGCCACATAGACCCCGATGGACTCCTCCTTCCCTTGGGTACGCCGCCTAATCTCTTCTAACAAAAGATCGTCGTAATTGAGAGGGAGGAACTCCAACTTGAGCTCCCTCACCAACTCCGACCACGGACCTATCGACCTCCTAATTGCACTGAACCAAAGAAGCGCCTTCTCACTGAACAAATCTACAGCCGCCCCAAACAATGGTGCCTCACTGACTCCTCTGGCCTCTCTCAACTCTTCCACTCGCTCCAAGAAAGAGTCGACAGAAGCCCCACATCGCTTTCCGGAAAAACTAAGTCCCCACTTGGACAAGTTCTCCACCTTTTCTGCCACCATCTGGACCGTCCCTGCTGCTTCTGTTGTTGTTGGTGCTGATGTTGAGGGAGCTAGTGTGGTGGTCTGCTCTCCACCCCCACCAGTCCTCAACTGCTTTTCCTTCCCCTCCTCCTCCTCCATGGCTTCATCACCCTCCAGGGTGGCCAAGAGGATCACCAGCTCCGTCTTGAGCTGCTTTTTTTCCAGCACGTCCTCCTCTGAGGCGGGTTGCGACCTCCCCAATCGCGTCATCGCTCAATCTATCTTCGTCGATGCCTTCTTGAACTCCGAAGAGCCCCGTTGTGGTGGGCTCTCCAGGAGCGCATCGATCTCTTCAATCTTCCTTTGCACCGCTTCACGATCCTGAGCGAACTTCAAAGGGTACTCAACCGCTTCAAGTGACCCGCGCCGCTCCAACAATCTAGCCGCCCTCAGCGATTTCCTCATCGCTTCCACGGTGCCGGTTGTCAGCCCCCGACACACGACCTCATAGGTCAACTCCTCCTGGGAGAGCCTATTGATCTCCATCCTATGCGTCCACAAAACCTAACCAACTACAAAAAACTATAGCACAGTGAAGAGCTCAATCGAGGTGATGAGACACCAAAAAGAAAGAAAAAAACTAAAAAGAAATCCAACCCAAAAGAACAACCCTCAATAGAACCGCTCACGAGGAATACTGCCACCCAAACAGAAAATCAATTCAAGCGAAAAGGAGAGCGAACAACCGGTCTAGTGGATCGCCAAATTTAAGAAAACAACTCGGTTGAAACCTTGGATCAGGCTTAATTAGCCCACAAAGAAAACCCACCGGAAAGAAGAAAAAAAAAACGGTAACGACCCGAGCAGAACAAAAGGCTCAACGGAAATTGCATAAAGGGCACCTCGCCCAAAAACTTTTCCCAAAAGCAAAAAAAAATATCAACGAAAAAAACACTCAGGCAATGAATCAACAGAAAAATCAAGATAATACGATTGGGAAAAAATTCAAAACGAAACCCGGAATCCAAAATCTACGCCCCAAAAGAAAATCCCAAGAAACGCACATACAGCGATTAACGCGCCAAATGTGAAAAATTGTTCAACGAGCGAATTCGAAACCGAAGTATGCGTATATGCATGTAACCATACATATACATATAATTATGTCGAGGCGACACCGCCACCCGAAAAATTAATGAATGAATGAAAGTATTCAAAATAAAAAAGGTATATATATATATGGTATATGTTTAATCAACCCCGCTCCCAAATGAAAATGTCAAGAGAATAAATAAAAATGTTAATATATATAAAAAGATAAAAAGGTATATTTAAAATCTAAATGTAAATGTAAGAAATATAATATAGAAAAAATATAGATAGAAATAAAATAGAAAAAAAACCCAATCACCAAAGTAAAATTTTTTTTTTATATATGTATGTATGTAAAATGGAAAATATATATATAATAAATAAAATAAACCGGGCAAGTGCGAGTTGTACTCGCACGGGGGAAGTTCCGTCGCATAATATTGATGGATGATTTCTGAATATCAAACGACGTTTCCAAACTATTTCAGTTGAATTTTCTTCTAACTTCAACTCAAATCAACCATTTATTCACAAATTCATACATCCAAACAAACAAATGTTCATCCCTACGTATACATATATCTCTATTCAAGTTTATCCAACACAGAAAATCCCTTCCATCACACAAACATACATACCTATCTACTCACTGCTCATGCCTGTGGTATGTGTGCGTTCATTTCTGTTGGGCATTTAGGGGTGAGATCGAAAAGATAACGCTCATCAACGAATAGAGTGGCCGAACAAAGCATGAAATTATGTGTGAAAATGAAATTGGTTCTCATTTTAAATCTTAGATATCTCAAAATTTCAACATAAATCGATATTTTGAAATTTATCATTTCTTAATGCTTACATTGATGTCTTCAAAACTGCATTTTCATATCTTCAAAATTCGCATTTCGATAGTTGACCGTTTTTGGCCAATATCTCCAAAACCATTAGGGCCAGAATGCTTGCAGTGGTTTTAAATAAAAGTACTCAATGAAGCCAAGTTTTTGTGATTTTTTCAGATTTTTAAACACTTTGGTTTAGAAATGGCAGGGGGGGAAATCTTTGGAGCTCCATATTTTCCAAACGGTACTTTTGATAAAAAAGTGTTGAAAGAAACCTCCACCTCATTTCGAAAGATCTGTCGATTGATATATATATCGATGGGGTGCAACAATTTTTCAAAATTAGTGTCAACTTCACCTGTACTGGAGCCACCCCCAAATGGCCCCACTTTTTAAAATCGCTGCATAGGAATTGACATCTAGGTCTGAAGTACATAATTCCAAAATTTCATGCCGATATCTTTATAAACTTCGGAGATAAAAAAGTGTGACAGACACGACGGACGGACGGACGGACGGACACACCGAAATTATAAAGGTTCCGTTTTTGTAGACGGAACCTTAAAAAACTGGGCAAGTGCGAGTTGTACTCGCACGGGTAAGGTTCCGTCGCATAATATTGATGGATGATTTCTGAAGATCAAACGACGTTTCTAAACTATTTCAGTTGAATTTTCTTCTAACTTCAACTCAAATTAACTATTCATTCATACATTTATACATCCGAAAAAAACAAACGTTCATCCCTACATATACCTATATCTCTATCCAAGTTTATCCAACACAGAAAATCCCTTCCATCATACACATACCCAACACTGCTCATGCCTGCGGTGTGTGTGTATTCATTTCTGTTGGGCATTTAGGGGTGAGATCGAAAAGATAACGCTCAGCAACGAATAGAGTGGCCGAAGACAGCATGAAATTATGTGTGAAAATGAAATTTTCTTCTCATTTTAAATCTTAGATATCTCAAAATTTCAACATAAGTCGATATTTTGAAATTTATCATTTCTTAATGCTTACATTGATGTCTTCAAAACTGCGTTTTCAGATCTTCAAAATTCGCATGTCGATGATTGACCGTTTTTGGCCAATATCTCCAAAACCATTAAGGCCAGAATGCTTGCAATGGTTTTAAATGAAAGTACTCAATGAAGCCAAGTTTTTGTGATTTTTTCAGATTTTTAAACACTTTGGTTTAGAAATGGCAGGGGGGAAAATCTTTGGAGCTCCATATTTTCCAAACGGTACTTTTGATAAAAAAGTCTTGAAAGAAACCTCCACCTCATTTCGAAAGATCTGTCGATTGATATATATATCGATGGGGTGCGACAATTTTTCAAAATTAGTGTCAACTTCACCTGTACTGGAGCCACCCCCAAATGGCCCCACTTTTTAAAATCGCTGCACAGGAATTGACATCTAGGTCTGAAGTACCTAATTCCAAAATTTCATGCCGATATCTTCATAAACTTCGGAGATAAAAAAGTGTGACAGACACGACGGACGGACGGACGGACGGACGGACGGACACACCGAAATTATAAAGGTTCCGTTTTTGTAGACGGAACCTTAAAAAGATATAAAATAATCAAAACACTGACGGAAGGAAGTAGGATTGTTTATTTATTTTTACAAAAGATGCCTTCCAACCGTCAAAAAAAACTTATACTAGAACAAACACACAAAAATTGTAAAATGGTTAACCCTACCGGTCCTAAAAACTAGCCCCACGTTGGGCGCCAAAAATGTCACGAAATTTCGGACAATGGTGGTCGCAAAAGGCCGCCCTACCCGACTGCTCAGCTGGGGGCGGGTGCCCAAAACCGGCACCAACAACTTCTACACCAAAATTTAAAAAAAAACCCAAAACTCGAAACAACTTACTGACCAAGAGGGCGCCACGTCGTCTCTCGACGTGGACGACGAAACCCTGGGGCGCTTATACGCCAACAACAACAAAAACCAACGCCCAATCAACACATATCTGAACTGTCTTCTGCTCGCCATTCCGGACGTACCAATAGAATAGGACTTTATCTTACATCTAATCAACAGAAGCGTTTCACGACGAATGACGGACTGTCGGGCGATTGGATTTTGCGTACGTGTCGTTTCTTGTTCGTTTTGTTCCTCGTATTCGCTTTGATCTTGGTTCGTGGCGATCGTTTGTCTTAGGTAGCGGGCCTTGCTGTGTGTAATGTACGTCTGTCGTGTAAATATGTTATGTGTGTATGTGATGCGTATGTGGCTGTCGTTAGTAGGGTGTTGTATGCAGTTTCGGCTCAATCCCACATATAGTTCTACGGAACATTTCTCCAAGGATCGTTACAAAATACTCATTAACAAATTGAATCTCTCCCTTGGAGTGGCACTTCGGCTTTGATTTCATGATTTATGGTGAGTTGACTCTGCTTCTGATGCTGCTTGAATTGCTGCTGCTGTGGCTGCTGGTACTGCTGGAGCTACGGGTGCTGCTGATGGCTCCGTATGCACTGGCTGTTCCGATAGTCTATTTGCCAGGTCTTTCTTTGGCTTTTAGCACACAGATTTTATATCGTCATAGTACGATTTTGAGAAATAATCGTGGCTAATGTCACAACCGAAATTATCACGAATTTCACTGTCAAATTTATCGAACTCCTCCCATAAGGAGTCCAACAACCGCCATCGTTGTTGCACATAACTCGGTGTCTTCCTACTTGGTCCGTCCTTTCCATAGTTTCGGGAGAGAACGCAAATTTCTCCTCCGATTCTATTTTGATTCCCTGCTAATTCTTCCAAAGTATGCTTCATCGTCAATTTAATATTTAACGAAATCTCCGAACACAACCTTTCACATTTCGCTTATTTGTTCACAATTTACAGGCTACTAAACTTTTTTAGTTGTGTCCTGTCACGGTCGCCAATGTTTAAATAAAAAATATAAAGTAGATAAAACAACAAAACTTATTAAAAACTAATCTTTATTACGTGGGTGTTGACCCTTTGAATGTACACGAAGGACTGCGTCGAGCTATCACAAAAATTGCACCTTGTGCGTGCAAAATTGCACCGTAAGCAAATTCAAACCGTGCGATCCAATTGCGGCGGTGTCAAAAATGTTTGCTCGTGCAGAATACGAGACGCGTGAATTTTGTTTGCGAGTTCTGGTGTCACGGTTCGTTACAGAAATATTGACATATGAGCTCGACTGAAATATAGTAACTTAAACAAATTGGAGGGGGGACGCATACAAAAATACTTTAGAGCTTCATATTATTATAAACGGTGCTTTGTATCAAAGAGTGTTGAAGCAAACCTCAACTTCATTTCAATATGTTACATATATCATAATCGATATGTCGATTAAGGTATCACTCAAGGGGGTGCGTCAATGTTTCAATGTCTATGACAATTTCACCTATACAGGAGTAATCCTCAAATGGCCCCACTTTTTAAATTTGTGTGCATGAAATACAAACAAATGGCCTAAACTAGTTAATTACAAAATTTAATGCCGATATCTTTATAAACTTGGGAGATAAAAAAGTGGGACAAACAGACGGACGGACACACCGAAATTATAAAGGTTGCCTCTACTGTTTCATGCTTCCATTGATTCAAAATTCCATGGTGAAGATAGTCGAAGCTTTTGATAACTCAGGCTTTGCTTTTGGCATTCTTGATGATACAAATACTCGTACATTTTATTATTTTTTAAAACTTGTGGCAAATTTTATAGAAAAACAAATTTGCCCTTCTAAGGAACTTCGGCTTTCAATTACTATATATTTTATAAAAATCATCTCGAAGTGATATTGTTTTCTCTTTTAAGGGTAAAATTCATGTTGAGCCACAGAAGCAGTCCGTACTTATCAGTCGAGAAATAAGTTATAATGGAAGACAAAAATACATTCCAAGGTAAGTGAGCAATCTAAAGCGTAAATACTTGAGAATATGAATGATTGTCGCGTATTATGATGTAGAATTTCTTATTTTTCTTTATTATTATTCTTTCGAATTATGAAGTGTTCTTATTTTTCTTTGTCTAAATGAAATATTGCTAAATGATATATTACTTTTGAACCATCATAACAATGTTACGTAATGTATTAAGAAGAACTAACGCGATTGTACCACGAACTAAAAAGTACAGAGTTATATTGCTGAACTCATCCTTGTTAATGTAAAATTGAGAGACATCCTTGTTAACGTAAAGTTGAGGGACAATTCCAATTGTAGTGGTATTCGCTTAGCCAGCATAGTGGAAAGTCTAAGAATGGAGAAATAAAAAATTTGGTTAAACTAAAAATTAAAAGTACGTGTTTTTGTTAAAGCCCCTTGTCGCAGGCGTAAAAACGCTTGCGTCACAACATATTGGTGCCGAAACCCGGGACATTGGTCTCAATCGCTGTAATTTATGTGTGAACGAAAAGGGTTAATACATAATTCGTGGCAATCGCAAAAACCAAAATCCGAGTAGGGTAAGCGAAATACTGCATTAAATTGTCTTATCCGCGTAAAGTTATATCCGCGTACAGTTTTATCCGCGTAAAGTCTCTTGGAAATAAAAATGAAATCATTGGTTGAAAAGAAGTCACAGTCGCGATAGCCGCTATCCACGAATTGGTAGGTAGTGTGAGTGGTTAAAAAAGAACTAATGTGCAGCAAAACCGAATGACAGCTTCTTAGAAAACTATGGACAACGTAGCGTTAAAAGTAAACACAAAAAAAAATATAACTTAACGAATCTGCAAAAGCTTTTCGTCGAACTACTTGTTTAAACAAAGTAAGCAAACATGGCACCAGAAGATGACAGAAAAATGATCGGTGCTGAAGGACTAAAAGCAGGAAAAGTAAATACAAATTAGGCTGTTGGAATTTAAATCACTGAGAACGTCGACGAGGGATAATATAGCACGGATTTAAAAATACTTGCAATGGGAGGATCAACTCTAACACCAGAAGAATTATAATGCAGACATGGGATTTTGATAGAATTTGCCTAGAATCGGATGATAATGTAATTTTTATTTGAGAAACAGAGAAACTGTATATCGGTGCTAAATCTAATATTTTGAAAGAAATTGACAAACAGCAATCATCAGTGAAGGATGTTACTTTGGACACTACAACCAATAAGCCTACATGCTTGCCATCCGCATGGGATAGTTATTCAAAGGCACTCGAGTGCTTAAAGAATTGTTTCGACAGAAAGGCTCTAATGTTTGAAGAGCACAACGCGGCTCTATTTGAAAGGCAAAATTCAATGAAGGGATCTGCAGAACAATTGCGTCGTGTAATTAATACGACAAATGCGCGCTTGAGTGCGATGCTTTCACTAGGCAAATATCAGATGCTTTCTATCAGATGCACATGCTCTAATCATTTTTCTTGTTATGGAGAAACTGGATCCTGAAACGCAGTCTAAATGGGTGGAAACTGTCGACCACAGAAACTACCATCGTGGCATGATTGCTCAGCGGGTTTGACTAGACGTTGCCAGAAATTGGAGACGCGGGAAACGAAGGTGGATCGCATCAACGAAAAACAAAAGTTTTTTAAAGAATTGCGGCGGGAGTGTGAATTGAAAAGCTTAGTTCCAAAGCGAAACCAAACAATAGCAATAGCACATGCAGTTTGTACTATTTGTCACAAGGCTGGACACGAGGTGTCCAATTGCCCCTAGTTTTTACGGATGAGTCTACATGAACGCTACTCAGCTACCTGTTCTTTCAGACTCTGCATCATTTGTCTAAAGAAAGGGCATTGGTTTAAAATTGTAGTGCTTGAAGATGTATTAAGTGTAGTCAACTTCATCACGTTTTGTTGCACCGGGACGGGATAACAGCATTGGGAACAGATGTACAATAAAAAGAGCGTACGAGTTTGCCTAAAGCAGTGGTGGAAGGAGTTTTTCTAGAGACTGCTATTATATTGGTGAAAAATGCTTCCGGTCCTTATCACCCAGTGCGAATTACGTTTTCAGTAATTTAAAGACTAAGTACTTTTAACTAAAATGTCTTTATTACTCAAATGTGGTCTTAAGACTGAATTTATAATTTTGCTTAACCTAACATGAAGCTTACATTTCGACATAAATGTGCTGATCACTTCAGTCACCGTTTTCAATTTCCGTTCGAACGTCGGCAGTATCGCTGACGATGCGAACAGAGGTAAAATATGATACATTTGTTAAAATATTTTCGATGACCTTCGTTGTTCTACAGTCAGCTCATGTTTACCTATAACACACGTGCTATCTTGGATTCAGCATCGCAAATAAATCTTATGTGCAGTTATTTGGCTCAGACTCTGAGGTTAGTGACATCTCCGTGTCTACTCAACGCAAAGGGATTTGTGAAATAAGCACTTGTATAACCAGGAAGGTGCAAGCGGCAAGTAAATCGAGAACAAGCAAGTTGAAGTGTGGTTATAGTACTATGTTCTGCCAAAAATAACAGAAAGTAAGCCGAGTCAATTCGTTAATATCTCGCAATGGGGAATACCAAGAAGTATGATGGCGGATCCGAACTTCAACATGCCTTCGCGTCTGGATAGACTTCTGGGTGCGGAGGTATTTCCAGATTTGCTATCCGTTGGGCAAATTAGCAAATTCAAAGATGGATTGCCGGAACTCCAGAAAACGGTACTTGGTTGGGTGCTGTCTGGTGGTACCTTGTGTTCCAAAACAGACCAAGGAAAAAAGAACACACTGTCAAAAAGCAAAATCTGGTATGACATTAAAGGAAGTGTAAGAAAGTGATCTCAACAAAATGGTAGAGAGCTTTTGAAAAGCTGAACAGATTCCTTCAAAAACCACGTTCCTGACCGAAGAGGGAGAAAAATGTGAGCGAGTCTTTCTGCAAAGTGTCCTCTCGTTGAAAGTTGCAAAATTCGAAGATAATGTAATGTAAAGCAGTAGGGAGATTCATTGCCAATTGCTGAACGCCGCTTTTTAGCGTTGGAAAAACGACTTTCTAAGAATCCATCAATACAGAAGTCTTATGCGGAATTTTTAGAGGAATAAGTAAGGCTTAGCCACATGAAGGAATTGGAACCAAACAAGGTTGGTGACTTAAGGTACTTTTCACCGCATCAATATGTATTGCGACCGGAGTCTTCAAGCACTAAACTTCGGGTTGTATTTTATTGCAGCTGTGAGAATAGCTTATCATTAAATTATGTCATGATGAATCCAAAATGATTTATTGTCCATTGTACTACGATTTCGGTGTCACAAGTACGCTCTTACAGCCGATGTTACTAAAATGTATCGACACATTAAGAAGATACGAAGTACCAAGCCATATTGTGGAGACGGTCAAAGGAGGATAGGTTAAAGATGTACCGCTTACTTACTGTCACCTATGGCACAACATCGGTGCCATACCTCGCAACACGCTGCCTTAAAAAGCTAGGTGAAGACAAAAAAGCAAGATATCCGTTGGCACCTAAGAAGGTCTTGCAGGACTTCTATATGGACACTTTTATAAGCGGAGCACATAGCGAAGAGGAGCTGCTTCAAATTTATGCAGAAGTTGTAGAGATAACGAATTCCGCTCCTTTGACATTAAGAAAGTGGTACTCGAACACCTGGAAGTTTTTACATTAAGTGCCTGACAGCGGCAAGGAAAAGACCTTACGAATCAACGATACGGAAATCATAAAAACACTTGGTGTAGTATGGGAGCCGACATTGGATGTGTTCAGGTATGTTTGGCAATATATGTCCAGTGAAAATCCTATTACGAAGAGGATTGTGCTGGCAGAAATGACGTCATTATTCGACCCTCTTGGTCTTATTATCCAATCTAGTGAACGTAAAAACCAAAATATTTATTCAAGACTTGTGAATTTTAAAAGTAGCTTGGGATGAATCCTTGCCTTAAATCTTCATACTCTATGGGACAAATTTCGGAGAAAGAAGTAAGATTCCTCGATACGTATTGAGTCCAACGAAATTTGTGCGAGTCGAAATGCATGGATTTCCAGCGGGTATTGCATGTACGTATGGTGCATTGACAACAATGATAATATTACCGTAATTTTAAATTATTATGGAGTGCAAAATCAAGGGTTGCACCTTTAAAAACAAAATCCTTGCCAAGACTTGAGCTGGTAGCAGCTCATTGGTTGAAGGTAAAGCAAAAAAATGTTCTTGTTCAAACTGATGCTGTATACTTATGGACTGATTTGGAGATTGTGCTAGAGTGGCTGAGTGCACATATACTCGTATTTATTTATTTATTTTATTTATTTACTTATTCACAAACTTACTACAAGCCGTTGGCAACTATCACTAAATTATTTACAATATTTTGCTTAAGACTACTTAAACCTACTTGAAATATACAATTTTCTAAGCAAAAGAGGAAAGGGCATGTCTTAGTGAGCTCGTGTTTGTATTAAAATCAAACGTGCTTAGGGCCTCGTTAGTTATACGCAACGTTCGCGACATACGAGTAGGTTCATTTCGCCCATAAACAGTACGATGGTACTTGAGATGGAACAGAGGTACTACCCTAAGGGAACGAGGATTGGTGTTAAAAGATATCTTTTGAAGCAGCGCAGGACAATCAATGATGCCCGATAATAACTGGTGTACAAATAATACATCAGCAACTTTTCTACATTTTTCGAGTTATTGCATACTCAACAGGCACAACCGATGCTCATAAGAGGGTAGATTATACCTGTCGGACGAAGGTAGTCCACGGCGAGCAAAACGAAGAAATCTCCGTTGGACACACTCGATTCGATATTTTTGCGTAACCTGATAGGGAGACCAAACCAAATCGGTCTAACAAAAGTACAGTAGAGGGAGTTCGTTACGTAAGGGTTCGAGAATTCTTTCGACCAGCGTTTAACGAAACCGAGGGCAGAATTAGCCCTATTAATAATATTTTCGATATGGGGACGAAAATTAAGTTCTCTATCGCAAATGACACCTAAGTCACGCAGTAAAGTAACTGTGAGAACGGGTCCGTCACCAATAAAATATGTTCGAGGGGTAGCCGAAAGGCGCTTACGAGAATATGTAATAGCTTGGCATTTGACAACATTTAGAACAAGAAAATTTTTTGTACATCAAGTCGAAAAAGTGTTCAAATCCATTTGAAGTTCATACGAGTCAGCGGAGATAGAAATTTCCTTAAAATTTTTTATGTCGTCCGCATAAACTGAAAGACGAGAATAATTAATAAAGTTATCCACGTCGTTAATTGTTAGGATGAAAATCAGCGGACCAAGATGGCTACCCCGGGGGACCCCAGATGTGGCTACAAAAGAATTGGAAACAGAGGATCTAAGAATTACTTCATATTGACGCTCTTCAAGGTACGACTTGATCCACGCAATAAACTCCGTTTGGAAGCCAAAAGCTAAAAGTATAATCGCGTGAGAGATTTTATCAAAAGCTTTGCTAAAATCAGTAGCGACAACATCGACATCTTTGCCATCTTCCAATGCGCACAAGGTGCTGGACACGAATTCTGTCAGGTTTTTTGTAGTTGATCTTCCCTTAAGAAATCCGTGTTGATGGACAGAAAGGACAGACCTACTGTGAAAAAACATAGTATCATAAACAATGCTTTCAAATAATTTAGGCAAGGTAGAGAGTTTGGCTATAGGCCGGTAGTTCGCAATCTCATTTTTTGGACCTTATTTATGTAAGGGGATTATAAAAGAGCTTTTCCAAGCCTTAGGATAGACACTTTGTGAAAGAGAGAGACGGAAAAGCGTCGCTAGAGGCTGAGATAAGTAATTTGCACATTTTTTCAGAACTACATCAGGAAGGCCATCTGGACCAGCGGAATATTAATTTGTAAGTTTGTCAATCTTATTCTTCACGTTTGCCGCCGTGATGTCAACTGAGGTAAAAGAAGTTTGGGCAAAAAATTTCGTGTATGAGAAGTAAGAATGATCTGGCTCAGTTACATGATTAGAGAATGACTGACTAAAGAAATCAGCGAATAAATTAGCGACTAAACAAGGCTCATTCGAAGATATATCAGAGAAAGTCAGAGTCGCCGGGTAATTATCTGATTTCTTTTTAGTGTTAATAAAGTGAAAAAATCGTTTGGGGCCAGAAATTATGCCAGACTGCATTCGGTCCATGTATTGCTGATAAAGCGATTCGCAAAGTTCGGAAAAAGCGGAGTAAGCGTGAAGTTAATTAGAAAGATTTAGGTTCGAGCGGGTTTCTAAAAAATTACGCCAAAGTTTATTCCTTTTATTGCGAAGAGACCGAAGTTCTTTATTATACCAAGGTGGAGATGAAGAAAAGTTCTTTTGGGGCATGAAAGGAACGGACTGCATGAAACAGTCAAAAATTGCGGTGTAAAATTTTTCAAGTGAGCTATCAACTGAAATATAATGTGAATCCACAAAAATACTATCGAAGTTAACAGAACCTAAGAGGTTGCGAAGTTTAGTAAAGTTAGCCTTACAAAAATTAAAGCTGTACGATTATTCGGATGCTACAGTTCTAGTAGCGTTGTTGTAGGAAACAGTAAGAGATAGGGGTGGATGGTAATGGTCCAATTTGGAGAGAAGATGGCTACTTGCTGAAACTGTACAGTTATCGGTGTCTGATGAGAAGATGAGATCCAGTTGTCTACCTAAGTTATATGTAATACCGCTTAACTGATAAAGGTTGCAGTCAGTAAGGCAATCTGAGGAGGGATTAATTGCGACATAATGGGATTCATCATCTGATAGAGTCCATTGAAGATCAGGAAAATTAAAGTCTCCAAGAATCAAGACGGTGTCGCAAGGATCTGCGTTATTAAACAGAGAATCGATCGCATCGATGGCTAACTGTTAACTCTGCATAGGCTGGGACGGACGGATGTAACAACAGAGAATAAAATTGTGGCAATTAGGCATAGTTATTTTGACACAAATAAATTCAAAATTAGATGAATGAGAACTTTTGATTAGGGTAGAGTCAAGTCGGTTGTGAACTGCCAAAAGAACACACTGACCCGAGGAATCATTCTCCTTCTCAAAACCATCGTCTCGAAAAACATTAAAGTCAGGAGTAAATAATTCATTGTTGGCAAAATCAGGTGTAAGATTAGTTTCGTCTCATCATCTCATCTCATTTTCAATGACCCGCATGTTCCACTAAAGGGGTCGCGGGGGCAATGCATGCACGAGAGATCTCCAGGCCACTCGATCCTCCGCCATCGACTCTAACTTATCAGGAGCTATGCCCAAGCGCAACCAGGCGAGTGTTTGGACTTGGTCCAAACATCTCATCCTAGGTCTGCCAAGCGGTCGCCTACCTGATGGAATCGCATTCAAGGCACGCCTCGGAAGTCGTAATGATGGGGACATTCGTGCCACGTGACCAAACCAACGAAGTACAGCCCTTTCCGTTCGAAGAAGCAGCTGCCCAACATAGAGTTCCAAGCGCACTGTCGTGTTTCTCACCCTATCCCGGCGAGTAATTCCCACAACAGCACGAAGAAATCTCATCTCGGTAGCTTGTATTCGCGATCTTATTCTTTCGGTCATTACCCAAATTTCATGACCAAAGGTGTCTTTATTACTCAAATGTGGTCTTAAGACTGAATTTACAATTTTGCTTAACCTAACATGAAGCTTACATTTCGACATAAATGTGCTGATCACTTCAGTCACCGTTTTCAATTTCCGTTCGAACGTCGGCAGTATCGCTGACGATGCGAACAGAGGTAAAATATGATACATTTGTTAAAATATTCTCGATGACCTTCGTTGTTCTACAGTCAGCTCATGTTTACCTATAACACGCGTGCTATCGCAAATAAATCTTATGTGCAGTTATTTGGCTTAGACTCTAAGGTTAGTGACATCTCCGTGTCTACTCAACGCAAAAGGGATCGAGTAAATCGAGAACAAGCAAGTTGAAGTGTGGTTATAGTACTATGTTCTGCCAAAAATAACAGAAAGTAAGCCGAGTCAATTCGTTAATATCTCGCAATGGGGAATACCAAGAAGTATGATGGCGGATCCGAACTTCAACATGCCTTCGCGTCTGGATAGACTTCTGGGTGCGGAGGTATTTCCAGATTTGCTATCCGTTGGGCAAATTAGCAAATTCAAAGATGGATTGCCGGAACTCCAGAAAACGGTACTTGGTTGGGTGCTGTCTGGTGGTACCTTGTGTTCCAAAACAGACCAAGGAAAAAAGAACACACTGTCAAAAAGCAAAATCTGGTATGACATTAAAGGAAGTGTAAGAAAGTGATCTCAACAAAATGGTAGAGAGCTTTTGAAAAGCTGAACAGATTCCTTCAAAAACCACGTTCCTGACCGAAGAGGGAGAAAAATGTGAGCGAGTCTTTCTGCAAAGTGTCCTCTCGTAAAATGTAAAGCAGTAGGGAGATTCATTGCCAATTGCTGAACGCCGCTTTTTAGCGTTGGAAAAACGACTTTCTAAGAATCCATCAATACAGAAGTCTTATGCGGAATTTTTAGAGGAATAAGTAAGGCTTAGCCACATGAAGGAATTGGAACCAAACAAGGTTGGTGACTTAAGGTACTTTTCACCGCATCAATATGTATTGCGACCGGAGTCTTCAAGCACTAAACTTCGGGTTGTATTTTATTGCAGCTGTGAGAATAGCTTATCATTAAATTATGTCATGATGAATCCAAAATGATTTATTGTCCATTGTACTACGATTTCGGTGTCACAAGTACGCTCTTACAGCCGATGTTACTAAAATGTATCGACACATTAAGAAGATACGAAGTACCAAGCCATATTGTGGAGACGGTCAAAGGAGGATAGGTTAAAGATGTACCGCTTACTTACTGTCACCTATGGCACAACATCGGTGCCATACCTCGCAACACGCTGCCTTAAAAAGCTAGGTGAAGACAAAAAAGCAAGATATCCGTTGGCACCTAAGAAGGTCTTGCAGGACTTCTATATGGACACTTTTATAAGCGGAGCACATAGCGAAGAGGAGCTGCTTCAAATTTATGCAGAAGTTGTAGAGATAACGAATTCCGCTCCTTTGACATTAAGAAAGTGGTACTCGAACACCTGGAAGTTTTTACAATAAGTGCCTGACAGCGACAAGGAAAAGACCTTACGAATCAACGATACGGAAATCATAAAAACACTTGGTGTAGTATGGGAGCCGACATTGGATGTGTTCAGGTATGTTTGGCAATATATGTCCAGTGAAAATCCTATTACGAAGAGGATTGTGCTGGCAGAAATGACGTCATTATTCGACCCTCTTGGTCTTATTATCCAATCTAGTGAACGTAAAAACCAAAATATTTATTCAAGACTTGTGAATTTTAAAAGTAGCTTGGGATGAATCCTTGCCTTAAATCTTCATACTCTATGGGACAAATTTCGGAGAAAGAAGTAAGATTCCTCGATACGTATTGAGTCCAACGAAATTTGTGCGAGTCGAAATGCATGGATTTCCAGCGGGTATTGCATGTACGTATGGTGCATTGACAACAATGATAATATTACCGTAATTTTAAATTATTATGGAGTGCAAAATCAAGGGTTGCACCTTTAAAAACAAAATCCTTGCCAAGACTTGAGCTGGTAGCAGCTCATTGGTTGAAGGTAAAGCAAAAAAATGTTCTTGTTCAAACTGATGCTGTATACTTATGGACTGATTTGGAGATTGTGCTAGAGTGGCTGAGTGCACATATACTTGTATTTATTTATTTACTTATTCACAAACTTAATACAAGCCGTTGGCAACTATCACTAAATTGTTTACAATATTTTGCTTAAGACTACTTAAACCTACTTGAAATATACAATTTTCTAAGCAAAAGAGGAAAGGGCATGTCTTAGTGTCTTAGTCTTAGTGAGCTCGTGTTTGTATTAAAATCAAACGTGCTTAGGGCCTCGTTAGTTATACGCAACGTTCGCGACATACGAGTAGGTTCATTTCGCCCATAAACAGTACGATGGTACTTGAGATGGAACAGAGGTACTACCCTAAGGGAACGAGGATTGGTGTTAAAAGATATCTTTTGAAGCAGCGCAGGACAATCAATGATGCCCGATAATAACTGGTGTACAAATAATACATCAGCAACTTTTCTACGTTTTTCGAGTTATTGCATACTCAACAGGCACAACCGATGCTCATAAGGGGGTAGATTATACCTGTCGGACGAAGGTAGTCCACGGCGAGCAAAACGAAGAAATCTCCGTTGGACACACTCGATTCGATATTTTTACGTAACCTGATAGGGAGACCAAACCAAATCGGTCTAACAAAAGTACAGTAGAGGGAGTTCGTTACGTAAGGGTTCGAGAATTCTTTCGACCAGCGTTTAACGAAACCGAGGGCAGAATTAGCCCTATTAATATTATTTTCGATATGGGGACGAAAATTAAGTTCTCTATCGCAAATGACACCTAAGTCACGCAGTAAAGTAACTGTGGGAACGGGTCCGTCACCAATAAAATAAGTTCGAGGGGTAGCCGAAAGGCGCTTACGAGAATATGTAATAGCTTGGCATTTGACAACATTTAGAACAAGAAAATTTTTTGTACATCAAGTCGAAAAAGTGTTCAAATCCATTTGAAGTTCATACGAGTCAGCGGAGATAGAAATTTCCTTAAATTTTTTTATGTCGTCCGCATAAACTGAAAGACGAGAATAATTAATAAAGTTATCCACGTCGTTAATTGTTAGGATGAAAATCAGCGGACCAAGATGGCTACCCCGGGGGACCCCAGATGTGGCTACAAAAGAATTGGAAACAGAGGATCTAAGAATTACTTTATATTGACGCTCTTCAAGGTACGACTTGATCCACGCAATAAACTCCGTTTGGAAGCCAAAAGCTAAAAGTATAATCGCGTGAGAGATTTTATCAAAAGCTTTGCTAAAATCAGTAGCGACAACATCGACATCTTTGCCATCTTCCAATGCGCACAAGGTGCTGGACACGAATTCTGTCAGGTTTTTTGTAGTTGATCTTCCCTTAAGAAATCCGTGTTGATGGACAGAAAGGACAGACCTACTGTGAAAAAACATAGTATCATAAACAATGCTTTCAAATAATTTAGGCAAGGTAGAGAGTTTGGCTATAGGCCGGTAGTTCGCAATCTCATTTTTTGGACCTTATTTATGTAAGGGGATTATAAAAGAGCTTTTCCAAGCCTTAGGATAGACACTTTGTGAAAGAGAGAGACGGAAAAGCGTCGCTAGAGGCTGAGATAAGTAATTTGCACATTTTTTCAGAACTACATCAGGAAGGCCATCTGGACCAGCGAAATATTAATTTGTAAGTTTGTCAATCTTATTCTTCACGTTTGCCGCCGTGATGTCAACTGAGGTAAAAGAAGTTTGGGCAAAAAATTTCGTGTATGAGAAGTAAGAATGATCTGGCTCAGTTACATGATTAGAGAATGACTGACTAAAGAAATCAGCGAATAAATTAGCGACTAAACAAGGATCATTCGAAGATATATCAGAGAAAGTCAGAGTCGCCGGGTAATTATCTGATTTCTTTTTAGTGTTAATAAAGTGAAAAAATCGTTTGGGGCCAGAAATTATGCCAGACTGCATTCGGTCCATGTATTGCTGATAAAGCGATTCGCAAAGTTCGGAAAAAGCGGAGTAAGCGTGAAGTTAATTAGAAAGATTTAGGTTCGAGCGGGTTTCTAAAAAATTACGCCAAAGTTTATTCCTTTTATTGCGAAGAGACCGAAGTTCTTTATTATACCAAGGTGGAGATGAAGAAAAGTTCTTTTGGGGCATGAAAGGAACGGACTGCATGAAACAGTCAAAAATTGCGGTGTAAAATTTTTCAAGTGAGCTATCAACTGAAATATAATGTGAATCCACAAAAATACTATATATCAACTGAAATATAATGTGAATCCACAAAAATACTATCGAAGTTAACAGAACCTAAGAGGTTGCGAAGTTTAGTAAAGTTAGCCTTACGAAAATTAAAGCTGTACGATTATTCGGATGCTACAGTTCTAGTAGCGTTGTTGTAGGAAACAGTAAGAGATAGGGGTGGATGGTAATGGTCCAATTTGGAGAGAAGATGGCTACTTGCTGAAACTGTACAGTTATCGGTGTCTGATGAGAAGATGAGATCCAGTTGTCTACCTAAGTTATATGTAATACCGCTTAACTGATAAAGGTTGCAGTCAGTAAGGCAATCTGAGGAGGGATTAATTGCGACATAATGGGATTCATCATCTGATAGAGTCCATTGAAGATCAGGAAAATTAAAGTCTCCAAGAATCAAGACGGTGTCGCAAGGATCTGCGTTATTAAACAGAGAATCGATCGCATCGATCATCGGGACGGACGGATGTAACAACAGAGAATAAAAATGTGGCAATTAGGCATAGTTATTTTGACACAAATAAATTCAAAATTAGATGAATGAGAACTTTTGATTAGGGTAGAGTCAAGTCGGTTGTGAACTGCCAAAAGAACACACTGACCCGAGGAATCATTCTCCTTCTCAAAACCATCGTCTCGAAAAACATTAAAGTCAGGAGTAAATAATTCATTGTTGGCAAAATCAGGTGTAAGATTAGTTTCGTCTCATCATCTCATCTCATTTTCAATGACCCGCATGTTCCACTAAAGGGGTCGCGGGGGCAATGCATGCACGAGAGATCTCCAGGCCACTCGATCCTCCGCCATCGACTCTAACTTATCAGGAGCTATGCCCAAGCGCAACCAGGCGAGTGTTTGGACTTGGTCCAAACATCTCATCCTAGGTCTGCCAAGCGGTCGCCTACCTGATGGAATCGCATTCAAGGCACGCCTCGGAAGTCGTAATGATGGGGACATTCGTGCCACGTGACCAAACCAACGAAGTACAGCCCTTTCCGTTCGAAGAAGCAGCTGCCCAACATAGAGTTCCAAGCGCACTGTCGTGTTTCTCACCCTATCCCGGCGAGTAATTCCCACAACAGCACGAAGAAATCTCATCTCGGTAGCTTGTATTCGCGATCTTATTCTTTCGGTCATTACCCAAATTTCATGACCAAAGGTGTCTTTATTACTCAAATGTGGTCTTAAGACTGAATTTACAATTTTGCTTAACCTAACATGAAGCTTACATTTCGACATAAATGTGCTGATCACTTCAGTCACCGTTTTCAATTTCCGTTCGAACGTCGGCAGTATCGCTGACGATGCGAACAGAGGTAAAATATGATACATTTGTTAAAATATTCTCGATGACCTTCGTTGTTCTACAGTCAGCTCATGTTTACCTATAACACGCGTGCTATCGCAAATAAATCTTATGTGCAGTTATTTGGCTTAGACTCTAAGGTTAGTGACATCTCCGTGTCTACTCAACGCAAAAGGGATCGAGTAAATCGAGAACAAGCAAGTTGAAGTGTGGTTATAGTACTATGTTCTGCCAAAAATAACAGAAAGTAAGCCGAGTCAATTCGTTAATATCTCGCAATGGGGAATACCAAGAAGTATGATGGCGGATCCGAACTTCAACATGCCTTCGCGTCTGGATAGACTTCTGGGTGCGGAGGTATTTCCAGATTTGCTATCCGTTGGGCAAATTAGCAAATTCAAAGATGGATTGCCGGAACTCCAGAAAACGGTACTTGGTTGGGTGCTGTCTGGTGGTACCTTGTGTTCCAAAACAGACCAAGGAAAAAAGAACACACTGTCAAAAAGCAAAATCTGGTATGACATTAAAGGAAGTGTAAGAAAGTGATCTCAACAAAATGGTAGAGAGCTTTTGAAAAGCTGAACAGATTCCTTCAAAAACCACGTTCCTGACCGAAGAGGAAGAAAAATGTGAGCGAGTCTTTCTACAAAGTGTCCTCTCGTTGAAAGTTGCAAAATTCGAAGATAATGTAATGTAAAGCAGTAGGGAGATTCATTGCCAATTGCTGAACGCCGCTTTTTAGCGTTGGAAAAACGACTTTCTAAGAATCCATCAATACAGAAGTCTTATGCGGAATTTTTAGAGGAATAAGTAAGGCTTAGCCACATGAAGGAATTGGAACCAAACAAGGTTGGTGACTTAAGGTACTTTTCACCGCATCAATATGTATTGCGACCGGAGTCTTCAAGCACTAAACTTCGGGTTGTATTTTATTGCAGCTGTGAGAATAGCTTATCATTAAATTATGTCATGATGAATCCAAAATGATTTATTGTCCATTGTACTACGATTTCGGTGTCACAAGTACGCTCTTACAGCCGATGTTACTAAAATGTATCGACACATTAAGAAGATACGAAGTACCAAGCCATATTGTGGAGACGGTCAAAGGAGGATAGGTTAAAGATGTACCGCTTACTTACTGTCACCTATGGCACAACATCGGTGCCATACCTCGCAACACGCTGCCTTAAAAAGCTAGGTGAAGACAAAAAAGCAAGATATCCGTTGGGACCTAAGAAGGTCTTGCAGGACTTCTATATGGACACTTTTATAAGCGGAGCACATAGCGAAGAGGAGCTGCTTCAAATTTATGCAGAAGTTGTAGAGATAACGAATTCCGCTCCTTTGACATTAAGAAAGTGGTACTCGAACACCTGGAAGTTTTTACAATAAGTGCCTGACAGCGACAAGGAAAAGACCTTACGAGTCAACGATACGGAAATCATAAAAACACTTGGTGTAGTATGGGAGCCGACATTGGATGTGTTCAGGTATGTTTGGCAATATATGTCCAGTGAAAATCCTATTACGAAAAGGATTGTGCTGGCAGAAATGACGTCATTATTCGACCCTCTTGGTCTTATTATCCAATCTAGTGAACGTAAAAACCAAAATATTTATTCAAGACTTGTGAATTTTAAAAGTAGCTTGGGATGAATCCTTGCCTTAAATCTTCATACTCTATGGGACAAATTTCGGAGAAAGAAGTAAGATTCCTCGATACGTATTGAGTCCAACGAAATTTGTGCGAGTCGAAATGCATGGATTTCCAGCGGGTATTGCATGTACGTATGGTGCATTGACAACAATGATAATATTACCGTAATTTTAAATTATTATGGAGTGCAAAATCAAGGGTTGCACCTTTAAAAACAAAATCCTTGCCAAGACTTGAGCTGGTAGCAGCTCATTGGTTGAAGGTAAAGCAAAAAAAATGTTCTTGTTCAAACTGATGCTGTATACTTATGGACTGATTTGGAGATTGTGCTAGAGTGGCTGAGTGCACATATACTTGTATTTGTTTATTTATTTTATTTATTTACTTATTCACAAACTTAATACAAGCCGTTGGCAACTATCACTAAATTATTTACAATATTTTGCTTAAGACTACTTAAACCTACTTGAAATATACAATTTTCTAAGCAAAAGAGGAAAGGGCATGTCTTAGTGAGCTCGTGTTTGTATTAAAATCAAACGTGCTTAGGGCCTCGTTAGTTATACGCAACGTTCGCGACATACGAGTAGGTTCATTTCGCCCATAAACAGTACGATGGTACTTGAGATGGAACAGAGGTACTACCCTAAGGGAACGAGGATTGGTGTTAAAAGATATCTTTTGAAGCAGCGCAGGACAATCAATGATGCCCGATAATAACTGGTGTACAAATAATGCATCAGCAACTTTTCTACGTTTTTCGAGTTATTGCATACTCAACAGGCACAACCGATGCTCATAAGGGGGTAGATTATACCTGTCGGACGAAGGTAGTCCACGGCGAGCAAAACGAAGAAATCTCCGTTGGACACACTCGATTCGATATTTTTGCGTAACCTGATAGGGAGACCAAACCAAATCGGTCTAACAAAAGTACAGTAGAGGGAGTTCGTTACGTAAGGGTTCGAGAGTTCTTTCGACCAGCGTTTAACGAAACCGAGGGCAGAATTAGCCCTATTAATAATATTTTCGATACGGGGACGAAAATTAAGTTCTCTATCGCAAATGACACCTAAGTCACGCAGTAAAGTAACTGTGGGAACGGGTCCGTCACCAATAAAATAAGTTCGAGGGGTAGCCGAAAGGCGCTTACGAGAATATGTAATAGCTTGGCATTTGACAACATTTAGAACAAGAAAATTTTTTGTACATCAAGTCGAAAAAGTGTTCAAATCCATTTGAAGTTCATACGAGTCAGCGGAGATAGAAATTTCCTTAAAATTTTTTATGTCGTCCGCATAAACTGAAAGACGAGAATAATTAATAAAGTTATCCACGTCGTTAATTGTTAGGATGAAAATCAGCGGACCAAGATGGCTACCCCGGGGGACCCCAGATGTGGCTACAAAAGAATTGGAAACAGAGGATCTAAGAATTACTTCATATTGACGCTCTTCAAGGTACGACTTGATCCACGCAATAAACTCCGTTTGGAAGCCAAAAGCTAAAAGTATAATCGCGTGAGAGATTTTATCAAAAGCTTTGCTAAAATCAGTAGCGACAACATCGACATCTTTGCCATCTTCCAATGCGCACAAGGTGCTGGACACGAATTCTGTCAGGTTTTTTGTAGTTGATCTTCCCTTAAGAAATCCGTGTTGATGGACAGAAAGGACAGACCTACTGTGAAAAAACATAGTATCATAAACAATGCTTTCAAATAATTTAGGCAAGGTAGAGAGTTTGGCTATAGGCCGGTAGTTCGCAATCTCATTTTTTGGACCTTATTTATGTAAGGGGATTATAAAAGAGCTTTTCCAAGCCTTAGGATAGACACTTTGTGAAAGAGAGAGACGGAAAAGCGTCGCTAGAGGCTGAGATAAGTAATTTGCACATTTTTTCAGAACTACATCAGGAAGGCCATCTGGACCAGCGGAATATTAATTTGTAAGTTTGTCAATCTTATTCTTCACGTTTGCCGCCGTGATGTCAACTGAGGTAAAAGAAGTTTGGGCAAAAAATTTCGTGTATGAGAAGTAAGAATGATCTGGCTCAGTTACATGATTAGAGAATGACTGACTAAAGAAATCAGCGAATAAATTAGCGACTAAACAAGGATCATTCGAAGATATATCAGAGAAAGTCAGAGTCGCCGGGTAATTATCTGATTTCTTTTTAGTGTTAATAAAGTGAAAAAATCGTTTGGGGCCAGAAATTATGCCAGACTGCATTCGGTCCATGTATTGCTGATAAAGCGATTCGCAAAGTTCGGAAAAAGCGGAGTAAGCGTGAAGTTAATTAGAAAGATTTAGGTTCGAGCGGGTTTCTAAAAAATTACGCCAAAGTTTATTCCTTTTATTGCGAAGAGACCGAAGTTCTTTATTATACCAAGGTGGAGATGAAGAAAAGTTCTTTTGGGGCATGAAAGGAACGGACTGCATGAAACAGTCAAAAATTGCGGTGTAAAATTTTTCAAGTGAGCTATCAACTGAAATATAATGTGAATCCACAAAAATACTATCGAAGTTAACAGAACCTAAGAGATTGCGAAGTTTAGCAAAGTTAGCCTTACGAAAATTAGGGCTGTACGAGTATTCGGATGCTACAGTTCTAGTAGCGTTGTTGTAGGAAACAGTAAGAGATAGGGGTGGATGGTAATGGTCCAATTTGGAGAGAAGATGGCTACTTGCTGAAACTGTACAGTTATCGGTGTCTGATGAGAAGATGAGATCCAGTTGTCTACCTAAGTTATATGTAATACCGCTTAACTGATAAAGGTTGCAGTCAGTAAGGCAATCTGAGGAGGGATTGATTGCGACATAATGGGATTCATCATCTGATAGAGTCCATTGAAGATCAGGAAAATTAAAGTCTCCAAGAATCAAGACGGTGTCGCAAGGATCTGCGTTATTAAACAGAGAATCGATCGCATCGATGGCTAACTGTTAACTCTGCATAGGCTGGGACGGACGGATGTAACAACAGAAAATAAAAATGTGGCACTTAGGCATAGTTATTTTGACACGAATAAATTCAAAATTAGATGAATGAGAATTTTCGAATAGGGTAGAGTCAAGTCGGTTGTGAACTGCCAAAAGAACACCCTGACCCGAGGAATCATTCTCCTGATGGTTTTGAGAAACCATCGTCTCGAAAAACATTAAAGTCAGGAGTAAACAATTCATTGTTGGCAAAATCAGGTGTAAGATTAGTTTCGTTAAGGGCGAAAATTTGTGTGCTTTTGTGAGTTAAGATATGTATTGGGTGTTTTAGTACGCAACCCTCGCACGTTTTGATAGTAAACACAAAGATACTTAGGGGAAGTTAGAGGTAAATACGTAATATTAGATTGAATACCTAATCGTTTTTTGGATGCGGCGTTGTAAGTGCAGCTGCAGATGTTGATTTCTTAGGTCTGGAAACGAATTCGTGGACTAATGCTCCATCAGGCCAAAATTCTTGAGACAGTAGTAGTCCGAGGAGGGAGTCAGGAATCAACAACTTAAAAGATGCAATTTCCCGAGGTTCCCTAAAGTTGTATTTGATACACTTGATGGATGTAGGCATCGAGATTTTGCTGCTTATGTAGTCGAGAATATTTTTCTCAGTTGTATGAGAAGAAAGCCTCGATAAGAAAATTGTCTTACGAGGAGACTTTTTTACAACCACTAGGTTGACGGATGATGATGGCTGAAGCGGCAAATTAATTTGTGAGGAACTATGATGCAAAGAGTCCGGTTCAGGAACATGCGATGACAATGCAGTAGGATGAGTTACATTTTCAGCAGGAACAGGAGTTAATGGGTAACTGACAAGAGGTGTGTCCACATGAAGCGTTAGACATGCATCTGCTCTGGAAACAGTACTAGGGCTAGAAGATGGGATAGCGACATTAGGTGAAATCGCTACGTCCGTCGTCTTTGGTTTCGGAGCAGATTTAGGCTTAGCACATTTTTGTTGGATGTTGCTAGCCTTTGGTACTGTTTCGTTGCGACAAGCAAGGTCGTAGAGCTTGTCACAAGTAGCAACATGTTTTTTTACAAGTCATACATCCAAGATCAATTTCGATGGACTTCTGCACTCATCTAGTAGTCTAAGAAGTTGAGAACTTGTGACATCCGTCACAATGGACAATTTTTGTAGCCAACAGGGTCGCAGTAATACAGAAAGAAACCCAGTCAAAATCATGCGGTTATAATATTAAGGGGTATGTATGCGGAAAAATTACTAAATTACAAATAACAAAACCTTGTTATGAACGGCCGGCAAACAAGAAACGTAGACTAGCAAGCATTGAGGAAGAGAGACACAAATGTAATTCCACATTAACAGTGGATGTCAAGAAGTATTATCTGCTGGAATGGTTAAAGGGAAGAAGTAACTTTGAAAAAGCAAGAAGGCGAGTTACCCTAGTTCTGTGCTTGGCGCGTCGAATAAAGGGCTCAGGCGGCGAATTACCAACACTCACAGTAACGCAGTTAGACGAAGCAACTATTCGAAATATGTATTGCTTGCAATATTTCTTCAGCTCAGCTCAGTTCAGGAAGACGACGTAACCTAGTAGAAGGAGACTTAGTTTTAGTATCCGGCACCAACTTACCATCGAAGCAATGGTTGTTGGTAAGAACAATTAAAACATTTCCTGATAAAGATGGCTACAGTCGAGTTGTTCAGTTAAGAACGAAGAACGGAAATATTCGGCGCTGTACACAAGGTTCCTCCAATCCCGAAAGCAGAATGAAGTTGATGTAGTTATAGATACATCAAGGGGGCCGAAATGTAGCGTATTATGAGTTTCTTATTTTTCTTTATAATTATTCTTTCGAAATATGAAGTGTTCTTATTTTTCTTTGTCTAAATGAAATATTCCTAAATGATATATTACTTTTGAACCATCCTGTTGTATATACAAGTAACAATGTTACATTTTGTATTAAGAAGAACTAACGCGATTGTACCGCAAACTAAAAAGTACAGAATTATATTGCTGAATTCATCCTTGTTAATGTAAAATTGAGAGACGATTCCAATTGTAGTAGTATTCGCTTATCCAGCATAGTGAAAAGTCCAAGATCGGAGTAACTTGGTTGAAATAAAAATTAAAAGTACGTGTTTTTTTTTAAAACCCTTTGTCGCGGGCGTAAAAACTCTTGCGTCATAAAAGATATTACTGAAAATATGACATAAATGTTCCGAGAACCCATTCAAATCAATATAGGCACGACGTTGGTTGATTTAGAAAACATTTCAAAAATATAAACTGAAGCAATAAGGCGTTTCATTGACATCGAACATGTAGAACTTCTTTAGCGAAAATGCCAATGGGATAACATCAAACTATTATCAAAACACACTTATCTTTAAGTATGATGTTTAGCGTGGCATATAAATTAAATCTTTTCTCGTTGAATCTTTATTAAAGACTGAATTCACAATCTGTTTACAATAAACACTTAACCTACGCTAACTTATTTTGACATAATTATTCGACGCGGTGGAAGTAACGAATGGCAGGTGATGATGCAGCGATTATTGACGAAGCGACAGTGCAATGCACGCTGACCCATAACGTGTTGGTCTACATTCGTCAAACAGATGCGCTTGCAGTTTCTTGTGTTGGGAAATTAACTGAAGCGACTGAAGGTATTGCTAATATGACAATACGTTAACTCTTCCCTCCTTAAGATGATGCGTCCACGCAGATTTTATCAGAAATGAATATTTGTATTTGTATTTGTATTTAGTTTAAGCAACACTGTACATCAAGTATAACTTATAGCTAGTACAGGATATATGTTTACATTAAAACTTTCGGAAATGATTATAGAAAAAAAAAAGATTATAAAAAACAAGAAAGATAAGCAATAAGAAAAGCAAAACAAGAAAACTATCTCAAGACAGAAAAGTGCTCAGAACAGGCATCAAGAAACCTTCTGTGTTCAACCTCTGACTTCACCTGATTGGGTAGTGCATTCCAGACTTTGACAGCATAAACGAAAAATTACCTACTAGAGGTTAAACATGTGTGTGTAGGCGGTCGTAACACGATATAACGATTAGATTGACATAACGTTATTTTTTCGTAGAGATACCCAGGCTCTTTCTCATGAATTATTTTGAAAAGCAAAGCGCAGCATCGATACTTTAAGAAAGCGTCCAAGCTGCATCCAAGAAGCTGGCGAGCTTCGAGAGAGATATGGTCAAATCTGCGACGATTGAAGACGTAACGCGCAATAGAATTGAAAGCGACATTGAGTTTTTGGAGCGAACGGGAGTCAGCATTGGCAAAGATCTCACAACAATAAGAAATGATTGGTATAATTAATGATTTTACTAACTTTAATTTCACATCTCTTGGTAATATTGCTTTTGTTTGTGATAATCCGCGTAGCGATGCATATATTTTTGAGGTAATGGAGCTTATTTGCATGTCCCATGTTAGTTTGTTGTTGAATATAATTCCAAGATTTTTCGCATGGGTGACGTGTTCAACTTGCGAAAAGTTTAAACGAATAGGAGGGAAGTCAGAGAAATACGGTTGATGTTTGGAGATAGGGATGGCTTTGGTTTTATCCGGATTGAGCTTAAGACCATTTCGTGTTGCCCACTCTGTAATAGCACATAGATCAGTGTTTAATTTAACGATCGCATCTTCTACCATTCCAATAGGGAAATTGATATAAATTTGAACATCGTCGGCATACATATGAAGTTGACAGTGGGAAACGACGGAAGGCAGATCATTAATAAAAAGAGAAAACAACAATGGGCCAAGAATAGATCCTTGTGGAACGCCATTATTAACGTGGAGGAACGAAGACAATTGGGAATTACATTAAACAGCTTGCAGACGATTAGTCATATACGAAAAAATCAATTTGTTAGTTGTATCACAGAAATTATAAAGAGTCGTCAGTTTATCACAGAGTAAATTAGGATTGACACAGTCAAATGCTTTAGAAAAGTCAAGTAATGTTATCACAGTTGTAAGATCAGCGTCTATTGCTTGTCTGATGTCATCTGATACTTTCAATAGGGCGGAGGTGCAGCTGTGGCCGGAGCGGAAGCCAGACTGCAATGGCGTAAGAAGGTTTTTGTCTTTTATAAACTCTTTTATTTGTTGACTGATAACATATTCGAACACTTTTGATAGGAAGGGAAGTATTGCAATGGGTCTGTATTCGGAGTCTGTGCCTGTTTTTAAGATTGGTATAATTTTAGACTTTTTCCAGGCTATAGGATAAGTGAATGTAGTTATAATTGAGTTAAATATGTGTGTTATATATGGGAGAATTAAGGGAAGGAGGATTTTCACAAAATCGGGGTGAATATTATCAAGCCCAATGGCCTTCGATTTGATCTTAAATATAGCATTCCCTACAGTGTAGATATCGACAGTAGAGAGAGAAAAAGCGTCTTCGTTATTATTTTGCAAAGTTACCACACTAGGGCAGGGAGGGCATGTTGTAGTTGTGAACTTATGGTTAAGCTCATCAAGATTAATATTTTTGACAACGAGATCTTTTCCTTTTTTCAGACCGATGTTGCGAACTTCTTTCCACAGGAACGCAGATGAACGGTCTGAACTAAATCTGTTATTGAAATAGTTACATTTAGCATTCCTGATAAGCTTGGTAACATTGTTTCTGGATATTTTGAAGTTCCGATACATTTCTGCACTGCGGAAGCGTTTCCAGCGGTGATATAAGAAATCTCTCTGTTTAATGGCATTTAAGATGTCAGTTGACAGCCAGGGAGATCTGGGTGATTTTGAATAATGCCTTTTAATGGGAACATGTTTTTCGAATAGGTAATCGATTGACCTGGTCATGAATTCAGTTTGCTTATCAATGTCGGTTTCAAACCGAATAGAATTCCAATCTAAGGAGGCACAATCACTAAAAAGACGTTCGACATTGACACAACGAAAATTACGGAAATGTATGGGTTGACTAGGCTCCCGGTGGATTTGAAGATTGAAAGTAGCAAAGACAAGATCATGATGTGACAACCCTGGGACAGATAGTTGGCTGTAACATTTAACAAGATTGCGATCACATACTAAGAAGACATCTAAAAGTGACGGCACGCAGTTAGGTTGAAAGTGTGTAGGATCTGTAGTATTAATGAAAGAAAGTCCAAGTGAATTCATCGAGAGCTTAAGAGAGTTGGAAGAGGATTGGAGCAAATTTATATTCAAATCGCCACAGAGGATAAAGTTTGGTGCCAAGTGGCATACTTCTTCTAAGATGGGACAAATGATATTCGAGTTTGCGATGCTCGGAGGCATATAAAAGGTACCAATAATGCATTTATCTTCACCATTTAGAATATCAATAAAATAGTAGTCGCATGCTTGTGTCCCGTCTGAATGTTTAAGTGCATTAGAATTTATATCTTTTTTTACGTAAATAGCTACTCCTCCTCCAATTCTGTGAGTCCGATCTGCTCGGTAAGGCTTTTTAAACCCACTTAAAAAAAGTAGATTACTTATCAAGTGAGGATAAAACCAGGTCTCAGTTACACAAACAACATCAAGTAAACTATTTTCAAAAATAATACGGAATTCGTCAATATTATTCACAAGACTTTGGGCGTTAATGTGACAAACATGCAAACCTTGGTGGCTCTTACAGATAGTATTTAATAATAAATTGGTTTTCACATTCATGCTGCCAATATTTTCATCATGATTGCTGGTCATTGGACTGAATCAAATAATGTACACCCACAGTAAAGCAGAAGTCGAACACAGTGAGCAATTCAAAGACATGAGCTAGCGAGAAAGAAGAACAGGGAGAACAAAGAGAGCAGAATTGAGTTGAGATAGCTTGTACATAAATAATAAAGAAGCAAACGAGATAGAACATGTAAGTAAATGAGACTAAAAAAAAGTGATAAATTGACACATTAGAGCAAAAAATAAAACAATAACAAATTAGAATACAGCTTTTGATATTGATGAGTGTGCGAATCATAGTTGTATGTTGACGTCGGGTCCGATAAGATTCTTTAGATCTGCAATGTTGTTGATGCATGTGGAGGTTTTGTTGTTGGCAGTGCATACGTATATTTGTCCGTTGTATGTGTGGACTGAAGACAGAAGAGACTTTCGTTTGAGTTGAAGAGCATGTCGCTGCAATCGATATTTGTACTTAGTTAGGCTGTCATTGATATAAAATTTATTCCGCGAGTCGAAGCCAACATCAGAGAGCAGTAGCGGCGATTTGTTGGTTTTGCCGAAGCTTGCAGTCGCTCGCATAAATTTTATTTTCTCACCCTTGTCAGCAAACTTTACAATGATGGAAGCGTCGATTGGGAAGGTGTTGTTGGAGCTCGATTTTGCACGAAAAATGTTTTTTAGATGGGGAGGAGGGATATTTACTGTTGCGCATACATTATGGTAGAATGTCTCCAGATTTTCGCCAGCAGTTTCAGGAACTCCGAAGATAATAGAATCAGAGCAAATTTTCTCTCGCTCGAGTTTATCAGCAATGAGTTCGAGCCGTTGGATGTCTTTATTCGCTGTCTGCAGCTGTTGTGCGAGAGGTGCGAGAGTTTTTCTTCGTGTGCGTTGAGGCGACTTTCTAAGACGGAGAATTTAGCATCCAAGGAGAGAGAGAAGTTTTCAGCCCACTTCTCAAGCTTTGCTTCAATGCGGCTCCAGAGTTTGTCAGCAAGACCGGCTGAATTGCGTTCGGCAGCAGCATTCGGAGAGCATTCACTATTTACTTGTTGTAAGCGAGTTCGCGGACCGGCAGGCATTTAGATTAAATTTAAGAAATTCGGGGACAAAACTATTAAAATATGTATGACACAATGAATACCCCGGTTGCAGATGATTAATGCAGTCACTGCTGTATAATATGCGATTTATAATTCGGTTTACAGTCGAGATATAAAGAATTTAGACGGACAGCGAGAGAAACACGTCTACTCAATGTGCATAATTGCAATACTACTCTTACTATTGTAAATGCTGGGATAGCTTTGCGGAGATGTTGGTATGTTGACTTGATCTTGATGTTGTGTTGCAGGAGTAGGTGGTGCCGGAGTCTTTCTTGTTGCTATTAATGGTGGTGTAGACGTAATGTTATTCGAGTTCTTCTTTGTGTTTCGTCTGTATGCAACTGCTGTTATCATCAGAAGAATTGCCGAGATGATGACGTAAGTAACTATCTGGTGGGAGTATTTTTCTTCTTGGATCTTGTGAATAAGCTGAGTGTTTTTCGTATGCAATTCTTTCATCAATTCCAGAGATAGATCTTCTTCTATTGCCATATCTTCGGATGACGGATGGAGCATCGGTGGTAAGGCTTGAATGCTGACAACTTGCTGGGAGGCAAATCGTTGGTTATTGATGACAATGCTGTCGTTAAAAAGTTGGACATCATAGGTTCCTGCAAGGTTCTGGGTTACGTTATGAAATTTGGCGCTGAATCTATTGAGGATAATGAGTCCTGAAGTAATCTCCTCCACTTGTGGAATGTGATGGCTGTTAGTCGCGTTACATAATGAAGTTTTATTTTCTAACAAACTAATTATACATTTATCATGGCTTAAATCTAACAAATCTGAAAACTTACAAACTGACATTTCATTGATAGTTTTACAATTTATTAATATTCCATAGACTGATTTTTTATTTCTTAATATATTTCTGAAAATAAACTTATATACTAAATCATTATTTCTTTTTACTGGTATAAGTGTTAGTTTTTCGTATATTTCCTTCTTCGACATTTGCATATGGCAAAACGTCTTTATTCCATGTTTGCAATACTAAATTTATTTCTTTTATTGATAAGATGCTGGAACTTACAATATTAGCTTTTGCTAGCTCAACCGAAAAATATACATTTGATAACTCTTCTTTTATTAGCTTAATTCTATACATTAGTATTACAATTAATTGTGTTTCTACAGCACTATGCTTTTTAATTAGGTTTATTATTGTATTGGTAACATTCGTCAATGAATTTATTCTTTCGAGATAATCTTTATTTATAACTACTTGCTCGTTATTGTTGTCTATTACATTATTAATTTTATTTCTAACAATTTCAAAATCATTGTGGTCGGGATTACCCGCGATCCACTTCCAGGCTGAGCCAATAAAATTTAATGATCTTTTTGCTTTATGTGTTTTTAAATTCGAAATTAAGTTACTTATTTGGTCCATTTCATATTGCAGGAGTGGGAATAGGGGATTGGTCCGTGGAATCTGCCTTTGCATCTGTATTAAACTGTTCATAGGGCTCTATCTCCACGATGTGAATTAATTTTAGACTTCCTTCTTGAACTTTTGCCATTCCATTATTCAGTACGATTACTGGAGAGTTAGTATACACACACTCTAAATGTTAAAAAAACTATACTGAAATAATTTTCATAATTTATTATATTTAAAAATAACGAATCTTGACCGAATCATCAACTAGAAAGCGAAACTGCATAAACTTTGGGTAACATGTTATACATATTTATTTTGCTATTTTTATGCTCTTTTCAAAAAACAAACAATAAAAAGAATGGGACTAACAATAACAAAAATATTAAGAAACAAAGTAAGATACTGATAAAATTGCATGTTACAAAAGTAAGTATACACTATTAAAAAAGAGAGATTTATCGCAAATTACTCAAATTTATTCCTAGTTGAATATCCTTAAGCAGTAATAACTGCCTTTATTCTCGATCCGATGGAGGTAACACGATTTTGAGTTACTTCCAGACTTATTTTTTTCCCATTCGTCCTGTATAATAGCCTTAAGCTCGAATTTGGACCTAATGTCATGGTTTAGGATTTGACGATCGAGATAATCCCACAAATGCTAGATAATATTTAATTCCGGTGATTGAGGTGGTGTTTTGAGCTGTTTTCGCACATTGTACAGCAACCATTCCTTCACAACCAGCTAAGTGTGCTTTGGGTCATTGTCTTGTTGGAATATAAATTAACCCTTCAAGCCTAATTTCTGCAAGCTATGGTGGAGATTGTTTTTCAGTATACTGAGGTAATTGTATAAGCAGTAAGATCCAAAGAACATGGCTGATACGGTGAAGCATGATGGCGGGTTAGTAATGGTTTGAGGGTGTAGGGTGGTGTTGGCATTTTAGTATTTATTGAGACGACAATGAATCGATACAATTACCTCAGAATACTGAAAAACAATCTCCTCCATAGCCTGCAGAAATTAGGCTTGAAGGGACAATGACCCAAAGCACAATTCCCTAGTTGTGAAGGAATGGTTGCTGTACAATGTGCGAAAACAGCTCAAAACAGCACCTCAATCACCGGACTTAAATATTGTCGAACATTTGTGGGATTATCTCGATCGTCAAATCCTAAACCATGACATTAGGGCCAAATTCGAGCTTAAGGCTATTATACAGGACGAATGGGAAAAAAATAAGTCTGGAAGTAACTCAAAATCTTGTTACCTCCATGGGATCGAGAATAAAGGCAGTTATTACTGCTTAAGGATATTCAACTAGGAATAAATTTGAGTAATTTGCGATAAATCTCTCTTTTTTAATAGTGTATACTTACTTTTGTAACATGCAATTTTATCAGTATCTTACTTTGTTTCTTAATATTTTTGTTATTGTTAGTCCCATTTTTCTTATTGTTTGTTTTTTGAAAAGAGCTATTTTTATGCTCTAAATAAATATATATAACATGTTACCTAAAGTTTATGCAGTTTTACTTTCTGGTTAATGATTCGGTCAAGATTCGTTATTTTTTACGGTGTATACTTACTTTTGAGACTGTGTGTAGATAGCTATATGTCTTTGATGTCTTCATTTGGTTTAGCCTACTCGTTTTAATTCGTGTTTGGACCATATATTTATTAGATTACACAGGAACAGCCGCGTAGACTATAAAACAATAATTTATGACCTGAAAATAACTGACCATAGTTTAACCAGTATTCAGCTTAATTGTGTGATTGCCAGAAAAAACTTATCCACAGGCAGAGAATTTAATAAAATAGATTTTGTTGCCTTAAAAACACATTTGTATTTTGAATTCTGGGATGAAGTATATAATGCTACTGATCCTAATATCGCTTTTGATTTGTTTCTTTCAAGATTAAAGTACTTTATTTTTTTATCATGCCAAAAAAATAATAAAAGGGACAGTAAGTTAAAGCCTTTAAAAAATTGGATGTCTATGCCACTTCTTAAAAAAATTAATAAGAAAAAGAAAAAGATTTCTGAACCATTGGAAGTTGCCAATTTATTTAACACTTTTTTTTCAAATACTGGTTCTCATCACATTAATTCTAATCGCAATTCTCAGTATTTTAGTGAGAATACCATATTGGAATCGTGCCTTCAACCAGAAAGTTTTTTCTTTGAGGAATTCACATCACTTCAAATTCAACAATTTATAAATTCCCTTAAAGCTTCTAATTCACATTCGTATGATAATATCTCAAGCAACATATTGAAATATATTTGATTTCAGATTTCTGACATTCTATGTTTTATCTTTAATGATTGTGTACGTAAAGGAGTCTTTCCGGATTGCCTTAAAACAGCAGTGGTAATTCCTCTCCACAAAAAGGATGATACCAGAGTATTGAATAACTATCGCCCTATTTCCCTTTTGTCAGTTTTTTTAAAAATCTTTGAAAAGAGTATAAAGCGTAGAATGTTATCTTTTCTTGATAAGACCCACTTTTTTAGCGACTGCCAGTTTGGCTTCAGAAGTGGTAAGTCTACAGAAAGTGCATTATTAAAGCTGACTGGAGAAATATACGATAGTTTGAATAACTCGCAAATCCCGTCTTGTCTTTTTATTGATATTACTAAGTCATTTGACATGGATAATCACACTATATTGTTACATAAATTGTTTAATGCAGGTTTTAGGGGCTTCATATTTGAGTGGTTTACCTCGTATCTGTTGAATCGTAAACAAGAAGTAAAGATTAAAAACCAATTCAGCTCCGTACGTTTTTCCAATATAGGTGTTCCTCAAGGATCTATATTGGGTCCTTTACTGTTCCTAGTTTACATGAATTCGTTATTTATTCAGGCTTTTAAGGGCAAAATGACAGCTTTCGCTGACGACACAGCCATTTCCTATTCTAATATGAATTATCATAGTTTACTATCAGATGTAAATTGGGATTTAGACATTTTAATAAGATGGTTTAAAAAGCATAGCTTGGTAATCAGTAACAAAACTAAGATTACGATGTTTAATATCAAGGGTCTAACCTGCAAAGATCTGCCCATATATTATCACTCGCCTTATTGCCAACGGATGTGTTTAGCTGATTCACTCTTAGGTAATTTATCGGCATTTAATGAAAGTATAAGTTGCAGTGTTTTAGAATTGACTGCGTTGATAGTTTTAAATACCTAGGTATTGTTTTAGACTATAAGCTAGCTTGGACAGATCACACAACTTATATAAAACTGTACTTAAATAAGATCGTTAGACTGATTTACCACCTTAGTCTTTACTGTAATACGCAAATTTTGAAAATGGTGTATAATGGTTTACTTAAATCTAAAATACAGTATGGTATTTCTTCCTGGGGTGGTGCTTCTTCTTCTTCTTCTTAGGGCGCTACAGTCCGTGGTGGACCTGGGCCTCACTCAACATGCCTCTCCAGCCAGCACGATCTTTCGCCAGCTGTCTCCAGTTTCGCACACCAAGCCGGCAGAGGTCCCCCTCGACTTGTGTGCGCCACCTTGTTCGTGGACGTCCTCTGTTGCGTTGTCCCACAGGCTCAGAGTCGAAGACTCTTCCGGCCGGAGCTAAGTTGTCCATACGCTCTACATGGCCTAGCCATCTTAGGCGTTGGATCCGTAGACGCCTGGCTAGACTCATGTCGCTGTACAGCCCATACAGTTCGTGGTTGAATCTTCTCCTCCAAATGCCATCAACTCAAACAGGACCAAAGATCGCGCGCAGAACTTTTCTCTCGAAAAGACCAAGAGACTGTTCATCCGCTTCTCCACCGTAAAGCAATACTGGGATGATCAAGGTCTTATACAAAGTCAACTTGGTCTTCCGAGAGAGGGCTCTACTACTCAATTGCCTTTTGAGCCCATAAAAACAGCAGTTGGCAAGAGTAATTCTGCGTTTGATCTCGGTACTGATGTTGTTTGTACTGTTAACCGCGGAGCCAAGGTAGACGAAGTCCTTTACTACCTCAAAGTTAAAGCTGCCTATGGTGACGTTCTGGCCAAGTCGTCGATGTTGTGCGTCCTTTCTCGATGACAGCATATACTTTGTTTTGCCCTCGTTTACCGCCAGACCCATTTTAACCGCTTCGTTTTCAATACCAGCAAACGCATCATTGACGGCTCGCTGTGTTCGCCCAATCACGTCAATGTCATCCGCGTAAGCTAGCAGTTGAACGGACTTTTGGAAGATCGTGCCTCTTGTGTTGGCCAGTGAGTTTTGCACGATCTTCTGAAGAACGATGTTAAAGAAATCACATGACAGCGCGTCGCATTGTCTAAAACCTTTTTTGACATTGAAGGTCTCGGTGAGTTCGTTACCGACCTTGATGGAGCAGCGAGAGTTCTCCATCGTCATCCTGCTCAGTCTGACGAGTTTGGCAGGAATGTCAAAACTAGACATGGCGCTGTATAGCTCGTCTCTATACACGCTGTCATATGCGGCCTTGAAATCGACAAATAGATGGTGTGTGTCAATTTGCATTTCTTGGGTCTTCTCCAGGATCTGCCGCAGTGTGAAGATTTGATCGATGGTGGACTTCCCGGGCCTGAAACCACGCTGATACGGACCTATCAGTTTGTTCACGAATGGTTTCAGGCGTTCACACAACGGCAGAGAAGATTTTGTAGGCGATGTTAAGGAGACTTATCCCTCGATAGTTGGCGCAGTCAAAGGGGTCTCCTTTCTTGTGGATCGGGCAAACGATACTGAGATTCCACTCATCAGGCATGCTTTCCTCCGACCATATCTTACAGATGAGCTGGTGCATGCGCCCTACCAGATCATCTCCAGCTGCTTTAAACATTTCAGCGGGCAGACTATCTGCACCAGCAGCTTTATTAGCCTTCAGTCTCGATATCGCTATCTTGACTTCGTCTAGGTCGGGGGGACGGTATTCCCTTCTATCATCGTCCGTTGTGTTGAGTGGAGCTAGTTTTCCTACTGTGGAAAAAATATCGATGTGTACAATTTCTCCCGAATATTTTTGGGACTGGCGTGGCTGTATTTGAGTTTTACTAGGGTGACGGTCATACTTGTTTAGTTTACAAATTGTGCAAAGTTTTGTAATTCTCCTAATCTTTGCGGCCATTCCAGGAAAGTAGTACCTTTATAAGATTTGGATCTTATTTTCGCAGCCATTTCTATGTGCACGATTATGTATTTGAATTATAATATTTTCCTGTTCCACTTCGTTTTTGACATCCTCGACTTGTATTTGTGTGAAACGAATTTGATAGGAACTAAAGTTTGTTGGATATATATTTTGGATCATACCCATTATGTGCTCTGCTGTTTTAATACAATTAATGACTGATGGGTTTAAACGTTTTTTTAGAATTTCAATTAATTTTGATTCATTATAGAAAGGCGAAGTGATAATGTGTCTATGATAAGTGGGAAATACTATTTCAAAAGTTTCATTATGATTGATGCCTTCGAGAAGGAAATTCTGATTTTTGAAGCAATTTATGGGTGTATCGATGCTATAGATTAAATCGTGAGATGAGCTTTCATCACTATGGATCGATGGTGTCATTGTATTTATTTGGTTATGTAGGTTTGGTCTAGAAAGTGCGTCAGCAACTACGTTGCTTCTACCAGGTTTGTACTTAAGCTCATAGTTATACTCTTCTAACGACGCTTTCCATCACTTATGTTTTGTGTTGTTGTTTTTACTACTAAGCGCATGGGTTAGAGGTTGATGATCCGTATAAATAAGTACTTTAGCCGAACCGTAAAGGTAATTCCTAAGGGAGTTTAGTGCCCATATAATGGCTAACATCTCCTTTTCATTTGCGGCGTAGTTCTCTTCAGTTCTGCTCAGTGTTCTCGAAATGAACGTTATAGGTTTATTTTGCTGTGACAAAACAGCGCCAATGGCATAATTTGAGGCGTCTGTTGTTAGCTCGAAGGGTTTTTTATAATCTGGATATGTTAAGATCTCTGATCGTCTGATGCTAGCGTTCTCTTAATTTTTTCAAAGGCTTCCTGTGCTTCATCGTTAAGATGTATAGCTTTTTTATTGGAGAGATTCTTGGACAAACGTCCATCCACCCCTCTTAAAAGGGAAGTCTGGGGTTTTGCGAGTTTTGCGTAATCTTGGATGAATCTTCGATAATAGCCTGACATACCGAGGAAAGATCTTAATTCCTTCAAAGTCCTTGGAGGTGAAAAATTACGTATTGCTTTAACTTTTTCCGGGTTGGTCTTAATAACCTTTGAAGATACAATGAGCCCTAAGAATTCTACTTCCTGTTTATAGAATTCAGACTTATCGAGCTGCACCTTCATATTTGCTTTGTTCAGTGTTGCGAACACTTTGCGGATATTTGTAAGATGTGTTGCTTCATCGGGACTGAAGATGATAAGATCGTCTATATGCACATAGCATATATTTCCGATATGTTCACGGAGTATTTCTTTAAACCGAATGGTAACCTCGTATACTCGTATTTCCCATGATTGATTGAAAAAGCAGTCTTTTCCATATCCGATTCCTTTAAGGGAATCTGGTGAAACCCACTCTTTAAATCAATGACCGTAAACCATTTGTTTTTTCCCAAATTTGAGAACACTTCATTTATATCTGGAATGGGGTACCGGTCCGCTATTCTAATAGAGTTTAGCTTTCGATAATCTATTACTAATCTGAATTTTTTTTTTCCATTCTTTTCTTTTTTTACTCTTAGGTACAATCCATACGGGTGAATTGTATGGGGATCTAGAACGTCTTATTATGCCATCTTTTAGTAGACCTTGTACTTGATTTTCGACCTCTTCCTTGAGTGCCATGGGGTATGGGTAGAACTTAGAATAAACAGGAGAATCTGTAGTTGTTCGGATTTCTCCTTTTACTACAGTAAGTGAGTTTATTGTTGGGGTCATCAAACAAATGAGGGAATTCGTTCACGATATTTTGGATATCAGATTTTTGTTGAGGGGACATGTGAGCAGGCAGTTGTTTAATCATAACTTTAACGGAACCATTTACAAGCATGTCATTTTCTTTAATATGAATAACGGCAGACAGGTCTTTGAGGCTATCATTGCCAAGAATGCCATCAAAGGATTTCAATTCTGGCATTAGAAAAAATTTGATCTTAACGTGATTAAGACCAAAAAGATTAAGGAAAGTGTGTTGGTTAATTCTAATCTTCCCTCCTACAGAGTTCGCGAAAAAGGGTTTAACGTTTTCAAGGGGATTTGAAACGAGTCTGGGTTGAATGTAGTTTTTATTCGACCCGGTATCAATTAGAAATTTAAGAATTTGCCCGTCCCTCGTCTTACACACGAAATATGGAAGAGAGGAACTACTCATACTAAGAAAATGGATATCATTGAACTCAACACATTCTGTTTCCTGCGGTATTGAACTCATATATTCTTCATACGTTTGTTCATATTGAACATCATCAGATTGAATGTATTCTTCGTACTGCTGGATTTAAGGTTCTGGGTCTACTTCGGTATTTAGGTGGAAATTCCTCTGAATTTTCGGCGGATGGACTTGCCATGATGGTGGTTCGCCTCGTCTCTTATATGTGGGTGGCCAATTCCTTTGCTGAGTGTTGCGGCAGGCTGCAACATGCAGCAGCTTATCTGATAAGAAAAAAAAAACAAATATTTAGGTTATTAGCCCTCATGTATGTATGACTTACCAAACAAATTCCCGTGATCCCGCGTTTCCTCCCCGTCCAGGCCTTCACTTTCCTGTAATGTACAAATTGTGTAGAAGGTCTTTATACAGGTAATATAATTGATATAATTAATACTTACCACCAAACAAGTTTAATTAATATTATTAATTTTAATACAGATCCAAACACACTTGTTTTGATCTACATTTGTTGAGAACTGTCAAACTTCACCGTGCTGCACGCAGGACGTCGGGGGATGGCAGAGAGCCGTGATTTATAGGTTTCGCCAATTGGAAACCTCTGTTTGTTGTGTGACGTCCATAGCTTTAGCCAGGGTTAGAACCCTTTTTCTTTTAGTACTTTCTTTTACTCTTTTCTTTTCTTTTTATCCTTTTTGAAGTTTTTTTTTATGCTATTTTAAGTTTTGAATTTTTTTATCAATTTTCTTTTGTTAAATAAAAATGAATTGTTTAGTTTGTTAATGAAAGAGACAATGTTTTATTTCATGGAGTGAATTTTCTTGTGCCAACATGTGTGTGTAGGGTGAGGGAAGGCCGTCCTTCTTCGGGGTAGTTGACAGAGTGGAACTTTAGGCTGTGGCTAACGTCTCCGCTAAGGGGCTATCTCCCACAATATTTCGCCTAGGGAGATAGCGAAGGTCATGTCGCTTGACATGATGGGGTGGGCAGGCGGACTAGTGCCAACAATAACAGGCACCCTCGGGTTCTTGACGAATCTGCATCGCCAAACGACACTGGAAGGGTGTTGTTTCGTGTTAGGGCTAAGCTAGGTAGTTTTAAGGTAGACTAGGTTTAGTATAGGCGTAATTTTAAGTTAGGTAGGTTAGTTTAGGCGTAGATTAGGTAAGTTAGCTTAGCTCCGCGAACTCCCTTCCGGTCTCCTTTGGTGGTAAAGGCATAGAGCTTGAACACATTTCGTTTCCTGTTTCTTGTCTCTTCTTTCTCTTCTCTTTTCTATCTTTTAGTTGTCCGTCCGTGGTCTGTTAGGGTATTGGGCTTTCATCTCCCTCTATCCCTTCACCTTCTTCTATCTTCTCTTAGCTAGCTATAGGCACGAGATTTTTTTGTTTGCAAACTGGTGGTGTACGAGTGGGAGGACAAGAACCGCCCCGTCCGACGAGCTAAGCCGTGCAACCGCAAGCGTGCCGCCGTCCTACTCACCGTCACCGTGGCCGAGGCCAACCATGCTTGTAACAAGAGGTCTGTTCATGTCGTTGGTGTTGTTTGTTCTAATAGTTGTAGTGTCCATTGGTTCTGATGCTTGATGGAATCTCGAGAAAGGATTCATTTGTGCGTAGTTGTAGAGGCATAAATGTAGAGCCTGGGGTAGCTCCACAGGTTCTCGGATGGCGAGAAGCCTGGGCAAATCGCCATTTAGGCCTCTTATAAAGTTGTCCAAGGCTCTTTCTCTTTATGTATGCATTAAAAGATTTAGAGCTTCTTGGCCGATGTTCATACTAGAAATTTTGTTCAAGATTAATGACAGATGAGAATATACTTGTTGATAGAATTCTTGAATCGAGGACTTAGCCTGTACCAGTGATGTCATTTCATACTCTAAGCTGCCTAAGTCTCGTTTATCTGCATAATGCAGGGTGAGACAGCGTGTAATACTACCCCAGTTTAGTGGCGTGTTGTAAGATTCAAGAACATGGTCGCCTGACCGATTATCTTGTTCGTAATTACATTTAGTATACTGAAATATTTCGGAGATTCTTTAATTGATACAATATTGCATTATTGTAAGAATTCTCTCCACGCTCTTACGCCAAGAGCTGAATTCTCCAGGCTGACCTGAGAATTCACGTAGACTTCTGACCACATCAGGAATTTTATCGAGCTCAGTGAGATTTGCTCGTTGGTCTTGATTAATAGTTTGCTCAATTCCTGCGAATTGATCTGAATTAGGATTGATTATCGATTGGATAATCCTCCTTCCTTCAGTCTGTAGCGTTTGGTTGACGATTGAAGCAATTAATTCTGGCAAGGCCGGATCGTTTTGATGATTTGTGGGATTAGAAGTGTTTTTTATTGGGGGACGAAGGAGATTATTGGGATTGGACATGTTCAGACTGATAGACGCCAATTGGGCAAAAATTTAACTAGCACTTATATAAAAACAATAATATACACGATTTAAGGCTCTCAATTTGTATTTAATAATAATAATTAAATACAAAATAATTTTTTTTGAATTAGGTTCTTATTTCTTATTTTATAGAAAAAATTAATTAAAACAATTTCCGGGAATTTTACTTTACTTCACTTGATTTATTTTCTTAAAAGAGAATATTTCTCTGCATCTATTTTCTTTTATAATATTTTTTCTTCATAAAATCAAGATTTTTCTTTTAAAATTCTTCAAGATTTAGTCTTATTCTAATAAACAATATTTATCAATCTTACATTAAATTAAGCAGGAACAAAAACTGCATGACTCTTTATCCGTGTTGAGCGGCTGACGATCCTTGCGTCTCCTTTTTACCTACTGGGTTCACTCGCGACAGCGGGTTCTGGGGCTCAGACAAAATTTTCTCGTATTATTTTTGAGATTAAAGCGGTACACTGATACTTCACTAAGTACACTAATTAACTTTATTAATCGCAGTCTGGGCCCCACGTTGGGCGCCAATTAAATCTTTTCTCGTTGAATCTTTATTAAAGACTGAATTCACAATCTTTTTACAATAAACACGTAACCTACGCTAACTTATTTTGACATAATTATTCGACGCGGTGTAGGTAACGAACGGCAGGTGATGATGCAGCGATTATTGACGAAGCGACAGTGCAATGCACGCTGACCCATAACGTGTTGGTCTACATTCGTCAAACAGATGCGCTTGCAGTTTCTTGTGTTGGGAAATTTACTGAAGCGACTGAAGGTATTGCTAATATGACAATACGTTAAATTATATGTATGTATGTTGTCCTTTAGTGATCAGTGATCACTTGAAAGCAAGGTTCTTTCATGAGCTCAGCGATGTGGCAAAGGAACAGATCCCTGACATAAGAATATTTCTAACTAGAACGGGGTGGTTTTGGTAATTACATGCTGACCCTGCGTTGATTCTCGGAAAGAATGCAATCCTTACAGGGCATACACAATGGACCTCCACGGCCTCTGGGTGTAATTGCTGGCAACAGCATATAGCCCTCCTAACCTAACCTAACCTAACCTAGTGGTCAGCAGGGCTCTAAGGTACTTCAGTATTATCTGACTTCAGTACATTACAAGTACAAGTACCGAGTACTGATACTTGTACTTCAGTACGGCGGTACTTGTACTTGAAAAGAATGAAGTCCAGTGGTACTTGTTTTTTTTCTTTATTCGCCATAAGTATTAATTTTTACGTACTTACGTACATAAATAAGGACTTGAGTACTTGACCAGTTTTACAAGTCAAGTATTTAGAAGTACTTTCAAGCACTTTAAATTATATCGAATATTGGCAAGTATTTTATTAAAAAGGATTTAGCACTTAGTCGTAAGTACTAGCAATATAAGCTTGCCTTATCAATTTCGATCTATGCACAGTAATGAGTATTGAGACACTGAAAGCAAGATTGCTCACGTACTTGAAAGTACTGCTCAAGTACTTGAAAGTACTGCTCAAGTACTTGAAAATACTGCTCAAGTACTTAAGTAAAAAGGACTTGTACTTGATACAATTAAAGTACCAGTACCAAGGTACTGAAGTACAAGTACAACCCCAGGTACTGGTACTGGTACTGGTACTTATACTTGTACCTGATTTTATACAGCCCTGGTGGTCAGTGACTTGGTACTCCCTTCCCTTTGCTTTTTTGTGTCCCTTAGTTTTGGGTAAAAGAGTATTTTTAAGGAAACTTTAAATTTGAGATCAACACGTACAGTGTATCAAACTCATATTCGTACACCTGCTGAACTGAAAAAATTTAGTGAATAACTAAACAAAATGAAAGGTATATTTCTAAGATTATATTTCTTAATAAAATTTAACATAAAAGAAAGGATATAAACTTCTATTCAACAAACAATATTAATTAAATTGTATAATTCTGTATAAAACGAAAATAACAAAATAAATAAATCTCAAAGTCATATTCGTACATTGTGATATTATACTTATTTCACATTTTCTATTGTACATTTAATACTGAGTTGCATATCCTTTGTCTGATATGACATCTTACAATATTTTTGGTATCGATTCGACAAGCTTTTTAGTTGTTTCGGGAGAAATTTTCGCCCATTCTTCAACCAACTTTGCTTTGAGGTCGCTCGTGATCCTAATGGTAACAGATTTTATTCTCCTGTCCAACTCGTTCCTCAAATTCTCGATTGGATTAATATCCGGAGATTGTGGAGGTGTTTCTATCACATTTGGGCAATTATAAAGCAGCCAAAGATAAGACACAAAGTTATGCTCCAAACCCAATTAAGAAGCACTAGCCGTCAGATTCTCTTTGAGAATGTCAATATATTTCCTATGGTTCATAATTTCATCGATTATGTGCAATCTTCCTACACCAGCAGCGGAAAAACACCCCCACACAATGACTGAACCTCCACCGTGCTTTGCTGTTGCAACAGTGTTTTTCGGCAATAGCTCCGTATAAGGTTTTCGCCAGACCATTTGACGGCCATCTGACCCATAGACGGTAAATTTTGATTCGCCTGTAAAGATAACCATTTTCCAAAAGTCAAAATCTTTAAATTGATGAAGTTTTGCGAATGCTAATCTCTTGCTTCTATTGATTGGGCTTATGAAAAGTTTTTTACTCTACCATTGTACCCATGTTTGCGGATGCAATTTCGCAATCATTCTTAACGAAAGTGTTGATGGGGACACACGCGGAGAGAGGAGGTTTACGTAATTAAAAATTGATAGATCAGATTTAAAAATTCAGTGCGTCTCTTGCAATGAATATTATCATGCAAAGTGCACGAAACTGTATAAAAGAGAAATTGATTTCTATGAGAAGAGCAACCAAGGATATATATGTGATAGATGTGTTACTCAGCGAAGAAAATCAACACTGTTAGATGCTCCCATTAATTCATCGTTCAGCCAACGCGTTCGTACCAACGCTCTCACTAGTGGTAATCTTAACAACAAAAAATCTACAGTAAGTGGAACCACTGCAACTACAGGAACTGCAGCATTAAGTCCAACGCTTACTTCCCATGATGACAACAATTCGGGTGAGTGTACAATAACCTTGCATATGCTGTACAGCGAGATTATGCAACTTAAGCGTGTAAATACTGAGGCACTAAATCAGATCAAATCTATTGAAGAGAGCAATGCTTCTCTCAATGAGAGAGTTAATACACTTGACTCGAAGCTTAATTTCTTGGAGCAAAAAGAGAAACAGAGCTCAGTTGACATAATTGGAATTCCTGACGTCAACAATGCAAATGTGAAACTGAATGTAAATAAATTACTAACAGCTGTTATGGGAGAAGAGTTCAATGACAATGAAATCGACTCCTGTTACGTAAAGAGCATCAAACCTGTCAACACAAACATCACAGTTGGATCTTCGATAGTCTGTGTTAAATTTTCTAATGCTGGGAGTAAGAATAATGTAATGACAATGATGCGTAAAAATAAACGTAGAATTACATCGCATATTTTCGGCGGTCAACCAAACAACAACAATGGCAGTAGTAGCAGCGATAACAACAGCAGGAAGATTTTCATCAATGACAGCCTCACCCATTATACGAGGTCATTATTAAAAAGGGCTAATGATCTCAATTGCGAAAACAAATGTAAATATGTTTGGGTAAGAGAATCATCTGTCTTTATCAGAAAAAAGGAAGGCGATAGAACAATAAAAATCTATTCTTTTGAGGACTTCTCCAAATTGGAAGTTGATTAGTTTTTTTCTCTTTTTCTTTCAAAATCATGTTCGAAAATAGCTTAAATGATAATTTAATTGCCGATCCTCATAATGAATTTAATGATTTAAGTATTAATTCAAATGTTTCCTTAGTTAATTGTCTTTGCATTGACCACGTTAATGAGCAGTCTTCTGGTTTTTCAATTGTCCACCAAAATATTCGTAGCTTAAGAGCTAATTTTAATACTTTTCTCTCTCATCTCACACCTTTGAATCACTTGCCAGATCTGATATTCACATTTGATGCTGTCTGTAATGAAGATTATGCAGCTGGCGGTGTTGCAGTATTTTATAGTAACAAAATAAAAGAATGTGTAACTGGAAAGTATAAATTAGCAAGTGCAGATATTATTAGTCTTAATTGCGTGGTTTCTGATGTCCATTTCTGTTTTTTTTTTTTTTTTTATGCATTTTATTTTTTTTATTTTTTTCCCATTACTCTTACTTGCTAGACAAAAAACGCTTAAAACTAGCTTAACTAAATTAATTATTTTATCCTAACTTACTGGCCCTATACGGGCGCTCTAAGTTACACATATTTTTCCTTAAAATTTGTCTTTCGACGTGTTAATGTAGTTATTTCCAATAAAAATTAAAGAAAGATAGTTACGACTAAGAAAAATTGTAGAAAAACTTAGTCAGCTTAATAATTTTTTTTGTCTTAAATCTACATTACTAAATCTACTACTAATCCATTTCTGTTTTTATCTGTATCTACAGATTCCATAAGTGTTCTATAAAAACATTTGTAGATGAGTTCTTAGTATTTTTAGAAAGCATGAAAAATAAAAACATAGTCTTTGTTTCGGATTCAGCATCACCCTGTCGCTCAACGAAGGCTTGACAGCAGATCGAGTGCTTGATATTTTTGATCTGTCAATGACAGATGGGGTTGTTTTGTAATGACCTTGAATTGTACTTTCTTGTAGTTCTGACTTTCTTTTGGGTTATGTCTCACGCATGTACTCGTAGTTAATTTGGTAATTCCCTGAATTAATTATTTATATAAAATAAAGAATCATTTACGAAACATTTCTTGGTGCCCCCTGTGAGGAAATTTGACATGTTTGGTGAAATGGCAGAATTAAATCTCCGGCAGTCGGCGGTAACCGCCGTCAAACGTATTACCGAGCGCGTGCGTGGAGCAAACTTGGAGCAGTCCAACGACTCGCAACTTGAGCAGGAATTAAGCACAGTGACATCACATTATTCCCGCTTCGTGAAGAACCACGAGATATTGGTTGGCCGTGCGGAAGCAAGTGAACTCGACGTCCACGACCAACTTTGGGCTGAGGTAGAAAAGGATTACAACGAGACTTGTGCGTTGTGAGGGGAAGATTGCGACATTTAGAGCAGCAAACCAAGGTAACCGCGGACCGTGGAACAGTAGAACCCAGTACATCAACCCCACAGAACTTCGACCTCAAACTGGATCCCTTGGTTATTCCGTCATTTGATGGGGACATACACAACTGGTTGGGATTCAAAGACGCCTTCCAAACGTTGGTCCATGACAAAACTCAATGTATGTAAATGGAGTATCAATACAAGAGGTTAAAAATGTACTTAGTTCGTTAAAATGCAATAAATCCGCGGGAATAGATGAGATTAGACCGAAAGACCTGAAGATGAATGCCGAAACTCTGGCACCAACAATAACAAAACTAATAAACATGAGTATAGAATAAGCATCATTCCCGAACTTGTTAAAAATGTCTATAGTTCGACCAATATACAAGAATGGGAAAAAGAATGAAGTCACAAATTACAGACCTATATCTATATTATCTGCTGTCGACAAAATTATGGAAGAACTACTGGCAAAAATGTTATACAATTATGTCGAAAAATACCAAATCCTGAACAAATACCAATTTGGATTCCGCAAAAACAAAAGCATTAACCGATCGTTAGGAGACTCTGCAAACAAAATATATCAAAGCTTAGATAAAAATCACAACTCACTGGTCTTATTCATTGACTTCAAGAAAGCGTTTGATACATTAAGTCACAAGCAAATCCTGAGACAATTGGAAAAGATAGGAATAAGAGAAGGCATTTTGGCGTGGTTTAAGAGTTGTCTATGTGACAGGTCATTCAAAGTTAAAATTGGTAGCTTCTTTAGCGAAGAAAAAAAAGTATCATATGGTGTCCCACAGGGATCAAAACTGGGACCGCTTTTGTTTATTATCTACGTCAACGATCTAATGTCAGTACTAAAGTATAGTACGGGATACGCGTATGCAGACGACACAGCGATAGTAGTTAGCCATAGGATCGCAGACGAAGCGTTAAAAATGTTGCAACTCGATTTTAATGGAGTTACTGCTTGGTGTCACGACCATGGATTAATTATCAACGCACTGAAGACACAGGTAATGCACATTCGTCCGCCGCATATCCCAGAAACGAAACTAAAGATAAAAATGCATGACTTAGATTGCTTGCACAGAAGTGGTAATAATGAACTTATAAGTGAAGATGACAGTTGCAAGTACATAGATATCGTATCAACATACAAATATCTTGGATTGATTGTTGACTGTAACTTTAAGTGGAAGAACCATATAAAAGCTCTTAAGAAGAAGTTATATCAGGCAGCTTATGCACTTTTCCATCTTAGCGATAAATGTACACATATCGTTCTTAAACAATGTTATTTCGGATTGGTAGAATCGCATATTAGATACGGCATACTAGCATGGGGAAGAACTTCGCAAATGCAAGAACTACAAAAGATACAGACACGACTACAAAAAATAATACAAAAAGCAAGTGGAAACCAAGCAACAAATATGCTGAACATCATACAAATTCACAATCTCGAAATGATGGCCAATTTTTACAACGATACCGCCTATAGGATCCAGACGCAGCAAACTATCAGCACCAGAAGACTACAAGACCAACTATATGAAATACCGAGGTTCTGGAAGGAATATGGTCGAAGAACATACAAAGTAGCAGTCCCAACGATATTAAACAGCCTCCCAAGAGAGTACCGCAACATCACGACTACTGAAGCGCTGAAACAGATTAAACAACTGTATCTACAACAATAAAAACGTCAAAAAAAAAAAAATTGAATTATCTTTATATATGTCTTTATTTTTCATTTGTTATTTATTGGTGTAATGTATATTTGTATCCATTAATTTAAATTTATCTATTTTTTTTATAATTAATTAATTCTTATAAAATCTAACTAACTTACTTTGAATTCAACAACAATAATACTAGAAACAAATATTGTACTCAGTCTTCTGCAGACAAGCCCTTCTGGCTTTGCAGATATTGTAATTAAGATACATTTTATTAAATAAAAAAAGAAAATTGAAATTGAATTGAATTGAAATCCTTCGTATTACTGGTCAATGCCCTGGTCATTCCGTCAATAACCTCAACTCTACCAACGGTGCATGTTGACGTGAACCAGTGGCATCATTTGTTTGGTCTTCAGTTAGCCGATCCGCATTTTGGCACCCCCGGTCGGATTGATGTTCTTCTTGGTTCAGATGTGTGGGGTCAAATTCTTAGAGATGGTGTAATCGGTGGCAACCAGGATGAGCCTCATGTGCAACGAACAGAGCTGGGTTGGGTTATATTCGGACCCGCGTCAGCAACACCTACGACACCAATGCAACAACACTGCTTCCACGCGCAGATGAGTGGTGATGATACTCGGCTGGAAGAGCTTGTACAGAGCTTTTGAAACTTGGAAGAGGTACCTACTCAAGTTGAGCAAGTTGTCGACAATGAGTGTGAGCGTATATTTTCTTCCACGCATTCCCGGACTGCGGATGGCCGTTATGTAGTGCACATACCGTTTCGGCGAGATGCCCCACTCCTTGGGGATTCGTATCAATTGGCATTACGTCAATTTCAACATCTAGAGCGACGTTTCGCAGACAATCCGGAGCTTTGTGAGAAGTATGTAACTTTCCTACGTGAATATGCTGCGCTTGGCCACATGGAGAAGATTGATCAAGCAAATGATCACACTCAGTGTTACTACATTCCCCATCACGCCGTTACGGAAAAGTTAAAGTTGTTTTTAACGCCTCTGCGAAGACTACTACAGGCGTTTCATTGAACGACATTCAGTTAGCAGGCCCCACCATTCAAGACTCCTTGCTCAATATCATACTCCGTTTCCGTCGCTTTCGCATTGCGCTCCCACAGCACCACAACACCGGGACTACCAGCGAATCATTTGGAGAGAGCGGCCCACTGATCATATTGGCATCTACAGGTTAACAACAGTAACATATGGCATGTCCTGCAGTCCACACAATGCGATACGGTCGCTCAATCAATGTGCAGCTGATAACTATTGAGAAGTGGTTCCTGAAGAGCAGGCCGTCTCGGCGCGAGAGACTATATTGAACTCTTTTTATGTAGACGATTTTTTGACAAGCTGCAACACGGTGACCGATGCAATATTGTTAGCTACAAACGTGGACAAAATCCTCCGAGCTGGTCACTTTCAATTGAGGAAATGGCATTGCAGCGATCAACGAGTCATAACACATCTTACCAACGAAGATATGTCGACGTCAAACCGTATCATCAATACACCTACAACATCCGTTCTTGGGTTGCGCTGGGACCCAGTTGCAGATGAGTTTTTGTTTGAGGTTAGACTCACTTCCGAACCGAAAGCCCCAACAAAGTGACGTGTTCTCAGTGAAGTAGCGAAACTATTTGACCCCACTGGGTGGCTGGCTCCTGTGGTGGTAACAGGAAAGCTCTTTCTTCAAACACTTTGGTCAAAGGGCGTCACATGGGATGCTCCCCTCCCGAACGATCTTTGTGCAAGGTGGCGTACATTTCGCAATGGACTTGATGCGCTGAACCGGTTTCGAGTGCCACGATGGGTGGGAATGGTGGATGGAGAAACAACAACTCTTCATGGTTTTTGTGATGCGAGCTTACGTGCCTATGCTGCTGTAATTTACACCAAAACCATTGGGTTGGACAAGCAGGTCCGGGTGTCCTTGCTAACGGTTCGCACAAAGGTTGCTCCAATCAAAGGTGCGACTATACCTCGTCTTGAGCTTTGTGCAGCTCATCTTTTGGCATTAACGCTTCAAAATGTTCGGAGTGCGTTGGGTTTGACTGATACGCCTTACCACCTATGGCCGGATTCGAGCATCGCACTCTGTTGGATTCGTAAAGAATGGTCTACACTTAAACCATACGTTGCGAACCGCGTTCGACAAATACAGGAAATCACGTCTCCCGATCTTTGGCATCATATACGATCTGCCCAGAATCCTGCGGATTGCGCTAGTCGAGGCATCGGGGCTGATGAGCTGGTAGATTACAAGTTGTGGTTGCGTGGACCGGATTGGTTAATGGATGAGAATTTGGATGTAGAACCGACCATGCAGCTGAGCCAAAGGGAGCAGGACCTTATCCAGGCAGAGGAAAAAATATCGGTAAGAGTAATGCTTACTTCCCCTAGGTACGAGTTGGTCACACGAAGGCGGGACGGAGAGGTTATCCCCCTCACTGAACGTTTCAGCATACTTTCCCGTCTTTTGCGGACTGTGGCCTTAATTTTGCGGTGGTCTCCGGCAAGGCAACGATTCCGAACTCGAATAGTTAGTGCTGAAGAATTGGAAACCGCTTCAATGATTCTCATCAGGATGGAACCAGCCAGAATGTTTTCAGCGGAAATCCATCAACTTCGTGCTGATTCCAGACTTCATACTGGCAGTGCCTTGGTTTCCCTCAACCCTTACCTGGATGAAGACGGAATTTTGCGAGTTGGTGGACGCCTTCATAAAGCACTTCTTCCTCATGACCACCGGTTCCCGATAATATTGCCAAGGAATAGTGCATTTGTTTGGTTGCTGATTAAACAGGCTCACGACAATACCCTACATGGTGGATTGCAGTTGATGTTGCAAACGCTTCGTGCTCGCTACTGGATCCTTAACGCAAGACAATCAATACGAACGTATGTGCATAGTTGTGTCATCTGTCGTCGCTATCGCAGTGCTGCTCTTAAACAACAAATGGCATCATTACCAAAACATCGTGTCAACGCTGCTAGACCTTTCATCGCTTCCGGCGTCGATTATTGTGGTCCCTTCTCGCTACGCATTGGATCAAAGAGACCTCGCTCAACAGTTAAAACATACCTGGCTCTTTTTATTTGTATGGCTACAAAGGCCGTCCATATTGAAGTTGTTGAAGACTTGTCGTCACAGGCTTTCTTGGAGGCATTTTCAAGATTCACTGGCAGACGTGGACCCTGCCAAGATTTATATAGCGACAATGGAATGGCATTTATTGGAGCTAATAAAATTCTTCAGGAAGATCTGGCGGCTTGGCGAAACAAACACACTCAGCAATCGTTGGCGCATTTGGGAACTCAATGGCATTTTATCACTCCTCGTGCTCCTCATCAAGGTGGGTTGTGGGAGGCGGCTATCAAATCTGCGAAGAGGCATTTGGTTCGCCTTGTTGGGAGCCAGAACCTATGGTACAACCAGCTGCAAACGTTGGCAGTCCGCATAGAAGCACGCCTCAATTCGCGCCCGCTCGTACCCTTACATGACGACCCAGAAGAAAAGTATGCTCTAACTCCAGGCGATTTCTTGATTGGAGCTCCACTAATTGCTGTTCCAGAACCTACCCTCCTGGATGTCGCCATCAATCGGCTCAAGCAGTGGCAGTGGTTGCGACGCGTACAACAACACTTCTGACAACGTTGGAGTGAGGAGCACCTTTCCACTTTACAAATCCGCAACAAATGGCAGCGACGTGAGGAAAATGTTACGTATTGGCGGCTGGGCCGAGTAATCGAGATTCATCCGGGCACCGATGGGTTGATTCGAAATGTTACCCTCCGTACCGCTAATGGTCTGTGCACCCGGGCAGTGACAGCAGATCGAGTGCTTGACATTTTTGATCTGTCAATGTCAGATGAGTTTTTTTTGTAATGACCTTGAATTGTATTTTCTTTTAGTTCTGAATTTCTTTTGGGTTATGTCTCATGCATGTACTCGTAGTTAATTTGGTAATTCCCTGAATTAATTATTTATATAAAATAAAGAATCATTTACGAAACAGTCTTATTGGGTTACTTTAATATTAATATCCTTTTGGCCAAAAACAAGTTGAATTCGCCAAAAATCAAGAAAATATTCTCGGACGATTTGGCGAAAACCGAATACGCAGTAAGATCCAAAGAACATGGCTGGTATGAAGCATGATGGCGGGTTAGTAATGGTTTGAGGGTGTAGGGCGGCATCTGGTGTTGGCATTTTAGTATTTATTGAGACGACAATGAATCGATACAATTACCTCAGTATACTGAAAAACAATCTCCACCATAGCTTACAGAAACTAGGCTTGAAGGGTTAATTTATAGTCCAACAAGACAATGACCCAAAGCACACATCCCTGGTTGTGAAGGAATGGTTGCTGTACAATGTGCGAAAACAGCTCAAAACAGCACCTCAATCACCGGACTTAAATATTGTCGAACATTTGTGGGATTATCTCGATCGTCAAATCCTAAACCATGACATTAGGGCCAAATTCGAGCTTAAGGCTATTATACAGGACGAATGGGAAAAAAATAAGTCTGGAAGTAACTCAAAATCTTGTTACCTCCATGGGATCGAGAATAAAGGCAGTTATTACTGCTTAAGGATATTCAACTAGGAATAAATTTGAGTAATTTGCGATAAATTTCTCTTTTTTAATAGTGTATACTTACTTTTGTAACATGCAATTTTATCAGTATCTTACTTTGTTTCTTAATATTTTTGTTATTGTTAGTCCCATTTTTCTTATTGTTTGTTTTTTGAAAAGAGCTATTTTTATGCTCTAAATAAATATGTATAACATGTTACCTAAAGTTTATGCAGTTTTACTTTCTGGTTAATGATTCGGTCAAGATTCGTTATTTTTTACGGTGTATACTTACTTTTGAGACTGTGTGTAGATAGCTATATGTCTTTGATGTCTTCATTTAGTTTAAAGTCTTTAATTAACCAGCCTACTCGTTTTAATTCGTGTTTGCACCATATATTTATTAGATTACACAGGAACAACCGCGTAGACTATAAAACAATAATTTATGACCTGAAAATAACTGACCATAGTTTAACCAGTATTCAGCTTAATTGTGTGATTGCCAGAAAAAACTTATCCACAGGCAGAGAATTTAATAAAATAGATTTTGTTGCCTTAAAAACACATTTGTATTTTGAATTCTGGGATGAAGTATATAATGCTACTGATCCTAATATCGCTTTTGATTTGTTTCTTTCAAGATTAAAGTACTTTATTTTTTTATCATGCCAAAAAAATAATAAAAGGGACAGTAAGTTAAAGCCTTTAAAAAATTGGATGTCTATGCCTCTTCTTAAAAAAATTAATAAGAAAAAGAAAAAGATTTCTGAACCATTGGAAGTTGCCAATTTATTTAACACTTTTTTTTCAAATACTGGTTCTCATCACATTAATTCTAATCGCAATTCTCAGTATTTTAGTGAGAATACCATATTGGAATCGTGCCTTCAACCAGAAAGTTTTTTCTTTGAGGAATTCACATCACTTGAAATTCAACAATTTATAAATTCCCTTAAAGCTTCTAATTCACATTAGTATGATAATATCTCAAGCAACATATTGAAATATATTTGATTTCAGATTTCTGACATTCTATGTTTTATCTTTAATGATTGTGTACGTAAAGGAGTCTTTCCGGATTGCCTTAAAACAGCAGTGGTAATTCCTCTCCACAAAAAGGATGATACCAGAGTATTGAATAACTATCGCCCTATTTCCCTTTTGTCAGTTTTTTTAAAAATCTTTGAAAAGAGTATAAAGCGTAGAATGTTATCTTTTCTTGATAAGACCCACTTTTTTAGCGACTGCCAGTTTGGCTTCAGAAGTGCATTATTAAAGCTGACTGGAGAAATATACGATAGTTTGAATAACTCGCAAATCCCGTCTTGTCTTTTTATTGATATTACTAAGTCATTTGACATGGATAATCACACTATATTGTTACATAAATTGTTTAATGCAGGTTTTAGGGGCTTCATATTTGAGTGGTTTACCTCGTATCTGTTGAATCGTAAACAAGAAGTAAAGATTAAAAACCAATTCAGCTCCGTACGTTTTTCCAATATAGGTGTTCCTCAAGGATCTATATTGGGTCCTTTACTGTTCCTAGTTTACATGAATTCGTTATTTATTCAGGCTTTTAAGGGCAAAATGACAGCTTTCGCTGACGACACAGCCATTTCCTATTCTAATATGAATTATCATAGTTTACTATCAGATGTAAATTGGGATTTAGACATTTTAATAAGATGGTTTAAAAAGCATAGCTTGGTAATCAGTAACAAAACTAAGATTACGATGTTTAATATCAAGGGTCTAACCTGCAAAGATCTGCCCATATATTATCACTCGCCTTATTGCCAACGGATGTGTTTAGCTGATTCACTCTTAGGTAATTTATCGGCATTTAATGAAAGTATAAGTTGCAGTGTTTTAGAATTGACTGCGTTGATAGTTTTAAATACCTAGGTATTGTTTTTGACTATAAGCTAGCTTGGACAGATCACACAACTTATATAAAACTGTATTTAAATAAGATCGTTAGACAGATTTACCACCTTAGTCTTTACTGTAATACGCAAATTTTGAAAATGGTGTATAATGGTTTACTTAAATCTAAAATACAGTATGGTATTTCTTGCTGGGGTGGTGCTTACTATAATAAAATAGAACCATTATTGATTAAGCAAAAGCATGTAATAAGGATTATGACAAAAGTAAATCGCAGAACACCCAGTTTCGAATTGTTCAAATGGCTTAATATTCTCCCTCTGAGACATCTGTACTGCTATAAGGTATTAAACATATTTTTTGACAACTCCGGTTTCTACCACGTAAGACTTGATGATAGGTATAAGCTACGTATCAATACCATGCACGTCGCTACTATTCCAACTACACATAAGACTCACTTCTCCCGTTTCTTTTACGTTACTGCGCCTCGCTTATTTAATTTGTTACCTGTTAACCTTCGGTGTGAGAGAAAGAAATCAGTATTTTTGAAAAATGTTAAATAATGAAATCGATTTGTTTTTTAATCCATTGGTATAAAATTAATTTTCTATCTTATCTATCTATTATTGTTATTTGTTATCACTTCTCTATTTAATTGAATATTGTATTTCATTTCCCCATCAGTTATCTTTATATTAGTTTGTATGCACATAAAGTGATATGTACTCTTGCCTCTTGTCTTCTGACAATAGATTGTACTAAACTATTCTCTACAAATGTGTTAACTCATTATTATCTCAAAGAATTTGTATGAATTGTATTTATCATTTGTAAAGGAATAAAGAAATTATATTAATTATATTATATTATATTATATATTATATTAAATGTTTCTGTAGAAAATTGTTTCTTTAAATCATGGCGAAGTTCTTCGGCAAGTTTTGGTGCACTTATTCGGGGATGTTTCTTAATTGTACGAAGTATGATCCTTTTGTCGTGTTCGTTGAAAATACTTCTGTTGACATTCCGGGGTTTATTTTCGATTCAATTTTCGTTTTTAAAACGATTTATGATTGACTGGATTGTTGATCTTAGACGATTCACTAAATTTGCAGTCTCATTATAAGATTTTCCATCATTGTAATATTTAACAACCAATTCTCAGAGTTCGTTGGACGTTTCAGTGCATTTTCTTGTCATCTTTTCACAATAATTAAAAAAAACCAATAATCCAAATGCTCGAAATACTAGTACACGTTTGCACAACGCCGCAGATAACTATTTCACTCCAAAAATAACAAACCGTTAATGGTACCCTACGTCAAACATAAGCTTAATGGTTGCTGTACGAATATAAATTTGAGGTACTTTTGATGTACTTTTTTCTTTAATCATATCTCCTAAGCAGATTTTTGCGAGTTAAACGAATGATGAAACTACGCGAAGATTAGCGAATGACGAGACGAGTGAGATTGCAAAGAAAGACGTGTGTCACCTTCTGTGTCCAAGAACGAAATGGAAGAGAGTACAATTTATTTCTTATGCTTTAGTTGATAATGTAATTGTTTAGAAAGAAACGTTATAAAATTGAGTGAAAGTATAATTCAACTGAGAGCGAACTGAATGAATACAAATTAGAGAAAATAGGGTATATAATGCAATGTTAATCTTTAAATTGAATATGAATTAAAACGAAATAGAACATTTTGAGATTTAACATTAAAATACATGATGAAGGAACATAATTGACATTCAATTGCAAACATCTAGCCCCCCCTGAAAGATCCAAATCTTTCAGAAAACGGTAGTGGAACTAATTTAGTTATTGGCCGCATATATTCTCCTGTTTCTGTCTTGATTGTTGCGACTCGAACTCTTTGATCCTTGCCTGGATGGATTTGAGTAACACGAGCAAGTATCCACTTAGATAGAGGAAGTTGGGATTCTTTCAGTAACTGTTTGCTTTTAGCAAACCGGTTGACGAAATACCTGAAAATGACCCCTTACCTCTGGTGGGGGGAAGTCACGTTGAAAATCGGCTATTTCTTCTTATCAACTGAACTTTATTTGAGCATACGCTCGGCTTAAATAATATCAAATTGCTTATTCTACAAATTTATGTACAAAAAATATAAATTGTTGAGATAGGAATAATAATTTTTCGGGTATTGCCCCTTCCTGCTGTCCGCTGTGTGTCGTGTGCGGAGTTGTATGTGTCTTCTTCCATGCAGGTGTCGTGTTGTGTTTTTTGTTTGTTGTTTGATCACAACATGCTGGGGCCGCCTAGACGATGAAATGTTCGTCAGAGAAGATTGATGACGTAACTGGTTCACTTCGTCGTCTACGTGGTTCTGGGTTGGGAGCATTCACAATTTTGATGTTGGCCGACCTTTTCCTAAGCCCTTTCAGCACGGTAATGCACACTGCAATTACGATGATGAATATTATTGCACCACTCACTGAATATTGTTGTATTCTGTGACTTCGGATTTGGTTCGATAGAACTTCTTGGCTTTTTTGGAGAGCGATCTCAAGCTACAACTTTGATATCTGCTGTGAGATCTTTGTTCCTACTACAGGGGGCTCTTCGTTATTATAATTCTGATCATTTGAAAAGTCTGAAATATTTGGCAGCGGTAAATAAGAGGATGTTATCCTCGTGGTTACCGACTGTCGGCCAAAGCTGATCATGCTTGATTGAAGAATCCTGCAGTTTGGTTGCAGGTGCACTATTCCAGTTGTCATCAACTGGGCTGTCGAAGATATTTTGCCACATGCTATGTCTACCTTGACCGGACTTGGTGTGCTGTATATCCAAGTATTCATATGGTGTATCCAATACAGCTGAGGATTGACGATTTGAATGGCGCAAGTCGGTGGAATTTCTTTTGTATGTCTTAAGAGACTCATTTCACAGGAACTTACAGTCGACTCTCTAAGATATAGGGGATGGTTCATGTCACACCAGAAAGATCCTGACGATCGTTGTCTACACATCGAAAATGACATTTCGTTCAGAGGGTAGAAATTATCGCCTTCGAGATTAACTATTAAATAGTCTGATGACGGCACGATAAATGCGAAATTTTTTCCCCGCCAAGCTGGTACCGAGAGAAGCTTATACATTTTGAATTCTTCATTATACAAAAGTGGCAGCGTTATTTCAATGATATTTTTTTCCATCACTATGGCAAGAGGGTTGTTTTATAGCAGCCAACTTGATACCAGGGTGAAGGTAATCTGCTACATGGCCCTCATCCGGCCAGTCATGGTATACGGTTGTCCAGTGTGGTTCAACGTGAGTCCTTCCCAGATGGAACAGATGAGGGTGTTCGAGAGGCAGTGTCTTCGGGCCTGCCTCCGTTTGTATCGCACACCCGAATCCGAGTACAAGAAATTCTATCCCAATGAGGTCTTGTACAACGAGGCAAACCTGATCAGGATAGATAATTTTATTATTAAGCTGATTCGAAGGCATGTTGCACGAGCTATGACTTCAACCAATGGTCTGATCTTTGGGGCTTACTACCCCAATATAAGGTACAATGAGAAGGTGCGCCTGAACGGCTTTATTCCTCCCGAAGCATTCCTCTATTTGGATGAGAAAGGCCTGATCCAGGATATGGAAGGATGTCCTATTATCTTCCATGTCGTACGCCGAACAGTGGACAGGCGACTCCAATACGAGCCGGACGTCGCTCGCAGCCACGAGGATCTTCTTCGGTTCAGCAGGGCGATTTCTGCCCGGGACAGGACAGAGTCTGCCAAAGAACGGCATTTTTATTGGTGGTTGCATCAAAATCAGCCTTCGCCTCCGCTAACTTCGTAGAGCAGGACTTTTTGGTTGAGCTTTGGTGGCCAACTCACATAGTTTAAGTTATTAGGTATTAGGTAGAATAAAAAAAAAAAAATACAAAAAAATACAAAAAAAAAAAAAAATACAAAAAAAAAATATAAAACAGAAAACCCAAAAAAAAAAAAAAAAAAAACACAAAAAAGGTGCACCACGGCGTATTAAATGTATGAAATGCATTAAGAAAAAAAAAATTAATTGTTTATGCCAAGTTTTTTTAAAATTTTCTTGGTTTAGTACATAAGTCTTCTTTTCTTTTCAATAATAAAAAAAAAGATAAAAAACAAATTCTTGCGCCGAAAGGCAAATTATAAATAAGATTAGGTTAGCTTAGAGCACCCGCATAGGGTCAGTAAGTTAGATAAGTAAAACATATGTTTAGTTAATATAAGCTAGTTTTAAGTATTTTTATATCTAGCATGTAAGAAATGTTTGTTTAAACGAAATAAAAAAAAAAAAAAAAAACAGGCACCCTCGGGTTCTTGACGAACCTGCATCGCCAAACGACACTGGAAAGGTGTTGTTTCGTGTTAGGGCTAAGCTAAGTAGTTTTAAGATAGGTTAGGTTTAGTTTAGGTATAGTTTTAAGCTAGGTAGGTTAGCTTACTATTATTTTAGGTTAGTTAGCTTAGCTCCGCGAGCTTCCTTCCAGTCTCTTTTGATGGTAAAGGCAAAGACCTTGAACACCTTTCTTTTCCTCTTTCCTGTCACTTCTTTCTTTTCGCTGTCCTGTCTTTTAGTTGTCCGTCCATTGTCTGTTAGGGTATTACGCTTTCATCTCTCCCTTTTTGTTTGCAATTAGTGGTGTACGAGTGGGAGGACAAGAGCCCCCCGTCCGATGAGCTAAGCCGTGCAAATGCAAGCGTGAAGCCGTCCTACTCACCGTCACCGTGGCCCAGCCAACCTAGCTGAAACAACCAACTATTCTCCTTAACTGGGGCAGCCAGTGCCCCATTATCTGCCCTTCATTATCTCGTCAAAAAGATAGAAGGCGCACTTGCTTCCAAAGAAATAGCCCTATGTGCATTCCTCGACATCGAGGGCGCTTTCGATAACACTGGCTACGACTCGATCGCAAGAGCCATCAGTAGCCGAGGTATCGAAGAATCGACTAACAAATGGATCAGAGCCATGTTGGAAAGTCGTTCGATTACTTCTTCTTATTATGGTCACTAGTTATCGACAAACTGTTAGTAGATCTTCAAGGATCAGGCTACACTACAATTGGTTATGCTGATGTCCTGGCGAATGTTATAAGGGGTAAGCACGACACGACTATTTGCAATATAATGCAAAGTGCGCTACGCCAAGTCGTTGAATGGTACAACGCAGAGGGTTTATCGATCAATCCCTTCAAGACCGTTCTAGTGCCCTTCTCAAGAAGGACTCGTGTCAACCTTGAACCCACAATAATAGGCAACACCACACTAGTTTATTCCAGCGAGATAAAATATCTTGGAGTAATCCTGGACAGACGACTTAACTGGAATTCACATATTAAGTCCGCCATAGAGCGAGCTACCAGAGCACTATGGGCCAGTAGACGTCTTTACGGTAGGACTTGGGTTCTCTCTCCCAAAATTATACATTGGTTGTACACAATGATGGCGAGACCCATTATCACATATGCGGCCATCGTCTGGTGGCCAAAAACCCTTCAACAGTCATCGGCAAACAAACTGCAAAAACTGCAAAGGGTTTCCTGTCTTGGCATAACAGGTGCCATGCGCACCTGCCCCACAACAGCTCTCGAAGCTATTATCGGGCTGACACCTTTACCCATCTTCGTTAGGAAGATAGCTGCCACTTATGCCATTAAACTGCAGCTAGAATATCAATTCAAACCAGGTGACCTAGTAGGAACATGTTTTGTACAATGCCGGACACTATGGTCAGGCAAAACTGTTTCGGCAGGTTAATTGAAGTTGAAATATTGGACCGGGAAGACTTGTCCAATGGTGTTCCAACACTAAACCCCAGGAGTCTAGTTTGGTATACAGATGGATCAAAAATGGATTCTGGAGTCGGAGCTGGTGTCTGTGGACCCAACACTGGGATCTCTGTACCGATGGGGTCTAGTCCCACTGTGTTTCAAGCCGAAATCCATGCCATTGAGATCTGCGCTAGACATAGTCTTGGTAAAGGCAACAAGGGCGCAATTATACAGATCTTTTCAGATAGCCAGGCAGCACTTAAGGCCTTATAGTCCAGTCAAATCGACTCCAAAGCCGTCAAATGTTGCCACGATGGTCTGCAATCCCTAGCCAAACACAACAAAGTGAAACTTGGCTGGGTCCCTCGACACAAAGGGATTGCAGGCAACGAATCCGCAGACGAACTCGCAGAGCTCATTCAAGTACTGCGTTCATAGGTCCTGAACCGTACTGCAGTGTCAATTGGGCGACGGCTTCAGCGCTGATTAACGAATGGGAAAACAAACTTCGCCTAGATCATTGGACTAATGGGTCAGGCCTCAGGAAATCCAAGCGATTAATCAGACCCTAAGGAGAGCATAAGAAAGCTAACGGGTTTTCTTACTGGCCACTGCGGCTTGTATTACCACCTTAACAAAATGAACTTCTGTCAAAACACGGAATGTAGGTTCTGTCTTGAAGAAGACGAAACATCCCAGCACATTCTATGTGAATGTCCGGCACATGTCCGGTATAGGAGAGCATAAGAAAGCTAACGGGTTTTCTTACTGGCCACTGCGGCTTGTATTACCACCTTAACAAAATGAACTTCTGTCAAAACACGGAATGTAGGTTCTGTCTTGAAGAAGACGAAACATCCCAGCACATTCTATGTGAATGTCCGGCACTACATTGGTTAAGGAAACGTATTCTCCATAGGGAAATACTGACTTCAGTGGAATTGAAAAACTCCACTACAAAAGATATACTATCTTTCATAAGGAAAGTGGTTAATCTTTTGGATTAACTCCAACCCGTCGATACAATAGACCTTTTTTTAGGTCACAGTGTCGCTGCCTTTACGGCAGGGTTGTACAAGAAGAAAAAAAAAAAACACTGGGGCATCCACAAAATGGCTTTGATTTAGTGCACCATCTCTCATATCAGCTCGCTGAACCTTCCAATAGGGGCTGCTTCCAGCAGGTCCTACGTCGTCAATAGAGATTAAGGATGTGGGTCGAAGCCGAGAGCCTACACATAGGGCTGGATTCCTCAATTCACATGCACGTGTGGACCAAAACAATAATAAATTGCCGGAAAGGTTTTGTATTTGCAAGGGGAATTGTCGTTCCGCATGTCGCTGCATGCAAACAACAAATGAACCGAACCTCGTGATGGACAGCGGTAAGAGAGCATCAGCTTTGCGGAAATTGTTAAAAAAAACATAACATTAGAAATTGTCCTTCAGCATCGACGTGGGAGACAGACCGTTACACCTTCAAACATCATTCGCTATTACATAACGCCTAAAGAAGCAACCGAGAAATATCGATCAAGGAAGGGAGTCAAGAAAACAAGGGAAATGTTCCAGTCAAAGTAGAGGGCCATTGCAATACTCATCGCGACCATTGCGTCTCCACCTTGTTTCAGATAATGCCGGTATTCTTGTACGGGAACGGAATCCAACTCAAAAACCTTCGCATTCTACGGTGTATGTCAACAAACAGCTGACCAGACACAACAAACAATTGATGTGGTTGGCAAAGGAGAAGGCGAAAGCAGAAAACTGGAGATTTGTGTTGGAAAGTGCAGGAAAAATATTGGCAAGACAAAATGAGAGCACGATGCCGATTGTAATAAGTCCCGTTGATGATGTGATCAAAATCACTCGCGCACAATAAATATTGTTTGCAAACAAAAAGAAACACAAAAAATTAATGTCAAAATGGGGAACACAAATGGAAACAATGGCTTACATGTTGACTTCAATTTTTAGGTAACTAAAAGATTTTGTGACATCAACATAAATGAATTTGACAAAAATACATGTTGCTTCATGAGCTTTAATATTAGATATTTGTGTAAACATTGGAACGAGTTTTGTTTAAATATAAAGTGCATAGTAAATGGATTAAAAATTATTGTATTCTTCTTCTTCTTTTTAAGACGCTACAGTCTGAGGTGGACCTGGGCCTCACTCAACATGCCTCTCCAGCCAGTACGATCTTTCGCCAGCTGTCTCCAGTTTTGCACAAAAAAGCCGGCCGAGGTCCCCCTCGACTTGTGTGCGCCACCTTGTTCGTGGACGTCCTCTATTGCGTTGTCCCACAGGCTCAGTGTCGAAGACTCTTCGGGCCGGAGCTAAGTTGCCCATACGTTCTACATGGCCTAGGCGTTGGATCCGTAGACGCATTGCTAGACTTTTCTCTCGAAAAGACCAAGACACTGTTCATCCGCTTGGGATATTGTCCATGCCTCTGCGCTGTAAAGCAAGACTGAGATGATCAAAGTCTTATTCAAAGTCAACTTGGTCTTCCGAGAGAGGGCTCTACTACTCAATTGCCTTTTGAGCCCATAAAAACAGCGGTTGGCAAGAGTTATTCTGCCTTTGATCTCGGTACTGATGTTGTTTGTACTGTTTATCGCGGAGCCAAGGTAGAGGAAGTCCTTCACTACCTCAAAGTTATAGCTGCCTATGCTGACGTTCTGGCCAATTCGTCGATGTTGTGCGTCCTTTCTGGATGACAGGATTTACTTGGTTTTGCCCTCGTTTACCGCCAGACCCATTTTAACCGCTTCGTTTTCAATACCAGCAAACGCATCATTGACGGCTCGCTGTGTTCGCCCAATCACGTCAATGTCATCCGCGTAAGCTAGCAGTTGAACGGACTTTTGCAAGATCATGCCTCTTGTGTTGGCCAGTGAGTTTTGCACGATCTTCTCAAGAACGATGTTAAAGAAATCACATGACAGCGCGTCGCCTTGTCTAAAACCTTTTTTGACATTGAAGGTCTCGGTGAGTTCGTTACCGACCTTGATGGAGCAGCGAGAGTTCTCCATTGTCATCCTACTCAATCTGACGAGTTTGGCAGGAATGTCAAAACTAGACATGGCGCTGTATAGCTCGTCTCTATACACGCTGTCATATGCGGCCTTGAAATCGACAAATAGATGGTGTGTGTCGATCTGCATTTCCTGGATCTTCTCAAGGATCTGCCGCAGTGTGAAAATTTTATTGATGGTGGACTTCCCGGGCCTGCAACCACACTGATAAGGACCTATCAGTTTGTTCACGAATGGCTTCTACGTTCACACAAAACGCCAGAGAAGATCTTATACGCAATGTTAAGGAGACTTATCCCCCGATAGTTGGTGCAGTCAAAGGGGTCTCCTTTCTTGTGGATCGGGCCGATACTTAGATTCCACTCATCGGGAATGCTTTCCTCCGACCATATCTTACAGATGAGCTGGTGCATGCGCCCTACCAGATCACCTCCAGCTGTTTTAAACATTTCGGCGGGCAGACTATCTGCACCAGCAGCTTTATTAGACTTCAGTCTCGATATCGCTATCTTGACTTCGTCTAGGTCGGCGGGACGGCATTCTCTTCTATCATCGTCCGTTGTGTTGAGTGGAACATTCTGCCTGAGAGCGGTATTTGTGTCCTCATCGCCGTTCAACAGTCTGCAGAAATGAATTTTCCAAATTCTCAGTATCGACTGCGAATCTACTATTAGCTGTCCATTTTCGTCCCGGCAGGCTTCTGTTCGAACTTTATACACATTCGATAAAAGTTTTACCCTTTGGTAAAACTTTCGGACATCATTCCTGCCATAACACCTCTCCATCTCCTCGATCGCGCGCTTCTCGTGCTCTTTCTTTTTCCTCCTGAGAAAGCGGTTCTCATCCATTCGTTTCTGTTCGTAGAGCTCAGGAACAGCTCTCGTTGTTCGATGTAGCGTTGCCCGGTAGGCTTCTTGCTTTGCTGTATGCGCCTGCCTGCACTCGTTGTCAAGCCAGGGGATTTTCCTAGGTGGCGTTATAAAACCCAGCACATCAGTAGCGGCTTCTCTGATGGCTCTTTGACAACGTCTATTGTTAGTGCAGGCGACGTCGAACTTTCGGCCAGTTTCAGGGAGACTCGATCGGCAAAGTTTCTGGCAGTCTGTTGCGATTGTAGCTTTTCGACGTCAAACCGTCGTTGTCTTCCTCAACTCCGTTGTTCTGTCGATATCCGTGTCCTTACCTTGGCTACAACAAGGAAATGGTCCGAGTCGATGTTGGCGCCTCGGAACGTTCGGACATCAAGAATACTGGAGGAGTGTCTGACGTCGATCGCAACGTGATCAATCATCAATTGATGGTTGAATGATCAGGGAACCGCCAGGTCCCTTTATGGATGTTGAGGTGTGGGAACCGCGTGCTAGCTACAGAGAGGTTTCGCCCCGTAACAAAGTCCACCAGCCCGAGTCCGTTTTCGGACATGGTGTCGTGCAGGCTGTGTTTACCGATGACTCTAGCAAAGATGTCCTCTTTACTCAGCTTAGCGTTAAAATCTCCTAGAACGATCTTGGTGTCGTAACTGGGGCATTGATCGTACGTTCTTTAGCAAAGTGAAATAAGACCAAAAATAGAAATTCGGCGTTATTTCGCTTTCGTAAAGTGGCGGTAATCCACGGCACCATCTGTTGCTTGAATAAAGATTGATCGGTCTAATGTTCTGTTTAATGGAGACGATATAATCGAGTCACAAGGGTGCACGAAGTTTACAATCTGTTCACTAAAGCATTCACTAGCGAGATTATTCAGACACATTTGACCACTAAAATTTTTTATTATTGTTTCAACATTTGGCTTCTTCCTTCCCATTATCTCATTTATTAGGCTCCATGTCTTTCGGGGATCTAATTTTACTGGTTGAACTTGGTTTTATAAAAAAGGGCTTTTCTATTTTTATTTTCTTGTTTAGTTTGTTGCGAAAAGTTTTATTGTATTAGTCGAAACTAATATAGAGGAAGAAGAAAAAGGGTTTTGTAGTCTCGATGGCTTTCAAACTGAGTCTCTGAATAGAGATAAACGCAGTCCTTTATATGTAACATAAAAGTAAATAAATTAATCGCGGAAACAGATTGGGAAAAAGTGATTAATGAAAACAATGCACTTGTTGGACTTATCGATAAAATGAAAAGCGTATATGAAAACTCCACATCTATAAGAAAGGTACAAGATAAAAGGAAGCATAACTCATGGATGACACATGACTTAGTCGCCAAATGTAAAAAAAGGGATGATCTGTACAAAAGATTGAAAAATAGCAGATTGTGCAGGACTTATTAATTAGAATATAAGACTTTCGACCATGGTAAGGTCGAGACCCTGAAATAGAGATGGCGGCGGATAAGCGTTTTTTTTAAGTTCAATGCCGGCGCTCACAGCCTTGCAAGAGGCTACCGACACTGGATCCCTCCGGCCCCCTTTGTCCGGGGGCTAAACAAATGGACCTGTTCTCCCAGTTGGAGGTTGTGCGTGGGGTTAACTTCCTCACCACGTAAAAAAAACTACGAGTTCAGAAACGACAACCTGCCTCGGATATTGACGAAAAAAACACAATGATTTTCGGTTCTGCACGTGGAATGTGAGGTCCCTGAACAGACCACGTGCAGTCGATGAACTCTCGGAGGCCCTAGGCTGCTATAAAGCAGACATTACCGAAATCCAGGAAGTGCGATGGGATGGGCCGGGCACACAGAGGACGAAAAACTACGATATCTACGGCGATTGTTACAGATAGCGACGGCAGCGATTATTTGGATGTGCATTTGTTGTTCGAGGCAGACTTAGGCAAAAAGTCTTAAGCTTTAAGTACATAAGCGAGCGCCTCATAACAATCCGCATCAAGGCTAAATTCGGCAACATGGGCTTAAATTTGCGCCCATGCCCCAACGGAGGACAAAGATGACGAAAGCAAAGATGACTTCTATGATCTCCTAGAAAGAACGTACGATCAATGCCCCAGTTACGACACCAAGATCGTTCTAGGAGATTTTAACGCTAAGCTGAGTAAAGAGGACATCTTTGCTAGAGTCATCGGTAAACACAGCCTGCACGACACCATGTCCGAAAACGGACTCGGGCTGGAGGACTTTGTTACGGGGCGAAACCTCTCTGTAGCTAGCACGCGGTTCCCACACCTCAACATCCATAAAGGGACCTGGCGGTTCCCTGATCATTCAACCATCAATTGATGATTGATCACGTTGCGATCGACGTCAGACACTCCTCCAGTATTCTTGATGTCCGAACGTTCCGAGGCGCCAACATCGACTCGGACCATTTCCTTGTTGTAGCCAAGGTAAGGACACGGATATCGACAGAACAACGGAGTTGAGGAAGACAACGACGGTTTGACGTCGAAAAGCTACAATCGCAACAGACTGCCAGGAACTTTGCCGATCGAGTCTCCCTGAAACTGGCCGAAAGTTCGACGTCGCCTGCACTAACAATAGACGAAGAATGGAAACGTTGTCAAAGAGCCATCAGAGAAGCCGCTACTGATGTGCTGGGTTTTAAAACGCCTCCTAGGAAAAACCCCTGGCTTGACAACGAGTGCAGGCAGGCGCATACAGCAAAGCAAGAAGCCTACCGGGCAACGCTACATCGAACAACGAGAGCTGTTCCTGAGCTCTACGAACAGAAACGAATGGATGAGAACCGCTTTCTCAGGAGGAAAAAGAAAGAGCACGAGAAGCGCGCGATCGAGGAGATGGAGAGGTGTTATGGCAGGAATGATGTCCGAAAGTTTTACCAAAGGGTAAAACTTTTATCGAATGTGTAGAAAGTTCGAACAGAAGCCTGCCGGGACGAAAATGGACAGCTAATAGTAGATTCGCAGTCGATACTGAGAATTTGGAAAATTCATTTCTGCAGACTGTTGAACGGCGATGAGGACACAAATACCGCTCTCAGGCAGAATGTTCCACTCAACACAACGGACGATGATAGAAGAGAATACCGTCCCGCCGACCTAGACGAAGTCAAGATAGCGATATCGAGACTGAAGTCTAATAAAGCTGCTGGTGCAGATAGTCTGCCCGCCGAAATGTTTAAAACAGCTGGAGGTGATCTGGTAGGGCGCATGCACCAGCTCATCTGTAAGATATGGTCGGAGGAAAGCATTCCCGATGAGTGGAATCTAAGTATCGGCCCGATCCACAAGAAAGGAGACCCCTTTGACTGCACCAACTATCGGGGGATAAGTCTCCTTAACATTGCGTATAAGATCTTCTCTGGCGTTTTGTGTGAACGTAGAAGCCATTCGTGAACAAACTGATAGGTCCTTATCAGTGTGGTTGCAGGCCCGGGAAGTCCACCATCAATAAAATTTTCACACTGCGGCAGATCCTTGAGAAGATCCAGGAAATGCAGATCGACACACACCATCTATTTGTCGATTTCAAGGCCGCATATGACAGCGTGTATAGAGACGAGCTATACAGCGCCATGTCTAGTTTTGACATTCCTGCCAAACTCGTCAGATTGAGTAGGATGACAATGGAGAACTCTCGCTGCTCCATCAAGGTCGGTAACGAACTCACCGAGACCTTCAATGTCAAAAAAGGTTTTAGACAAGGCGACGCGCTGTCATGTGATTTCTTTAACATCGTTCTTGAGAAGATCGTGCAAAACTCACTGGCCAACACAAGAGGCATGATCTTGCAAAAGTCCGTTCAACTGCTAGCTTACGCGGATGACATTGACGTGATTGGGCGAACACAGCGAGCCGTCAATGATGCGTTTGCTGGTATTGAAAACGAAGCGGTTAAAATGGGTCTGGCGGTAAACGAGGGCAAAACCAAGTAAATCCTGTCATCCAGAAAGGACGCACAACATCGACGAATTGGCCAGAACGTCAGCATAGGCAGCTATAACTTTGAGGTAGTGAAGGACTTCCTCTACCTTGGCTCCGCGATAAACAGTACAAACAACATCAGTACCGAGATCAAAGGCAGAATAACTCTTGCCAACCGCTGTTTTTATGGGCTCAAAAGGCAATTGAGTAGTAGAGCCCTCTCTCGGAAGACCAAGTTGACTTTGAATAAGACTTTGATCATCTCAGTCTTGCTTTACAGCGCAGAGGCATGGACAATATCCCAAGCGGATGAACAGTGTCTTGGTCTTTTCGAGAGAAAAGTCTAGCAATGCGTCTACGGATCCAACGCCTAGGCCATGTAGAACGTATGGGCAACTTAGCTCCGGCCCGAAGAGTCTTCGACACTGAGCCTGTGGGACAACGCAATAGAGGACGTCCACGAACAAGGTGGCGCACACAAGTCGAGGGGGACCTCGGCCGGCTTTTTTGTGCAAAACTGGAGACAGCTGGCGAAAGATCGTACTGGCTGGAGAGGCATGTTGAGTGAGGCCCAGGTCCACCTCAGACTGTAGCGTCTTAAAAAGAAGAAGAAGAATACAATAATTTTTAATCCATTTACTATGCACTTTATATTTAAACAAAACTCGTTCCAATGTTTACACAAATATCTAATATTAAAGCTCATGAAGCAACATGTATTTTTGTCAAATTCATTTATGTTGATGTCACAAAATCTTTTAGTTACCTAAAAATTTAAGTCAACATGTAAGCCATTGTTTCCATTTGTGTTCCCCATTTTGACATTAATTTTTTGTGTTTCTTTTTGTTTGCAAACAATATTTATTGTGCGCGAGTGATTTTGATCACATCATCAACGGGACTTATTAAAATCGGCATCGTGCTCTCATTTTGTCTTGCCAATATTTTTCCTGCACTTTCCAACACAAATCTCCAGTTTTCTGCTTTCGCCTTCTCCTTTGCCAACCACATCAATTGTTTGTTGTGTCTGGTCAGCTGTTTGTTGACATACACCGTAGAATGCGAAGGTTTTTGAGTTGGATTCCGTTCCCGTACAAGAATACCGGCATTATCTGAAACAAGGTGGAGACGCAATGGTCGCGATGAGTATTGCAATGGCCCTCTACTTTGACTGGAACATTTCCCTTGTTTTCTTGACTCCCTTCCTTGATCGATATTTCTCGGTTGCTTCTTTAGGCGTTATGTAATAGCGAATGATGTTTGAAGGTGTAACGGTCTGTCTCCCACGTCGATGCTGAAGGACAATTTCTAATGTTATGTTTTTTTTAACAATTTCCGCAAAGCTGATGCTCTCTTACCGCTGTCCATCACGAGGTTCGGTTCATTTGTTGTTTGCATGCAGCGACATGCGGAACGACAATTCCCCTTGCAAATACAAAACCTTTCCGGCAATTTATTATTGTTTTGGTCCACACGTGCATGTGAATTGAGGAATCCAGCCCTATGTGTAGGCTCTCGGCTTCGACCCACATCCTTAATCTCTATTGACGACGTAGGACCTGCTGGAAGCAGCCCCTATTGGAAGGTTCAGCGAGCTGATATGAGAGATGGTGCACTAAATCAAAGCCATTTTGTGGATGCCCCAGTGTTTTTTTTTTTTCTTCTTGTACAACCCTGCCGTAAAGGCAGCGACACTGTGACCTAAAAAAAGGTCTATTGTATCGACGGGTTGGAGTTAATCCAAAAGATTAACCACTTTCCTTATGAAAGATAGTATATCTTTTGTAGTGGAGTTTTTCAATTCCACTGAAGTCAGTATTTCCCTATGGAGAATACGTTTCCTTAACCAATGTAGTGCCGGACATTCACATAGAATGTGCTGGGATGTTTCGTCTTCTTCAAGACAGAACCTACATTCCGTGTTTTGACAGAAGTTCATTTTGTTAAGGTGGTAATACAAGCCGCAGTGGCCAGTAAGAAAACCCGTTAGCTTTCTTATGCTCTCCTTAGGGTCTGATTAATCGCTTGGATTTCCTGAGGCCTGACCCATTAGTCCAATGATCTAGGCGAAGTTTGTTTTCCCATTCGTTAATCAGCGCTGAAGCCGTCGCCCAATTGACACTGCAGTACGGTTCAGGACCTATGAACGCAGTACTTGAATGAGCTCTGCGAGTTCGTCTGCGGATTCGTTGCCTGCAATCCCTTTGTGTCGAGGGACCCAGCCAAGTTTCACTTTGTTGTGTTTGGCTAGGGATTGCAGACCATCGTGGCAACATTTGACGGCTTTGGAGTCGATTTGACTGGACTATAAGGCCTTAAGTGCTGCCTGGCTATCTGAAAAGATCTGTATAATTGCGCCCTTGTTGCCTTTACCAAGACTATGTCTAGCGCAGATCTCAATGGCATGGATTTCGGCTTGAAACACAGTGGGACTAGACCCCATCGGTACAGAGATCCCAGTGTTGGGTCCACAGACACCAGCTCCGACTCCAGAATCCATTTTTGATCCATCTGTATACCAAACTAGACTCCTGGGGTTTAGTGTTGGAACACCATTGGACAAGTCTTCCCGGTCCAATATTTCAACTTCAATTAACCTGCCGAAACAGTTTTGCCTGACCATAGTGTCCGGCATTGTACAAAACATGTTCCTACTAGGTCACCTGGTTTGAATTGATATTCTAGCTGCAGTTTAACGGCATAAGTGGCAGCTATCTTCCTAACGAAGATGGGTAAAGGTGTCAGCCCGATAATAGCTTCGAGAGCTGTTGTGGGGCAGGTGCGCATGGCACCTGTTATGCCAAGACAGGAAACCCTTTGCAGTTTTTGCAGTTTGTTTGCCGATGACTGTTGAAGGGTTTTTGGCCACCAGACGATGGCCGCATATGTGATAATGGGTCTCGCCATCATTGTGTACAACCAATGTATAATTTTGGGAGAGAGAACCCAAGTCCTACCGTAAAGACGTCTACTGGCCCATAGTGCTCTGGTAGCTCGCTCTATGGCGGACTTAATATGTGAATTCCAGTTAAGTCGTCTGTCCAGGATTACTCCAAGATATTTTATCTCGCTGGAATAAACTAGTGTGGTGTTGCCTATTATTGTGGGTTCAAGGTTGACACGAGTCCTTCTTGAGAAGGGCACTAGAACGGTCTTGAAGGGATTGATCGATAAACCCTCTGCGTTGTACCATTCAACGACTTGGCGTAGCGCACTTTGCATTATATTGCAAATAGTCGTGTCGTGCTTACCCCTTATAACATTCGCCAGGACATCAGCATAACCAATTGTAGTGTAGCCTGATCCTTGAAGATCTACTAACAGTTTGTCGATAACTAGTGACCATAATAAGAAGAAGTAATCGAACGACTTTCCAACATGGCTCTGATCCATTTGTTAGTCGATTCTTCGATACCTCGGCTACTGATGGCTCTTGCGATCGAGTCGTAGCCAGTGTTATCGAAAGCGCCCTCGATGTCGAGGAATGCACATAGGGCTATTTCTTTGGAAGCAAGTGCGCCTTCTATCTTTTTGACGAGATAATGAAGGGCAGATAATGGGGCACTGGAAGCCCCAGTTAAGGAGAATAGTTGGTTGTTTCAGCTAGGTTGGCTGGGCCACGGTGACGGTGAGTAGGACGGCTTCACGCTTGCATTTGCACGGCTTAGCTCATCGGACGGGGGGCTCTTGTCCTCCCACTCGTACACCACTAATTGCAAACAAAAAGGGAGAGATGAAAGCGTAATACCCTAACAGACAATGGACGGACAACTAAAAGACAGGACAGCGAAAAGAAAGAAGTGACAGGAAAGAGGAAAAGAAAGGTGTTCAAGGTCTTTGCCTTTACCATCAAAAGAGACTGGAAGGAAGCTCGCGGAGCTAAGCTAACTAACCTAAAATAATAGTAAGCTAACCTACCTAGCTTAAAACTATACCTAAACTAAACCTAACCTATCTTAAAACTACCTAGCTTAGCCCTAACACGAAACAACACCTTTCCAGTGTCGTTTGGCGATGCAGGTTCGTCAAGAACCCGAGGGTGCCTGTTTTTTTTTTTTTTTTTTATTTCGTTTAAACAAACATTTCTTACATGCTAGATATAAAAATACTTAAAACTAGCTTATATTAACTAAACATATGTTTTACTTATCTAACTTACTGACCCTATGCGGGTGCTCTAAGCTAACCTAATCTTATTTATAATTTGCCTTTCGGCGCAAGAATTTGTTTTTTATCTTTTTTTTTATTATTGAAAAGAAAAGAAGACTTATGTACTAAACCAAGAAAATTTTAAAAAAACTTGGCATAAACAATTCATTTTTTTTTCTTAATGCATTTCATACATTTAATACGCCGTGGTGCACCTTTTTTGTGTTTTTTTTTTTTTTTTTTTGGGTTTTCTGTTTTATATTTTTTTTTTTTTTTTTTTGTATTTTTTTGTATTTTTTTTTTGTATTTTTTTGTATTTTTTTTGTATTTTTTTGTATTTTTTTGTATTTTTTTTTTTTTTTTTATTCTACCTAATACCTAATAACTTAAACTATGTGAGTTGGCCACCAAAGCTCAACCAAAAAGTCCTGCTCTACGAAGTTAGCGGCGGCGAAGGCTGATTTTGATGCAACCACCAATAAAAATGCCGTTCTTTGGCAGACTCTGTCCTGTCCCGGGCAGAAATCGCCCTGCTGAACCGAAGAAGATCCTCGTGGCTGCGAGCGACGTCCGGCTCGTATTGGAGTCGCCTGTCCACTGTTCGGCGTACGACATGGAAGATAATAGGACATCCTTCCATATCCTGGATCAGGCCTTTCTCATCCAAATAGAGGAATGCTTCGGGAGGAATAAAGCCGTTCAGGCGCACCTTCTCATTGTACCTTATATTGGGGTAGTAAGCCCCAAAGATCAGACCATTGGTTGAAGTCATAGCTCGTGCAACATGCCTTCGAATCAGCTTAATAATAAAATTATCTATCCTGATCAGGTTTGCCTCGTTGTACAAGACCTCATTGGGATAGAATTTCTTGTACTCGGATTCGGGTGTGCGATACAAACGGAGGCAGGCCCGAAGACACTGCCTCTCGAACACCCTCATCTGTTCCATCTGGGAAGGACTCACGTTGAACCACACTGGACAACCGTATACCATGACTGGCCGGATGAGGGCCATGTAGCAGATTACCTTCACCCTGGTATCAATTTGGCTGCTATAAAACAACCTTCTTGCCCCAGCAAAGGCTTTCTTGGCTTTCGTCAGAGCAGTAGCTATATGTCTGTCGAAATATAGATACTGATCCAACCAAATGCCTAAGTACCTGACTACACTTTTCACTGCTAACGGCTCCCCCTGCGGGTCAACTATGCCGAACTTGCGCCAGTTTCTTTTCGTATCCCCCGAGGCCTTGGACAGCGGGGTTCTGAACAGAATAGTTTCACACTTCCGGAAGTTGATTTTCAACTTCCAGTCGTCGCAAAATCGCTGAATCTTATCGAAGTCACGCTGCAACAAGATATTTATTACTTCGACCTTAGGACCTGATCTGTACGCTATCAGATCATCGGCATACGCTATTAAGTTTGGCATTGAACCTATAAGATCGCTAGTGAATATAGCGAACCAACTGCCCCCTGTTGCAACCCATTTTTTATGTGGAATATTCTGGTAGAAGTTACGTTGCCATTTTTCACAACGAACCTCCTTCCTGTGATCATATCATAGATCATATATAGCAATGGTTTACTGATACCCAGCCTGACCAACTTGAGGAAAAGGCCTTCTAACCATACGGTGTCGAACGCCTTCTCCATGTCTATCAGGCAGGCACCCGTGCATTCGGTCTTGTTATTATTCCATTGAATGTCGGATACCAATTTGGACGCGGCATGTGTTGTATCATGCCCCGCCCTGAAGCCGAATTGGTTATCCGGTATAATTTGTTTTTCCTCGACCCATTCTTTCAGAGTTCTAATGACAATCTTCTCAAAGACTTTGCTTATACACGGAAGAAGACTTATCGACCGGAGATTTGTCGGGATTGAAGTATCTTTGTCCCGTTTAGGGATCGGTTGTACCACCGCCGTTTTCCAATGGGCTGGGTAATAAGCATTACTCAGCGCATTGTTAAACAGGACTGTCATCCACCGCCTCGGAGGGGAGATGGCGCAGAACAATATTCGGTATACCATCGATTCCCACTGACTTCTTCTTCTTCAGTGAGTTGAAGATACCCTGGAGTTCATCTCTCGAGATAAGGATGGAGTTGTTTCCATCATCGGCGACGACATTATTTGCCAGAAAATCGTCATTGAACCTGGTGAAACCAGGGTTCTCAGATCGCCATTGATTTATCTCATTCCGGAGATAGAAGTGGTTCAGCAAGGCTCTGTTCTCCAAGTCGTGGTTACGACAACGGGGTTCGTTGACCGTGTACACTTCCTGGAAGACAGCACCAATTGCTTTCACCTTCTCCTGGGGATCCTCAACTACGAAGAAGTCGTTGTCGAGCACTACCCCATCTGGATCGATGCCAACTGACGTCAGTAAGTTCGCGTTATTTGTCGTTCTGTCAAGTCGTACGGTCTGAATGTCGTTCTGATCTTTTCTCCGGAAGATTTTATTTACTTGCGGGAACATTCTCGGGTTGTTGGATATTACAGCCCGAATTATATTGCCCCAGTGCAAGCTTACAGCTAGGCTGTACTGTTGGCGAATTAATTGTTGGAGTATTTTGATCTCCGACTTCAATGACCGTACTTCAGCGTTTTGTGGATCTGTAAAACGTCTGTACAAGAGCTTGAGTCTTGACAGCAGTCTACTCTTTTGCACGTGGAGTGCATCGATGGTAGCATTCCGATAGACGTCGCCGTCGTCGGTTTGTGCTACCTTCGGAATTGTTTTGTCCATTGTACGTTTTATTATGTCGTCCATTTGTACGAGGTACCTGTCAACCTCTTCGTTCGTCAGGTTTCTGTTCGTAGGTGGATTGATCGCACTCGAACGTAGTTCCCTGGATAAGGCTCTAGAGAAGCGTGGCCAGCGTGCCTTATTATAATCATAAGGATACGACTGGACATATTCCTCCAGTTCCTCCAGCTCGTTCGGGAGCTGAGTAACCGCTGCAAGACCACAGTGATCACTGTGCCTGTGATCACTGTGCCGAGGGTGCCTGTTGTTGTTGACACAAGTCCGCCTGCCCACCCCTCATGTCAATCGGCATGACCTTCGCTATCTCCCTTGGCGAAGTTTATGGGAGATAGCCCCTTAGCGGAGACTTTAGCCAAAGCCTAATGTTCCACTCTGTCAACTACCCCTAAAAAGGACGGCCTTATTGGGAAATAAAGCCTACGTGCAACAAATGGCGCCCTACGTCTCAGGAACGAATGTGGCTGCTGTAATGGCAACCAAACAAAATTACCGGAACACACCGGCTTGAGGCACTATCGTTACTTCAAGGGGAAGATTTTCGCTCTCTCTTTCCGAAGGTCATCACCTTGGACTCTCGATAGCCTCATAACTATCCAATTATTTTATTTCATCTTTCTTTCTCAATTTTAAAGTCGTCAAAGTTTCTTTGTTTGGTCATGAGCTGAAAACGGCTGTCCAGTTTTCAGGCTTTGGCTAGAGGATTTCGTGAAGTAGTCGGAGGCTCATGAATAGGCAAAGAACGGAGCAGGTGAAAGACTTAAATGTTGTCCAAGAATAATATAATAACAATGGCGGCGCTACAGTCCGAGGTGGACCTGGTCCTAGCCTCTCAGCAACCACTCGTGTTGTGAGTGCTATTGTTCTCTCACGAATGGAGGGGACTTACAGTTTAATGCCGACTCCGAACGGCGAGATTGAGAAGCTTTTTCTAGACAGTTTTACTCTTTGAGCATTGTCAGTAACTCGAAAGAGGTGGAGCCATGAAAAAAATTTTTGATGTTTTTTTTTCGAGATTCGAACCGACGACCTCGAGCGTAGGAGTCGAAGCACCTACCCACAACGCCACGGCGCCCACAGCTGTCCAAGTATACAGGGTTTCAAAACCCGATTCTTTGTGAGGTGTGGACACTGAGTCTGGAAGCTTAGCTCGTGTTTGGGAGATCATCATTTGATATCCCACCCAGCCTTTTGAACGGTTTCGACTGTTGAAATTTGTGGTTGGGGTAGAAGAGTTGATCACCAGCACTCGTCAAGTATCCGAGGAATCAGTCACAGCCGAGCGTGACGTTCCAATTAACTGTCGGTTTAACTACTCGGAGAATGGTTTCCGGAAAATCGACCCTTAACTTTCACACACAGAGGCAATTACATTCATACACAAAACATTAAATAACCCATTTATACATATGAACCATAAACACATTCAAAACATTAATTTAATATACAAAACATTTACACATAATTATCAAAACATATAATTAAAACGCAATGCACATATACAAATAATGAATGTACAATTCACTAACCAACAATCCATACATACATTCAATAATAATTTAAATAGATTATAATACAAATTTGCAAAATACAATAAAAACACGAAAAACTTTAGGTAAACATGCACTATTTAGTGCAAAATAACAAAATGAATAAGGAAGAACACGGCACAAAAGCAACTGGCGCAATCTCAAAAGGCACGACTTCGAAAGGCACCTCGGAGATGGCGATAACGACAGGCGGTTAAGGCAGGACTGACGGACCTGTTCGAAAGACCTGGATTTTAAACAAGACGCATACCAAAGAGATGACCTTTGGCCTCCCACCGACCAGGGCCGACGACCTCAACAGAAGGTAACCCAGCCCATCTTCTCTGATGAAGAAGATGAGGAGCTGGAGAGAGCAGCCCTTCCAACGCAAACGATAAAAGGACCTAATCCTAGCGATAAGATTAGAGCCGACGACGAACCCATTAACCGCCACCTTAAAATGATGGTACAGCGGCGTAGAAAAGTCAGAAGGAAGTGGTATCGGCTTTCGCTGGAAGTATGGCCCAGCTGATGGAGACTTTCCAGGACAACATAAAAATCCTGCAAGACAAAATTCAGGACCTGGAAAGCTCCACCCATTGTCGTAAAGAGCTTCAAGGACCAAGTGGACGCGACGATCACATGACGGAAACAACAAAACAACGGACGCCAACAAGACCAACAGGGCGCGAGGAAAGACGTGGCATTTGGCAACATGACCTGACTCCCCAAGCACCTTGGACAAAAGTGGATGTGCGCAAGTGGGGAGTCAAATTTGATTTCACTAACAAGACAATGTCGGTGGACAGCTTCATCTTTAGAATAGAGATGTTGCAGCAGAAGAACGAACTGCCCACCGAACAGCTTTTCAATAACTTTCATCATTTAGTGACGGGCCCTGCGGAACAATGGTACTGGCAGTACATGGAAGAGTCCGAGGTCGATGAATTTTTGAATTATCACGACCTGAACTCTGAGTTGATCAGGCAATATATAAAAAATGTAGTCCTTAATACAGAAAGGACCATGAGATATTGCAAGACGTTATGGAACGACGACAACGGCCCCAAGAGACCTTCGACGATGTCTATGTTGACATTAGAAGGATGGTACTCTGTATGAATTCTCGATCAATTCTGAGATCAAATCTGAGGGAAAGAATAGCGACGTTGATCTTCGGATGCAGGAACGACAGCATCCGAGAGATGAACGTAGGCGAGCCGAGAGGCATTTGACAATTAGGGAGAGTAGGTTTCGACGAGGCATTAGCGAGACAGGAATTGAAGAGAGGGAAGTCGTTGACGAGGAGTTTGAGGTAGCTGCACTTCAGCCTAGATGACCGACTAGACCGACACGAACAGGTCGACTAGGACACAACACAACAACGAACGGACGCGACACGACGATAACGCGCAGAGCGAAAGTGTAGCTACCGCTCCAAATATATGTCCATCCGATTTTCATATCCTGAAATGTTTCTCATGCGGTCAGGGTAATCTGTCCTTAAACTGTGCAGCCTAACAGGGAACCGGAGGGTTGGCGGAAGGACCGGAACGCATCCGTCAACGAAGATGGAAGTCCCGGAAACTCGCCGCTACCTTGAGAAATAAAATCCCTGACAAAACTTGACGACGATGAGACTCCGATGGTTGAACAAAAGAGTCTTCATCTGAGGCTGCAGGAGTACGAAGAAGATAGGCCTAAGATTTCAGGGGAAGATAAGACGACTGTGTTAACCAAGCAAGAAATATTAAAAAAATAAAAGGCTAAGGGAGAAATGACAAAACTTGACGACGATGAGACTCCGATGGTTGAACAAAAGAGTCTTCATCTGAGGCTGCAGGAGTACGAAGAAGATAGGCCTAAGATTTCAGGGGAAGATAAAACGACTGTGTTAACCAAGCAAGAAATATTAAAAAAATAAAAGGCTAAGGGAGAAATGTGCAATATACAGGCGATGCAAAAGAAAAATTGCTGAAACTGTGTTAAGTGTAAATGACGATAATAGGCCCTACGCGAAAGTTAAGATAGCAGGTGAAGAGATGCTGGTTCTATTAGATAGTGGAGCATCGGCCAGTTGCCTAGGCAAAGGAGTTAGAGACTTCGTGGAGAGAAACCATATCCAGATGAAGAAAATGGATCTAGGAATCAAGACAGCCGACGGGAGCCATCAGAAAATTGAGGGACGAATCAGGACACTGGTTTCTTGGGGTGGCAAAAGCGTTGCAATGGCCGTATTAGTAGTCCCAAGCCTCCAACAAAAATTATATCTTGGAATCGACTTTTGGAGCGCGTTCAACATCGCTCCAAGCATAGTAGCTGAGTTGGGCAGACGACTACCAAACACGAACGTGCCTAGGAAAAAGTAAGACTGAAATGACGCACCCTGGCTAGGTTAAGTATAGATCTTTTATTTATATACACTTTTATATACATAGTTATTTATTTATTTTTAGAGCATTTATTATTTATTTATTTATAGAGTTATTATTACATTACTCATTTTTATTTATTTTATTTATTTAATATTATCTGTGATATTAGGTTAAGTATGTACCTAGTTGAGAGGAAGGGGGCAGCAGATCGCGCCCAACCATAGGTGTACGACAAAACAAAAAAACACCCTCAACTTGGGAGATGTGATAAGTTATCTGTGATATTTTTTTTAGGTTTAAGTATATGTTTATAGGTATTAGTGCCCGGCTAGTTCAGTCGGTAGAGCATGAGCCTATTTATCTCAAGGAGTGGGCCCTTGCTACACGTAGTCACCGGTATTGCAAGAAGAGAAACTGTTGCATTTGCAGCCTTCTTTTTTTACGAGGCCGGTTTAGTCACGATCATTCGAAAACCGTCGTCGATCCTGTTGCGGGAGGATGCAACATGCAGCAGTTTATCTAAAAAATAAGAATATTTTGGTTAAAAATCCTCTTGTATGTATGTTACTTACCATGTTCCTTATCCCACATAGATGTTCCTTATGAAGTCCAGTCTTCAGCCTATAAGATAAAGATTATTAGGAATGTTTTTTTAATATATCCAAGTTTACTTACCAGAATGCTAAATTTCTTGAATAGTTTTTTTGTAAGGCAGAATCAAAACACATTTGTTTTGATTCTGTTTACATGTAAAGTGACGACATTGTGACACTTACAGTGTCACATATTAAAAACTACGTAAAAAAAATTGTACATGTGAACATCCGCTGCAAAATTATACACATTGTATATACAAATAACAATTAATATACCAAACAAAATAAAAAAAAAAAAACAAAGTGTGCTACTAATTGTCATATTCGCTGCCGTGGTTCAGAGACAGACGTACGAGTATATATATGTGCCGAGTGTCGGTGTCTCTGTTGCTGACAGCGCAAAGCCATGTTCGCTCAGAACTTCAAAAACAAACAGAAGTAATTTAATGATATCTCTTTTCAAATTTGACATCCCAAGGTAGTTGGCTCGTGGATGGGCAAGTAAAAGGCAGTTAATTTTAGTGGTTTATTTGCTTACCTTTTTTGTTCCGTTGAGTTTAAATAATAAAAGTATACTTAAAGTTGCGCATTTTCCTTCCACGACCAACATTTCTAAAATTAACTTTGCGAAGTTACTGGATTCACAGGGAAATCCAGAAAGACACTAAAAGGCCGATTTGAATATCAAGAAGCAATGTCGAATACGAAGAAGAGAAAAAGTAACGATTGTGCCAGGTGCGATAAATCCAACAGCTTTGAGGGCATGGTGGAGTGTGATGATTGTCACAAGTGGTACCACTTTAGCTGCGGCAGAGTGGACGCGACAGTTGCGGATAGAATTTTCGAGTGTGAGGCATGTATCCAGCTCAATGAAACCATGCAAGGAAACGCGACAACTATCAACAGAGACGACAGCAGTTGGGTGAACAACGTAGTGTACGTTTAGGCGACACAGTCGGTTACAAACCTAAGTATTGCATCATCTTGAAAGAGCAAGAAGAGACTACAGTTGGAGTTGAAATGTCTGGAGGAGCAAAAAGAATTGTAAATGCGCCTTATAGTGATAGAAAAAGAGTTTTTAATGAAAAAAACACGAGTTGCTAACACAGTTAGCAGACTATGATAGTGAGGAAAATGTTTCGGAGATAAACAGGACATCGGCATGGGTTAATCAAGCGAGCAGTATAAATGCTCAATAGAATCTTAATATACAGCCTATGAAGAAACTCGAAAAGCTACTTACTGATTGTGTTGGAGAAAACCTAAGTGGAAACCAAGTGTCAACGCTAAAAATCTAGTCGTCATCGCTAAAAATCTAGTTTTCCAGCAAAATAAAATAAACGCAGTTGTCAGAGAAAACGTGTGCGAGCCAGGACGACGCAGAAGAAACAAATATAATTCTCTACGATTTCCACTAAAATAATTTTTTAATTTCATTCATTTTGTACTTGCTTTTATACGATGTTATTATTTAAATCAATAAATGGATTAAATGAAATTATAAAATCCGAACTATAACTGGCCGCCACAACTTAAAAAATTCTTTTACGTACTATAAATACGATGGATCCACATCCCTTCGCTACATCTTCAAAGGTAATTAGATCACCAAAAAGCAATGAGTCATCAAGAAAGCTGGCTAAATCAAGCTGCCAGTTGTGCACCGCAGTTGATAATAAAAACATGGTCATGTGCGACGACTGCGACAAATGGTTTCATTTCGTCTGTGTAGGAGTGACCAACGACATCGCCAATCACAATTGGAGCTGCGATAATTGTCGTGCTAGTTGCATCAATCAAGTTGAAGATACTGCAACGAATACAGCCACTACAAGCGCGAGTGTTAGTACACTTGCCGACAAAGTGCCTGTCCCCAATGCAAATTCTTCAGCAGTTTCTCCTCGTCCAAGGTCTTCATCGTCTAAAGCATTATCTGCTCGCCGACTTCAAATCGAACTTGAACGACTGGAGGAAGAACGTGCTCTACAAGAAAAACGCGATAAAGAAGAACAACTGGACCAAGAGAGACGTCAAGAAGAAGAGCGAGCCTTACAAATGAAGTGGAGGCAGTTTGACAAGCAATACCTTGATAAAAAGTATTCGCTTCTACAACAGGCAGAGGATGAAGTATCCTTCGTGGATGGTGATGTAGCTGAGGTAGGAGACTCGGTAGTGCGAACTTGGTTGGAGGATGCACCAGCCGTCGACAAGCAAAATCCGATAGAAAATGTTTCAGAAACTTTATCACAACAGATGCAACGCATGGCACTGCAACAGCAGCTGCAAACGCAGCATCAACAATCGATGGAGTTGCGCAAACTTTCTGAGGATCACGTTATACAACGTGTGCATCCGGAATCCGTACTAAAGTTACCCCCACAATATACACAGCGAACAACGCGATTTTTGCCAGCACAGCAATCAACAATAGAAGCGCATGCCCAACACCAACACTCTCAGCCGCCGGTAACTCAATCTATACCACCAAGATGCATATACTCTTTGCAGCCACAATTCTTCGAGCAACCTATGGAATACAACAGCAAAAACACACAGTACAATCCACTGAAGACAGAACCTGATGTCTCAACGCAGTCTGCCATACTCAACAAAAACCAATTAGCTGCTCGACATGCCTTTGGTCAAGACCTTCATCCTTTCAGTGGTAACCCCGTAGAATGGCCAAGTTTCATCAGTGACTACGAACGGACAAGTGAACTCTGTGGTTTTTCTGATAGTGAGAATATTTCAAGGCTACAAAGAGCATTAAAAGGAGAAGCACTGGAAGCTGTACGAAGTATGTTATTCCAACCGTCATGCATAAAGCGAATAATTTCAACGTTGAAGATGCTTTACGGCCGACCGGAGCTTGTTATCCATACAAAACATTTGTGCTACAATAGAATCTTCGGGACTTATGTCGTATTTATGCAATCCGGCACTACTCCAGGAACTCGTCGAGAAGCTACCTACTACTATTCGGCTGAGCTGGGGTATTCATCGACAGTCACTCGAGTACTGTACACTTTCTGACTTCAATGAGTGGTTATATCAAATTGCTGGTGCAGCTAACTGTGTGACGATTCCAACGTTCTCATCAGCTAATACAAGCGCGCATCATTCCAGGGACCAAGGTTATTTACATACCCATACGGAGGAACATCGACGAGGAGCATCGTATGCAGAAGACCACAAGAACCGAAAGCAGAAAGTAGAACCTAATAGTGACCATAGAAGACGCCAACACATACCAAATCACAGCCCTTTACGAAACAACAATAAAAAATGCTGCGTATGCTCCGGCAAATGTCCGTCAGTTGCTAACTGCCATGCATTCTCGGAGCTAAGTTACAGTTCCAGATGGGCAACAGTTAAGGAGTATCACCTTTGTCATAAATGCCTCAAGCAACATTTAAATCGAGGTTGTCGATCAAAGACATACTGTGGCATCAACGGCTGTGGGCTCAAGCATCATAAGCTTCTCCACAATCCATCGAGAACGTCAACTCCTATAAAACAAGAGTCGCAGATATCGGAAGTAGTACACCACCATAACCAGGTCAGTAAATCAACTATTTTGAATCGCTACGTACCAGTTGTCCTTCATGGAAAGAATGCGTCAGTACATACCTTTGCCTTCCTCGATGATGGATCGTCGCTGACGCTGATGGACCGGGAAATTGCCGATGAGCTTAACCCTGACAGCATATCGCATCCTTTATGTCTGAAGTGGACAGCAAACACCTACCGGTATGAAGACAACTCTAAACAGTTCGACGTAAATATATCAGGGATTGATTGTCAGGCGAAAAAGTATTGTCTACGTAACGTTCGGACAGTGGAATCTCTCGATCTACCCATGCAATCATTGGTGATGGCCGAAATGGTAAAATCATACTCGCACTTAAAAGGTATCCCAGCCACATCTAACGAATCAATTCGACCGCGAATCCTCATTGGCCTTGACAATATGCACGTTGGATTTCCCAAGAAATCTATTGAAGGGCCTGTTCATCAGCCATCCGCGTCAAAAACTCGTCCAGGATGGGTAGTATATGGCCCACATGGTGAAAATTCGTCGGTTGCTGCGGTTACTCATGTAGCTCATCACAGCTATCATATGTGCGAATGCAATAGTAAAGTTGATGATGACTTGCAACGAATGGTAAAGGATTTCTTCGCCTTAGAATATTTGGGCACCACAAAACCAAAGAACATCATCCTTTCTCGTGACGAACAACGTGCTGTGGATTTATTACACACAACAACTAAGCGTAAACGAAATCGTTTTGAAACAGGTCTTCTTTGGCGGTTCGACGACATTAAGCTACCTGACAGTCGAGAGATGGCTATGCGGCGATTGGTGTGCTTGGAGAAGAGGATGGTACGCGATTCAGGACTGAGATCTATTCTCGATGCAAAAATTCAACGCTACTTGAACAGTGGCTACATCCGTAAATTGTCACCCGACGAAGCAAAACGACGCAACCTACGTACGTGGTATCTCCCAGTTTTTCCAGTCATCAACTCTAACAAGCCGGGAAAAATTAGACTAGTATGGGATGCTGCAGCAAAATCACACGGGGTTTCCCTAAATTCTTTTCTTCTCAAAGGACCCGATCAGCTGACATCACTTACGTCTGTATTAGCAAGATTCGGGAAAGAAAAGTCGCCCTTTGTGGAGACATCCGTGAAATGTTCCATCAGGTCTTCATCCGCGCAGCTGATCAGGAATCCCAGCGCTTTCTCTGGCGTAACGAGTCAGCAAAAGAACCAGATGAATATGTAATGACTGTGATGACCTTCGGTGCTACATGTTCGCCCAGTAGTGCGCAATATGTAAAAAATCTTAATGCTGAACAGTTTGCTGGAAAGTTCCCCAGAGCAGCTACATCAATCACAAGGAGCCACTACGTGGATGATTTTTTGGATAGCGTAGACACCGAAGCCGAAGCTATTCAACTGGCAAAGGAGGTCAAACATATTCACTCAATGGCTGGATTTGAAATACGCAACTGGATGTCAAACTCGAGGGCTGTTATCAGCGCAATGAAAGAGAAAGTTAAAGAAGAGCTTAATTTGAACATCTGTGCAGAACCTGAAGTTGAGAAAGTACTGGGAATGTGGTGGTGCACTTCAACCGACATCTTCACATACAAAATAAAAAGTACCGCTCAAAATAAGGATCTGTTGTCTGGAGATAGACGTCCAACAAAACGAGAACTTCTTCGCACCTTGATGACCATTTTCGATCCTTTGGGACTACTCGCTAATTTTTTCATTTACGTAAAAATTATTCTGCAAGACGTATGGCGATCAGGCATAGACTGGGATGATTGTCTTGGTGATACGGAGTTCGACAAGTGGCTTACCTGGCTTAAAGTTCTACCGAGTATAGAGGGCGTCCAGATTCCAAGATGTTATCTAAAGACTACGAACTTCGGAGATTCAAGTGAAGTAGAACTGCATGTGTTCGTCGACGCAAGTGAGAGCAGCTATGCCGCTGTTGCGTATTTCCGAGTGGTCAGTGAAGACAAAATCGAATGTGCCCTGATAGCCGCCAAAACTCGTGTAGCACCGCTAAAGCAGCTTTCTATTCCACGTATGGAGCTACAAGCTGCCGTTCTTGAGCAAGACTAGCAAGCTGTATTCTGGAGGAACATTCGATTAAGGTCAACAAACGCTATTTCTGGGCTGACTCAAAGAATGTACTTTGTTGGATTCGGTCTGATCATCGGAAGTACAGTCAATTTGTTGCATTTCGTGTCAGCGAGATCTTGGAAACTTCCGAAATTTCAGAATGGAAATGGATTCCATCCAAATTAAATGTAGCTGACGAGGGAACAAAGTGGCAACCACGTCCGGATTTCTCCAGCACCAGCAGATGAAAAGAAATTGGCCAAAATTTGAAGTCCCGTGTCTCAACGTAAACACTTCAGAGGAAATCAAAGCAAAGCATTCATTTCACCATGCAGAAACCCGAATGAATGATATACATCAAAAGCACGTAATACATCCAGAGCGCTATTCGGAATGGAAGCGATTAGTTCGAACTACAGTCTGGGTTTTGAGGTACGTCAACAATCTTAAGTCCAAAGCCGGAAAGAGAGCAATTCGAACAGGACCAATAGACATTTGCGAAATCGGGCAAGCGCACAGCTACTTGTATCGTCAAGCACAACAAGACGCCTATGGTGATGAGATAGCTGCCATTAAAGCAAATCAACAACCCTTAAAAAAGAGCAGTCTCCTGTATAAACTCACGCCGTATCTTGATGAAAACCGAGTTTTACGAATCAAAGGAAGAATCGATGCTTGCAAGGTACCTACCGGAATTGATGTAAAACGACCAGTCATCCTGCCAAGAAAGCATCATATAACGTCACTAGTAATTCGCGATGTAAACATCAGGTATCATCATTGTCATCATGAGACAGTCATCAACGAGCTGCGACAGAAGTTCCACATTTCACGCCTACGAGCAGCTCTCAAGGAAGAGCTTAAGAAATGTCAGCAGTGTGAGAATCTACGAACTCAACCGCAAACTCCCATCATGGGAAAACTCCCAGCCGCTCGTCTAGCTGCATATTCTCGACCCTTCTCGTACGTAGGGGTCGATTATTTTGGACCGATCAATGTTGCTGTTGGCCGACGAAATGAAAACAGATGGGGCGTTTTATTCACCTGCCTAACAGTGCGCGCAGTTCACATCGAAATAGCCCACACGCTTTCCACTGACTCATGTATTATGACCATCCGTAATTTCATCGCCCGGCGAGGGATCCCGATTGAAATATTTAGCGATCAAGGGACGAATTTCAAGGGGGCAAGTAAAGAGCTCAGCGCAATGCTCCAGGTCATTGACCATAATAAAATTGCAAAAGAGTTCACAAACATCGACACCAAATGGACGTTTATACCACCACTCTCTCCTCATATGGGCGGTAGCTGGGAAAGGTTGGTTCAATCTGTGAAGAAGGTCCTTGCTAAAATATCAATGCCAAGAAAACCGACCGATGAAGATGTTCGAAATATGCTGACAGAGGTTGAATATGTACTAAACTGTAGACCGCTAACCTATGTTCCAGTTACTGATGACAACTGTGAAGCAATTACACCAAATCATCTGCTCCTTGGATCTTCGAATGGTTCAAAACCAACTGCACCATTTAATGACGATGCCCGGGCAATTCGCCGTAATTGGCTCATATCTCAACAATATACTGACATCTTTTGGAAACGATGGGTGCAGGAGTATCTTCCTACCTTAACCAAGCGCACTAAGTGGTTCGAACCAAGAAAGCCGATCAAAATAGGAGACATCGTCATTATCGTGGATCCAAGCAGTCCTCGTAATTGTTGGCCTAAGGGGAAGGTGATATCAACCAATGTCGCAGCCGATGGACAGGTACGTTGGGCTACTGTGAGAACATCTCGGGGCATATACGAACGGCCAACTGTTAAACTGGCTGTACTAGATGTTGAGGCTGTAGAACAAGGTAGAACCAAGAGTGGTTATACCGGGGAGAAGTGTCAACGCTAAAAATCTAGTCGTCATCTCTAAAAATCTAGTTTTCCAGCAAAATAAAATAAACGCAGTTGTCAGAAAAAACGTGTGCGAGCCAGGACGACGCAGAAGAAACAAATATAATTCTCTACGATTTCCACTAAAAGAATTTTTTAATTTCATTCATTTTGTACTTGCTTTTATACGATGTTATTATTTTAATCAATAAATGGATTAAATGAAATTATAAAATCTGAACTATATCTGGCCGCCACACCAAGTTTCGGCTCGTCAAGTAGTGACCAAGGATTTGTCAGTGTTTTCTGGGCGACCTGAAGACTGGCCACTATTTATTAGCAGCTATGTATGAGAACACCACAGGTATCTGCGGTTTACGCAACGAGGAAAATTTATGGCGTCTTCAAAGAGCACTGAAGGGTAATGTATTGGAATCAGTGAGGGCACGCCTACTGCTTCCAGCTATGGTAGGCGAAGAATATCGACACTCCGTATGCGATATGGGAGTCTTGAATATATTGTGCAAACATTACTTTTTAAGATTCGATCAGAACCATATCCGAAAGCAGATCGACTAGATTCATTGGTGAATTTTGCTCTATCAGTAGGCAATTTATATGGAACAATGGAGGCATCTGGGCTAACGAGCCACATCAATAATCCCGTCCTACTTCAGGAGCTTGTGGAGAAACTTCCAGCATCTTTACGACTCAAATGGGCTTTGCAGCGTGCATCAACAGAACCTAATTTGGCAGACTTTGGCAAATGGCTTTACAATATGGCAGATGCCGCTAGTTCAGTGATGGCGTTTTCACCTACTGAGGGCAGAAGCGAGAAACAGCAAAGAGGTTTACATGCTCATGTAGAGATGACAATGCCTGAGAAGCCAAAACAGATCCAGGCAGAATATCCAATTGAAAAAAGATGGGTGTTAGTATGAAGCAAGGGCATTTGCGAAGTTTGTCTTGCACATCGAAAACGTTTTAGATGTCGAAGTATTGTTGACCGACGAGAAGCCATTCAGCGCTCATCAAAGGTGTGATGGAGGCAACACAGTGTTCAGGATTTTGCCAGTGGTTCTGTACGGCAAAAATAAGTTTATTAGTACATACGCCTTTCTTGATAGCGGTTCCTCTTTGACTCTTGTGGAGCAACACGTAGTGAAATCTCTGGACATCGAAGGAAGAGTTAAGCCATTGTGTTTGAAGTGGACGGCTGACACCGTTCGTTATGAAGATTCTTTAATGGTCGTTCCGATGGAGATTTCAGCAGCAAATTAAGATAATGCTACAAGATTCCGTCTTCAGGATGTTCGAACAGTGCAGAGCTTAGTGTTACCAAAACAAAGTGTTATTGCTGAAGAGCTAGAACGTCAGTATGCATACTTGAGCAATGTACCATTATAGATTATATATATTAGTTTCAATAGGGCAAAATGTGGAATTCTGATAGGGCTGAATAATCAGAAGCTGATTTTAGCTTTGAAGACCAAGGAAGGAAGGTGGAACGAACCAGTTGCAATCAAGACCAGACTGGGATGGTGTTTGAGTGGCGGCTGCAATACAAACGGTGTTGACAACGGCATGTTATATCATACGTACAAGACATGCGATCATGAACTCGAAGAGATGGTGCGTCAACACTATGTTTTGGAAGAAAAAGGCATAGAGGGAGATTGTTGCGAGTCCCCGAAAGATACGCGAGTTAAGAAAATCTTAGAGCATACAGTACATAGAAAAGGAGATGCAATTGTCAGCGGGTTGCTATGGCGGCACGACAACATCAACATTCCAGACAGTTTTCCGATGGCATTGCGACGGCTAAGGTGCCTTGAAAGAAAGTTCTTAAAGACCCTACCCTTCTGAAATTGGTGAACGATCAGATAAAGAATCTTGTGGATAAAGGATATGCTCGGAAACTAAATCCAAGCGAGCTTGGCGAACAACGACCAAGAGTTTGGTACCTGCTGATATTCATAGTAAGGTTAGGTTAGGTTGAAGTGGCTGACTGTAGAAAACAGTCACACTTAGGCCAAATTAGGCCCATTGTGATACCACGCGGATCTTGTGTTCCTTTATCCGAAAAACCATTTAGCGCTTTCAACGAAGCTCTTTAATTGATTGATGCCGACGTTGTGCAATTCGCTCAAGTAGTTAAAGAAGTCGGCTCCAAGGTGTTTCATCCTGCGAGAGGAGAGAGCGCTACAAGTGCAGAGAAGATGCGTTATGCTTTCTTCTTCTTCTTCGTCTCTGCAGCTTCTGCAGAAATCATTATGAGGGAGTCCCATTCTTGAGGCGTGAGTGCCAATGGCACAGTGTCCTGTGATAACGCCAATGAGAATCCTTAGGGATGACCTGTTCATTCTAAGAAGATAGAGTGAACGTTTTAGATCAAGTTTAGGCCAGATTTGCTTTGTAATGAGGCACGTAGTGCCATCTGACCATCTTGAGTTGGTGTTTTTAATGGTATGATTCTTTAAAAGAAGATTAGCTGTAGCGAATGGCATAGGTGGAGGATCCCCACTAGGGAGGTTTGTGGAGATCGTACCGCTCCTGGCGAGATAATCAGCTTCACAATTCCCTGGAATGTCACTATGTCCCCGCACCCACATGAGGTGAATGTTAAAATGCTCAGCCATCTCGTTAAGAGATAGGCGGCAATTTAGGGAGGTCTTAGAGAGAAAAGTGACCGAGTTCAAGGATTTGATTGCTGCCTGGCTGTCTGAACAGATGGTGATGTCCTTCTTGGATATCACGTTATTCTTGAGCCAGGACAGAGCTTCTTTTATTGTCATATTCTGGAAGGTGGAGGGATATACTAAAATTGAGATCATCATTCCTACTCCCTCGTCCGTCTTGGATCCATCTGTGAAAATACGCAGAGGACCGTCCAGCGTCTGAGTATCAGACTTCTAGCCTGACCTGGAGGGTATGCTGGTAGAGAAGTTTTTCTCAAAGACAAGATGAGGCAGTATGAGGTCGGTGTCGTGCGGTAGAAACTCGAGGTTATCTAGAATGGTGGAATGACCCGTATGGTGGTTCTTCCACAGGTGAAGTATTCTGAGTCTTACCGCTGTGCAGGCTGCTACTTGTCTGGCAAACAAGTCAAGTGGAGGGAGATACAGTAGAATATTTAATGCTTCGGATGGTGTCGTCCTTAGCACTCCACTGATGCATATACTTGCAGTTCTTTGCACGCGGTTAAGAAGGTTGCGGTTGACGGCTGTGCCAAGAGCTGTCCACCATACTGAGACTCCATAGAGTAGGATTGGTCTGACTACGGCTGTGTACAGCCAGTATGCTATTCTAGGCTGAAGGCCCCATTTACATCCGATTGCTTTTTTGCAGCAATAGTAGTAGTAGTAGTGGTAGACTTCTTAATACGCTCCATGATGTTGGACTTCCAGCTTAGTTTACGATCTATGATGAGACCCAGGAATTTGGCCTTATCTGTGAGCGTAAGTTTTACGCCACACAATGAGGGAGGGTCAAAGGGGGGAATTTTATATTTCCTCGTGAAGAGTATTAGTTCCGTTTTTTTGCGGATTAACTCCAAGACCGCATGCACTGGTCCATGAGGTTAGTCTATGGAAGGCATGCTGCATGATGTTCCTTAGTGTCGGGACAAATTTTCCGGAAAATGCAATAGCAACATCATCCGCATAGGCAATCACCCTGCATCCTACCTCCTCTAAGTTCAGTCGCAGTTCATTGACCACAACATTCCATAGAAGAGGAGAGAGTACACCACCTTGCGGGGTTCCTCTATTAACTGTTCTGCGGACATTGGATTCGCCGAGTTTAGAGTTTATTACTCTGCTAACCAGTAGCTGGTGAATAAAAGCCACAAGGGACTTTTCAATACCGAGATTGTTAAGCGCTAAGGTAATTGCCTCGGGAGTGATGTTGTTAAAGGCTCCTTCAATGTCAAGGAAAGCTACCAGGGTAAATTCCTTGTATCTCATCTCATTTAACAAAATCATGAATGTACTTAAAGTATAGCAGCACCCTCAGGAAGTTCTCATCTCATCTCATCTCATTTGCAATGACCCGCATGTTCCACTAAAGGGGTCGCGGGGGCAATGCATGCACGAGAGATCTCCAGGCCACTCGACAACCAGGCGAGTGTTTGGACTTGGTCCAACCATCTCATCCTAGGTCTGCCAAGCGGTCGCCTACCTGATGAAATCGCATTCAAGGCACGCCTCGGAAGTCGTGATGATGGGGACATTCGTGCCACGTGACCAAACCAACGAAGTACAGCCCTTTCAGTTCGAAGAGCAGCAGCCCAACATTGAGTTCCCCGCGCACTGTCGTGTTTCTCACCCTATCCCGGCGAGTAATTCCCACAACAGCACGAAGAAATCTCATCTCGGCAGCTTGTATTCGCGATCTTATTCTTTCGGTCATTACCCAAATTTCATGACCATAGGTGAGAGTTGGAACAAATACTGTGTTAAAAACCGCTAACTTGGCTTTGACACCAAGCTCGGCCTTCCTGATTACAGATCGACCAAGCCGTTTCAAAATTGACCCAGCTTGACCAATCATACAGGAAAGCTCAGCATTATTCCTCCCATCACTCATGAAGAAGACCCCGAGATACTTGAACTTCTCCACCTGTTTCAATGGGACTCTACTAACATGTAGAGTGCATTGAACAGGGGTTCTGGAAATAACCATAACCTCGGATTTGTCCACGTTAACCCTCATCCCAGCATCAGCACATACGGCCACAAACCTACCTAGCGCGCGCTGGAGTTCTATCTGGGAGGATGTGAGGATGACTAAGTCATCTGCAAAAAGAAGATGACTTACCCTCAACTCTCCCAATATGAAACATTCCTCGCCTCGACTGCGCTGTAACATCCAGTCCATATATATAATGAAAAGGAGAGGTGACAAAACGCACCCTTGGCGAAGTCCAACGCCCACGGTGAAAGGTGTTGATTTACTACCGTTAACCCGAACACAGCTACTACAGTTTGTGTATAGAGACTGAATGGCCCTCAACAAAGAACCATCAATCCCATACTCCTGCAGAACACTCCAGAGTTTACCTCGAGGAACTCGGTCGTATGCCTTTTCCAAATCTACAAAACAACTGTAGATCGGTTTGGCGTACTCCCAAGCCTTCTCAAGTACCATTCTTAGAGTGAAAAGCTGATCGGTTGTACTTCTGCCGGGGCGAAAGCCGCACTGTTCATCCCCCATCCTGGATTCGACCATAGCTCTAGAACGCGCCTCCAACACCTTAGCGTAGACTTTACCTGGGAGACTTAAAAGAGATATGCCCCTGTAGTTGGAGCACTCTTTCTTGTCCCCCTTTTTGAAGAGAGGGACAAAATTCCTTGTATTTTAGTGATTTTTCAATCGTACCTATGAGGGTGTGTAGAGCTGTCTCCACTGACTTACCCTTATTGTACGCATGTTGAGCATGCGAGAGTCTGCCAGACGCAATACTGCTTCTGATGTGGTGATCAATCAGCTTCTCAAGTGTCTTTAGGAGAAAAGAAGAGAGGCTGATAGGTTTATGGTCGTTAGGCTTGTTATGTGAGGATTTGCCGGCCTTGGGAATGAAGATTACTGTAACCTCCTTCCAAGACCTTGGGACATATCCTAAATCTAGACAAGCTTGGAAGATGCTTGTCAGCCAGGAGAGAATGAGATCTGCAACTGCTTGGAGCTCTGCAGGTATAATGCAATCAGGACCAGCTGATTTATATGGTTTAAAATTATTTAGTGCCCACTTGACAGATGCACTGTCTATTTTAAGAGGGCTACAAGAGGATCTGGTTGATGTGCTGCCAGGGCAGATTGATCTAGCAGCTAGACTTCCCGGGAAGTGGGTGTCCACAAGAAGGTTTAGGGTGTCTAGACTGGAAGATGTCCAGGTACCATCCGATTTTTGTAGAAAGCTGGGTGCTTTCGGGAGCGATGCTAAAACTTTCCTCAGCCTTGAGGCTTCAGAAACTTCTTCAATTTTGCCGCAGAAGAGTCTCCAAGACACACGCTTGGCTCTTCTTAGTTCAATTTTGAAGGTGTTGAGAGAACTTTTGTAGGTTTCCCAATCAACAGCATCTCGGGTGCGTTTCGCTTTGTTAAAAGATCTCCTGCTTTCCTTGCGCAACTTGTCCAGTTCCCGATTCCACCATGGTGGTTTCGACTTGCCCTTAGGCTTGCTGATAGGGCAGGAAATAGACAGTGCGTAGTTAAGGATTTTTGTGAGCCTCTCCACAGAAGTGTCAAGGTCGGCAGGACAGTTGGGGATGGAGAAGGGTGTATCAGTTAAGATTGCCGATACAGTTTCTCTGTATTTATCCCAGTTGGTCTTTCGGTGATTTCTGAAAGATATTTGTGAACGAGGCGATCTTACTACATCGAAGGTGATATAGCGATGATCGGAGAAGGAGTGGTCACGAGAGACCTTCCAGTTTTTGATGCTGTCAGCAATAGAATCAGAAGTCAGGGTGATGTCTAGCACCTCCTGTCTGTTTTTTGTAATAAAGGTGGGTTCGCAAATTGAGTTCTGGACTTACCTCCATTTCTCATGAAGAAGAGAATGTAGTTAGGAGTCCTGAGTCGACACACCAGATCATTGACGACCCAAGGTTCTTGGACTAGGATAATATCTTCTCCGTAGGTGTTGAGACGGAGAAGTAGAGCGGCCGAAGCCGAAATGGAATGGTGGAGATTAATTTGGACTATCTGAAGCAGCGCCATCGGGTAGTCCTCCTTCCACCAAGGTGGTGTTTAAATCATCGCCAAGGTCGATCCCAAAAAGAGAGTCTTGGCTATTAGGCGGGGTACTCGTGAGTTCGAGATCAGAGAAGTTGATACAATCAACATCCTCATCTCGAGCCTCTGGATCTGGTGAGGGCTCTGGAGTGCCCCCTCTCTCCCCCCCATCCTCCATGGGAGCCAAAGAGGTTGACGGGATAGCTCCCGTTTTGGCGATGGAAGATGAGGTGGAGGGAGACGGCTCCACCGCGGCCGAGCATCCCCCCTCCTCCTCAATGACTGCGGCCGGTGTATTACCGGCAGGTTTAGCAGACGATGAGGTGGAGGGAGAGTGATCAACCATCACAGAGTCCTTTCCATCCTTTTTATAAACCCTCAGAGTTACACTAGTGAAGCCATAATGAATGACTCCACTAGATTTCGTGAGGGGGGCGAGCGACTCCTTATTGATGACAATAGTAGCCGCTCGCGTGTCACCTTTGGGATCCTCCAGTTTCGCGATCTTCCAGTCGTGAGTTGGAAGATCCGGGTTGCAAACCTGGATGAATTTGAGAATGGTAGGAGCATCGGAGGGGATGAGCGGTAACCAGGCACGAGTCCTGGGCCTACTAGGGATATTATCCTTAGTCACGACATCAATCCGTGCTCCCTCCCATACTTCCCCCAATTTGAGGACGGCTGATCTGAAAAGATCCGCCGATCGTAGGTCCCCGAAGGACAACAACTTAATTCTACCTTGGTACCATCCAGCATCGAGCCCGACAGGTGCCAGGCCTCCGCTTTCCTGCACAAGGCTGAGGTAGAAGTTGTTCAAACCTCGTTCAATTTTCCTCCAATTGGAGGGCGAAATGCTGCCATCGACGTCGCTACGGCCTATTGAGCCTATTGGCATTAGAGGATCCTCCGGCAGTTTTTGACCTTTTGGGCTCGGAGGTTGAAGAGTCGGCCGATCTGGCACGCTTAGTTGTCGATGGCTCGGGGGCATTCGCGTTATCGCTTTCGATGTTTCTAGCTTCCTTGGTTGCCCAAGCTAGCGAGCGTTTCTTTTGCTCAGAGAGCGACTCCGGAGGAACAAAATCCGTGCTGCAGTATTCCGCTCCCTGTGTTTCCTTGTAGAAAGGCCAATGACCTTTGAGGAGGCAGCGGTACTGCGGGCGTTGTTAGGATCAGCTGGGAGTTGAAATCCCAGCCGGTGAGTGAGCACCGGACTCATTTTTATTTTTTTTGATAAGGGGTTTTCTTGAAGAGGACATTTGTACCCACGAGTGGCGGAGAAGGGAAGGTCCGGCTGCGCAGAGATCGGCAATACGCAGCTAAGGCTGATTGATCCGAAAGGTCGCCAGGTATTTCGGATACTCCGTTAGCGACTGGGCTCTAGTTTAGGGTGGGCCCCCAGCCAGGCTGATCCTCGGCACGGAACGGTTGACACCTTGATCCGGCCCACCGGAGAGGGAGAGAGAAGGAGTAAGGAAGGGAGAGGGAGGAATTGGGACTGGTTGCATCTTAGCTTCGGGTCTCATCATAGAGAATAAATTCTCAAGAGTCTTTGACCTTTACTAAGCCTTCGCACCGCGTCAAGGTGTACAACCACGCGAAGGAATATTCATAGTAAAGAATCAGAACAAGCCCGGGAAATTTCGGCTGGTATGGGATGCAGCGGCTGTGACGTAGGGGTTTTCTTTGAACAGTGTACTTCTTAAGGGTCCGGATGAGTTGAAAGTCCTCAATGATGTACTGTATACTTTTCGATGTGGTCGAATAGCAATAGCAGAGACATTGAAGAGATGTTCCACAGAGTTAAGGTATGCAAAGAAGACCAACATTCTCAACGTTTTTTGTGGCGCGATGGAGATTCCGGCAGATGTCTATGTAGTGACAGTTCTCACGTTTGGTGCTACATGTTCACCCAGCATTGCACAACATGTCAGGAATGTCAATGCAACGGAGTTTACCGATGCCTTTCCAAGGGCTGTAGAGGCCATACGAGATCATCATTACGTAGATGATTGGTTGGAAAGTGTCGACACAGTTGAGCAAGCAATACAGCTGGTATGGGATGTAAAATATATACATAAAAAGGCTAACTTTAATATTCGCAACTGGTTGTGTAACTCGAGGGATGTTCTGCGAACGCTGGAATAACCTTTGTCCAATACCAGGAGGATGCTGGAAAATCTAGAAGGGACAAAAACACGTCGAAGGTCTTAGGACTCTGGTGGAACACTGACGAAGATTATCTTGGATTCTCGCTACAGTTCGTGAAGCTGCAGAAGGACATTATGAAAGGTAGTCGGATTCCAACGAAGAGAAAAATTCTGCGAGTTTTAATGTCCATTTTCGATCCGTTGGGATTCTTAAGCTTCTATTTGGTAAAGTTAAAGGTGTTGCAACAAGAAATATGGAGGTCTGCGATCGGATGGGACGACGAATTGCCGCCAGAACTTCATGAAAAGTGGGAGAACTGGCGTAAGCTATTGACGAAAGTGGAAGAAGTCCAAATCCCAAGATGCTACTTTCCAGAGGGATTCGGCAAGAGATCTCGCATTCAGTTGCACGTCCTTACGGATGCAAGTGAGGAAGCGATGGCGGCGGTGGCTTACTTACGATTCAAGTGCTCTTGTCTGTGCGAAGTGCAAAGTAGCTCCTTTGAAACCTACATCAATTCCAAGACTGGAACTTCAGGCTGCAGTGCTGGGATCTAGAATGGCGAGCTCCATAATTAAATCACATGCAAGCAAGTTAACTGTTGAGCGGATATATATGTGGACAGATTCAATGAATGTTTTGTGCTGGTTGCGGTCTGATGCAAGAAGATTTAAGTCGTTTGTGATGTTCCGTATACCATAAATATTGTAGAAGACAAAACTACGCGATTGGACTTGGGTACCAACAAAGCTGAACGTGGCCGACGAAGCAACAAAGTGGACGAAGATACCTTCCTTTAATAAAGCTGCTCGGTGGTTCATGGGTCCAGATTTTCTCTAACAACACGAAAAGCACCGGCCACAGGGGACACTGATACCCCTGTAAAAGAATTAAATTGCTTGGTGGGCGCACATTTTCCATTATTCAATGAAACTCTGATCGACACCGAAAGGTTCCCGTCATGGAAACTGTTGCAACGTTCTATGGCTTGGATATTCCGGTACGTTGGAAACTTAAAGGCAAAGATACAGCAAATTTCTAAGAATACTGGGGTATTGACGTCAGATGAACTTCGAAAACCTGAGTTGTTCCTAATAGGAATGGTCCAGATGCAAAGATATGGAGAAGAAGTAGGAAGATTATCAGAAAGAAAACCATTGGCGAAAAGTAATTTCTTATAAAAATTATCTCCATATTTAGATACAGAGGGAATCCTGCGTATGAAAGGGAGAATAGACAGCGGGTGGTGCGTCGATCAGTGCACAAAACGTCTAATAATCTTGCCCAGAGATCATCATGTGTCATTTTTAATTGTCAGGATGTACCATCTCATATTTCACCACAAATGCCAAGAAACCGTTGTAAATGAGGTGAGGCAAAAGTATTGGATCTCTGGCCTGCGTCCTCTTGTGAAATCTGTTCGTCGAAAGTGTCAGCGGTGTCGTATTTTTCAAGCTGAACCAGTGGTTCCGGAGATGTCTCCACTACCAGAGGCAAGATTGGCAGCATACACAAGTCCTTTCAGCTATGTAGGGGTGGACTACTCTGGCCCAATTACTGTAAAAGTTGGAAGACGCCATGAAAAGCGGTGGGGAGTATTGTTAACTTGTTTGACGGTGAGAGCAATTCATATGGAGATGGCGTACACCCTAACTACAGACTCTTGCATCATATGCATCCGAAACTTCATGGTAAGACGAGGAACACCAAGGGAGTTATATTACGACAATGGCAGCAACCTCAGAGGGGCGGAGAAGGAGCTAAGAATGGCATTTCATCAGATCAATCCTGACAGTATTGAGGAGAGGTTTACCACTTGGGTTCATCACCGAAACCAAATGGTTCTTTAATCCGCCAGGGGCTCCTCATATGGGAAAAGCTTGGGGACTGATTGGTTCAGTAAAAAGCGTGTTGATGGAGATAACGAGGAACCAGAGGTTGACGGATGAATTCCTGCAATCGATGCTGATAGAGACGGAGGGAATTATCAACTCAAGACCACTTACACATGTATCAGTGGATTACGATGATTTGGAAGGAAGAAATGGAAGCAAGCCCCCGGAGAATTTAGTATTTAAGACCAAATTCTACGCAAAGAGTGAAGGCCATCCCAGTAGTTGACCAACTTATTCTGGAAACGATGGGTACGTGAGTATTTGCCAACCCTGACTAAGAGGACGAAATGGTTCGATAAAACTAAGGACATAGAGGTTGGAGACCTCGTTATAATAGTTGATGAGAATTTGCACAGAGGTTCTTGGCCGAGGGGTTTGGTGGTTGCAGTAAACATGGCCCATGATGGACAAATCAGAAGAGCAACGGTGAAGACAGCGTCCGGTTTTTACGAGCGACCAGTGGCAAAATTGGCAGTGCTAGACGTCAGCACTTCTAAGGTTGGTGAAACAGCGAGCGACTGAGTCACCGGCGCAAAGCAATGTTCGCTCAGAACTTCAAAAACAAACAGAAGTAATTTAATGATATCTCTTTTTAAATTTGACATCCCAAGGTAGTTGGCTCGTGGATGGGCAAGTGAAAGGCAGTTAATTTTAGTGGTTTATTTGCTTACCTTTTTTGTTCCGTTGAGTTTAAATAATAAAAATATACTTAAAGTTGCGCATTTTCCTTCCACGACCAACATTTCTAAAATTAACTGTGCGAAGTTACTGGATTCACAGGGAAATCCAGAAAGACACTAAAAGGCCGATTTGAATATCAAGAAGCAATGTCGAACACGAAGAAGGGAAAAAGTAACGATTGTGCCAGGTGCGATAAATCCAACAGCTTTGAGGACATGGTGGAGTGTGATGATTGTCACAAGTGGTACCACTTTAGCTGCGGCAGAGTGGACGCGACAGTTGCGGATAGAATTTTCGAGTGTGAGGCATGTACCCAGCTCAATGAAATCATGCAAGGAAACGTGAGAACTATCAACAGGGACGACAAGCAGTTGGGTGAACAACGTAGTGTACGTTTAGGCGACACAGTCGGTTACAAACCTAAGTATTGCATCATCTTGAAAGAGCAAGAAGAGACTACAGTTGGAGTTGAAATGTCTGGAGGAGCAAAAAGAATTGTAAATGCGCCTTATAGTGATAGAAAAAGAGATTTTAATGAAAAACACGAGTTGCTAACACAGTTAGCAGACTATGATAGTGAGGAAAATGTTTCGGAGATAAACAGGACATCAGCATGGGTTAATCAAGCGATGCAGTATAAATGCTCAATAGAATTTTAATATACAGCCTATGAAGAAACTCGAAAAGCTACTTACTGATTGTGTTGGAGAAAACCTAAGTGGAAACCAAGTTTCGGCTCGTCAAGTAGTGACCAAGGATTTGCCAGTGCTTTCTGGGCGACCTGAGGACTGGCCACTATTTATTAGCAGCTTTGTATGAGAACACCACAGGTATCTGCGGTTTTAGCAACGAGGAAAACTCATGGCGTCTTTAAAGAGCGCTGAAGGGTAATGTATTGGAATCAGTGAGGGCACGCCTACTGCTTCCAGCTATGGTAGGCGAAGAATATCGACACTCCGTATGCGATATGGGCGTCTTGAATATATTGTGCAAACATTACTTCTTAAGATTCGATCAGAACCATATCCGAAAGCAGATCGACTAGATTCATTGGTGAATTTTGCTCTATCAGTAGGCAATTTATATGGAACAATGGATGCATCTGGGCTAACGAGCCACATCAATAATCCCGTCCTACTTCAGGAGCTTGTGGAAAAACTTCCAGAATCTTTACAACAGAACCTAATTTGGCAGACTTTGGCAAATGGCTTTACAATATGGCAGATGCCGCTAGTTCACTGATGGCGTTTTCACCTACTGAGGGCAGAAGCGAGAAACAGCAAAGAGGTTTACATGCTCATGTAGAGATGACAATGCCTGAGAAGCCAAAACAGATCCAGGCAGAATATCCAATTGAAAAAAGATGGGTGTTAGTATGAAGCAAGGGCATTTGCGAAGTTTGTCTTGCACATCGAAAACGTTTTAGATGTCGAAGTATTGTTGACCGACGAGAAGCCATTCAGTCCTCATCAAAGGTGTGATGGAGGCAACACAGTGTTCAGGATTTTGCCAATGGTTCTGTACGGCAAAAATAAGTCTATTAGTACATATGCCTTTCTTGATAGCGGTTCCTCTTTGACTCTTGTGGAGCAACACGTAGTGAAATCTCTGGACATCGAAGGAAGAGTTAAGCCATTGTGTTTGAAGTGGACGGCTGACACCGTTCGTTATGAAGATTCTTTAATGGTCGTTCCGATGGAGATTTCAGCAGCAAATTAAGATAACGCTACAAGATTCTGTCTTCAGGATGTTCGAACAGTGCAGAGCTTAGCGTTACCAAAACAAACTGTTATTGCTGAAGAGCTAGAACGTCAGTATGCATACTTGAGCAATGTACCATTATAGATTATATATATTAGTTTCAATAGGGCAAAATGTGGAATTCTGATAGGGCTGAATAATCAGAAGCTGATTTTAGCCTTGAAGACCAAGGAAGGAAGGTGGAACGAACCAGTTGCAATCAAGACCAGACTGGGATGGTGTTTGAGTGGCGGCTGCAATACAAACGGTGTTGACAACGGCATGTTATATTATACGTACAAGCCATGCGATCATGTACTCGAAGAGATGGTGCGTCAACACTATGTTTTGGAAGAAAAAGGCATAGAGGGAGATTGATGCGAGTCCCCGGAGGATACGCGAGTTAAGAAAATCTTAGAGCATATAGTGCATAGAAAAGGAGTTGCATTTGTCAGCGGGTTGCTATGGCGGCACGTCAACATCGACATGCCAGACAGTTTTCCTATGGCATTGCGACGGCTAAGGTGCCTTGAAAGAAAGTTCTTAAAGACCCTACCCTTCTGAAATTGTTGAACGATCAGATAAAGAATCTTGTGGATAAAGGATATGCTCGGAAACTAAATCCAAGCTAACTTGGCGAACAACGACCAAGAGTTTGATACCTGCCGATATTCATAGTAAAGAATCAGAACAAGCCCGGGAAATTTCGGCTGGTATGGGATGCAGCGGCTGTGACGTAGGGGTTTTCTTTGAACAGTGTACTTCTTAAGGGTCCGGATGAGTTGAAAGTCCTCAATGATGTAAGTATACAGTAACTTTTCGATGTGGTCGAATAGCAATAGCAGAGACATTGAAGAGATGTTCCACAGAGTTAAGGTATGCAAAGAAGACCAACATTCTCAATGTTTTTTGTGGCGCGATGGAGATTCCGGCAGATGTCTATGTAGTGACAGTTCTCACGTTTGATGCTACATGTTCACCCAGCATTGCACAACATGTCAGGAATGTCAATGCAACGGAGTTTACCGATGCCTTTCCAAGGGCTGTAGAGGCCATACGAGATCATCATTACGTAGATGATTGGTTGGACAGTGTCGACACAGTTGAGCAAGCAATACAGTTGGTAAGGGATGGAGAATATATACATAAAAAGGCTAACTTTAATATTCGCAACTGGTTGTGTAACTCGAGGGATGTTCTGCGAACGCTGGAAGAACCTTTGTCCAATACCAGGAGGATGCTCGAAAATCTAGAAGGGACAAAAACACCTCGAAGGTCTTAGGACTCTGGTGGAACACTGACGAAGATTATCTTGGATTCTCGCTACAGTTCGTGAAGCTGCAGAAGGACATTATGAAAGGTAGTCGGATTCCAACGAAGAGAAAAATTCTGCGAGTTTTAATGTCCATTTTCGATCCGTTGGGATTCTTAAGCTTCTATTTGGTAAAGTTAAAGTAACTGGCGTAAGCTATTGACGAAAGTGGAAGAAGTCCAAATCCCAAGATGCTACTTTCCAGAGGGATTCGGCAAGAGATCTCGCATTCAGTTGCACGTCCTTACGGATGCAAGTGAGGAAGCGATGGCGGCGGTGGCTTACTTACGATTCAAGGAGGATAACAATATCGGATGTGCTCTTGTCTGTGCGAAGTGCAAAGTTGCTCCTTTGAAACCTACATCAATTCCAAGACTGGAACTTCAGGCTGCAGTGCTGGGATCTAGAATGGCGAGCTCCATAATTAAATCACATGCAAGCAAGTTAACTGTTGAGCGGATATATATGTGGACAGATTCAATGAATGTTTTGTGCTGGTTGCGGTCTGATGCAAGAAGATTTAAGTCGTTTGTGATGTTCCGTATACCATAAATATTGTAGAAGACAAAACTACGCGATTGGAATTGGGTACCAACAAAGCTGAACGTGGCCGACGAAGGAACAAAGTGGACGAAGATACCTTCCTTTAATAAAGCTGCTCGGTGGTTCATGGGTCCAGATTTACTCTATCAACACGATAAGACGTGGCCGGTGCTGGAGGACACTGATACCCCTGTAAAAGAATTAAATTGCTTGGTGGGCGCACATTTTCCATTATTCAATGAAACTCTGATCGACACCGAAAGGTTCCCGTCATGGAAACTGTTGCAACGTTCTATGGCTTGGATATTCCGGTACGTTGGAAATTTAAAGGAAAAGATACAGCAAATTTCTAAATATACTGGGGTATTGACGTCAGATGAACTTCGAAAAGCTGAGTTGTTCCTAATACGAATGGTCCAGATGCAAAGATATGGAGAAGACGTAGGAAGATTATCAGAAAGAAAACCATTGGTGAAAAGTAATTTCTCATAAAAATTATCTCCATATTTAGATACAGAGGGAATCCTGCGTATGAAAGGGAGAATAGACAGCGGGTGGTGCGTCGATTAGTGCACAAAACGTCTAATAATATTGCCCAGAGATCATCATGTGTCATTTTTAATTGTCAGGATGTACCATCTCATATTTCACCACAAATGCCAAGAAACCGTTGTAAATGAGGTGAGGCAAAAGTATTGGATCTCTGGCCTGCGTCCTCTTGTGAAATCTGTTCGTCGAAAGTGTCAGCGGTGTCGTATTCTTCAAGCTGAACCAGTGGTTCCGGAGATGTCTCCACTACCAGAGGCAAGATTGGCAGCATACACAAATCCTTTCAGCTATGTAGGGGTGGACTACTCTGGCCCAATTACTGTAAAAGTTGGAAGACGCCATGAAAAGCGGTGGGGAGTATTGTTTACTTGTTTGACGGTGAGAGCAATTCATATGGAGATGGCGTACACCCTAACTACAGACTCTTGCATCATATGCATCCGAAACTTCATGGTAAGACGAGGAACACCAAGGGAGTTATATTACGACAATGGCAGCAACCTCAGAGGGGCGGAGAAGGAGCTAAGAATGGCATTTCATCAGATCAATCCTGACAGTATTGAGGAGAGGTTTACCACTTCCGAAACCAAATGGTTCTTTAATCCGCCAGGGGCTCCTCATATGGGAAAAGTTTGGGGACTGATTGGTTCAGTAAAAAGCGTGTTGATGGAGATAACGAGGAACCAGAGGTTGACGGATGAATTCCTGCAATCGATGCTGATAGAGACGGAGGGAATTATCAACTCAAGACCACTTACACATGTATCAGTGGATTACGATTATTTGGAAGGAAGAAATGAAAGCAAGCCCCCGGAGAATTTAGTATTTAAGACCAAATTCTACGCACAAATAGTGAAGGCCATCCCAGCAATTGGCCAACTTATTCTGGAAACGATGGGTACGTGAGTATTTGCCAACCCTGACTAAGAGGACGAAATGGTTCGAGAAAACTAAGGACATAGAGGTTGGAGACCTCGTTATAATAGTTGATGAGAACTTGTCAACAGGTTCTTGGCCGAGGGGTTTGGTGGTTGCAGTAAACATGGCCCATGATGGACAAATCAGAAGAGCAACGGTGAAGACAGCGTCCGGATTTTACGAGCGACCAGTGGCAAAATTGGCAGTGCTAGACGTCAGCACTTCTAAGGTTGGTGAAACAGCGAGCGACTGAATCACCGGCGCAAAACAATGTTCGCTCAGAACTTCAAAAACAAACAGAAGTAATTTAATGATATCTCTTTTTAAATTTGACATCCCAAGGTAGTTGGCTCGTGGATGGGCAAGTGAAAGGCAGTTAATTTTAGTGGTTTATTTGCTTACCTTTTTTGTTCCGTTGAGTTTAAATAATAAAAATATACTTAAAGTTGCGCATTTTCCTTCCACGACCAACATTTCTAAAATTAACTGTGCGAAGTTACTGGATTCACAGGGAAATCCAGAAAGACACTAAAAGGCCGATTTGAATATCAAGAAGCAATGTCGAACACGAAGAAGGGAAAAAGTAACGATTGTGCCAGGTGCGATAAATCCAACAGCTTTGAGGACATGGTGGAGTGTGATGATTGTCACAAGTGGTACCACTTTAGCTGCGGCAGAGTGGACGCGACAGTTGCGGATAGAATTTTCGAGTGTGAGGCATGTACCCAGCTCAATGAAATCATGCAAGGAAACGTGAGAACTATCAACAGGGACGACAAGCAGTTGGGTGAACAACGTAGTGTACGTTTAGGCGACACAGTCGGTTACAAACCTAAGTATTGCATCATCTTGAAAGAGCAAGAAGAGACTACAGTTGGAGTTGAAATGTCTGGAGGAGCAAAAAGAATTGTAAATGCGCCTTATAGTGATAGAAAAAGAGATTTTAATGAAAAACACGAGTTGCTAACACAGTTAGCAGACTATGATAGTGAGGAAAATGTTTCGGAGATAAACAGGACATCAGCATGGGTTAATCAAGCGATGCAGTATAAATGCTCAATAGAATTTTAATATACAGCCTATGAAGAAACTCGAAAAGCTACTTACTGATTGTGTTGGAGAAAACCTAAGTGGAAACCAAGTTTCGGCTCGTCAAGTAGTGACCAAGGATTTGCCAGTGCTTTCTGGGCGACCTGAGGACTGGCCACTATTTATTAGCAGCTTTGTATGAGAACACCACAGGTATCTGCGGTTTTAGCAACGAGGAAAACTCATGGCGTCTTTAAAGAGCGCTGAAGGGTAATGTATTGGAATCAGTGAGGGCACGCCTACTGCTTCCAGCTATGGTAGGCGAAGAATATCGACACTCCGTATGCGATATGGGCGTCTTGAATATATTGTGCAAACATTACTTCTTAAGATTCGATCAGAACCATATCCGAAAGCAGATCGACTAGATTCATTGGTGAATTTTGCTCTATCAGTAGGCAATTTATATGGAACAATGGATGCATCTGGGCTAACGAGCCACATCAATAATCCCGTCCTACTTCAGGAGCTTGTGGAAAAACTTCCAGAATCTTTACAACAGAACCTAATTTGGCAGACTTTGGCAAATGGCTTTACAATATGGCAGATGCCGCTAGTTCACTGATGGCGTTTTCACCTACTGAGGGCAGAAGCGAGAAACAGCAAAGAGGTTTACATGCTCATGTAGAGATGACAATGCCTGAGAAGCCAAAACAGATCCAGGCAGAATATCCAATTTAAAAAAGATGGGTGTTAGTATGAAGCAAGGGCATTTGCGAAGTTTGTCTTGCACATCGAAAACGTTTTAGATGTGGAAGTATTGTTGACCGACGAGAAGCCATTCAGCGCTCATCAAAGGTGTGATGGAGGCAACACAGTGTTCAGGATTTTGCCAGTGGTTCTGTACGGCAAAAATAAGTCTATTAGTACATACGCCTTTCTTGATAGCGGTTCCTCTTTGACTCTTGTGGAGCAACACGTAGTGAAATCTCAGGACATCGAAGGAACAGTTAAGCCATTGTGTTTGAAGTGGACGGCTGACACCGTTCGTTATGAAGATTCTGTAATGGTCGTTCCGATGGAGATTTCAGCAGCAAATGAAGATAACGCTACAAGATTCCGTCTTCAGGATGTTCGAACAGTGCAGAGCTTAGCGTTACCAAAACAAACTGTTATTGCTGAAGAGCTAGAACATCAGTATGCATACTTGAGCAATGTACCATTATAGATTATATATATTAGTTTCAATAGGGCAAAATGTGGAATTCTGATAGGGCTGAATAATCAGAAGCTGATTTTAGCTTTGAAGACCAAGGAAGGAAGGTGGAACGAACCAGTTGCAATCAAGACCAGACTGGGATGGTGTTTGAGTGGCGGCTGCAATACAAACGGTGTTGAAAACGGCATGTTATATCATACGTACAAGACATGCGATCATGAACTCGAAGAGATGGTGCGTCAACACTATGTTTTGGAAGAAAAAGGCATCGAGGGAGATTGTTGCGAGTCCCCGGAGGATACGCGAGTTAAGAAAATCTTAGAGCATACAGTGCATAGAAAAGGAGATGCATTTGTCAGCGGGTTGCTATGGCGGCACGACAACATCAACATGCCAGACAGTTTTCCGATGGCATTGCGACGGTATGGGATGCAGCGGCTGTGACGCATTGGTTTTCTTTGAACAGTGTACTTCTTAAGGGTCCGGATGAGTTGAAAGTCCTCAATGATGTAAGTATACAGTAACTTTTCGATGTGGTCGAATAGCAATAGCAGAGACATTGAAGAGATGTTCCACAGAGTTAAGGTATGCAAAGAAGACCAACATTCTCAACGTTTTTTGTGGCGCGATGGAGATTCCGGCAGATGTCTATGTAGTGACAGTTCTCACGTTTGGTGCTACATGTTCACCCAGCATTGCACAACATGTCAGGAATGTCAATGCAACGGAGCTTACCGATGCCTTTCCAAGGGCTGTAGAGGCCATACGAGATCATCATTACGTAGATGATTGGTTGGACAGTGTCGACACAGTTGAGCAAGCAATACAGCCGGTAAGGGATGTAGAATATATACATAAAAAGGCTAACTTTAATATTCGCAACTGGTTGTGTAACTCGAGGGATGTTCTGCGAACGCTGGAATAACCTTTGTCCAATACCAGGAGGATGCTGGAAAATCTAGAAGGGACAAAAACACGTCGAAGGTCTTAGGACTCTGGTGGAACACTGACGAAGATTATCTTGGATTCTCGCTACAGTTCGTGAAGCTGCAGAAGAACATTATGAAAGGTAGTCGGATTCCAACGAAGAGAAAAATTCTGCGAGTTTTAATGTCCATTTTCGATCCGTTGGGATTCTTAAGCTTCTATTTGGTAAAGTTAAAGGTGTTGCAAAAAGAAATATGGAGGTCTGCGATCGGATGGGACGACGAATTGCCGCCAGAACTTCATGAAAAGTGGGAGAACTGGCGTAAGCTATTGACGAAAGTGGAAGAAGTCCAAATCCCAAGATGCTACTTTCCAGAGGGATTCGGCAAGAGATCTCGCATTCAGTTGCACGTCCTTACGGATGCAAGTGAGGAAGCGATGGCGGCGGTGGCTTACTTACGATTCAAGTGCTCTTGTCTGTGCGAAGTGCAAAGTAGCTCCTTTGAAACCTACATCAATTCCAAGACTGGAACTTCAGGCTGCAGTGCTGGGATCTAGAATGGCGAGCTCCATAATTAAATCACATGCAAGCAAGTTAACTGTTGAGCGGATATATATGTGGACAGATTCAATGAATGTTTTGTGCTGGTTGCGGTCTGATGCAAGAAGATTTAAGTCGTTTGTGATGTTCCGTATACCATAAATATTGTAGAAGACAAAACTACGCGATTGGACTTGGGTACCAACAAAGCTGAACGTGGCCGACGAAGCAACAAAGTGGACGAAGATACCTTCCTTTAATAAAGCTGCTCGGTGGTTCATGGGTCCAGATTTTCTCTAACAACACGAAAAGCACCGGCCACAGGGGACACTGATACCCCTGTAAAAGAATTAAATTGCTTGGTGGGCGCACATTTTCCATTATTCAATGAAACTCTGATCGACACCGAAAGGTTCCCGTCATGGAAACTGTTGCAACGTTCTATGGCTTGGATATTCCGGTACGTTGGAAACTTAAAGGCAAAGATACAGCAAATTTCTAAGAATACTGGGGTATTGACGTCAGATGAACTGAGTTGTTCCTAATACGAATGGTCCAGATGCAAAGATATGGAGAAGACGTAGGAAGATTATCAGAAAGAAAACCATTGGCGAAAAGTAATTTCTTATAAAAATTATCTCCATATTTAGATACAGAGGGAATCCTGCGTATGAAATAGAGAATAGACAGCGAGTGGTGCGTCGATCAGTGCACAAAACGTCTAATAATCTTGCCCAGAGATCATCATGTGTCATTTTTAATTGTCAGGATGTACCATCTCATATTTCACCACAAATGCCAAGAAACCGTTGTAAATGAGGTGAGGCAAAAGTATTGGATATCTGGCCTGCGTCCTCTTGTGAAATCTGTTCGTCGAAAGTGTCAGCGGTGTCGTATTCTTCAAGCTGAACCAGTGGTTCCGGAGATGTCTCCACTACCAGGGGCAAGATTGGCAGCATACACAAATCCTTTCAGCTATGTAGGGGTGGACTACTTTGGCCCAATTACTGTAAAAGTTGGAAGACGCTATGAAAAGCGGTGGGGAGTATTGTTAACTTGTTTGACGGTGAGAGCAATTCATATGGAGATGGCGTACACCCTAACTACAGACTCTTGCATCATATGCATCCGAAACTTCATAGTAAGACGAGGAACACCAAGGGAGTTATATTCCGACAATGGCAGCAACCTCAGAGGGGCGGAGAAGGAGCTATGAATGGCATTTCATCAGATCAATCCTGACAGTATTGAGGAGAGGTTTACCACTTCCGAAACCAAATGGTTCTTCAATCCGCCAGGGGTTCCTCATATGGGAAAAGTTTGGGGACTGATTGGTTCAGTAAAAAGCGTGTTGATGGAGATAACGAGGAACCAGAGGTTGACGGATGAATTCCTGCAATCGATGCTGATAGAGATGGAGGGAATTATCAACTCAAGACCACTTACACATGTATCAGTGGATTACGATGATTTGGAAGGAAGAAATGGAAGCAAGCCCCCGGAGAATTTAGTATTTAAGACCAAATTCTACGCAAAGAGTGAAGGCCATCCCAGCAATTGACCAACTTATTCTGGAATCGATGGGTACGTGAGTATTTGCCAACCCTGACTAAGAGGACGAAATGGTTCGAGAAAACTAAGGACATAGAGGTTGGAGACCTCGTTATAATAGTTGATGAGAACTTGTCAACAGGTTCTTGGCCGAGGGGTTTGGTGGTTGCAGTAAACATGGCCCATGATGGACAAATCAGAAGAGCAACGGTGAAGACAGCGTCCGGTTTTTACGAGCGACCAGTGGCAAAATTGGCAGTGCTAGACGTCAGCACTTCTAAGGTTGGTGAAACAGCGAGCGACTGAATCACCGGCGCAAAACAATGTTCGCTCAGAACTTCAAAAACAAACAGAAGTAATTTAATGATATCTCTTTTTAAATTTGACATCCCAAGGTAGTTGGCTCGTGGATGGGCAAGTGAAAGGCAGTTAATTTAAGTGGTTTATTGGCTTACTTTTTTTGTTTCGTTGAGTTTAAATAATAAAAATATACTTAAAGTTGTGCATTTTCCTTCCACGACCAACATTTCTAAAATTAACTGTGCGAAGTTACTGGATTCACAGGGAAATCCAGAAAGACACTAAAAGGCCGATTTGAATATCAAGAAGCAATGTCGAACACGACGAATGGAAAAAGTAACGATTGTGCCAGGTGCGATAAATCCAACAGCTTTGAGGACATGGTGGAGTGTGATGACTGTCACAAGTGGTACCATTTTAGCTGCGGCAGAGTGGACGCGACATTTGCGGATAGAATTTTCGAGTGTGAGGCATGTACCCAGCTCAATGAAACCATGCAAGGACGACAAGCAGTTGGGTGAACAACGTAGTGTACGTTTAGGCGACACAGTCGGTTACAAACCTAAGTATTGCATCATCTTGAAAGAGCAAGAAGAGACTACAGTTGGAGTTGAAATGTCTGGAGGAGCAAAAAGAATTGTAAATGCGCCTTATAGTGATAGAAAAAGTGTTTTTAATGAAAAAAAACGAGTTGCTAACACAGTTAGCAAACTATGATAGTGAGGAAAATGTTTCGGAGATAAACAGGATATCGGCATGGGTTAATCAAGCGAGCAGTATAAGTGCTCAATAGAATCTTAATATACAGCCTATGAAGAAACTCGAAAAGCTACTTACTGATTGTGTTGGAAAAAACCTAAGTGGAAACCAAGTTTCGGCTCGTCAAGTAGTGACCAAGGATTTGCCAGTGCTTTCTGGGCGACCTGAAGACTGGCCACTATTTATTAGCAGCTATGTATGAGAACACCACAGGTGTCTGCGGTTTTAGCAACGAGCAAAACTTATGGCGTCTTTAAAGAGCGCTGAAGGCTAATGTATTGGAATCAGTGAGGGCTCGCCTACTGCTTCTAGCTATGGTAGGCGAAGAATATCGACACTCCGTATGCGATATGGGCGTCTTGAATATATTGTGCAAACATTACTTCTTAAGATTCCATCAGAACCATATCCGAAAGCAGATCGACTAGATTCATTGGTGAATTTTGCTCTATCAGTAGGCAATTTATATGGAACAATGGAGGCATCTGGGCTAACGAGCCACATCAATAATCCCGTCCTACTTCAGGAGCTTGTGGAGAAACTTCCACCATCTTTACGACTCAAATGGGCTTTGCAGCGTGGATCAACAGAACCTAATTTGGCAGACTTTGGCAAATGGCTTTACAATATGGCAGATGCCGCTAGTTCAGTGATGGCGTTTTCACCTACTGAGGGCAGAAGCGAGAAACAGCAAAGAGGTTTACATGCTCATGTAGAGATGACAATGCCTGAGAAGCCAAAACAGATCCAGGCAGAATATCCAATTGAAAAAAGATGGGTGTTAGTATGAAGCAAGGGCATTTGCGAAGTTTGTCTTGCACATCGAAAACGTTTTAGATGTCGAAGTATTGTTGACCGACGAGAAGCCATTCAGCGCTCATCAAAGGTGTGATGGAGGCAACACAGTGTTCAGGATTTTGCCAGTGGTTCTGTACGGCAAAAATAAGTTTATTATTACATACGCCTTTCTTGATAGCGGTTCCTCTTTGACTCTTGCGGAGCAACACGTAGTGAAATCACAGGACATCGAAGGAACAGTTAAGCCATTGTGTTTGAAGTGGACGGCTGACACCGTTCGTTATGAAGATTCTTTAATGGTCGTTCCGATGGAGATTTCAGCAGCAAATGAAGATAACGCTACAAGATTCTGTCTGCAGGATGTTCGAACAGTGCAGAGCTTAGCGTTACCAAAACAAAGTGTTATTGCTGAAGAGCTAGAACGTCAGTATGCATACTTGAGCAATGTACCATCATATATTATATATATTAGTTTCAATAGGGTAAAATGTGGAATTCTGATAGGGCTGAATAATCAGAAGCTGATTTTAGCTTTGAAGACCAAGGAAGGAAGGTGGAACGAACCAGTTGCAATCAAGACCAGACTGGGATGGTGTTTGAGTGGCGGCTGCAATACAAACGGTGTTGACAACGGCATGTTATATCATACGTACAAGACATGCGATCATGAACTCGAAGAGATGGTGCGTCAACACTATGTTTTGGAAGAAAAAGGCATCGAGGGAGATTGTTGCGAGTCCCCGGAGGATACGCGAGTTAAGAAAATCTTAGAGCATACAGTGCATAGAAAAGGAGATGCATTTGGTACTTGCCGATATTCATAGTAAAGAATCAGAACAAGCCTGGGAAATTTCGGCTGGTATGGGATGCAGCGGCTATGACGCAGGGGTTTTCTTTGAACAGTGTACTTCCTAAGGGTCTGGATGAGTTGAAAGTCCTCAATGATGTACTGTATACTTTTCGATGTGGTCGAATAGCAATAGCAGAGACATTGAAGAGATGTTCCACAGAGTTAAGGTATGCGAAGAAGACCAACATTCTCAACTTTTTTGTGGCGCGATGGAGATTCTGGCAGATGTCTATGTAGTGACAGTTCTCACGTTTGGTGCTACATGTTCACCCAGCATTGCACAACATGTCAGGAATGTCAATGCAACGGAGTTGACCGATTCCTTTCAGGGAACTACGTTCGAGTGCTATCAATCCACCTACGAACAGAAACCTGACGAACGAAGAGGTTGACAGGTACCTCGCACAAATGGACAACATAATAAAACGTACAATGGACAAAACTATTCCGAAGGTAGCACAAACCGATGACGGCGACGTCTTTCGGAATGCTACCATCGATGCACTTAACGTGCAAAAGAGTAGATTGCTGTCAAGACTCAAACTCTTGTACAAGGATTTGCCAGTGCTTTCTGGGCGACCTGAAGACTGGCCACTATTTATTAGCAGCTATGTATGAGAACACCACAGGTATCTGCGGTTTTAGCAACGAGCAAAACTTATGGCGTCTTTAAAGAGCGCTGAAGGCTAATGTATTGGAATCAGTGAGGGCACGCCTACTGCTTCTAGCTATGGTAGGCGAAGAATATCGACACTCCGTTTGCGATATGGGCGTCTTGAATATATTGTGCAAACATTACTTTTTAAGATTCGATCAGAACCATATCCGAAAGCAGATCGACTAGATTCATTGGTGAATTTTGCTCTATCAGTAGGCAATTTATATGGAACAATGGAGGCATCTGGGCTAACGAGCCACATCAATAATCCCGTCCTACTTCAGGAGCTTGTGGAGAAACTTCCAGCATCTTTACGACTCAAATGGGCTTTGCAGCGTGGATCAACAGAACCTAATTTGGCAGACTTTGGCAAATGGCTTTACAATATGGCAGATGCCGCTAGTTCACTGATGGCGTTTTCACCTACTGAGGGCAGAAGCGAGAAACAGCCATGATAAAAAAAACATGCTCATATAGAGATGACAATGCCTGAGAAGCCAAAACAGATCCAGGCAGAATATCCAATTGAAAAAAGATGGGTGTTAGTATGAAGCAAGGGCATTTGCGAAGTTTGTCTTGCACATCGAAAACGTTTTAGATGTCGAAGTATTGTTGACCGACGAGAAGCCATTCAGCGCTCATCAAAGGTGTGATGGAGGCAACACAGTGTTCAGGATTTTGCCAGTGGTTCTGTACGGCAAAAATAAGTCTATTAGTACATACTCCTTTCTTGATAGCGGTTCCTCTTTGACTCTTGTGGAGCAACACGTAGTGAAATCTCAGGACATCGAAGGAACAGTTAAGCCATTGTGTTTGAAGTGGACGGCTGACACCGTTCGTTATGAAGATTCTGTAATGGTCGTTCCGATGGAGATTTCAGCAGCAAATGAAGATAACGCTACAAGATTCCGTCTTCAGGATGTTCGAACAGTGCAGAGCTTAGCGTTACCAAAACAAACTATTATTGCTGAAGAGCTAGAACGTCAGTATGCATACTTGAGCAATGTACCATTATAGATTATATATATTAGTTTCAATAGGGCAAAATGTGGAATTCTGATAGGGCTGAATAATCAGAAGCTGATTTCAGCTTTGAAGGAAGCCAAGGAAGGAAGGTGCAACGAACCAGTTGCAATCAAGACCAGACTGGGATGGTGTTTGAGTGGCGGCTGCAATACAAACGGTGTTGACAACGGCATGTTATATCATACGTACAAGACATGCGATCATGAACTCGAAGAGATGGTGCGTCAACACTATGTTTTGGAAGAAAAAGGCATCGAGGGAGATTGTTGCGAGTCCCCGGAGGATACGCGAGTTAAGAAAATCTTAGAGCATACAGTACATAGAAAATTAGTTGCATTTGTCAGCGGGTTGCTATGGCGGCACGACAACATCAACATGCCAGACAGTTTTCCGATGTCATTGCGACGGCTAAGGTGCCTTGAAAGAAAGTTCTTAAAGACCCTACCCTTCTGAAATTGTTGAACGATCAGATAAAGAATCTTGTGGATAAAGGATATGCTCGGAAACTAAATCCAAGCGAGCTTGGCGAACAACGACCAAGTGTTTGGTACTTGCCGATATTCATAGTAAAGAATCAGAACAAGCCTGGGAAATTTCGGCTGGTATGGGATGCAGCGGCTATGACGCAGGGGTTTTCTTTGAACAGTGTACTTCCTAAGGGCCTGGATGAGTTGAAAGTCCTCAATGATGTACTGTATACTTTTCGATGTGGTCGAATAGCAATAGCAGAGACATTGAAGAGATGTTCCACAGAGTTAAGGTATGCAAAGAAGACCAACATTCTCAACGTTTTTTGCGGCCCGATGGAGATTCCGGCAGATGTCTATGTAGTGATAGTTCTCACGTTTGATGCTACATGTTCACCCAGCATTGCACAACATGTCAGGAATGTCAATGCAACGGAGCTTACCTATGCCTTTCCAAGGGCTGTAAAGGCCATACGAGATGATTGGTTGGACAGTGTCGACACAGTTGAGCAAGCAATACAGCTGGTAAGGGATGTAGAATATATACATAAAAGGATAACTTTAATATTCGCAACTGGTTGTGTAACTCGAGGGATGTTCTGCGAACGCTGGAATAACCTTTGTCCAATACCAGGAGGATGCTGGAAAATCTAGAAGGGACAAAAACACGTCGAAGGTCTTAGGACTCTGGTGGAACACTGACGAAGATTATCTTGGATTCTCGCTACAGTTCGTGAAGCTGCAGAAGGACATTATGAAAGGTAGTCGGATTCCAACGAAGAGAAAAATTCTGCGAGTTTTAACGTCCATTTTCGATCCGTTGGGATTCTTAAGCTTCTATTTGGTAAAGTTAAAGTAACTGGCGTAAGCTATTGACGAAAGTGGAAGAAGTCCAAATCCCAAGATGCTACTTTCCAGAGGGATTCGGCAAGAGATCTCGCATTCAGTTGCACGTCCTTACGGATGCAAGTGAGGAAGCGATGGCGGCGGTGGCTTACTTACGATTCAAGGAGGATAACAATATCGGATGTGCTCTTGTCTGTGCGAAGTGCAAAGTAGCTCCTTTGAAATCTACATCAACTCCAAGACTGGAACTTCAGGCTGCAGTGCTGGGATCTAGAATGGCGAGCTCCATAATTAAATCACATGCAAGCAAGTTAACTGTTGAGCGGATATATATGTGGACAGATTCAATGAATGTTTTGTGCTGGTTGCGGTATGATGCAAGAAAATTTAAGCCGTTTGTGATGTTCCGTATACAATAAATATTGTAGAAGTCAAAACTACGAGATTGGAATTGGGTACCAACAAAGCTGAACGTGGCCGACGAAGCAACAAAGTGGACGAAGATACCTTCCTTTAATAAAGCTGCTCAGTAGTTCATGGGTCCAGATTTTCTCTATCAACACGATAAGACGTGGCCGGTGCTGGAGGACACTGATACCCCTGTAAAAGAATTAAATTGCTTGGTGGGCGCACATTTTCCATTATTCAATGAAACTCTGATCGACACCGAAA